>CM061069.1:133940004-135140004 GCA_030762895.1 Sophora flavescens
TGGAGAGTGCACACTAAGAACTCCCAGCTTGGATACAAGAATGAAAAAAAAATTGCTTGAAGAAATTTGTAAATGAAAAGAGTCGACGTGCTGGAATTTAACATCAGTCTTTGGCCGTTCGTAATTAGCTCTATAGCCCTCATGAATGTTTCTTGAAAACGGGTTTTGGGTTTTTCTCACCGTTCTTTGAAAAATGTCTTTGAAATACGGGTATTGGGTTTTCCTCACCGTTCTTTGAATTCTTTCTTTTACCATTCTTGGGAAAATGGATTTGTAGACTGTGACTTGGTTTGGAGTTCCTCTACGCCTCCAAAGCATGAATTCTTTGTTGTTTTCTTGATTGCAATCTTTCTGGGTCAAGTTATCTCTTCTTGACCAAATATTACCAATGGTTTATGTTTTCTCCATTGGTTTTCCACCGCTTTGAGCAGTGTTGATGAATTCGCTGATTCTATCTGAAGTGAAATGATAATGGGACAAATGCTACCTGTTGTTGCAGGTCTTATGAGGAAAGCATTAGAGGAGAATATGTTGTTGCTCCAAGAAACGAAGAAAGGAGGGTGCTCTTTCTTAGGAGTTGGAACCTCCGTAGCATCGGACAAAAGAAATGAATGAGTAATCTCTAGTAACTTTCTTCTCGCTGACTTTGGGTGGCTGAGTAGGAGCTGGAGACTTCAATATGACACCAACTACATATCGTTGTGACGGTGCTACCAATTTGACCACCATATTGAGTAGTGTGGACCCTCTCGACATGCTTCTTTCAACGAGAATCAGAACGAAACTTTCTTAGGTAATCAATAATTTGTGAAACAAAGCTCACAACAAGACTTTTAATTTGCAGAGTAGAGGGAACAAGAATAGAACTGGGTGGAGCAAGTTTTGGTGTGAGGAGCACTTATCATCAAGTTCGCACAAGAAGGACCAAGAAAGATTAATGATGGAAACAAGAAGTTGTAGTTTGCATATTTGAATATCTGAGTGGCAGTCACATGAGGCTGTGGGTGAATCTGCATATGAGCAGTGTTGTCTTGAGCAGCTTCAGACGTTAATGGCAGCAATATACAGTATTATAGAGTATATACGAGACTAGGGTTTTGTTTCAGGACTTGTTTCTGCGATAAGAGAGATTGTGGAAGTTATTGGGTATTGAATATTGAGAAAAAGGAATGGGGTTTGGAATGTGTAAGTGTTGTTACATAGAAGAACGCAAGAAAGATGAAGAAGAGTTGCAATAAAGAAAAGGGAAAAAGAATTGTATGCAGCGGAAACAAAATAATTCAAGGATGATGATATCATTCAAGAGCTCCCATGGAAGAGAATTGAAATTCTTTCAAGAAGAGAATGAAGGGGAGATAAAAAATTTTTTGCTCTTGATACCATATTATGATAAGAAACTTGATAATAGTTTTTTTGAATGAATTGATTGATTCAAATGAAGTGTTTATATAGAACCACTTGATAGCTCTAAACTAATTCTCTAACTAATAAAACTAACTTCCTAACAACTCCTGTTTACACATGATTTACACATTTAACAATTGTGTGTATTAATCCAATAAAATTTGAGCTTTGATGTATCGGGATACTAAATAACCACGTTAATGTTAGAAAGAATCTTAACCAAAAATATGCTATGTAGGTTTTGACCAATTTCTATATAACAATATGAAAGAGGAAAGAAGGAAGCGGAAGAAAACTTTATATATGTTAAGAGAACCAAATATATATCACAGGCCAACTAAAATGTGCAGGAGAATCATTTGGTAGCGTTGGGACATTATGCTACTATATATAGTACTATGTACAATCATAGCTGCTGCAAAAGCTTAGTACAGTGGCAATACAAATCAAATATAAGCCATATGCTCTCGACAAGACGAAAAACTTTTAAATAAATTTTTATATACTACAGGGACAAACATTCTTGGCATACTTAACAGTCAAATCCTCATCGTAATCAGATATAGTACTTTATGTCATAATTATTATGTAATTTTACATTTGTTTACTCTTCTGGGCAAATAATGTCTGCAATCGATGCACATACCACGCGGGCTCGATGATTAATCATCATAGTAGGACTTATTTTCTTCACATTTAAGTGTACTATTGCTAGAAGTTAGAACCTAGAGTAATGCATTGAAATGATGGAAAGGAAAAAAAAATGACGAATGGCTTCCATTAAAAAAAATTCAATTAAAATAAATATCTTGCTAATCAATGTCCTAAGGACTTTATTTAAGAATTTCAATAAAAGCAAGTGTTTATTGAAAAATTAAGTAAAACATTTTTTTTCAAATATTGAATGCATCATTTTTCCATGACAAATTTCTTCTTTTGTTTATTTAACCAATACCTTTAGGGTACTGGTTAACATTCTCTTTGAAACAAAGCAACTATTTGATACACATACAAATTATGGAGACATCAACCCAATTACCCAAGTTGGACAACAAGGATCAATGTGATTCAAGGCAAGCGAAGAATATTCTATAATAACAATTAATTAGGATCTTAAAATTAGTTTGCAATTTTTAATATTTTAAATATGTAAGAAAATTAGAGATGAGGATATTTGTCATATGATCCTTATCAATAGGAAGTTTGTTAGTGCTCCCTTTACTATATATTTAGCATCTATGATGAATGAAAACTAAGCAAGAAAATTGAATCAAAATCTCTCCCTCCCTCTAGGCTTTCTCGTTGTGAGAATTCAATCTCTCTCCCTAAATTCCCCTTTTTATCACTATTTAAGTTGAAGTCAATATTTTATTATACTCGAAGTTGACCAAGGGGTGTAATATTACACTAGAATTTCGTTTATCAAATAATTATAATCTGCATAACAAAAATGAAATTAAAGTATCAAATAACTGAATATGATATTCATATACCAAAGTCAAAAGTAGGATAATTAACATTAAAAGCAGACTTAGAAGTCAAAAAGACACATTTTGGCCAAAGCAACTGAATTAGTGTCTAGGAATAAATAAAGGGTATAAGATAGACAAGCCGAAGAGAAGATAGATCTAGAGCAAGTGCAACACTGAGAATGAAAAGGGATTCTTGTAAATTTGTAATCCTAGCCCCTTTTTGTCAAGGTATTGAGGGATATGGATAGAGCTTTAGAGACAGGCCAAGCTGGCAAGTTTTTTTTTTTTTAATTTCTTAAACAACCTAAACACATAACATGATGTTTGCCTTTTAACCAACCATTAATTAATGGTTAATTCTTTAACAGCTTAAGGAATATGACCACACTCTAAGCAACTTAGGTTGCCCTGCCATTGCTTACATTGCTAGAGGCTTTATGATAAACAAGTACCAAGTGATGAATGTTAGAATTTAAATTGATATCGACTAGCATACTGGGTAGGATTGTCTACGGCTTGAAAACATTAAGTACCATTTCTCATTGTTTAGGAGTTATGATTATCTGAGAACAATCATAACTTTAAAATGTCTTTCAGAAAGTGTAGTCTCTGTCTTACAATAATGAATAGTCCTTTTTGTACATCAACACATGGGCTGTGTCCTTTGACCCTTTGTTTTGGTGATATATTTTTGAAATGTATATATACAAAAAAAATAAAAATAATAATAATAAATGAGAGGTCGAGATAAATATATTTGATATCAAATACATTACTCAAAATTTGATGTTCAAATAACATGATTCTTTATTTCATATTCATTTTTCGATGTATAATTTTTAAGTTTTTTGGGAACTTAACAAGTTTAGCCAACTAATGTGTTTCAGCCACTAATCTTAATGTATAGATTGAAAACTTATGAGTTGAGATTATTGATCTTGTTTATTTCTTTTACTAAAATTAAAGTGTTATCAAATCACATTCACTGATTCACAAGAGAATTCATGCAGGACCCTTCCTCCTTGTCCTGTTCACTTCACTTGGCCCTCCCCTCTCTCTTTTGGATATGAGCAAGAGACTCGGTCATCCTGTATATAATGCGATATGATGTATTACTTTTATTGCTCTTGGACTATCATTATTAAGAATTTTGTTTTTTCCTAGACTAATTAAAATGAAGGAAATAGAAGCAATACTGGACCACTAGCTACTTATTAGAGAGAATCAACAAAGACCAACTATATATCAAGAGAGCTATCACAAAGTCAATAAGATATTTGAATTGACAATTTGGAGTTTCAATAAATTAGCCTACCAAGGTTGCTTCTAAGCAGAGAGCTATATCCAAAACAAGTAATGTAATCTACATAATAATTCTTGTTTTACAATCTTAATACTGTTTCACCCAACTTTTGTCAAGTCTCTAAAATATCTGATGTGCATTTCCTTAAGTTTTGATGAGAACTAAACATTGGTTACTGATTTAATTAACCTTCATATTGGTTACTAACCTGTCAATCTAGCAGATTAAAACTGTAAGAATCATCCGTCCAACGCAAATAATAGAATCATCCGTCCAACACAAGTGATAGAATCATCCGTCCAACGCAAGTGATTGAAACACACGTCCAACACTGTAGTGATAGAAGCTCACGTCCAATACTGAAGTGATTGAAGCTCACGTCCAACGCAAGTGATAGAATCTCACGTCCAATACTAAAGTGATAAAAGCCAGTGTCCACTTAAGTGATAAAAGCCAGCATCCACTAAAGTGATAAAAGCCAGCGTCCACTAAAGTGATAAAGCGCGTCACTAAAGTGACAAGCGCTTCTCAAGCGATAGAAGCGCTCGTCTCATCAAGTGATAGAAGTGCTCGTCCACTAACGTAATGTGAAGCTCGTCCACACAAGTCTTTGGACTTGCTGAGTCCTTAATATGGAGCTCGTCTACTAGGTTACGTTCAACCAGTTAAAGGAGTATCCGTCCAATGACATAGCATTTGAAGCTCGTCTACTAGCCCGAATGTAAAATCTTAAATGGCTAGATGGACGCAGCTATTTTCAAGATGGACGCGCTTGTCCTATGAACGCGAATTCTCTTAGAATTATTAGAATCTTATTTCAAGAACCAGAATCAAGAAAAGTCAAAAGTTACTCTCTCAAGCAACCTCGGATATCAGTACCAAAGACCAGTTAAAGAATACTTCCAACATGCTTTATTCCCTAGTACCTCTGGTCCTTACACGAAAAGGGAATTGTACTCAGGAAAGTACAAAAAGCTCTCTGCACAACTCTGATATGACTGCATCACGATGCATAAAGCCATGATCCTTCATGTTAGAGTATAACCAACGTTTCTATTGCATTAATGGCTGCCCAGAACGACTCTATTGTATTTAATGAAGTTCTACTAGAAGCCAACATCTGAGGGAATGTCTCTAACGGATCCTAAATGCTTGAAGACCATAAATACATAAGTCATTGAAGATGAAGCACATATAAGAGAGAATACACATAGCATTAAAGAGTCATTACTCTGCGCATTAATATTTTCACTCTTTCATTCTGTATTCTTCAATCATTTGAAGTTATTACGCAGACTTTCCCAAGCTTTACATTTAAACCACTCTCTGAGTGTTAGTGAAAGATATGTTTGTGAGAAGTTGTATTTATTACAAACCAAATCTCTCAAACAAACCTGAGTGAGCCTGAAGAGGCTAAGTGTACAAAGAATACTTGTCTTGAGCCTGAAGAGGCTAGGTGTGCAAACAATACTTGAGTCTGTAACCTGATCAGTTATAGTGGATAAATCTTGGTGCTGCCAAGGACTGGACGTGGCTCTTTGCTTTGAAGAGTGAACCAGGATAAATAACTGTGTCAATCTCTCTTTCCTTAAACTCTTTAGTTGCTTTAGTTTTCTTACGTCTATCAAGTGGTGTGTTTGCCAAAAGTCACCCGTCCATCCTATATCCTTCCACTCGTCCAAACCAAGCTTCTGTATGCGAAAAGATTTCAACTTTGTTTAAATTCTGATAAACACAATTCAACCCCCCTTTTCGTGTTTATAGTTGTCTATTTCAGTTGGTATCAGAGCTCAGCCTCTGGGTTGAGCATCTAACAGTGTCGAGGTAAAAGGTCCTGAAGAATAGACATGACTGCTGGAGCTAGTTCAAGTAGAAGTCACCAGACTGAAGGAGCTTCCCTAACCAGACCTCCTTACTTCAATGGAGAAAACTACAACTATTGGAAAGATAGATTTCAATGGTTCATTCTATCTACAAACTCTGATATTTGGGATGTCATTACAGATGGTCCATTCATTCCCAAGAATGATGATAACACTGACAAACCAACAGCTCAGTGGACTACTGCAGAAAAGACAAAATGGGACCTGAACCACAAAGCTAGATATAACATCATTTGTGCTCTCAGTCCGGACGAGTTTGAGAAGGTATGTGCTTGTGACTCTGGCAAAGAAATATGGGACACTTTAGCTGTCACACATGAAGGAACAACCAAAGTCAAAGAGTCAAAGATTGCCATACTTGTCAGAAAGTATGAACTGTTTGTCATGGAGGAAGGAGAATCTGTTGCTCAAATGATAGGAAGATTTCAAACTATGGTCAACAGTTTAAAATCTCTTGGCAAAGTCTATACCAATGCTGAGAAGGTTGGAAAGATTCTGAGAAGTCTACCTAAACAGTGGAGACCTTTGGTCGCTGCTATCTCTCAAGCCAAGGATCTCACTACCTTGACTATGGATGAATTTCTTGGAACACTCACTGTTCATGAGCAAGAACTTGGAGATGAAGTTGCACCAAAGAAGGGCAAGTCAATTGCTTTGAAAGCTGATCAAAAGTCAGCAAAAGTTTCCAAGGCTCTGAAGGCAGATGAGTCATCCAGTGATGCTGACCTATCAGAACTCGAGGATTCTGAGAGTGATGAAGAATTGTCTCTCTTGACTAGGAAGATAAAGCTTCTCCTACAGAAAAAGAAGTTCAAGAGGGATAAGTCATTCAGAAGGTTCAACAAGGACAAGAACTTCAAAGAATCCACCTCAACAGACAAAAGTCCAATTGTTTGCTATGAGTGCAAGAAGCCTGGTCACATTAAGGCCGAATGTCCTCAACTCAAGAAGGCCCCTTTTAAGAAATTCTTCAAGAAGAAGAAGAAAGGAATGATGACTACTTGGGAGGATCTGGAGTCAACATCTTCTGATGAAGAAACAGAGGAAGAAGCCAATCTCTGTTTGATGGCCAAAACTGACTCAGACTCTGACGATGAGGTACATCATGACTATGAAGAATTACTTGATGCCTATGAGGAGTTGAATGAGGAATCCAACTGCTTATCTAAAGCCTTCAAATCCCTCAAGAGAGAGTATGTAAAGCTCACCAGTGAGCATAAACAAAAATCTCAAGATTGCGAGAAGCTGGATAAAGAGAATAGTAAGCTGAAGACTGAAAAGTTTAATGAAGCTAAGATCTCAAATGAAACATCACCATCTGAAGAAGTTGAAAAACTTCAACAGAAAGTGGAAGAGCTCACTTCTGATCTTGCCAAATTTGTTAATGGTAGAGACAATTTGACTAAGCTACTTGGCATTCAGAGGCACTCTCTTAACAAAGAAGGTATTGTATATGTCCATCAGACACATCATAAAGTATCAACCAAAGCTTCTACAGTATCCGTTAAGTCAACTGTAACCAAATCTACACCTGTTTGTAACTTCTGTGGAAAAACTGGACATGTTATGTCTAAGTGTATCTATAAGAAGAGAAGGAAGTCTTCACAGACTCCTAAAGCTAACAGAAAAGGGCCCAGAAAAATATGGGTACCTAAAGATCAAATAATTTTTGTTGCAGATGTCCTCAACAGGACAAAGAAAACACCACTGCTAGTACCTGGATAGTGGCTACTCACGTCATATGACAGGAGAAAGGTCTATGTTCCTAGACCTCTAACTTAAGAAAGGAGGACACGTTGCCTTCAGAGGGAATCAGAAAGGGAAAGTTATAGGAATTTGTACTATTGGTGGTAAACCCCCTCTTCCCTCTATATCTAATGTTCTTATGGTTAAAGGATTAAGACACAATTTTCTTAGCTTAAGTCAATTATGTGATAATGGTTTTGATGTTTCCTTTACCAAGGATGTATGCATAGTTAAAGACTGTTGTGGCAAAACCCTATTTTCAGCTAAAAGGCAACAAAATCTTTATAAGATTGAACTGTCTAATCTCTCAGATCAAAGTGTAACCTGTCTGATGTCTAAAGAGGATGAGAGATGGTTATGGCATAAGAAACTAGGACATGCTAGTATGAAACTAATTTCTGAATTTAAAAGGAATAATCTAGTGAGTGGATTGCCTAATATTAGTTTTAATAAAGATGTCTTGTGTGATGCATGTCAGAGAGGTAAACAGATAAAATCAAGTTTCAAATCTAAAAACCAAGTATCAACCCTCTAGACCTCTTCAGTTGTTACACATGGATCTGTTTGGACCAGTTAGTGTTGTTCGGCTGGCTGAAGAAAATATGGATTTGTCATAGTTGATGACTATTCCAGATACACATGGGTACTCTTCCTAACACACAAGGATGAGTCTTTTAAGGCTTTCTCGATTCTCAAAAAAGAGTACAAAATGAGCAGGGTTTCGTATTTCTACCCTTAGAAGTGAACATGGGGGAGAATTTGAAAATGAGCAGTTTAGACAGTTCTGTGAGGAGAATGGAATCTCTCACAATTTCTCTGCACCTAGAACTCCGCAGCAAAATGGAGTGGTTGAGAGAAAGAACAGATCTCTGCAAGAGATGGCTAGATCTATGCACAATGAAAATAATCTCCCTAAGTACTTCTGGGCGGAAGTCAAAACACTTGCTTGTTATGTACAAAACAGAATACTTATTAGGCCTTTTCTAAAAGAGACTCCTTATGAATTGTGGAAAAGAAAAAGCCCCAACATATCTTATTTTTATGCTTTTGGATGTGAATGTTTTATTCTGAATACCAGAGATAATCTTGGAAAGTTTGATTCTAAGGTAGATAAAGGTATTTTCGTAGGATATTCTGAAAAGTCTAAGGCTTTTAGAGTATACAATTCAAGAACTTGTATTATTGAAGAATCTGTTCATGTTAAATTCAATGATGGATTAAAGACTGATAAAGAACTATCAGATCTAGAAGATGATCTTGCAGGTCTTGATATAAACAAGCCAGAAAGTCAACAACCCGATCTAACCAAAACAGAACATGTGCCTGAGGCTGAAAGACAAGTGGAATAGACGAGTCAGCAGACAAGTCAAGATCTTCATGATGATCTCAAAAGGGATTGGAAGTTCAACACTCATCATCCTAAGGATCTTATTATTGGAAATCCTTCTGAAGGAGTAAGAACCAGATCCACATTAAGAGAATCAAGCAATATGGCCTTTATTTCAGATTTGGAGCCTAAACGCATTGAAGAAGCTCTTGAGGATGAAAGTTGGATTCTTGCTATGCAAGAAGAACTTAACCAGTTCACCAGAAAATGATGTCTGGACTCTTGTCTCTAAGCCTAAAAACAAGTCGGTTATTAGAACAAGATGGGTCTTCAGAAACAAATTGGATGAAGATGGTAAAGTTGTCATAAATAAGGCAAGGTTAGTAGCTCAAGGCTATAACCAACAAGAAGGTATTGATTATACTGAAACCTTTGCACCTATAGCTAGAATAGAAGCCATACGCATTTTAATGTCATATGCTGCACAACACCAAATTACCATGTTTTAAATGGATGTAAAAAATGTTTTTCTAAATGGTATAATTGAAGAAGAAGTGTATGTTAAACAACCCCCTGGTTTTGAGGATACTGATAAACCAGATCACGTTTTCAAACTTAAAAAGGCATTATATGGTTTGAAACAAGCACCTAGAGCATGGTATGATAAACTCAGTTCTTTTCTCATGCATAATGGTTTTACTAAAGGACAAGTAGACACTACTCTGTTCAAAAAATGCTCTAAAGAGAACTTTATTATAGTTCAAATATATGTTGATGATATTAATTTTGGAGCAACTAATGAAAAGCTGTGCAAGGAATTTTCAAATCTAATGCAAGCTGAATTTGAGATGAGCATGATGGGAGAATTGAAGTTCTTCCTTGGATTACAAATTAAGCAGACAAGTGATGGAATTTACATTCATCAACAAAAATATACCAAGGAGATACTCAAGAAATACAAAATGGAAAATGCAAAGCTCGTGAAAACCCCTATGCAACCTAATGCAAAACTAAGCAAAGATGATGAAGGTAAAAGGGTAGATCAAACTGTCTATAGAGGTATGATTGACTTTCTATTGTACTTAACTTAAAGCAAACCTGGCATTCAATTTAGTGTCTGTATGTGTGTTAGATTCCAATCTGATCCTAGAGAATCTCATCTTAAGGCTGTTAAAAGAATATTTAGATATTTGCTTGGAACTACTAATCTTGGTTTGCTGTATTTAAGATCAAAAGAATACAGATTTGTGGGATATTGTGATGCTGAGTTTGATGGAGACAGAATAGAAAGAAAAAGCACCAGTGGAGGATGTCACTTCATTGGAGCAAGTTTAGTCTCATGGTCAAGCAATAGGCAGACAACCATTGCCGTGTCTACTGCTGAAGCAGAATACATCTCTGCTGCTAGTTGCTGCTCTCAACTCTTATGGGTAAAACATCAACTTGAGGATTACTCTATTTATGAACATAACATATCTGTATGATGTGATAATTCCAGTGCTATATGCTTAACTAAAAATCCAATTCAGCATTCTAAGGCTAAGCATATTGAAATCAAACATCATTTCATTAGGGATTATGTTCAGAAAGGCATCTTTGATAATAAGTTTGTTAAAACTGAAAATCAATGGGCTGATATTTTCACTATATTTTCACTAAACCTCTCGCAGAAGAAAGGTTTTTATTTATTAGAGATAATCTAAACATGCATTGCATTGTTGAATGACATGTCTGAATGTTAACCTGTCTGCTAAAATGATCATTACTCCTATATACATGTTCTTTTAACTAAGCATTAGTTCAGGGGGAGTGATGATACAATAGTTTAAGTGGAGTATGTCTCATAGCCTTTCTGCATTACTATGATTTTCTTAACATGTTATCTTGCCCTTAAACATATCTCATAAATAAAACTTGATAACCCTTTTTGATGTTGACAAAAGGGGGAGAATGGGAGAAATGAGAAATGAGAAATGTGATAGAAATGTGTTATAGAAGAATAAATATGAATAAATATGATATGAATCTTAAATAATACATAGACATGAGTATGCTCTGATAGTTGCCATAATTACTCAGATAAATCTTAAGTAAGATTGCTCTGATAATAATTTCAAAGTAAAACAAGTCAAACTTAATGTCTGATCTAGCATCTGCATGACCTGTCCGCTTAAGAAAATTTCAACCTATCTGATATATGTTATTTTCTTTGTTGATATTTTCTGAGGTTCATTAAATCATCTCAATGTTTATCATCATCAAAAAGGGAGAGATTGTTAAGTCTCTAAAATGTCTGATGTGCATTTCCCTAAGTTTTGATGAGAACTAAATATTGGTTAATGATTTAATTAACCTTCATATTAGTTGCTAACCTTTCAATCTAGTGTGCAGAGTAAAACTGTAAGAATCATCCGTCCAACGCAAATAATAGAAACATCTATCCAACGCAAGTGATAGAATCATCCGTCCAACGCAAGTGATTGAAACGCACGTCCAACACTGTAGTGATAGAAGCTCACTTCCAACACAAGTGATAGAAGCTCACGTCCAACACTGAAGTGATTGAAGCTCACGTCCAACGCAAGTGATAGAATCTCACGTCCAATACTAAAGTGATAGAAGTCAGCGTCCACTTGAGTGATAAAAGCCAGCATCCACTAAAGTGATAAAAGCTAGCGTCCACTAAAGTGACAGAAGCGCTCGTCTACTGAAGCGATAGAAGCGTTTGTCTATTTAAGTGATAGAAGTGCTCGTCCACTAAGGTCACAGAAGCGCTCGTCCACACAAGTCTTTGGACTTGCTGAGTCCTTAATATGGAGCTCGTCTACTAGGTTACGTTCAACCAGTTAAAGGAGTATCCATCCAATGACATAGCATTTGGAGCTCGTCTACTAGCCTGAATGTAAAATCTTAAATGGCTAGATGGACCCAGCTATTTTCAAGATGGACGTGCTTATCCTATGAACACGAATTCTCTTAGAATTATCAGAATCTTATTTCAAGAACCAGAATCAAGAAAAGTCAGAAGTTACTCTCTCAAGCAACCTCGAATATCAGTACCAAAGACCAGTTAAAGAATGCTTCCAACATGCTTTATTCCCTAGTACCTCTGGTCCTTACACGAGGAGGGAATTGTACTCAACAAAGTACAAAAAACTCTCTGCACAACTCTGATATGGCTGTATCACGATGCAAAAAGCCATGATTCTTCATGTTAGAGTACAACCAACGTTCCTATTGCATTAATGGCTGCCCAGAACGACTCTATTGCATTTAATGAAGTTCTTCTAGAAGCCAACATCTGAGGGAATGTCTCTAACGGATCATAAATGCTTGAAAACCATAAATACAGAAGTCATTGAAGATGAAGCACATATAAGAGAGAATATACATAGCATTAAAGAGCCATTACTCTGCGCATTAATATCTTCACTCTTTCATTCTGTATTCTTCAATCATTTGAAGTTATTACGCAGACTTTTCTAAGCTTTACATTTAAACCACTCTCTGAGTGTTAGTGAAAGATCTGTCTGTGAGAAGTTGTATTTATTACAAACCAAATCTCTCAAAAAAACCCGAGTGAGCCTGAAGAGGCTAAGTGTGCAAAGAATACTTGTCTTGAGCCTGAAGAGGCTAGGTGTGCAAACAATACTTGAGTCTGTAACTCGATCAGTCATAGTGGATAAATCTTGATGTTGCCAAGGACTAGACGTAGCTCTTTGATTTGAAGAGTGAACCAGGATAAATAACTGTGTCAATCTCTCTTTCCTTAAACTCTTTAGTTGCTTTAGTTGCTTTAGTTTTCTTATGTCTATCAAGTGGTGTGTTTGCCAAAAGTCATCCGTCCATCCTGTATCCTTCCACTCGTCCAAACCTAGCTTCAGTATGCGAAAAAGATTTCAACTTTGTATAAATTCTGATAATCACAATTCAACCCCCCTTCTTGTGTTTATAGTTGTCTATTTCAACTTTAACTCTCGAAAATGAAATTATGCTTCATTGCTTCAGTTTGTATGCCATTGCCAATGTATCCATCCCACAACAACCTGTCATTTTGTGCTACTTAAATACATGCCTGCATTAAATTTATAAGCTTCGGCTTTTTGGTTCTGCAATGGCGTTGGTTGAAATAACACCATTCTTATAATTGGGATTAGGCTGGTCTAAAATGAGCTTGAGCGTAAAGCAAGAAAATAAGTATGCATCCACCCTTAATTAGTTAAAGTGAATTGATTAATTAATGGTGGATACATTCTTACTTTCTCGGTTTAGACTCAAAATCACTTTAGAGATTACATTTCTATAAAGGATCATTTAAAATGAAATACAAATACTCAAAAATAAACTTTCAAAATGCTCTTTTTAGAGATTACATCCATTCAGTGAAGTCCTAAGTACATTGCCATTGTGCACAACTAGTAACTCTTTTAGGGTCTAGGGCAATTTAATGACTAAACTGAGTCACATATAATAATTGATATAGTGAAAACTGAAAGCCACCTATTTTGTAGCATCAAGTTGGTGTCCATGTTTGAGGTTGGCATGTTGAAGATAGGTTAAGCAAATAGTGTTGTTCTTTCCTAATTAGGACTACCAATGATGCCTAACACCAAAATTATTTTCCATTCATGCAGTAGTATACCTACTCCGAGCAGCATTATATTAGCAAACATGAATACCCAGTAGCCAAGGGATTGTAGCTCCACTCCCAGGCGTAATGTTTCTGATAAATTACATAATTATGCCGGAAGAAATGCTAGCGTCACACTCTTTTGAACACTCTCCTCAACACATTCTTGGTTATTGGGTGAAATTTCATACGGGACCCATCAAATAGAATGGGTTTCACATAAAATTTATGTCTTCCATGAAATTATTGAAGAGAGTGTTAAAAAGAATGTGATGCTAACACTTCTCTTATGCTAATGTCAAAAGAGAAAAGAGAAAAGACTACAAAGTAAAAACCATCCATCGAAGGGCAGCAGCTTTGAGAATTTATCAATATTAACAACCTCTACTTTTGAGCCCAAGGAGATTTCTTTATTTCCAAAGTAAACTTGATAAAGTATTTGTCCCTAGCTGCACAAAATTAGTGAGGAAGCAACGTTCAGTTTGAACTACAAAAACTATTTCCATGTTTCTCTTAACACTCTTTGCAGCAAACCATACAATGCAATGAATGTGTTAGGCACAACAGAGTTAGTAGATGGGGGTTACTTAGATGAGTGGTTAGTTAGTTGAGTTAGATAGTTTAATAGATAAAATTGTACATGAGAGAGTCATTCATTGATTTTGTTAATTTGGAAAACAGAGTTTCAACTCAGTAGTGAAGGGGAAACCTTTGCTGTAGGGGCAACCCTTGGAAGGAAATCACTCTTCTTTTCTGTTGAAGATTCAATAATACATCATCATTTTTCTCAATTTTTGAATCTTAACTATGACTAAGCACTCGAGCATATATTGGTCTCATAGTCAGTCCAAAAGATCTAAGCCTGTGAAATATTCTGTGGACCAATTGGGAAGCTAAATACTCTAATTACGGTGAGTTCCAACATTAAAAAAAAGGGGGACGCCAACCTTCCAAAACTATAACCAAGAATTTTTCCAAACAAAAGAAGCAAGAGTTTAATTGCAAACAACTCTAATCCCACAGTGTCAACTGGAAGCTGAAAATCCTTTGCTTTTGGAACCAGTCACGTAGGCGGAACTTCTCTTAGAGCACATGTCTAACACTTTTCTCTGGTCAGAGAGGTGCTTTAGAAGTGGAAGAATGACATCTAGGAGCTGAAAAACATGCAAAATAAAGACAAAAACTATGATGATTAAATCATCAAAAATCAGAAGAATGGTGATTTGAATTTACAATAGTACAAATCTGTGCACCTGTGTGTCATGTGGTTGCCCAGCAGAAAATGGGATGCATGGAATTCCATTGTCTGCTTGCAATAAAATGCTGAAGAGATTGTGCCAACAACAGTTGGCCCGGTTGGTAAGAATTCAGCTCAGATGCCATAAAGGATCGTACCTCTACAAGCGTTCATTGAGCCGTGAGGCCTGCTCTAACCCTGGTGAGTCCCTGAGACCCAACTCACCTAAACCTTTTTAGCACCTAAAAAAAAGCTGGAGGGATTGTTGTCTACAATAACAATGCGGCATAGATCCTTTGATATGCAGGTGAGATTGAACTTGAGAGTTGTTACCTATATCTCTACATCTGCTCCATCCACCCCCACAAATTTTTTAAAACTTTTTTTATCACAAAAATACCTTTAAGAGTAAAAAGGGATGGGGTACGAGTGTGACATAAAAGTAATTTTTAGCTACCGGCAATTAAATGTTGGAATATCATATTTTAAGAATTTCTACCTACCGGCAACTAATTGCTGGAATATCTCCGTCCACTAAATGCCGAATTTTTTTTCTTCAAGTTTTAGAGTTTCTGGCTATTAGTTGGCGGACAACAAAATAAAGTATTCCAGCGATTAATTGCCGGAAACTCAAAAACTAGAAAAAATACAATGCGACAATTAGTTGCAGTAGGTAGAAAATCTTGAAAATTTATTTGACAGGATATATAATTGTTTCCTCCGACAACTAATTGTCCGATTTTTTTTCTCAAGTTTTTGTGTTTCCAGCAATTAGTTGCCGGACAACAACAAAACAAAGTTTTCCGCCAATACCGGAAACTCAAAAACTTGAAAATATTCAATCAGGGAATTAGTTGCCGTAGGTAAAAATTCTTGAAAAATTATATTCCGGCTATTAGTTGCCGGTAACTCACAAGGGTGAAAAAGTCAAATTACACTCCAAAATTAAAAATGTGGGGTGGGTGGAGCAAATGTAGGGGGTGTAGGTATCAGCTGGCATTGAACTTTAGACTAAGGTACGTAATCAGAGAGACTAGTTTGCCCCTGAAACGTACTTAAGCCTCATAGCTGTGAAACCCAAATCAATTCTCTAGGCCTTTTGTGTTTCTACATTGGAAGCCCAACTATTGTGTTTGTTAGTTTTGCTGCACTTTAACTTTTCCTACCTACTGGAACTTGGGCACTTCTAGGTATTAGCTTTCAATATTTATGATCATACTTGGTCTGCTCCTATTTTGTTCAAACCCAATCACTATGTCATCCTTGTAGGAACGAGCCATTCAACTTCAGGATGGGTTTGGGCCAGGGCAACCAACCACTTGGAATTACATGGAACGAAAATTACCACTCACCTTTCCGTGTATACCCTTTACGGTAAAAAAGATAAATTTAATTTCTTCAAGTAGAAAGATAAATAAACTTTTTGTTGTGAGGAACATTTAATTCTTATTTGAGGCATTCATGTTGTTCTCCTCACAAGAACTCTTAACATTGTAAAAGTCTGTCAACCATGAACTTAAACTTGCTTGTTTATTTGATTCAACCTTTAATTACAAATCTAATTCAGGTTAAACAGTAGAATTTTTTTTGAACAATACAAAGTAAACACCGTGGTGATAGTATCATACCATATGATATGAGGTTACAAACAAGGGTTGACACATCTGGTATAATTTTTTGCCCATATTTGTTGTGACATTGGTTCGGTTATCATATTTTTTTTCTTATTAGTGGGCGATATGTAATTTCATTATAAGTCCACAATGAGGTTGGTGGTTTCCTGGTCTAATATGGGGGACGTGTCATCTTCAAATCTAAATTTTTCTATGTAAAAACATGAGGTTGAAAAAAGAAAAAGAAGAAACCACAAGTGCATGAGAACTAGAAAACCTTTTAAGGTTTATTAAATAATAAATATTTTTGTTAGATCTAATAATAGATATAAGGGGAAAATATAATGATTTTTCTTCGTATTTTATATAATTATATTCAATATCTTTTTTGTTTTAGAAATTATAATAACTTCCACTAGTGCAGGAAGCATTTTTTACGTCTGCTAAAGTGTTTTTTCACGTATCAAAAAAACCCGATGTTAATACAGCATACGTTAAATATGTGTAATTTTTAACGTCTGTTTAGAACAGACGTAAAAGTTTACAATTAACGTCTGTCTTTTATTAAACTGACGGTAAATATAACACCTTTAACGTCGGTTCTTTTATATAACAAACGTTAAAAGGTCTATTTTTAACGTCTGTCCTTTTAAACATCAGACGTTAAAAGTAACTTTTAACGTCTTTTGAATAAAAGACCGACATTAAAAGTAGTTTTTTTTTTAAAATTCTATTACAGTATCCCTTCCCCCAGCTAGCTTCCTGCATTCACTAATTCCATAATACAACATTTGCACACACGCTCATCACTAACAAGTCCATATACATTAACTCATGCATTTGCATTCCAATATATATTTAGAACTATTACTATGTAATTAACACAATTCTTAATTAAAACAATTAGAACTATAACTATCTTAATTAACATAATTCAGGCCACAATACATGAAAAATTCATAACATAATAATACATATATATTCTATACAACTACACATTATGTATCTTCTAAGTATATAAATGTAAATACATACAAATTACACATCTTCTAAGTATGCAGAAGGTATATTTTGTATTCCTTTTTGGGCAGCATACTTAAAAAAGAATTCTACCAATTGCGTCCTCAAGTCTTTAAAATTATCTTTCTCAAGAGGAGCTTGAGTGCCGAGAGTCTGCAATTAAATAAAATACACATTAACTCAAGTCACCACCAAAAATAAAATATATAATTAAATAACTTGTTTAATTAATTACCTTTCTACATCCCTCGGTAATAGATGTCGTGACGATTGTAACATCCTGTTTTTCACTATTTTAAATAACATAATATGTTTATATGATTATTTAAGTTTTAGAAAATTATTTTAAATAAATGGAGTTTACCACTCAATTCTATTTGAATGTGGAAAGCTACGATTAAAATTTAGGTTGGAAAGTTAGGTGAAACCCGGCCCGCGAATTCCATTGACAATATAATTATATTGCTCAAAAGACCTAATTTTAATTCGTGAACGAAAAACTTAAGATTTTTATTTTATTTCCTACGATACTGTATTTTTAGAATTATTTCATAAAAAGTGAAATAATATGCGTTTTACGGACGTTATACTCAATTAGGCGAACGACGGAGCTGATTACGGGAGTTTCGGGACTCGATAAGTGGATAAACCCTATATTCTATTAGGACTAAGTCATCCATGTGGGAGGTTTAATGTGGATTAGGGTTATGTTAGCAATTTTAAATAACTGCATTTTGACCCCTATACTTTCTATTAATTACATTTTGGTCCCTAAACTAATTTTCATGATACACTAAGTGAAATGGGCCAAATTCTTGTCATCCAAACCCATTAAGGGCTGCGGCCTAGAGCCCAAACTTCATGGCCAAGAATTAATTTTCATGATGCCATTTGATTTACTTAAGTTTCCTATGTCATGATTTTATGCTATAAGCTATTTTCATGTTACAAAATCAATTGGACTTGGGCTTTCTTGGCCCAAAATTGCGCAAGGCCCATGCTTGCCATGGCTGCCTATAAGCTTGAAGAGTCAAGCTCATTCATGATTCTTCTCACACTTTCTCACATATTCTCACACTTTCTCAAAAGCTCTCAAGTGTTCTACCTTGTTCTTATTTTTCTCTCACACAAAGAAACCAAGTTTGTGAAGGAGGTTGAAGATTACTTGATCATTTTTCAATTCCAATAGGTGATTCTTCATCCTCATCATCTTTTAGTCATTGTTTCTTCAAATCATTTCATGATTCAAAGCTTTATTTTTCATGTTCATCTTAGTTGTTCTTAACTTTGATAAATCATAGAAAATCATAGAAAAATCCTTGGAGTTTGAAACCAATTTCTATGTTCTTGTCATCATGTATATGTTCTAAATCCAAGAGTATGTTGAAATCAAAAATTTCGTCCCC
Source organism: Sophora flavescens (assembly GCA_030762895.1). Taxonomy (NCBI): domain Eukaryota; kingdom Viridiplantae; phylum Streptophyta; class Magnoliopsida; order Fabales; family Fabaceae; genus Sophora; species Sophora flavescens. Next base: position 133,959,046 of record CM061069.1, read on the forward strand.
TTTTTACTCATCAAGGCCGAACCTATAGAGGTGAAGTTTGAGGAGATTTTGTTCATGTATTTTGTAAATAATCATGCATATTAGCTTGTTAGTATATATGTTTAGGGAATCCAAGTTGTTTTGTCAAACAAAAATCCCTAGCCCTATGAACATGTCATGGCCGAAACTAGGTGTGTGTGAGTTAGGAAGTTTTGATTTCCAAACTTAGTTGTTTAGCCACTAATCCATGATCTTGGTTGATTAAGGATCATTAATCCATGACTTAATCATGATTAGGAATTTTTAGTCACCAAGACCCTTGAGGTCGTGACCATGTAGGAAGGATTTTAATGGTTTTAATTGTTTGATTAGTAATGGTTTGATTGTATTGGTGAATGTTGAATTTATTCCGTTGTGTACGTGAGAACCGGGCATTCGACGAAGCAATTTATTCCGTTGATAATTCTACAAGAAGTAAGAGGGGATTACCCGAGGGATATATTCGATGACTATATGCTATCCTGTGTTTGTCTGTAATTATTTTTCCGTTAGTATTTATTTAAGTTGTTTAGTTATGGTATTTGTATCTGTGTTCGTTTAATTGCGTTTAATTATTTATCTGCAATTATATTATGCTATTGTGATGCATGATCTGCCTGGGAATATCTCTGATATTATTGTTGGTTGTTGTTTGAGAAGCCTGACAGTGGTCAGTGCCCAATTAAATTAATTGGATAAAAGCTTTAAGAAGCTTCATAAATTATATTCAATGTTTTAACGGGAAAATATTGGTATATAATATTAATGGTAATTTTTATTTGGGAAAAATAATGAATTTTGGAAAATATCATTATTTTAATGATTTATTACTGTAAGAGTGAATTATGAGTCACAATGAGAGCGAAACCCTGAAATTATTTTTGAACTGGTAATTTTTACGTCAGAAATTCCTTCATATTATAAAAAGTTATTTTATGAAATTAATTGTTGAAAATAAGTTAATTATGATTTTAGAAAATTATTCAAGTGGAAAAAGCTAAGTTTTGGCTTAAAAGGCTTTAAAAGTGATGATTGACGGCAAATTTGGAAAAGTGTCGACGGCAAGAATTTTGAAATGGCAGTACATATTTTAAGTAAGTTTAAAACCTCAAGTGACTCACCTTTGTGAAAACTAAGTTTTATTATTTAAAGATTTTATTAAAGAATTTCCCATTTGAAAAGATTTTCCGAAAGTAAAATTAATTCAACTGTGTTGAAAGTGGTGTTGAACTTAGTAACCGAGACGTCGGGTACTAAGGTTCTTTGTTGTTATGGACTTGGGGTCCTTTGGACTTTGAGGTCCTGTAAACTTGGTGTCTAATGTATACGTGGTGTATACCGTGTTTAAACATTTAAGATGTTTTCTATTACCACGAACCTAAGACCAGTGCATCGGTCGAGATGTGTCGTGATTGAGCACTCGGATTGTGAGGTCCTGTGTTGTAATGAAAGTTGTAAAGTGATTGAGCACTCGGAATGTGAGTCGTAAGCCATTTTGAGCTTTGCTAAAAAAAAGATTGAACACAAAGAAAAGTGTTATGAGCAAAGTGTTTTGCATGCATTTGGCAGACGTGCCCACGGTTCTATGTGTGATTGCCTTACGGTGTCAGGTATTTCATGCTATGATTTTCTTCATTGTGCCCGGGTTGGACAATGAAACCCCATTTACGGTTTTATCACTGATGCCCTGGGTGTGGACGGTGTGTAATGGGTTATGGCTGCGTGCCTTTATGCCATGGGATGGCAATTGAGCCTGATCAACTCACCATGTGTTGGGATATCTCATGAGATCAGGTCTGAATTTAGATGATGAACATGAAGTGTTCATGCATAGTTTTTCACATGATGATGTTTGGGTGTTAAACCCATTGATAAACTATTTGCTTATGGATGCTTGTGTTGATATATGTGTATGTGTTTTATGTGGTGTCTAGCATGTAGTTGTCGAGTAAAATCCATATATTGGTTTCTCACTCTTGTATGTTTTATTTGTGGTTTCTCTACTTGTGCATATATCTTTACGTCTGAGATTAGATGGAACCTGATATGCCTCTAACACATTCGAGGCTTCGGTCGATCATGTTTGATCGTGCTCATTTTGGTGGTGCCTGAGAGATAAACCCTGGGTCACTCAGTTCCACCTATCATGGCCCTAGTAGAGAGGTTGCTGGCACAGTAGAGGCAGGACCGCAGCGAAGGACGCATGTTGTGGAGACTGTTGAGGTATCTCTACCTATGGTATGGCTATAGTTACAGTACTTGACTGAGCACGGGTTACTTGATTTGCCACCTCAGCTGATTCCACTTCAGATAGCAGGACCAGCAGTACCTCCTGTTAAGGTGGTATTGGATGAGGTCGAGGAGGACCCGGATTAGTACTTCGAGGACGATCTTGAGTTCCACCCTCCTGCTGTTGATGATGATGATTCTTCCGACGAGGGAGCCGGAGCGGAGGTACCTTCATCAGATACATCTGCTGTAGGTGGGGTTGATCATCATGATCTCCCCAATGGTTTTCATTAGCTTGACCAGCTATAGGTATAGTTCTAGGGTAGCGAGTCTTGTCAGTTTTTGATCTGGCTACTGAGAGCCATGAGTTTTTGGTAAGGTTCTGGACTACTCGTAACTTATATGTATATGTCTTTATTTTCTTTGCTTAGTTTGATGGAGAATAGCCTATACTTATGAGTGCTCTTTTATGATCTCATATTAGATATAGTATGTATTTAAATGATGATGCATATATATATATATATATATATATATATATATATATATATATATATATATATATATATTTACACACGTTTGTTTACGTTCACGATGGTTCGATGTTTTAAAAAAAATCAGCACTATTTTTGTAAACGAGACGTTTACTTTAAAGTATATTTTCCGAAAGTAACCAGCGATTAATAATTTAATTTTCCGATTTTGGGTAACTATGTGATGGCCCTAGAAGGGGTGTCGCAACGATGTTCAATATATGATGTATCACATAATAGGCACATGACCAAGTATCTGTCTGATAACGAGACTACAAAAGAAATGAAATTTAATGTCAATTAATATATATATATATAGTAATTATAATATTAATTACTATTTAATAAACTAGCAACCTTGAGGTTAATCCATTCAGGATTTCCTTTAAACTTTTAAGACCTACTCTTCCCGTTGGCACAAGATATGTTGCATGCCTTCATTGCGCTATCATAAACAACATATTCATGTCAATTATATGTTCATCATGTGTGTAATAAAATAAAATCAAATGTTACAAATTTAATTAAATAGAAGACTGGTTACTTACCTATTAATAGAGGCCATTACATCCTTCGGCGGGTCGTTGTGGAGAGAGCATAAGAATATGACAGTACACCTAGAAGGAGGAAGTATGAGCAACTGCAAATGGTTATCCTTTAAGTAGGGTGCTAGATATATGTCTTTCCGATGACTTCCTTCCACTAAGGTGCCAAGGTATTTACTGAATTTACTATCATCAATCAAGAACTAAGGCACCATGATAGTGGGGTCTAAGAATCCACAAACATTGCCACCCCTATCAATTAGAAGGTGATGCAGATACCTTAGATATGAAACAAGTAATTGTTAATTACGTAATAAATTGAAATTTAAATAAATTATAAAATTGAAATAAAATATAAAAATTAAATCAATTATAAAATTAAAATGTACTTACGTGCACCACAGACTCAGAATCGTGCTGGCTATCCAATGGCCATATGTGCAAAAAGTCCCAAGATCATCACCACATAATTTAAAAGTAAATGCTTGGTCAGGGTGTGCCCTCCATCCATCGTGTTCCAGCGGGCATTCAAAAAGCTCCCTCTGAAAATCCTGACCAAGAAAGAACATACGAGTAACGGGAGACTGACGAAGCGGCATCGACTTCTGCTTTGCCTTCAATTGTAAATAAAGAAAGTATAAGTAATTGAGAATAAATAAAACACAAATAATTGATAAATATGATCATTATGAATATACCTGGAACAACTCGAACTCCCGCATCGCCAACTCCAGCTCCCGCTGTTTTACCTCCAACTCCCGCTCCCTCTCTGACAAAGTATCCACCTCCACATGTGTCTTTTGACAGCTCTCTTTTGTGCTCACATGTGAAGGCTCGACAACTTCCACTGTTTCTTGGGAACCCACGGAGGAAACTGCCGCCTAAACATCTGCGTGAGATCTGGGTCAGTTAGAAACTCTCTCAGCAGCTCTTTCTTAAAGGTCGGGTTGGCAATCAGCTCCGATTTAACCTCTTGTCTCAGCTCCGCCCTATCGATCATCTGCTCGACCCGCCTACGTGAGGAGCATTTCTCATAGAATTTCTTGATGCCCACCATCCTTGGAACACCAATGACTCGACCAGGGTGGTCGTCTTTGCCTAGGGCGGTGATCAAGATATCCCGACGTTCATATGGGACGAATGATCCCTACGAGCTTTGTTACTTAAGCTCCTCCTACAAAGATGAAATTAAAAACGTGTAAGAAGACAAGGTGTTACAAATATCAACTAGAAATGCGGTTAGTTTGTTACTTACAATCTTTTCTGCCACAATGCGTGTGGCTTCAACTTTAAAATCTCCTTTTTTTGACTTTCGACCCTCTACCCAACAATCCTCGCGTGCGGGTGGAGACGGAGGATCAACAACTGAGTCCTCAGATGCCTCTCCTGCTGCTATCTTCTCATTCAACTCATTTTGCCTCTCATTTAACTTATCCTACATTATACCCTTTATCAAAGTGGGATACCCACCTTGTGAACATTCTTTGCTTGATTCCGCTTACCCTTTTCCCTTTTAGCCTGTTACAAATAAAACGTAATAAATTTAGTTAAATAAATTTTCTTTAGTTAAATGTACTTTAAAATGAATAAGTAAATTAACTTCGACTAACCAGAAAGGCAGGTGTGCCTCGACTCCTAACAAAGGCATCCCACATATCCTTATCTAGGTATGAGTAGCAAGCATGAGGAGATTCGGAGCTCTTCGCTCCGAATATGTAATGCCTAACCAGATCGTGCTCGAACCCCTTCCAACGAGTAGTCGCTAGTGAGAGCCATTTCTGCCTATGCTGACCAGTATTAGGGACGGTCCACGTGATCTACATTAATTACATAACAAAAATGAAGAATTAGAACTCAAATAATTCTTTAATAATGTACATCAAAAGAGTGTAAAAGTAAAATACCGTGATTGACTCCCAAATCTGATCCTTCACACTCTGTGGTACATGTTCCCAATCATCATATAGAATGCTAGTATGCTCTTTAGCCTCCTTAGCCACCCAACTGGTAAATTTCTTAGCAAGGGGTCCCTGGGGAGTCAGTTCATGATCAAACCAGACCTCAAGCTTCTGACCGCTAAGCTTAGACTTGTCTAATTTTTTCAATGCAGTGGTTGCTCTACCCCATTTTTTCGAACTCTGTGATGCCTGTTTGGACAAAAAATAGTAAATTAGAGGGTTAGGTATAACATGGATAAATAAAAAATATAAGCCTCATTAATTAACATTATATGTATAAATAAAACTTACACTATCAACTGGCGTAGCCGCCACCGACCCTTCCGGTGCATGAGGGATGTCAGCTGAATTAGCCATGTGTATGCCTGTTTAGACGAAAAATAACAATAAGTTAGGTTAGTTTGATGAAATCATTGTTTTGGACGTATACCAATATTAAAAAATACATCCATTCCTCCCCTTTTGAAACAAAACAAAACCAAGAAAGAGCTTTAACCATATTTACAATATAAAGAAAATGCAGTGAGTGTAAAATCATATTTTGACTTGGCAACCGGTTCAATGTGTAAGACATGAAAAAAATGACAACCAAACATGAAAAAAAATCAGTGCCACCTCCACCTCCCATTACTAATTACTATCAACATCACTAATGGGTCTCACAAATCATTCATACAACCAATGCAATACAGAATATTTGAACACATTAACCAAAATGACAAAAATAAAAAATGAGGTTAGGGCATTATCGGGTTCACAAAGAGGAGAGGGAGAGTGGCTCAGGGGTTTTTCCCTTGCTCGTGGAGAGCCTTAAATGAGATAGAAAACACCAGAGACGTTAGGGCAGAGTAGAGAGAGAAGAGAGGAGAGAAGAGAACTCACCAGAGAATAAGGTCGATGTGGTGGTGGAGAAGACCTCGGTTGCGATGGTGGTGGAGAAGACCTCGGTCACGGTAGCGCGCGATGGTGATCACTCAAAGGGCTAGGGTGAGAACAGAGGGAGAGAGCAAGTGATGAAGAAGGCATGCAATGTGCGCGCGAGTATATTATTAATCACTTAAAAACTTAAATATCACCTTTAAAGTCTGTTGTTTAAACAACAGACATTAAAGGTCATATTTTACATTAGTTGTATAAACAATTGACGTAAAATATGATTTAAATGAACCTTATATTTACGGTTCTGTCACCGCCTCCTTTTTAATGTCCACTTTTAATTAAACAGACGTTATATCTGATCGTTTACTCCATACTTTCGAGTAGTGTTCATTTGAAATTTATATTATCTTTAATACTTTCTTGGAACCATGTTATGATTAGTACGTGATAACTGAAACTACACTTATCTCCCTTGAAAGAAGAAAAGTGTAACTTTTAAGTTAAAAATGTCTAATATAATTAATCTAAACCTTAAAAAAAGTTAATGTAATTTTGGGTAAATATAATAAGTAAGAAGTATACAATACTAAGAAGTTTCAATATATTAATTAATGATCATATAGAACTAATTGAACAAGACAAATGGAAGTGTGATTTATGTGAATCGAGAAAATATACATGTAGGAAAGATCAATTCACACTGGTGTAAAATTTAACACACCTACTATTTTTTTAAATACTATAATTGTTATTGATCTAAGATTGAATTATAACTATCTATTATAATTTGTCTCAAATTTTAAAAAATTTGAAAGTCATGAAAGTGCAATTAAATAGGTCTTACTTTTATACATTTTAAAAGTATATATTACATCAATCTTGATGTATGACAATAAAGTACAAAACAATTTTGGATTATTGTTAAATTTTATATATGATCTACCAACTGAGGTTGACGTGAATGGTTAAAGGCCTCTTGTCCCTTAACCAAGGTCTCGAATTTGAGCCTTTGGTATGGAAAAAACCTCAGCTGGGAGGGACATCACCCTCAGAGGTGCCGAACAAACTCCCGCGGGAGATTAGTCGCCGTCTCAGGTTGGCGGTGAGATACTCCTCGAAGTAGATCGAAAAAATACATGATCTATATAATAAGGCCTTCAATTCAACTATTGATTTTGTACGAATCTTGATCATTCATGTATGATCCAAAGGTCCAGATTTACTCCTCTCATATCTCATAATAACACACTCCTCTCACTTGAGTTGCTCCCATATATGGGGCAACTGAAGTGAGAGGAGTGTCTTATTGTGAGAGTGAGAGGAACAAATCTGGGCCATTAAACCATACATGGATGGTCAGGATTAGAAGTTAGTTGGTGGTCATGTGATCACTTAAAAAAGTCACATGACTTTATGTTCTAATCTTGACCATTCATTTATGATCCAAAGGTCCAGATTTACTCATCTCATCTTGTAACACCCCAATTTTTCTGCTTTCTAAAATCGGTATAAATATAAATAAACGTTTATATTTTTATCTGAAACTTAGAAAATGATTTTGAGAAAATCAAAGTCATATTCATATTATACTTATTTTTATAAGTATACGATTAAATTTTTGGTTGAAAATTCAGACGGAACCCCGTCTGCGTTTTCACTGACAGTAAGATTTTACTGATCAGAAAACCTAATTTTGACCTGAGAATGAAATGAATAGATTTTATATCTCATTTTCAATGATATAGGCTATTTTGAAAATTTTCAAAATAAATAGGTTATTATACTTGATTCGGGCGTAAAAACCTAAATCGGGTAATCGACGGAGTCGAGAACGGACGTGCAGAGACAAAACCCGACATCCGATGCTGAGATATCTTGCCACCTACGGTGGTGATTCATATGGATGACTCACCAATATCATGATTACATTTAGAAAATATCTAGATATTTCTTCAAAATAGTGTAAAAACCATTTTACCCTTGGACTATTTTACCCTTGAACTTTCATTGAAATGCCAAGTTTGTCCCAACTATTTGTGGACATGAATCAGCCACATATCCAACCAATCCTCACCACATGTTTGTCATGATGGTTTTTTGAAAAATTACCATTTTGTCCTTATGTTGTATTTATATCACAAAATTATCATTTTGTAAGATTACAACTTTGTCCCTAAAATTTTAAGACTTGGACCCTTATACCTCTATGATCCCACGGTCCAACCCTTCAAATGAACCCATTTCATTGCTATTTAAGCTTGACATCATCTTCTCTATGATGCCTTCTCCATTTTTCTCAAAAACTCTAAGTTTTCCATAGCCATTTTTATGAAGCAACCACTTGATTTCTTGCTCATTTTCAATTTTCAAGAGGTACACCATACTCCTCTCACTCAATCAATATCATGTTCTTAATTCATTTTTATGTTTCAAGGTCATCATCTTTTTCAATTCTTAGATCTAGAACTTTGAAAATTCGTAGAAAATCATAGAAAAATCCTATGATCATGAAACCAATTTCTATGACCTTACTATTTAAGATCCAAGAGTATGCATCCAACAAAAAATTCTTGCCCCATTTAACTCATCAAGGCCGAACCCTAACTCAAGTGGGTGGTGGAGGTGGTGGGGGGGGGGGAACTTTGTGAAAATTTTTTGGCAAATCATGTAGGATTCAATCCTTTTAGTACATGTATGTCTTAAATCTATGATGTTGAATCAAAATAAAACCTCTAACCCAAATTTTTATTCATGGCCGAAACTAGGGTTCTTGAAGGATTGGAGTATTTTATTTCAATCTTTGTGTTTTGATCCTTAATCATGTATTCCAAGTACTTAAGATCTCTAATCCATTTTTAGCAGATCAAATCATACTTTAAGCCAAAATTCTATATATGGCCGAAAATCTTAACTTTGTGGTTAAGATGGTTTTAATTCAATTTTTGTTAAGTAAGCTTTGTTTATGTCTTAATCTTGCTTAAGGATCCTTAATCCAGAAGCTTGAAAAAATTTATCATGTCTAGCCAATTTAATCTCCTCATGGTCAAACCCATCATATAGGAAAATAGGGTATTTAGTTGTTGGATTGATAATTAATTGTTGTGGTTTGTTGAAGGATAAATTGTTGTGTGAATCGTGTACGTGTTTTGCAGAGATCGGACGTTGAAGGAACTTAAATTCAGAAGGAAAAATCTTCAAGAGGTAAGGGGAGTATCTGAGGGATTTTACCGACAGCTATATGCTATTAGTATGTGGTCTGTATAATTTATTTGAGTGTGTTTGTGGTGTCTTGTGTAGTTAATTTATTTGCTGTTATTATCATTTTTTAATTGATTATCTGCAGTTAATTGTTATTGTGTTTTAATGTATGTTATAAACTGTATTATATGCTATAATGTTTATGTGAAATGTTTATGTATGTTTATTGTTAAGTGAAAAGCGTGACAGTGGTCAATGCTCAATTAATTAAAAAGATAAAAGCGTTAAAAAACTTTATAAGAAATAACGAAATTTTATTTGGTAGAATATAGTAATATAATATTACTTAATATTTTGATTGGTTAAAATTGTGGAATAGTGGAAAATATTATTATTTTAATAATTTAACGGCGTAAGAGTGTTTTATGAGTCACACTGAGGACGTAACCGTGAAAATATTTTAGTACTACTAATTTTTACGTAAGAATTTTCTAAATACTAGAAAATGTTATTATAAAAAAAATAAGTTTCAAAAATAATTTTATTATGGTGTTGGGAAAATTATTTTACTAGAGAAGTCAAATTTTGACTTAAAACGTTTGAAAACGTCAAGTGACGAACAATTCCGAAAATATTTACAGAAAGTATTCTTAAAAACAGCAATATTTGTTAGAACAAAGAGTTAGTCTCAAAACGATATTTTTCGTTGAACTAAAGTGTCAAATAAAGATTTTTAGAAGAAAATGTGTGTTATGTGATTTGATGATTTGATAAATGAATTTCCAATGTAAAAGGATTTTCTGTAAAATAGTTTTATACAATGGTATTATTTCCGACAACTTGGATAAGTTGTGGACTTTTGTTTTGTATTTGTGTTTCACAGAACGAAAATGTTTTTAAATTGAAAGACGAACCTAGTTGCCGAGACGTCGGGTCTAGTGTTCTATGATATGGACAGTGTGTTCTAAACGTGAAGTTATGGACTAGATGTTCTATAAAAATTTGTATTGATTTTTGTGAGTCAAAATCTACGAATCTAAATCTGGTGCATTTGTCTAGATTTCGTGATTTGTACATTTTGACTTGGAATCCGTTTGATTGGAATGTTTGATAAACTTAAAGGTTTAAACACTGGATTGGTCGTGAGTCTTTGAGCCTCGATAAGGAAAGAATGAACACGAAGAAAATGATGTGAACAAAATATTTTACATGCATTTTTGTGGCAGACGTGCCTATGCATAGGACTTGAATTCTTGAAGGCAAGTATTCATGAAGTTTGCATCACTGTGCCTTGATGGACAAATGACCACGAAATCATATATTATAAATAGTAACCACTGTGCCTCGTTTTGGACAGTGATATGGTTAATTTAAAACATGCCTTATCTGGCAACGATTAAAACCTGCCTTATTCGACAATGATTAAAACCTGCCTTATTTGGCAACGAGAGCCCGATCAGCTTATTTATTTTGTATTTGAAGCTTCGGAGATTTGGTACCAAAGTTAGATGATGAATATTAAAGTCTCATTGTTTTTAAAATGACGACGACTGTCGGGTATGAAACCCTTTGATAAATAAATTATTTATTGTTGAATATACATGTTTAATGTTATTTGTGTGTCGTGCATATGGTTATCGTTTTAAAATCCTTATATTGGAACCCACCCTTGCATATATATGTTCTTCTGGCTTTGTTGTTGTACCTTGGTACACGAGTGCAGATATTGCAGAAGAGTTCCTTAAGTCACTTGGAGACTTAAGTTCGGATTGCGGAATGAGATGTGTGATCATAGGGATAATCACAAGGTCTTATCAGTGAGTGTCTTGTAGAGCGACCAGCTTATGATTTTCTTTGGGTGGTGTTAGAATTAGTTGGACGGTGTGGACGGTGCGGACGGTGCTCCTAGGGTTTAGCTTATCATTCATTTCCTTGTAAACTGTATTTACTATTGAGTGTATAAATATATATATCAAAGTATGATGAATAAAATAACTCAAGCATTTCACAAACACTTGTCTAAATTATCTCCAAGTTTATTCAATATGGTATCAAGAGCAGGTTCATTTGTCCTTTGAAGGTTTCTGCCTCTGGTCCAACAGAAATCTTGTACCGTTAACCTTTATCCGTTTACGAAGTCTTATGCCTCTAGTTCAACTGTCCTTCAACCTTCCTCTATTTTTCAAACAACACTGTCCCAACCAAACAGCACCTCTCAAGATCAAAAGTCATTCCGAAAGTCACTGTCTCGACCAACTCAGTCTCCACCATCGTCGGAAATAGCCTGAGAAGTCTCCGATTGGCCTTCCCACCAAGCGACGTCGCCGGATAAAGTGCCACGCGCCGCCACTCGCATCCACGCGCCGCCGTCTTCCGGGCGCGTGTAACTCACGCGCCACACTCCGGTCACCGGAAAATCACCGCGACCACCCAGAACCGTTCGCCTCGACCTCCTCTGTCTATCTAGCTGGTCAAAATTCACTTTTCTATTGTTTGGAAAGTGGGTCTCTTACCTTTAGTCTCCTCTGATATTTTGGTTCCTGTTTCTGGTTGTTGCTTGCCGCCGCTGGTCTCTTTACAATCTCAGGTGTTAAGGCAGCCTCTTTGTCTGTTTTGGCTCGAATGGGTCATCCTCAATGCACATATTGCAAGTGAATGGGTCACACTCATAATACTTGTTACTCTCTTCATGGGTTTCCTCAAAAATCAGTCAATGCTGAAATTTTCAAGGAAAAATTTTCCGAAGCCGAGTACCGAGAGTATCTTCAATTGAAAGCCGCCCATCAATCTCATGGGTCTACTGCCACTGGTGTTCATGACTCCACAACCTTCATATCTCAATCTGGTAACAATCAAAATCTTTGGATAATTGATTCAGGTGCCTCTGATCATATTGCTGGTAATCGTTCTTTATTCTCCTCCATATCTTCTCCTAAATTTCCTCACTTCATTACTCTTGCGGATGGTTCTAAGGTCAGCGCCAAAGGAATCGGTCATGTTTCAGTCACTCCTTCTATAACTTTAAAATATGTTTTGTTTATACCTGGTTGCCCTTTTAATTTGATCTCCCTTAGTCAACTTACTCGCTCTCTAAACTGCTCAGTAACTTTTGATGTTGGTTCTTTTACTATACAGGAACGTGGTACGGGTCAGATGATTGGCGTAGGACATGAATCACATGGTCTTTATTACCTCCAATCAGCTCCTTCTGTAAGTTGTACTGCAGTCGAGTCTCCAAATCTTCTTCATGAATGATTGGGCCATCCAAGTTTGTCAAAATTGAAGCAAATGGTTCCGAATCTTGTAAAAATGTCATCATTGAACTGTGAGTCGTGTCAACTAGGCAAGCATGTTCGCTCTTCCTTTCCCAGCAAAGTTGAAAGCCGAGTTGATTCTCCTTTTTCAGTTATCCATTCAGATATATGGGGACCGAGTTGTGTGTCTTCTAATGGTTTCCGATATTTCGTTACCTTTATTGATGAGTTTCTCGGTGCACTTGGGTTTTCTTAATGAAAGAACGATCTGAACTTTCGTCTATTCTCTCCACTTTCGTTAATGAGGTCAAAATCCAATTTGGTAAGACAATCAAAATCCTTAGAAGTGATAATGCAAAGGAATACTTTTCTTCTGCTCTTTCTTCCTTTTTGTCATCACAGGGCATTCTCCATCAATCCAGTTGTCCTCATACCCCTCAACAGAATGGCATAGCTGAAAGGAAGAATAGACATCTTGTTGAAACTGCTCGGACCTTGTTACTCCATGCGAATGTACCTGTTCGACATTGGGGTGATGCAGTTTTGACAACATGTTATTTAATTATTCGGATGCCTTCATCCTCTCTTGATCATAAAATACCACATTCCATTTTATTCCCTAAAGAGCCATTATTTCATGTCGCTCCACGGATATTTGGATGCACTTGTTTTATTCATGACTTGTCTCTAGGTCTTGATAAGCTTGTTGCACGAGCCATCAAATGTGTACAGGAGGGTTATAAGTGTTACTCCCCTGTGGAGAATCGTTATTTCATGTGTGCAGATGTAACGTTCTTCGAAGAAAAGTTTTACTTCTCACCATCCACAGTTGAGTCTCAGACTATTCAAGAAGTCTTTCCGATTCCGTATCTTGGTCCATCACCTTCTCCTTTGTCGGAATCAGTTTCGACTACAGAAATTCCTAACGATCCCCCACTCGAGCAATCTCAAAGGTCACCCATCATATATCATCGTCGTCCACGAGTTCTTAATACATAATTGGAATGCACTGAAAGACCAGCTGAATCATGTCCTACTCCAGCAGATGACCCTACTATGGACCTACCTGAAGGAAACCTTGACTTGCCCATTGCTCTTAGGAAAGGTTCTCGGTATACTCAAAATCCTCATCCTATTTATAACTTCTTAAGTTACCATCGTCTCTCTCCTTCTTATTTTTCTTTTGTGTCATCTATATCTTCCGTTTCCATTCCTAAAAATGTTTGTGAGGCACTTGATCATCCAGGATGGCGACAAGCCATGGTTGATGAAATGCAGGCTTTGGAGCATAATGGTACTTGGGACTTGACTCCTCTTCCTCCGAGAAAGAAACCCGTTGGCTGCTGATTGGTATATGCTATTAAAGTTGGGGCCAATGGACAGATCGATCGGCTCAAAGTCCGGCTTGTAGCCAAAGGTTACTCTCTGATTTATGGACTTGATTATAGAGATACTTTCTCCCCTGTGACCAAAATCACTTCTGTTCGAATATTTCTTGCCATGGCTGCCATCTGTCGTTGGCCATTATATCAGTTGGATATTAAAAATGCATTTCTTCATGGAGAGTTAGAAGAGGAGATTTATATGGAGCAACCTCCTGGATTTGTTGCTCAGGGGGAGTCCAGTTTGGTTTGCAGGCTACGACGATCTCTCTATGGGCTGAAACAGTCTCCACGAGCTTGGTTTGGAAAATTCAGTTCAGTTATTCAAGCTTTTGGAATGAAACGTAGTGAAGCAGATCATTTAGTCTTTTATTGCTATACCTCTCCAAATAGATGCGTTTACTTGGTGGTCTATGTAGATGATATAGTCATCACAGGAAATGATCAGGAGAAAATTTCTCAGCTGAAGGAACATTTATGTAGCCATTTTCAAACCAAGGACTTGGGGAAATTGAAATATTTTCTTGGAATTGAAGCTGCTCAGTCAAAGAATGAGATTATCATCTCACAGAGGAAGTATGCATTAGACATAATTAAAGAAACTGGTATGTTAGATTGTCGACCAGTTGATAGTCCCATGGATCCGAATCAAAAATTGCTACCCAACCAGGGGGAGCCTTATTCTGATCCTGAAAGGTATCGGAGATTGGTTGGGAAGCTCATCTATCTCACTATTACAAGGCCAGATATTTCCTTTGCAGTGGGAGTGGTGAGTCAATTCATGCAGTCTCCTCATAATGATCACTGGGATGCAGTAATTCGAATTCTGAGGTACATTAAAAAGACTCCAGGACAAGGACTACTTTATGAAGAGAAAGGAAGCACTCAAATAGTTGGATTTTGCGATGCAGATTGGGCAGGATCACCCATTGATAGGCGTTCCACTTCAGGGTATCGTGTGTCTATTGGTGGAAATCTTGTCTCGTGGAAGAGTAAGAAACAAAATGTTGTTGCAAGGTCTAGTGCAGAGGCTGAATATAGAGCTATGGCTGTAGCCATGTGTGAGCTCATTTGGATTAAACAACTTCTTGAGGAATTGAAGTTTGGAGATACTCAACAAATGAAGTTATGTTGTGATAACCAGGCAGCTCTCCATATAGCTTCCAATCCAGTATTCCATGAGAGAACTAAACATATTGAGATCGATTGTCATTTTATCCTAGGAAAATTCCTTTCTAAAGAAGTCGTTACCGAATCTGTTAGCTCTAATGATCAACTGGCAAACGTCTTTACAAAATCTCTAAGAGGACCGAGAATTCAGAATATTTGTTCCAAGCTTGGAGCATTTGATTTGTATGCTCCAGCTTGAGGGGGAGTGTTAGAATTAGTTGGACGGTGTGGACGGTGTTCCTAGGATTTAGCTCATCATTCATTTCCTTGTAAATTGTAAATTGTATTTACTATTGAGTGTATATATATATATCAAAGTATGATGAATAAAATAACTCAAGCATCTCACAAACACTTGTCTAAATTATCTCCAAGTTATTCAATAGGTGGTATGTTTTGAGAAAGTCTGTGTAGGTGTTTTGAAAACCTTTATATGGTTTGAAATTCTGTTGTGAATAAAATGGTTTGTACTATTGTGATGTGCAAGTTATGTTTGAAGTATTCGGAAGAAATTGTTTTATACCCAGATTTTCTGACTTAAAATAGATCAATTTTCCCAAAGCAACCAGCAAAATTCCTTTAAATTTTAATTCCGCACGTGTCCACATAGTAATGCCCAAGGGGGGCGGGGGGTGTTACACATCTCTCACAATAAGACACTCCTCTCACTTGAGATTGGGCAACTCAAGTGAGAGGAATGTCTTATTGTGAGAGATGGGAGGAGTAAATCTGGACCTTTGGATCATACATGAATGGTCAAGATTAGAACATAAAGTCATGTGACTTTTTTAAGTGATCACATGACCACCAACTAACTTCTAATCCTGACCATATATATATATGTGTGTGTGTGTGTGTATCAAGTGAGATGGGATATTTTCAACCTTTGAATCATACATAAGAGGTGTGTCTTATTGTGATAGATGAAAGGAGTAAATATGGACCTTTGGATCATACATGAATGGTCAAGATTAGAACATAAAGTCAGGTGACTTTTTTAAGTGATCACATGACCACCAACTATCTTCTAATCCTGATCATCCATATATATATATATATATATGTGTGTGTGTGTGTGTGTGTGTGTGTGTGGATGTGTGTATCAAGTGAGATAGGATATTTTCAACCCTTGAATCATACATAATATGATACATAAATATATTTTCTAAAGATGATTAACTTCAATAGGAAAAAGAAGAGAAAAAAATAAATAGATTATCAAGAGAGAATAAAGAAATAAAACAACAGATAAATATATTCTCTTGAAATGGTTATCTTGCACGGGAAAATAGGAGAAATAAATCAATAGATTTTTAAAAGACAATAAAGAAATAATATGATAGGTAAATATATTTTATAAAAATAGTTAACTTGTACGAGGAAAAGTGAATAAATAATTCTAATAGATTTTTAGGAGAGAATAGTGATAATATGGTACATAAATATATTTTCTAAAGATTGTTCGCTTCAATGGAAAAAACAGGAGAAATAAATAGATTTTCAAAAGAGAAGAATAATTTTTATATGATTACCAAGATATTAGGAAGAGTTTGACATTAGAGTTTAAATAAATAACATGTAATTGAGAAATAATTAATTAGCTTCAAATATATATGTAGCTTTGACAACATATATTTGCTATATATTAAATATGATATTAAGGTAGTGGAGGAAAGAGACAACATCTTTTTGATTAATCACAATCTTTTTTCATTTTGTTTATATACCTCATCCTTTTGTATTATCATTGAATTTATTTTATTTTCAAATAAACATCTTTTTTCAAATAATAAAATTTTTCCTTTAATTTTTTTCTTCACATGCAAACAATTTGTATATCTATATTTTTATATTGCATAAACTTTGTGATATTCCATGTGCACCGCACGGATAAGTAGCTAAAGTACATATTTACAAGACAACATACGATCCACGACAAAGACTTTTAGATTTTTTAACAATTTTTTGTATATAATTTCTATAAAAAAAAAATGAAATCATCAATTACATTTTTTTTTATAAAATCCTAAAAAAATATATTTATGTTCATACACTAGTTAGTACATATACATATATATATGTGTGTGTGTGTGTCTCAAGTGAGATGGGATATTTTCAACCTTTGAATCATACATAAAATCGTCAAAATTATAACAATAGAAATTTTGTCAGTCAAAAGCTAAAGGAAAGAAAGAACAAGGTATACTGAAAATTACAAGAACTATTCTTATATTTCAACCCATGCTTTTCAACTTCAAAAAATCTTGGGGTGTATAACACAAATTTGTTAAAGGACAAAATATGTCACTCAAAAACAAATGGTAGGAAGGAGCACTGTTCCCCAGTATAAGGTGTTTCATAACAAACAAAAGAATTCCTATTTATGGTAAGACCTAGGAGGCAGCACCACACTAAGACCAAGAAGTAGGCCACACCACCCTATCCCCACTAATTCAGTGTTGCACCTTTTCTCTGTCAAGCAATCCTATTAATTAATCCTTTACTTACATGTTTAAATTAATTAGTTACACATTATTGTCAAATAATACGTATTACAACTTTACAATTATATACTTTATTTATGGAAAAAGAACTATATTTATACACATAAAAAGATAAATGCGAAATTTTATTTATTGCAAAGGAGGTATAACTATATTTTAGAGCAAGAAGCTCCGCCAGGAGCATATCCCCAGGAATTCAATCAAAGGAGGTATGTAATAACTAAGTTTCAAATGAGGTAAGTTCACGTAGTTTTTGAAATAAAAGGCATTTTGTATATAATTAATTCAAATATTAAAGGGGGTATTTTATATATAAATTAGAACACAAGTATTTTAATTCATAATGGAATAAAGATAGTCTTTTGACCACTGTATCATGTAAAAAAAATTATTATTGTCATAAAGAAAACGCAACAATGTTAATTTGACATTGTCCTTATTCTCCCCATTCATAATTTTCTACTTTACGTGATAAAGAAAAGCTTTTTCCACAGTTCAAGGATCACCTCACATCACATCCCATCTCTGTGCTTGCATGATGACACGCATACTAGAGAATAGGAATCCTCACAAAGAGAACGGACGCAACTACATTAATTCTCACTCTCTATTCCATGAAAATATTATTGATGTTGCATGACTTTAGTGATTATAGCATAAAGTTTGATTGTGGGGACAAAAAGCACTATAAACATATCGATACTACATAAGCAAAAGAACTATAGAAGATACTACTAATTAAGTAGTTCTACACAATTATGCACCTGAGTGTTGGCGGCCCCCTTTTTGTAAGCCTTAATAATGTAGGGTGGTGGATTGTGGGCTGATTGTTCTGGCTTAGTGGGGGTGCCCTGTCTAGTGCCCTTATCAAATTATTAGTATTGACGTCGTATCCTGCTCTTTTTTTAATCTTATTAATGATATAAAGTATTCACAGTCATGAACAGTGACTTTAATCTTTGTTAAAAGATCTGGATGATATTTAAGGATTGTCTCCCCTCAATAAGATTTTCTACATATATAAATGTCAGGAGTCGAACTTCTGACTCCTTACTTAAGGAACTCGAACCTATTACCATACATGTTGAGGTTCTTTTTGGTGCTCATTTTAGTGTCATGTCACCAGAAGGGGATCCACTCTTGGCAAGAAAATTTTAAAAGAAATTGCATGCCCTTGGCATCAACTTACTTCATTATGAATAACTGTTGGTTATATGAAAGTTGTGATCTGATTTCAAGATATGGTTGAAGAACAGGGCTAGTTTTGGAGAAAAGCAAATGAAAAATTTTGAAAGAGAAAGAGTGCGGTCGTATCTCATTCACCCTTTATGCGACAAGCATATGTTGTACCATGGTGCTTAAGGAGTGAGTGAGATTATTCAATTAGGGAAGTGAGAGTGATGTTGAATATATTCGTGGTCACTTTAACAAATTACAATCAGCTGCGATTCATTTAGCATAAGCAATTTTATATCATTTTGTATAGTTGTTGGTCTAATTAAGAATAGACCAATCTATACTTTTCGTGACATTAATATTTTTAAGGTTGATTTGGTTCCAT
Source organism: Sophora flavescens (assembly GCA_030762895.1). NCBI lineage: Eukaryota > Viridiplantae > Streptophyta > Magnoliopsida > Fabales > Fabaceae > Sophora > Sophora flavescens. The sequence goes on from CM061069.1 coordinate 133,978,277, forward strand.
TGATAAGATTTCCGATTTATATGATGATTAGATTTGAGTTCAAATCTTTTTTTTTTCCTGCGTGGGGACTCTGTGATCAGAGTAGTAGAGTATTGACTATAAATATTGCATATGATTAATCTGATTTAGATCATTTTTTTAATATAATAAAGAGAAACAATATCATATCCGTGTATTATATGGAAAAAAATGAGGCTACTATTTTGTCATCTAATATTAATTAGAAAGAGTTACAATTATGTTAACAAGTAGTACTATTGAACAGAACAAATTAACACTTGATTTAATAATCTGTTTTCTGTTTTGTTAGAATTGTTGAATTGGAGCACAAACAGTTGCTTCCATTTGCAACCACATCACAAAAGGCAGTGGCATCTATGGCCTGTCCCACTTTCTGTGTTGCCACGAAAAGGTTCAACCTATAGCACATCACGTTCAAAAATATGTAGAAAATCCATAGTGCGGCCGAAACGTCAAGATCTGTCTTTTTCTTTGCATATTATATGTGGACACACACATACATATACTGTATTTTTTCACGGGTAATCAGTTATTATTATTATTAATAGTATTATTATTATTAACAATTTGAATTATTCATTTATATCTACTAAACTTTTTTTTTTGCTTTATCCCAAATTAAATCCACCATGTCAAACAATTTTTTTACTTATTTCACACTTTGCTTTCAATATTTCCTTCTCACCCATAATGGTGGTACTCATTCATCTTCAATGTTTTTTATTTATAGTATGTGTGATCAAGAAAACTCAAAACAATTTTATCTATAATTTGGGTGCAAAGAATTGAATATTATTTTTATTTTAAAATGATATTACAATACGTAATGTAACACTATGTGTTAAGTGTTCCTCTTTGATTATTACTAATGATCAACTATTCCTCTTAATCATGTGGTGCTGACACATGTCCCTTTATTAGAAAATCATCAATTCCCCTTATTAATTAGTATAGATATAGATTTATTATTTAAAATAAAAAAAAACAAAGGTAAGGATGTAGAAAAAATAGATTATAAAATATGAATAGCTCTGCATCTATTTATGTCAATTCAGAGATTGTCGTGTTTGACTCCCAAAACATTACTTTTACCGGTTTGTAAATATTTTAAAACAAAAAAAAATTAGAAAAAAAAATTCATCATTTGACATGTGGCTTGCACCATTGTGCTACACTAAAATCAACATTTTTCCTAATTAATTAGTATAGATATAGATTTATTATTTAAAATAGAAAAAACAAAGGCAAGGATGTAGCCAAAAATAAAATACAAAATATGAATAGCTCTGTCTCTATTTATGTCAATACAAAGATTGCCGTGTTTGACTCCCAAAACAATGTATCTTTACCGATTTGTAAATATTTTAAAACAAGAAATATATAAATTTTAGAAAATAACTAAAATAATAATAAAAATATTTCATAACTTGACATGTGGCTTGCACCATTATGCTATACTAAAATTAGAATTTCCCCTTATCAATTAGTATAGATACAGATTTATTATTGGTTTGGTTTGATTCGGTTCGAATCGAATCGGAAAATATTAATATATATATATATATATATATATATATATATATATATATATATATAAATAAAAAATATATAAAATAAATAATGTACCTTTACCGGTTTGTAAATATTTTAAAACAAAAAATATATAAATTTTAGAAAATAAATAAAATAATAATAAAAATATTCTATAACTTGACACGTGGCTTGCACCATTGTGCTACATTAAAATCAGAATTTCCACTTATTAATTAGTATAGATATAGATTTATTATTGGTTTGGTTTGATTCGGCTCGAAGCGGTAAACAAATTTTTTTAAAATAAAAAATAAACGTAAAAAAATAAAAATAAAAAAGTATTTTTTTAAAAAAAAAATAATTTTTATTTTTTTAAAAAATGAATTTCTTTTTAAAAAAAAAGAGTCAAAAAAATCTGCCGCTGACACGTGGATGTACAGTAAATATGCATCTCCACCATTTATATTAGTATAGATATCAATTTACACCCAAGAGCGTTTGGATGAGATGACACGGATCTCTTCCAGCTTAAACAGAGGTCTTGAGTTCGAATCATGGCCCTGGGAAGGCAGCAGCGTTAAAACTCTTAAGACAGAGCTTTGCGGAGGATACCCTGGGAAACAAAAAGAAAATATCAATTTACATTTATTATACAATAGTATTAAAATTTAAGATCTTACTTCATATTTGATTTGGATTAAGATTTGGACTCAATGCAATTGTTGTGATTACACTATGTTCTTAATCCAAGAACCTGAACTGCAACTATACCAGATCCAATGCAGAAACGAATTTGATGTAGTTGAGCAGAGACGATAGGGTGAATTAGAAAAGAAAGAAGAAAGAAGGTAACACACATAATTTATCATGGTTCAGAGATACTTGTTATAGCTCCTACATCCACACTGAGGTTGAAGATCACAATCCACTATATCAAGAATTTTCCAGAACAAGACTTCTAGATGAGCACTGCTCTATTCTCACTTGCAATCACTTTCACTATGAATTACTCTCCGATCTCCTCTCTTGAGCAATCTGCTCCCTGTTATATATTTCTATACAATCAAGCTATGGCTTTTATTGCGACACCCCTTCTAGGGTCATCACATAGTTACCCCAAAGCGAAAAATTAAATTATTAATTGCTGGTTACTTTCGAAAAATAAACTTTGAATTAACCATCTTATCACGAAGATAGTGCTGAATTTTTGTTTTAAAACGTCGATAACATAATCAATCAAACACGTCGTGAATAGAACAAACGTATACAGATATCTCTATATATATCATCATAAGTTTTAAACAAACTCTAACCACTATAAGGTTACAAAAGAAGCCTTCATCGATACAGGCTCTTTCTACACACTAAGTTAGAAATATAAAGACATATACAAAATAGTAGTGAATGTCTAGAACCATAACAAAAAGATAATGGCTCTCAGTAGCCAGATAAACCGGTGAATATCACTACCCGAAAACTATACCCTAAGCTGGTCTATACTAATGAAAACCATTAGGGAGATCATGATGATCATCCCCTCCCAAAGTAGAACTATCCTATGAGGATGCTGCTGCTCCTGCACCCTCGTCGGGTGAATCGTCGTCATCAACAGGTGGAAGATCCTCAAGGATGTCCTCTATAAACTCTCTGGGATCCTCCTCAATCCCATCCTCTGGAAGCATCTCAACTGGAGGCTCATTAGGTACGGCTACAGTTGGTGCAGCTATCTGTAGAGGCTGACCCAACTGAGGATGAAACTAGATCTCTCCATGATCCATCAAGTACTGTAGGTAAAGCCAGGGTGGGGGTAGAGATACCTTGCAAGTCTCCACGACATGAGTCCTACGTTGAGGTCCTACAGCTAATGTGGCACTAACCTCGCAAGTGGGACCAAAATAGGTGGCACTAGTCGCCTCGGGATTTATCTCCCAAGCGCCACCATGTTCCCTGTGCTCAAACGTAATGCTGCGGATCACCGAGTGCGCCAGGGGCATCATTGGATCCATCTAATCTCTAATATAAATGAAGGTACCACAAGTAGAGAACGAACAAGAAAACATTGCAAGAGTGAGAAACCAATATATGGATTTTACTCGACAACTACATGCTCGACACCACATAAAACATATACACTTATATCAATATAAGCATTCATAAGCAAATAGTTTGTCAATGGGTTTAACACCCCAAACATCATCATGTGAAAAACTATGCATGAACACTTCATATTCGTCATCTAAATTCGTACTTAATCTCATGAGACATCCTAACACGTGGTGAGTTGATCAGGCTCAATTGCCATACAAGGCAAAAAGGCACACAGCCAAAACCCATTGCACACTGTCCAACATCCAGGGCATAGTGATAAAAACGTAAATGGGGTTTCATTGTCCCAACTGGGGAACAATGAAGAAATCATAGCATGAAATACCTGACGCCGCAAGGTAATCACACACAGAACCGTGGGCAAGTCTGCCAAATGCATGCAAAACACTTTGCTCTTAACACTTTTCTTTGTGTTCAATCTTTCTTTGCTGAAGCTCAAAATGGCTTACGACTAACATAGTTTTAAACCTCTTTAAAACTTTCATTAATAACACGGGACCTCAAAGTCCGAGTGCTCAATCACGACACCTCTCGATCGATGCACCAGTCATATGTCCGTGGTAATAGAAAACATCTTAAATGTTTAAACACAGTATACACCACATATACAGTAGACACCAAGTCTACAGGACCTCAAAGTCCAAAGGACCCAAACTCCATAACAACAAAGAACCTTAGTACCCCGACGTCTTGGTTACTAAGTTCAACACCACTTTCAACATTGTTGAATTAATCTTGATTTCGGAAAATCTTTTCAAATGGGAAATTCTTCAATAAAACCTTTAAATACTAAACTTAGTTTTCACAAAGATGAGTCACTTTAGGTTTAAACTTACTTAAAATAGATACTGCTGTTTCAAAACACTTGTCGTCGATACTTTTCCAAATTGCCGTCAATTATCATTTTTAAAGCCTTTTAAGTCAAAACTTAGCTTTTTCCATTTAAATAATTTTATAAAATCATAATTAACTTATTTTCAACATTTAATTTCATAAAATAACTTTTTATAATATTACGGAATTTCATACGTAAAAATTAGCAGTAAAAAAATAATTTCAAGGTTTCGCTCTCACTGTGGCTCATAATTCAGTCTTACAGCGATAAATCATTAGAATAATGATATTTTCCATAATTCCTTATTTTTACCAAATAAAAATTTCATTAATATTATATTCTAATATTTTACCGTTAAAATATTGAATATAATTTATAAAGCTTCTTAAAGCTTTTATCCGATTAATTTAATTGGGCATTGACCACTATCAGGCCTCTCAAACAACAACCAACAATAATATCACAGAGATATTCCCAAGCACGTCATGCATCACAATACATCATCATTTAATTACAGATAAACAATTGAAAGCAATTAAACCAACACAAATAAAAATAACATAACTTTAACAACTTAAATAAATACTAACAGATAAATAATTACAAACAAATACAGGATAACATATAGCCATCGAATATATCCCTCAGATAATCCCCTCTTACCTCTCGAAGAGTTCTCTGCGGATTCAAAGTATTTTGTCGGAAGTCCGGTTCTCACGTACACCGCAACCCTTCTATATGGTCACGGCCTCAATGGGTTTTTTTGTGACTAAAATTCCTAAACATGCCTAAGTTATGGATTAATGATCCTTAACTAACTAAGATCATGGATTAGTAACTAAACAACAAGGTTAAGAATCAAAACATCCTAACTTACAAACATCCAGGATTCGGCCATGACATGATCATATGGCTAAGGATTTGGGTTTGACAAAACAACTTGGATTCAACAAGCATATATACTAACAAGATAATATGCATGATCATTGATGAAAAACATGAACAAAATCTCCTCCAACCTAACCTATATAGGTTCGGCCATGGTGAGTATAAAAGGGAAGGAAATTTTAGATTTCAACATACTCTTGGATTTAGAACACATACATGATGACAAGAACATAGAAATTGATTTCAAACTCAAAGGATTTTTCTATGATTTTATATCATTTTCTAAAGACATGAACTCATAAGTTGAACATGATGATTAAGGCATTGAATCATGAAATAATTTGAAGAAACTATAACTAAAAGATGATGAGGATGAAGAATCACCTATTGGAAATTGAAAATGAGCAAGAATTCTTCAACCTCCTTCACAAACCAAGCTTCTTTGTGTGAGAGAAAAATAAGAACAAGCTAGAACACTTGAGAAGTTTTGAGAAAGTGTGAGGATATGTGAGAATGATCAAGAAGCCACTTGAATCATCAAGTTTATGAGCAAGTCATGGTCCTTGCGCATTGGGCTTGAAGAAATTCACTTGAGCCCACTTGGTTTTGATTCACAAAAATGCTTAAGACATAGACTTACAAAGGAAACTTAAATGAATGAAATTGGCATCATGGAAAATAATTCCATGGGAAAGAAATAGGTCTTATGGCCACAGCCCCCTAATGGGCTTGGATGAAAAAAATGGCCCAATTGACAAAGATAGCTTGAAGAATTCACTTTGGACTAAAAAACGATTAAGAGAAAGTTAAAGGACTTGGGTGCAAATTCCTTAAAATTCCATCTAACTCATGTGCTAACTTAAAAGTTCCACATGTGTGACTCATCCACATGAATCATCTTAGAATCACAAGATAAATCCTTTATCTGCGTCCGGAAACTCCATAATTTGCACCGTCATTTACCCGATTGAGTATAACACCCGTAAAACTTATATTATTTCACTTTTCATGAAATAATTCTAAAAATACACTATCGTAGGAAATAAAATAAAAACCTTAAGTTTTTCGTTCACGAATTAAAATTAGGTCATCTGATTAGTATAAGTACACTGTCAGTGAAATTCGCGAGCCGGGTTTCACCCGACTTTCCAACCTAAATTTTAATTGTAGCTTTCTATGTTCAAGTAGAATTGAGTGATAAACTCCGTTTATTTAAAATAATTTTATAAAACTCAAATAATCATATAAACATATTCATATGTATTACTGTTATTTAAAACAGTGAAAAACAGGGTGTTATGTTACTACCACACTAATAAAAAAATTCGTCCTCGAAATTACGTACCTGTAAACAAATCAGGATAATATAACTTCATTTGTCTTCCACTTCCCACGTTGCTTATCTAGTCACATCATCCCAAATAACCTTGACCAATGAGATTTGTTTACCTCTGAGTTGCTTCGTTATCTTATCCGCAATTCGTACAGGTAAAGTCTCATAAGACAAGTTTTCTTTTATTTGTACTAAATCAGGTTGAATTACGTGAAATGGATCAGGAATATACTTCCTTAATTGTGAAACATGAAAAACATCATGAAGATTGGAAAGAAAGGGTGGTAAAGAAATTTTATAGGCTACTCGACCTGCACGACGAAGAATTTGGTAAGGCCCAATGAATTTAGGAGTGAGTTTCGTGGATTTAATTATTCTGCCGACCCCAGTCGTTGGAGTGGCTCTCAAAAACACATGCTCACCTTCCTCAAACTCAAGAGGTCATCGTTTTTTGTCAGCATAACTTTTCTGTCGACTCTGAGTTGTCCACATTTTCTCCTGAATCATTTTCATCTTTTCCGTGGTTTGTTGCACGATATCTGGTCCTACCATTAAAATTGCACCATCTTGGTACCAACATTAAGGCGTTCTGCACCGTCGACCATACAAAGCTTCATAGGGTGCCATTCCTATGCTAGAGTGAAAACTGTTATTGTAAGTGAATTCTATCAATGATAGATACTCATCCCAACTTCCGGTATTTTCCAGTACACAGGCTCTCAGCAAATCTTCAATAGACTGAATCGTCCTCTCCGATTGTCCATCCGTTTGAGGATGATACGCCAAACTCAATCCGAGTCTCGTTCCCAATGAATCTTGCAGACTTTGCCAAAACCTTGACGTAAATCTCGGATCACGGTCTGAGATAATACTCGCAGGTACTCCATGTAATATGACAATTTCATCGATGTATAACTGGGTTAATCTTTCCAGTGGGCATTTCATATTAATTGGTAAAAAGTGAGCTGACTTAGTCAATCGATCAACTATTACCCATATAGAGTCATACCCTTTCCGAGTCTTTGGCAAACCTGGCACGAAATCCATCGCAATACCATCCCTTTTCCATTCTGTAATGTCTAAGGATTGTAGCATTCCTGCCGGTCTTTGATGTTCTACTTTCACCTTTTGAAAAGTTAAGCATCCAACTACAAATTCCATTACGTCTTTCTTCATGCCATACCACCAATACAATTTCTTGAGATCTTGATACATCTTAGTAGCTCTCGGATGTAAACTTAACCTACTCCTATGAGCCTCTTCAAGAATTAGCTTTTTCAGCTCGGCATCGTTTGGTACACAAATTTTTTCACCAAACCTTAAGATTCCATCATTTCCTTCTGTAAATTCCGACACAGCTCCTTGTCGCACTAATTCTCTTTCTCCCTGTAGGTACTGATCACTTTCTTGCTTTTCTTTAATTTGTTCCATTAGTCCATTTGAAACAGTAATCATACCTAAACACACTTTTCCTTGCAATGTCTTAATTGTCAATCGCATATCTCGGAATTGTTCCAATAACTGTTGCTCTTTAACCATCATTACCGATATATGCACTGATTTCCTACTCAAGGCATCCGCTACTACGTTTGATTTTCCAGGGTGATACTGTAATTGGAAATTGTAATCCTTTAGAATTTCCAACCAAATGTCTCTGCCTAATGTTAAGCACCTTTTGTTCAAATAGGTATTTCAAACTTTTATGGTCGCTGAAAACATTAAAAGTCGCTCCATACAAATAATGTCTCCAGATTTTTAAAGCGAATACCACTGCTGCTAACTCCAAGTCATGTGTAGGATAATTCCTTTCATGAATCTTCAACTGTCTTGAAGCATAAGCTACGAATTTTAGGTCTTGCATTAATACACATCCTAACCCTTGATGTGAAGCATCACAATAAACCTCAAAAGGTTCATGAGGATCAGGTAGTATCAACACATGTGAAGTAGTCAACCTTCGTTTTAACTCTTGAAAACTTCCTTCACATGCTTCAGTCCATATAAATGCTTGATCTTTTCGAGTTAATTGGGTAAGAGGTCCTACTATTTTGGAAAATTCCTCAATGAATCTTCTATAGTATCCCGCTAAACCCACAAAACTACGAATCTCAGTTACCGTCTTAGGCCTTTCCCATTGTAAAACAGTTTCAACTTTTGACGGATCAACGAAAATTCCTTCACATGAGATTATGTGTCCTAAAAATTGAACTTGGTCTAACCAAAATTCACACTTTTCAGGTTTCGCGTAAAGCTGTTTCTCCTTTAAAATTTGGAGAACCACACTGAGATGTTCATCTTTTTTTTCTTTACTGGGAGAATAGATTAGAATATCGTCTATAAAAACAACGACAAACCGATCTAAGTAAGGACGAAAAATCCTATTCATGTAATCCATGAATATAGCTGGAGCATTTGTAACTCCGAATGGCATCACAAGGTACTCGTAATGCCCGTAGCGTGTTCGAAACGCTGTTTTAAGAACATCCTCCGCCTTCACGTGAATCTGATGATAGCCCAATCATAAATCTATTTTTGAGAAAACAGATGCTCCACGTAACTGATCCATTTAGTCATCTATCCTTTGAGGCGGATACCTATTCTTAATCGTTACTTTATTCAACTGACGAAAATCTACGCATAAACGAGAAGTTTCATCTTTCTTTTTCACTAATAAAACTGGAGCTCCCCAAGGCGATACACTGGGTCTAATGAATTTCTTTCTCATCAGTTCCACTAATTGTCCTTTTAAGTCCTCAAGTTCTTATGGCGGCATTCGATATGGTGCTATGGATATTGGTCCAGTGCCTGGAACCAGATCAATCGCTAACTCAATCTCCCGAACAGGTGGTAGTCCAGGTACATCTTCAGGAAAAACTTCCAGAAACTCATTGACAACGGGTATACACTGCAAGTCTAACTCATTCTTAACATCTATGGAAAATAATAGCATGTATCCTTGCGCTCCCTATTTTAAAGAAGCGTTTACTTGATTAGCAGTTAAAAATCCAGAAATCTCATTCATAGGAAAAGCTAGAGTTTATGAGCACAGTATATCAAGATATGGTTGGAAGACAACCAATCCATGCCTAAAATTACATCTAACTGTATTAAAGGCAAACAAATCAGGTTAATAAGAAAATGTTTATCCTCAATAATGATAGGACAATTCAAGCAAATAGAAGTGACTAAAACTGGCTTAGCAGTAGGAGTTGAAACAATAAGATCACACGACAAAAAATAAACAGGCAATTTCAGCAGTTTCACACAATCCATCAAGATAAAAGAATGCATCGCACCCGAATCAAAAAGTACAGTTAAAAGATTACCGTTTATGTCACACTTACCCTGTATAAGATCGTTAGAGTTTGAAGCCTCAGCTCCACTCATCGTATAAACTCTCCCTTTGGCTGTCGGTTTATTTGTTCTGACATTATTGACAGTCGGTCCACGCTTTGGTGCATTGCAATCCTTCGCCATGTGTCCCACCTGATCACAATTAAAACATTTTACTCCCCGCACTGGGCAAGCATCCAACATGTGTCTCGTATCTCCACAGTTAAAACATCTCCTAATCTGGCCTTGATTCTGATTCCTTTGGCCTCCATTCCCCGATGCAGCAAAATTCGAACGGAATTGTTGTCAATTTTGGTTATTTCACTGTGGACGGAAATAAGGTTTCTTCTGATTCTGTTTCCCTTTCCAATTCTGATTTTGGTTCTTGAAATGAGAGGGTCCACCAACATTCCGCTTATTATCCTTTCCTTTCCTCATTTGTTCTATCTTACGACTCATTTCAACTAAAGCTTGAAAATTACAAAGTTGTAGAGGTAAAACATACTCCTTAATCTCAAATCGCAGTCCTTCTTCAAACCTCTCACACTTCCAGCTTTCATTCGATTGATTTTGAAAGAAACGGAAGTATTTGACAAGCGATTCAAACTTCGCTGCATACTCCCCTACAGATAACTCTCACTGTTATAACCCCATAAATTGTTGTTCTTTCTTGATCCATATGCTCTCCGGAAAGTATTTGTCCATGAATGCAGTTCGAAAAACTTTCCAAGTTATGTCTTGATGATCAGGTTCTAACAGTAGTCTGGCACTTCTCCACCAGTACTCCACATCTCCTATCAGTAGGAAAGCAGCACCCTAAACCCGAACTTCTGCCGGCGTGACCACCAACTCGAAGATTTTCTCCAGCTCCTGGATCCATAAATCAACCTTCTCATGATAAACATCCACACCAACTTGTGAAGGATTTTGACTTCGAAACGCAATCAAAGCCTTGCCTTCCGCAGCTTGCATATTCTGGTCATTCATAGATGCACTTTGATTAGCAATCGCCGCTGCCACATTTTCCATTGCTTGAGTCGTATAATCCAGTCCTTCTTCATAGAGTTCGTTCATGTTACCCCGACCGCCAACACGACCACCTCTACAGCCTCCCTCACGACCGCATCCACGTCCACATCCATGTCCACCTTCTGGGTTCAACAACTGATTCCATAACTGACCTACAAGTCACAATCAGTTAAGCCAAAACCAGAAATTGAAACATAAACTTACTCATTACCACACATTACTTCTAAGAAGTAATTAAAACAAGTCTAAGTCAGAGATCACACAACATAGACATAACAGACCTATTTCCCAACATTCCCAAAAGACTCGACCAGCTCCGATACCACAAATGCGACACCCCTTCTAGGGTCATCACATAGTTACCCAAAAGCGAAAAATTAAATTATTAATAGCTGGTTACTTTCGAAAAATAAACTTTGAATTAACTGTCTTATCACGAAGATAGTGCTGAATTTTTTTTAAGACGTCGATAACATAATCAACCAAACACGTCGTGAATAGAACAAACATATACAGATATATCTATATATATGCATCATAAGTTTTAAACAAACTCTAACCACTATAAGGTTACAAAAGAAGCCTTCATCGATACAGGCTATTTTCTACACACTCAGTTAGAAATGTAAAGACATATACAAAATAGTAGTGAACGTCTAGAACCATAACAAAAAGATAATGGCTCTCAGTAGCCAGATAAACCGACGAATATCACTACCACAAAACTATACCCTAAGCTGGTCTATACTAATGAAAACCATTAGGGAGATCATGATGATCACCCTCTCCCAAAGCAGAACTATCCGATGAGGATGCTGCTGCTCCTGCACCCTCGTCGGGTGAATCGTCGTCATCAACAGGTGGAAAATCCTCAAGGATGTCCTCTATAAACTCTTCGGGATCCTCCTCAATCCCATCCTCTGGAAGCATCTCAACTGGAGGCTCATTAGGTATGACTACAGCTGGTGCAGCTATTTGTAAAGATTGACCCAACTGTAGGTAAAGCCACGGCGGTGGTAGAGATACCTCGCAAGTCTCCACGACATGAGTCCTATGTTGAGGTCCTGCAGCTAATGTGCCAATAACCTCGCGAGTGGGGCCAAAATAGGTGGCACTAGTCGCCCCAGGATTTATCTCCCAAGCGCCACCATGTGCCCTGTGCTCAAACGTAATGCTGTGGATCACCGAGTACGCCAGGGGCATCATCGGATCCATCTAATCTCTGATATAAATGAAGGTACCATAAGTAGAGAGCGAACAAGAAAACATTGCAAGAGTGAGAAACCAATATATGGATTTTACTCTACAAGTACATGCTCGACACCACATAAAACACATACACCTATATCAACATAAGCATTCATAAGCAAATAGTTTATCAAAGGGTTTAACACCCCAAACGTCATCATGTGAAAAACTATGCATGAACACTTCATATTCGTCATCTAAATTCGCACTTAATCTCATGAGATATCCCAACACGTGGTGAGTTGATCAGGCTCAATTGCCATACAAGGCAAAAAGGCACGCAGCCAAAACCCATTGCACACTGTCCAACACCCAGGGCACAGTGATAAAAATGTTAATGGGGTTTCATTGTCCAAACCGGGGCACAATGAAGAAAATCGTAGCATTAAACCTCTTCAATATTTCTTTGTTGAAGCTCAAAATGGCTTACGACTAACATAGTTTTAAACCACTTTAAAACTTTCATTAATAACACAGGACCTCAAAGTCCGAGTGCTCAATCACGACACCTCTCGACCGATGCACCAGTCATAGGTTCGTGGTAATAGAAAACACCTTAAATGTTTAAACACAGTATACACCACGTATACAGTAGACACCAAGTCTACAGGACCTCAAAGTCCAAAGGACCCCAAGTCCATAACAACAAAGAACCTCAGTACCCCGATGTCTCGATTACTAAGTTCAACACCACTTTCAACACTGTTGAATTAATCTTGATTTTGGAAAATCTTTTCAAATGAGAAATTCTTCAATAAAACATTTAAATAATAAACTTAGTTTTCACAAAGATGAGTCACTTGAGATTTAAAGTTACTTAAAATATGTACTGCCGTTTCAAAACACTTGTCGTTGATATTTTTCCAAATTGCCATCAATTATCATTTTTAAAACCTTTTAAGCAAAAACTTAGCTTTTTCCACATAAATAATTCTCTAAAATCATAATTAACTTATTTTCAACATTTAATTTCATAAAATAATTTTTTATAATATTACAGAATTTCTTAAGTAAAAATTAGCAGTACAAAAATAATTTGACGGTTTCACTCTCACTGTGACTCATAGTTCACTCTTACAACGATAAATCATTAAAATAATAATATTTTCCAAAATTCCTTATTTTTCCCAAATAAAAATTTCCATTAATATTATATTCCAATATTTAACTATGAAAACATTAAATATAATTTATAAAGATTCTTAAAGCTTTTATCCGATTAATTTAATTGGGCACTGACCATTGTCAAGCTTCTCAAACAACAACCAACAATAATATTACAGAGATATTCCCAGGCAGATCATGCATCACAATACATCATAATTTAATGACAGATAAACAATTGAACGCAATTAAATCAACACAAATAAAAATAACATAACTTTAACAACTTAAATAAATACTAACAGATAAATAATTACAGACAAACACAGGATATCATATAGCCATCGAATATATCCCTCAGGTAATCCCCTCTTACCTGTCGAAGAGTTCTCTGCGGATTAAAAGTATTTTGTCGGAAGTCCGGTTCTCACATAGCAAATATACTTAACCTTCAATGATTACAACCAATCAATTACTAATCAAATAATTAATAACATCAAAACCCTTCTATATGGCCATGGCCTCAAAGGGTTTTTTTGTGACTAAAATTCCTAAACATGCCTAAATTATGGATTAATGATCCTTAACTAACTAAGATCATGGGTTAGTAACTAAACAACAAGGTTAAGAATCAAAACTTCCTAACTCACAAACATCTAGGATTCGGCCATGACATGTCCATATGGCTAGGGATTTTGGTTTGACAAAACAACTTGGATTCAACAAGCAAATATACTAACAAGATAATATGTATGATCATTGATGAATAACATGAACAAAATCTCCTCCAACCTAACCTATATAGGTTCGGCAATGGTGAGTATAAAAGGGAAGGAAATTTTAGATTTCAACATACTCTTGGATTTAGAACACGTACATGATGACAAGAACATAGAAATTGATTTCAAACTCAAAGGATTTTTCTATGATTTTATATCATTTTCTAAAGACATGAACTCATAAGATGAACATGATGATTAAGGGATTGAATCATGAAATAATATGAAGAAACTATAACTAAAAGATGATGAGGATGAAGAATCACCTATTGGAAATTGAAAATAAGCAAGAAATCTTCAACCTCCTTCACAAAGCAAGCTTCTTTGTGTGAGAGAAAAATAAGAACAAGCTAGAACACTTGAGAAGTTTTGAGAAAGTGTGAGGATATGTGAGAATGATCAAGAAGCCACTTGACTCATCATGTTTATGAGCAAGCCATGGGCCTTGTGCATTGGACTTGAGGAAATTCACTTGAGCCCACTTGGTTTTGATTCACAAAAATGCTTAAGACATAAACTTGACAAAGGAAACTTAAATGAATGAAATTGGCATCATGAAAAATAATTCCATGGGCAAGAAATAGGCCTTATGACCACAGCCCCCTTATGGGCTTGGATAAAAAAAAATGGCCCAATTGACAAAGATAGCTTGAAAATTCACTTTGGACTAAAAAGCGATTAAGAAAAAGTTAAAGGACTTAGGTGCAAAACCCTAAAAATTCCATCCAACTCATGTGCTAACTTAAAAATTCCACATGTGTGGCTCATCCACATGAATCATCTTAGAATCACAAGATAATCCTTTATCTGCTTCCAGAAACTCCATAATTCGCACCGTTGTTTACCCGATTGAGTATAATGCCTGTAAAACTTATATTATTTTACTTTTCATGAAACAATTCTAAAAATATACTATCGTAGGAAATAAAATAAAAATATTAAGTTTTTCGTTCACGAATTAAAATTAGGTCTTCTGATCAGTATAAATATACTGTCAGTGAAATTCGCGGGGCGGGTTTCACCTGACTTTCCAATCTAAATTTTAATGGTAGCTTTCTATGCTCAAGTAGAATTGAGTGGTAAACTCCGTTTAGTTAAAATAATTTTCTAAAACTCAAATAATCATATAAACATATTCATATGTATTACTGTTATTTAAAACAATGAAAAACAGGGTGTTACATCTATGCTAATTGATTTTCCCGCCAGAATGTAGTTAGATTAGTTATCCCTAACTAACTTTCCTAACTAACTCAAACAAAAGGCAACTATCAGTTACATCACATAGCTTCTATACACAGCATATTCTTTCTAAGAACAATTGATGACTCATCACGGATTCAACAGCAATATTGTCATGTGTCCAATTTCAGGATCCATTAGAAGAAAAAAAATGTTAACGAATGTTTTTGGAGCATTAGCTAAGGAATCAAAAGAGGTAAGTTTATATGGGAAACCGAGATACTTAATATATTGAAAGGTGTTAAACTTATATTCTTAATATTTTTTTTTTATGGATTTCTTAACCAATGTTTTTATGACTCCCGTTAGAAAAAGAAAAAGAAAAAGAAACGTCTCATTACTGAAAAGGGTATCTCGAATCAATAATTAAACTTCGAGCGACGCCCCAAGCTATGCAACACTATTAGGTAGTGTTTGGTACAAGTTTTATAAAAATATTCTCGGGAATGTAGGCATGAGAATAAAAGTTTCCCATGTTTGGTACAAGTTTTAAAAAGTTATCCCATGTTTAAAAGATTCTCGGGAATAAAATTAGTGAATGATAGTTATAAACTTGGGAAAACTATATTCCCATGTGTGAAGATGGGAAAACTTTATTCTCGGGAATCACATTCCCAGGAATGTAGTTTGCCTGGGAATAAAACATTCCAAATACCAAACGCCACCTTAGGCTTTCTGTTTGAACTCATAGTTAGCTCTCGTAATAAAGCCGGAAGGAGCTAATATAGTGAGCTCATGGTTACTTCTAACCTTTAATTTACTTGCTTGATAAGTCAAGTTTGGTTTTGATGATAACAATTGCATAATTTAATTCTTCACATATATTCATAAGATAAAAATAAAAAACTTTGTATGAAAATTTGCTAATGGTTTGTTAAGTATGCATATCATTAAGTTAAAGTCTTTCAATGAAGTAACTAATTAGTCTTTTGAGGAGTTTTATTTAAGTTATCGTCTAGAATAAGCATGGTCAACCCAAGGATTAATCTACTAAAGCCCTTGCTTTAGGCCCAATAGTAAAAGAAAATAATTTACTCTTAATTTTTATAAAGCAAAAAGACCACACGTGCTAATAAAATTGCCCAACATAAAACACAAATATTTGATCCAAATAGACTCTCTCACTTAAAATAAAAAGTCTCATTAAAAATTTACTTTAAGTCTCGGTGGCTTCTAACATGAGGGAGCAAGTAAGTCCCTCATGGTGTGGGAGTAAATGTGAGCCCTTAGATTTATTGTTAATATAATTGGATGGCTGTGATTAAGTATGGATAACCTGTTAAGTTGTTTTATTGTACCTTTATGAAATTGCCCCTCTATTTTTTTTAATTTTTTATGTAATAATGGATGCTTATGCCTTGTTTCAGCATGGCCGTGTGGGCTAACTTGCTCCCTCCCACCTTAACACAAAACAATCTGCATTCATTATATGTTGATTCTTCAATATTTGTGTAACACCCCGATTTTTGTTGTTTCCTAATATCGGTAATAAATATATAAATATATATATTTTTATCCGAGACTCAGAAAATGATTTTGGGTAAACCACTATCACTTCTATATTATGCTTTATATTATAGGGTTACGATGAAATCACCCGGTCTGCATTTTCACTAATAGTAAAAGTTTACTGCTCAGAAAAACTAATTTTAATTCGTGAACGAGATGAAAAATGTTTTTATCGTATTTACTACGATACTGGAAGTTTTTAAAAATTTAGCGTAAAAATTAAAATATTATATTTGTTGCGGGTGAATACGTCGAGATATCTCTAGGAAAAACCTGCGTCAGATGAACCAGGGAGTCAGCAACGGGGCTGAGGTGACGGATTTGACCGATGTGACAGGCATTTATGACGATCCTATCCGCGTCATAATGGTGCATTTATGACAAAGGAATATTTTGCCTGGAAATGACGATTTTACCCTTGGCTCTTCATGAATTTTTCAAGCCATGCCATTGTTAATTTGGACCAAATTGGCCCTAAAACTCACGGCTCCTTCGTTATCTCACATTTAGGCAATTTCATTCTTTCATTCATGACATCTTTCTCTCCAAAACTCATACTTTTCTCTTAAAAACTTCAAGAACAACCATAAGTGTTCGTATTCGTCAGATTTTTGCATAGCGATTTTGACCATTTTATATTCTGAATCTCGAAAAACTTTATACATGAAAGTTGTTCCTATTTATCTCTTATTTCCAACGACATAAAGAACACCAAAAATAGATAAGTATATTGAGAGATATGTCCAAATTACCGAAACTGCTCTAAACTTTTCAAGAACACTAGAACACAAAAGCTTGATTTTGTGAAGCAAGTTTTTGGATTGTCACTTGTTTTTGATCTTCAAGAGGTGAATCCTATTCTCCTTCCCTAATCATGTCTATGTTCTTCAATAAGTTTCATGATTCAAAGTCTATTTCATCTATGTTCCTCACTTTTAAGTTTCTAGATCTAGAACTTTGAAAATTCATAACAAATTCTAGAAAAATCTTATGATGTTGAAACCACTTCCTATGTTCTTATAATCATGTATACTGTATGTATCTAAGAGCATGTGATGATCAAAAATTTTCTTCCCTTGAAACCCATCTTGGCCGAATCCTAGAGGAAAGGATGGATGGAGTTTTTGTTCTTGCTTTTGATGTATGATCATGTCTTTCATCATACATACTTGTATACTTGTTGAATCCTAGTTGGTTCATTAAACTAAAAACCCCAGCCTCATGGATATGTCTTGGCCGAATCTATCATTTAGAGGATTAGGATGGTTTAGATTCTTAACTTTGTTGTTTAGCCTTAATCCATTTTCTTAAGTATATTAGGATCATTAATCCTTGACTTAAGCAAGTTTGGAGATTTTGAGCCACAAAACCCTAGGAGGCTGTGACCTATTAGATAGGATTAGGTGTTTGCTTTGCTTTGCTTGTTTTGATTTATTTTTGGGATGTGTTGTTGAAGGTTAATTGTTCTACGGCGTACGAGGGTTTCCAACAACCGACATAATTCTTTTAATTTCACCGAGGAGCTTCAAGAGGTAAGGGGAGCTTACCTAAGGGATTTTCTCAATAACTAATTACTTTTAGTGTGGTTTATATGATTTATATGTGGTTGTGGTTATTTGTTTATGTTGTTTACGTTGTGTTGTTTATCTGTGTATCGGTGATTTATCTGCTTTTAATTTATTTAATTATCTGCAGTAATATATTGTATTGCTATGATGCATGATCTGCCTGGTGATATAATTCTGATGATGTTGTTGAATATTGTTTGAGAGGCCTGACAGTGGTCAGTGCACAACCGATTAATCAGATAAAAACTTTAATAAGCTGTGAAAATTATATTCAACGTTTTATGGGAAATGTTGGAATATAATAGTGGTGAAAAATATTATTTTGGAAAAATAATGAGTTTTGAGAAATATTATTATTTTAATGATTTATTAGTGTAAAAGAAATTTATGAGTCACGGTGAGAGCGTAACCGTGAAATTTTTTTTGTACTGCTAATTTTTACACAAGAAATTCCGTAATATTATAAAAAGTTATTTTATGAAATTAATATTCGAAAATACCATATAAAAAATAATAATAATAATAATAATAATAATTAAAAAAAAGTCAAAGTTTGACTTTAAAAACATTTTCTTGGAAAATGCTAAACGACGGCAAGTTTCGAAAATTATTTACGGTGAAAGTTTAAAAACAACAGTACATATTTTGAGAAGAGATTTAATTTGAATTGATTTATTTTTTTTAGAATTGAAGTTTCAGTAAAAGAGTTCTTGATGATTTGACGTTCTTTCAGGAAAAAAATGAGTTTCCAAAGGAAAGTGGATCTGCTATGATTTGGTGTTTCACAAACGAATTTCAAGTAGCTAGAAAGGATTTTCTGTAAATGAGTTTACTCAATGACGTATTTCCGGTAACTTGGATAAGTTGCGGAGATCTTATTTTGGATTTGTTTTCATAGACGAAAAAAGATGTAAAGGACGATATAGAACTTAGTAACCGAGATGTCGAGGTACTAGTGTTCTTATGACGTTATCCTATTTTGGATTTGTTTTTCACAAACAAAAACGATGTAAAACGACGATATGGAACTTAGTAACCTAGACGTCGGGGTACTAGTGTTCTTATGACGTTATAGACTTGGTGTCTAGTAGGTAGACGGTGTGTCTACTTCACAACGTAATAAACGACGGTAAAAGATTTATGATGTTTTCTATTACCACGAACCTAAGGCTGATTGCAAGGTCTAGATTCGTGGTATTCTACTAAATCTAGGTCTTCTTTCTGAATTTTCTTTCATTCCTACCATATTTGGGGTTTCTACTAAATCTAGGTCTTCTTTCTGAATTTTCTTAAATAATTTTGGATTGATTAAGATGATTCATTCACAATTTCCATCTTCTTTAGTAATTTGTAAGTATTCTATTTCACTAGTTTCGATTTGATCTATTTCATACATTATTTTGCATAAAATAAATCAAGTCTTGAGAAGAGTGACTTAGTAATCATACCTGATCCTTGATTTTTGAAATTATTTGCTTCTGGCCACTTCTGCTTCTGTTGATTGCTTCTTTTGATTTTTTCTTGCTATAGAGTAATTGACAGAATAATTTGGAGAAAGAGAGACTTTATTTAGTAAGGGGTTGTTTTACATGAGGGGGTTGGATGGACACTCAACCATCCGAGCTACACCACGAAGGTGTAGCAGACTTCTCTCTATGAGAGATCACACATAAGTGAGAACAGAAATATTTTCTGAATTCTGAATTCTGGTTTGCCTCAGCATAAGAGGACTTATTTATAGACTTAGACATACAAACATAATTTACATAAATGACCTTCAAATAATTGCTTCTGGTCTAATAATTTGACTGATGACGTCGGTGCTTACGTTATTGTTCAATAATTCTGCTTGATGACGTCAGTGCTTACATCATTATTCAATTATTGCATCATCTGAGTCCATGTCTTCTTCCTAGTGCTTGCCAGTGCTTTCTGTCATAATCTGTCTTTTCGTACATCTTTCGCATTCATGATTTCTGCTTTCTTTAATTAATGTACATAGTTTTCTCAGGACAGCTGGCCTGTAATTCATTAGCGGTCCTTCCAATGCATAGAATGAGAATTCAAAGTTTGTCAGGATGGTTAAATCCTTTTCCTTTATTACTTTAATGATTGTTTTGCTTAGAAGCAAAGTATTTGGGCCTTTGTATAAAGTCTTGACAAAGGAATTTTGTCCTATTGCATTGCATTGTTCGTAGATGCTTGCCAATTGGTTAGCTATTATTGTCGTCATGTCATCTTCATCATATGTGGTTCTCCTTGCTTCGTCCATTAAGGGAAAGTTATTGTTGCTTATGCCCATGTAGGCAAAGTGTTTGGCTGGCTGTTTTGCTTGAAAGTCTGGGTATGCTGAGTAAAACTTTAAATATCCAGCTACCTTCTGCTTGTACGGTTGAACTACTTCTTTGAAGTAATATGGGAACAGATTAATCTCTTCGAGATTTTTGCTTAAATAAAGATGCTCAATTAGTCCGAATTGGAACATATTGAATGCTAGAGCAGTGCTGCTAGAGTAATTATTGCTTTAATTCCATAGATTTTTCTATCAACCATGTAAAAACAGTTGATTTTTTCTTTTTCGTTCCAGCCAGTTAATCTTATGAAGTGTTCATGAAACTTTTCTTCAGAAAATTGAACTAATAATTCATAGTCATTTCTGGTAATTATTGAGTAATTGTCTAGGTAGGATGGAATTCTTCTTAGAACCTTCATTGGATTTTTTGTTTCAGTTTTTATAATTTGTGTTGTTTTCCAGTAAGTTCTTGATCCGAGATAGACTTCTTTACCTTTTCTTGTTTTTTTCTTTTTCTTGATCATTTTTCAAAGCTTTCACTTCTTCTTTGGTTGGAAACGACTGATATCGAACTCCTGATATTTTCGTGCAGTGAGGGACTACTTTATACCATTCATCATAGATTCCAGGCATTGGTCCATTAAAGACAACATACCATTTGCTTGTTTCTTTTTGAGCTTCTTCTTTGATTGCATTTGGGATTCTTTTTTTTTTTTCTAAAAGTCCTTCTGCTTGCATTTGGAGTTCCAGTACTTTTAAATATGATTTTATTAAATCCAATTCCTTCAGTTTCTCCTCTTCAAGTGCTTTTTTGAGTTGGTATTGCTGCTTCGGTAATTCTGTTGTGCCTCACTCCATTCTGTGGATAAAATATCTGCAAGGACGTTCTTTTCTCCTTATAAGTTCCTTTGTGATTAATGTTTTTAAAACTTGCAACATAAGTTTAATCAATTCGAACAATAAAATCTTTATCTAGTACATAGATCCGATGTTTTTCCAACATTCAGATTAGTGCTAGAGTTTCTTTTTCATGTGTTGGATAATTAATTTTTCTATCTGAAAAAGTTCCAAATGCGTATCAATATAGTAACTCTTTCTTTTGCCATGGGGGCTTTGCTTTCATGACTCCTCCCCAACAGTCATTAGATGCATCAGTTTCTATAATAATTAGATCATCATCTGATGGATGATATAGCTCAGGAAGATCCTGGCATATTAATTTCATTTTTTCGATAATTGCTTCATCTTCCTTGGTCCATGACCAAAGGGCATCTTTCTTTAATTTTTGTTGGATTACTTTTCTTTCGGCTGCAAGATCCTCGATAAAACCTTCACTGGAAATATATGTCAGTAGCCCAAGAAATCTTTGTAATTCCTTTTTATCTTTTAATTTGGTAGGAAAATTTCGTAATTTTTATAACAAATGCTTTTGCATTAAAATTTTTCCTTTCTCAATTTCTAGTACTATATAATTAATTTTATTTTGAGCTAATATTGTTTTTTTTCTTGCTTAAAACTACTCCATTCTCTAAACGTCTATTTATTACTAATTCTACTTTATTAAAATGATAATCTAAATCTTTATTAGTAAAGACCAAGATATCATATATATATATATATATATATATATATATATATATATATATATATATAAAAGACAAAAATATTAGAATTCTTTGAGTATTGAATCCATTCTTCGTTGAAAAATTCCTGGTGATTGCTTCATTCCAATTGGAAGTACATTCCATTCATATTGACCCTGAGGACAACTAAATGTTGTTAATGCTTTAGATTCTTCAGATAATCTAATTTGATAAAATCCTGATTTGCAATCAAAGGTACTAAATCAAATCATATTTCTAATTTGTTCAATAATTAAATCTTTTCTTGGAAGAAAATAAGCATTACCTTCCATTGCATCATTTATTTGTTTATAATTAATTACCATCCTTCTTTTTCCTCTTTTTATTTCATTATGATTTTTCACATAAAAGGACGGTGTTGAATGTTTATTTTTTGATGGCCTAATTAATCCTTTTTTGCACATTTCTTCAATATCCTTTACAAATTCATCTCTATCATGTTTTGTATAGATTATAGGTTTACATTTTACTTCTTTTGTTGGATCTTTTAATTTTAATATAGTTAATTCAGTATTTTTGTTATTAATATTTGGATCTAGTGGATTTTCACTACATACTTTGTCTAAGAGTTCTTCTATATGGGCTGGAATTCTTCTATTTGGTTCCAAATTTATTAATACATGGCGAATTTTTAGACATATTTCTCTGACTATTTCACCACGATTCAACTTGCTAGGCTCTGATTTTTTAGAATAAATACATTCAGAATAATGAATAATTGGGATATTTATTATTTCTCTATGCTGTTTTTGATAAATATACGGTGTTTTTAAAGATATATACTCTAAATACTGGGAAAATGGTGCATATAATCTTAAAAAGTTATTTCCAATAATCATGTCTACGCTTATATCTTGTTGATATATTGTAGGTACCACAAATAATTTTTCTTGTATTATTAATTTAATTTTTGTTACTACCCAAAACAGTGGATGTATAGATCCATCTGCTATTTGTATTTTGACTGGTTTTTCTAATTTTTCCCATTTATCAAATAATGCTCTTGTTGCTAGATAAATACTTGCTCCAAAATCTATATATGCTTCAGTTTCTCTATTACTTTTTTCTACTATTATTTTTATATAAGTATTATTTGAATTCTGTTTCATTTGAAGATAATTCATCCTCAAGATATTCGGATATACTTTCTTCAGTATCGGTTAATTCTTCTTCTAATGGTTCAAGTTCATATATTCGGTATACTTACTTTATTAATTTTAATTTTTCTTTAAAATCTTGTTATTTTCGTTGAGTGCATTCATTTGCATAATGACCTTCAACATTACATATCCAACGGATACATTCGTTTTTTTTCCTTCGGGCAATATTTTCTTGGTGTTGATTTATTTTTTCTAAAGTATTTTTCTTATTATTTTTATAATATGTTTTCTTTCTTAGATATCTTCTTTTTAATTTTGGTTTCTTATAATATTTTATTTTTCTTGCCGGTCTTTCATAGCCATAATTTCTAGGTTTTTCCATTCGGGAATATCACAACAAATTGCATTACTTTCTCTATTTAATTGTCTTATTATTTCTCTTGCTAAATATTGTTATCTTAATTCTTGGTATACGGTTTGAATAATTCCTCCTAAAGTGTTGGCTATTTCATTTTTCCTGGATTCCCGTAATTTCTTTATTTTAGCATTAAGGGGATATGGTAATTTATCTGTAAAGATATATTTATAAATTTCTTTTGTTTCTTCATCTAATTGATAATAATATTTTTGGTATTCACAAATAAGGCTTTATATCTGACACATATCACATATTTGCATTCTATTTAAATGAGTTTTAGCCTTTTCATGTAAGAATTTATTTATTTTTTCTTGTTGATCAAACATAGTATATCCTATAAATTCTTGATAGATCATAGCCGTAACCATTTTAGAAAAATCTTGCTTATTATTTACTAATCTTGCATGTCTTTGCCAAGCTTCACCTTTAATGCTAAGTAAAAATCTTTGTATATTTTCTGCTGTTTTAAATGTTAGAAATTTTTTTACATCCATCATATTTAGTTTATTAAATTTTTCATCGGTTGCTATTAGTAATATTAATTCATTAGTCAATTGTAATAATACTTATTCTTTATTTCTTACACAATCAATGTCTAATATATTTCCTAATCTTGATGATTCATAATGAGGCTTAAATTCTTCTTGAATTTTTATACATTTATTACTTTTTCTTACATATCCTTTATTATACATTGTTTCTTCTTCATATTTATCTCATGCTCCATTAGGAGTATATCTATATTATTCCCATTTTATTTTGGGCTTTGTTCCACGATATTCTCCTTTTTCCATTTTTATGTAATTTTCTTCAGATTCTGAAGGTGAACTATAGTTTAAAATTATTTCTTCGTTTTCATCATTTTCTTTTATTACTTGATCTATTGGATCTATTTTTTGTATTTGGTCATGTTCTTCTTCAATTATTTTTAATTGTTTTAATAATTGCTAAATTTGTTCTAAATCATTTGATTACTTTAATGTTTCCATATATTCATCTTTTATCCTCTCCATGAGGTAACTGGTTGAGATAATTTTGATAGCTCCAAGTGTGTTTCTTGTTTTACTATTATTTATTCTAATTCTCTTGATTTTAATAATTCTTCTAAATCTTTTATTGTGATACACTTATTTTTTTTTTCATCTTCTAAAAGATGTTCTAATTGTTCAAGAACTTTTCTAATTTTCTCAAAATCTTTATTTTCATCTATTTCTTTTTCTTTACTTATATTATTTAGTGTATCTTTTATATTATTTATTTCACTTTTTCCTTTTTGTATTCTATTATAAGTATAATTTGCAATTTTATTGGTATTTTCTATTAATTGAATAATATTTTTATTCGTTTCTTCCATTATTTTGTCTATTACTTCGAATTTTATTGACATTTCTTCAGATAAACCTATTATTTTAATATTTTAAATTTTGACTGTACTGAAACCCTTCAAATTTTTTAGGGTACGATAGAATTTGCTTAAAAGTAAAGCAGAAAGTGCAGTTGGTAAAGTGCATGTATAAGAAATGAGACAAAGAACTTAAGTACACATTCATACAATTGGTTTAAAGGAGCAACTAATAAGAGCCATTGGATCAAAAGGTTCACCAATTTTATCATGCACCCTTATACAGTAATTTTTTTTTAACATTCCTCGCTCTCACGGAGCACCATCTTCAACCTTCCCCTACCTTCAACCTTCCCACCGCCATCAACCTTACCGTCGGCCTCCTCTCCCATCGACACGCAGAAGGTGGTCGATGACACCTCCTACAACCGAGCACCCTCTGTCCGCCACCACTACGACACCTTCCACAGCAAACAACAAACATTGGAGGTGTTGAAATCTTAAGAAAGAATCAAACCAACAATCTTAAATATTTAAAAGTGAAAAAAAAATTCAAACCCAAAAGTTGAAATCTAGATGTAGAAACCCAAAAATGAAGAATGACTGGGTTTAGAGATGGTGACACCAGTGGCATCGGGGCGGAGGTGTGACGATGGAGCTCGACAACGGTGAATCGGAAACGCGTTAAGCAGTGGCGGGACGTGATTGGTGGTGATGATGCGAAACAAAGATGAAGTCTTGGATTTCCCAACACCCACAACCATCCCAAAAAACCCAAAGAACCCAGAAACCCCATTGGGTCACGATGGGAACGTGTAGATGGCGGAGATACCGAACCCACGACGTCGTTGTCCTGTTGCGAATGAGCTTGTCACATTGAAGCACTACGACAACCGCCGCAAGTCCGAACTTCCACCGCCATCGATAACCATCATGCAGACCTTATGATGTTTGGAGCCACGTCGGAGAGATCTTGGGAGGAGGAAGCGTGAAGGTGTCGACTGGCAGAGGTGAGCACCGCCCTTTTGCACCGTCGGACGGAGGAGGAGGAGACAAGCTGTTGCGCTAAAACTACACTTAAGGGCAAGTGTACCATATCGCAAAAGTAATATAGGAGTATTTAGGACTCCAAGTATCGAACTGACAGGGACTGTTGACAAGTACTAGTTTAATTACTTCCTTATGTTATCTAGACAACTGAATTGGTTGAAAACAAAGAAATAAAAATAAAGAAGACGGTTAAAGATCAAGGAAGATAAGAAGTCACCAAGAAAGATAAGAATCACGAAGAAATGTTTAATTATGGAAGGCCTAGGGTGCCCGGTTTCACTTATGTCATTACCTATGATATTACCCAATTTCTCAATGAACTATGTTTCTTATTGATTGTCAATCACTCGCTCTAAAACTATTAATACCCAATGGTCATGTAATATTAATATTGTTTCTCCTAATCAGTTACCCCCAATGGTCATGCAAGGCAAACAGTTAAAAGAAGCATAAAGAATTGGCAAGCTTTGTTAATTCAATAACTGATTGAAAATAGGGGATTGCGCTTGGTCCACGCAACCCCAAATCCGGTTAATCCTAGAGTTCCGTTAACTAATTGTGGTACGATTGTCAGTCAATTAACTAACTTGATAAAGGATGATCAAACATCATATAAATATAAACACAAGGATCAAACCAACCAATAGAAAGAAACACCGAATCATATAAAAATTAGGCAAACATCAAAGGTATCAAACATAGGATCCACCACAACCTAGGAATGAGTTTAGCTACTCATAGTAAAAAAAATCACTATACAAATCAAAGACATATAACAATCCATAAAAGAGAAAAAGAAAACTAAAACCCGAACACCCTTTTGACGCGAAGCGGTCTTCAAATCATTTGGGAGATGGTCCTTCATTCCAAGACTCTATCTTTCTCTCTATGAAATGACTGTTGTCCAAAAAGCTCCTTTAGAATGGCACCAATCACCCCTTTTTATTGGCAGCGTGAAAACCTAAGTAATTGGGCCTCTGAGAGACGAGCATGGTCGTGCTTGGCGTTGGAGCACGGTCGTGCTTAACTAGAACGGCATCAAACCGTGCTAAAACGGAGAAAGTCAGCAAGACCTTGCTAATGAGCCTGGTCGTGCTTAATGATGAGCACGGCCATGCTTAGAAAATGACGTCAACTCCAGCAGGCAAGCAAGGGCGTGCTGATCAGCACGGGCTCTTCTAATGACCACGGTCGTGCTTAATGATGAGCACGACCGTGCTCCTTTGCAATCTTCAGAACTCTGGCTTTTTATCCAAAAATTCCTCCAGAATTGTTGTTTTTTTCTCCAAGTTAGATGTTCCACTGCCATAGTGACAAATTCTACAATAATCATGGGAAATAGGGTGAGTATCCACAATAATTTTCAAATAAATAACAAATCACACCTAATTTCCCAACAATAAAGTATATAAAATGGCAATTTATCAACCTCCCCACACTTAAGGATTACTTGTCCTTGATGAGTGTGATTTCACCTCATATTTCAATGACATTTTGCATGCATTTTCATATAGTTTAGGCATTTTTTAATTTGATTTTGGTTAATTTTTAACTTGGAACGGGTAAGGCGGTTTTGTGGTGTTGTTGTGAAGGAATTAAGGATTAAAATGCAAAAGATTAACCATGATGGAGCTTGCATGAAGATGGGGCTTGAAAAGTGAAGAAAAATGAGCCAAACAGAGCCCATCACGGCCTGGCGTGATAGGCATCACGGCCATGATCGAGCAGGGCTGAAAAAGAAAGAAGAACGAAAAAGTCAGAAGCTGTCAGGGCCAGGCCATGACGCCCATCAGGGCCAGGCCATGATGACCATCACGACCGTGACAGAACAACCAGTGAAGAATTTCCAAGGCAGAATCCGTCATGACCTGGCCGTGATGACCATCACGGCCGTGACACGCAATATTTGGATCTGAACAAACTGAATTGATCTGAATTTGTGTTTGATTGGGATTCAAACTTCCCTAACCTATAAATATGGCAACTAGGCAGAGACTCAGGGGGACGGATGGGCTGCTACACTTAGGCAATAATTTAGGATCTCTCTTCTTCTTCTTCTCCTCTTCTCTTATTTTATTTTATGTTGTTGTTAACCAAGCTTGTCATCACCGTGGCAATGCTTGAGTAGTAGCTTTAGTTCTAGGGATTGGGACTATGCCCAAGGTTTGTTTATGGTAATGAATTGATGTTATATCTTTGTTAATTGCGATTTTGCTTTAGATCTGATTTCTAGTGTTTTAATTGCTCGTAAATTCGGCGGCCGCTTATTTGCGTGACGTAGATACCCTAAGGAGGAACCTAGCGGTGAACTTAGGTGTCGGATCTATAGAATCATACTTAGGACTTAAATCACGAGAGTTAGAAGCGGTCCTTCGAGTATTAACGAATTGTCACGAAACGTAAAGGGTTCAATCTAAATTCGACTACCACGAGAATAAGGGTTGGTTTAATTGGGCACGGTTTTTGTAACCCGAGAGGGAGCGTTAACTATTTGAGGATAAATTCGCCTTCAAAGCAATTTTGATAATTAACAAGGGGTAGTCAATTTAGCAACATAAACAATCTTGTTGGTAACCCAAATTCCTAAGAATCCCTTTAGATCTGAAAAACCACAAATTGATTTACTTTATGTTTTACTTGATTGCATTCCTTATCCGATTTTCTGAGTTATCTCTTATTCCAAAAATCAAAACCTTTTCAAAATCCTTTTTATATAATCCAGTTTTATCGATTTAATAATTAGTTGTGATTTGAGATCACGGTCTCTGTGGGATCGATATCTTTTTATTACTTGGCGACGAATCCGGTACACTTCCCGGAATCCACACATCAAGTTTTTGGCGTCGTTGCCGGGGACTGTTCTTCCTCGAATCTCAATTTAATTTTTAAATTGATTTTTCTAGACTTTTTATTTTTATTTAATTTATATATATATATATATATATATTTATCTTTTTTTTAGCATCTATCTCTCTGTGTTTTCTCTTTTATGCAAAGATCACTAAGTCTTGGAAACCTTAGTGAGGTCGACCCCGAAGTCGAAAGAACCTTTCATAGATGTGGGAGACTACAAAGAGAGAGGGAGAGGTTGATTCCCATCCCACTCATGGCGAATCAACCTGATACGAAACCATTGAAGGACTACGCAGCCCCAAATGCTGGGGGTTTGCGAACTGGGATTGCTAGGCCAGAGATTGAGGCAGAGAACTACACTATACCGCCTATGCTAATTAACATGATTAGGCAACATCAATTCGGAGGATTGCCCTCGGAGGACCCGATTGATCACGTGGAGACATTCTTGGAGTTCACCGATGCAGTTAGAATTCAAGGCGCCCCGGTCGATGCTATACGCTTGAGGTTGTTCCCCTCCTCTCTTACTGGAAAGGCAAAAGTTTGGCTGAAGCAAGTACCCGCTAATACCTTGTCGACTTGGGACCAACTGGAGTAGGCATTCTTGAAGAAATTCTTCCCTCCATCCAAGATGGCTTACCTACGAACCCAGATCACCGGCTTCTTCCAAAAGGACGGAGAATGCTTATCAGAAGCTTGGGATCACTACAAGGGATTGCTGGAGTCTTGCCCACATCATGGACTCGAGAGGTGGTTATTAGTGCACACCTTCTACAACGGATTGGATTACTCTTCGAAAGTGTCACTTGATTTCGCAGCTGGTGGAGCCTTTATGAATAGGCCTCTGACTGAGGCATTCAACATCATTGAAAACGTGGCCACCAACTACTACCAATGGAGTTCAGAAAGAGGTAATAACCCGAAAAAGATTTCGGGGGGTAAGTTTGAAATGAATAGCACTGATCTTATAATGTCTAAAATTGACTCATTGAACAAATGTTTTGATCAGCTTGAAAGGGCTAACGTGAGTTCAATAGGTGCTACTAACATTGTTTGTGAGATTTGTGGAATGCAGGGACATGACATAATGGAGTGCCCACGTGGTATTGCTCATGGATCCGGTGCTTCGGGGGAACGAGTGAACTCTTGTCACAACTTCTACGACACGAACCCGAAGTTGCCAAATTATGCTCCCCCAAATCCTTACAACCAAGGAAGGAAGAACATCCCTTACCTCTCCTACGAGAACTACAGCAACACACTGAACCATGAATTCTAAGAAGGTCAAGGTAATAGGAAACCCGCATCGGGGTATCCTCAGGTACAAAAGTCTAAACTGGAGTCTCTTTTGGAAAGTTTTGTTGAAACTCAAACAAAACAAAATGAAGAGTTTAGGCAACAAGGTAGGGCAGTCAACGAGGCAATAAAAGAGCTAGCATTTAAGGTAGATAACTTAGCCATCCATAATAAGATGCTAGAAACTCAAATTGCCCCACAAGCCAGCACATATTCTAGACCTAAGGGTATGTTTCCGGGACAACCCGAAGTTAATCCCAATGAACATTGTAATGCCATATACTTGAGGGATGACAAGCTTGGGGTAGCTGAAAAGGATGTGGAATGTGAGGAGGACATGAGCAAAGATGAAGAGACAGAGCCAAAGTATGTCCCTCCACCACCTTACCAACCCCCAATACCTTTCCCACAAATGTTGGTCAAGAGAAAGCAAGTAGAAATAGAAACTAAGAGCTTAATTGAGGAGCACAATGTCATGATAAAAAGTAATATGCCTCCTAAACTAAAAGATCCAGGTAGTTTCTCTATTGCTTGCTCAATTGGAGAAGTGAAAATAGACCAAGCCTTATATGACTTAGGGGCTAGTGCGAGCTTGATGCCGCTTTCTATCTTCGAGAGGTTAGGAACGGAGGAATTGAGTCCATCCAAATTCTCTTTACAATTTGCGGATGGCTCAACTAAAACTCCTCTAGGCATACTAGAGAATGTCCCCGTAAAGGTGGGGAAATTTTTCATTCCTACCGACTTCATGGTATTGGATATGAACGGGAATTCTAAATTCCCTATCATTCTAGGAAGGCCATTCTTGGCCACAACTGGAGCGATAATAGACGTAAAGAATGGCAAACTCTCTCTGAATGTAGAGGAAGGTAGGGTAGATTTTGATTTAACTAACTCATATAACAACCCTCCTTTTGAGAGTCATGTGTGCAGGATCGATATAAAGTCTCCAGATGTGAAGGAAGAGCCTAACATGGAAGCAACTCCGAAGCTTTTCAAGACAAATGATGCACAAAATGGTGACGAAGTCGGAGTTGCTCATCATGTGGAGTTAGAACTTCCGCAAGGAGGGAGCAAGGCCATGAAACTCAGAGTGAAAAGAGCAAAGCGAAAGCACAATTGGTCATATGAGCAAAATCGGCTCTTTGAAGGACTCTCATGGAAGAGAAGTGTTCTTGCACTTCTAGGCCCAGCCGACCCCGGTTGATTGAAAGGACTATGGTCAAGCTTAAGACCGTAAATAAGCGCTTCTTGGGAGGCAACCCAAGTTTTCTTCCCCTTTTCCATTTGTTTTTGAATTTTGTTTTTGAATAATTTGAGAAGATAAGAAAAGAAAGATCACTAATTCATGGCTTTGCCAAGTGTTTTCAGGTTATGAAGGAAGGAAGCACAAAAAGGTCAAGGACAAATTAAGTCAGAAGTCATCACGCCCAGGCCGTGACAGTGGTCACGACCGTGATGAACTAACCAGAGAAGACCAGAATTGATCACAGCCTAGCCGTGATAAGCATCACGGCCGTGACACATTTCCCAGCAGCTCTTTGACTGGCATGTGAGCCAGCACCCGCTACCACCTCGGTGAGTTGTTCCATTTTTTCTCCTCTCTCCGACTTGATTATTTACATTAGCGACAATGTAAGTTTTTAAGCTTGGGGTAGGGGTATATTTTTTTACAATTTTTTGCATTTTTGCATTTTTCATGTTGCATTCATATAGACATAGTTTTGCATGATCACATGATTAGATTGCCCCCTTGCTTAGAGTATGCATCCAATTGTGAGAACTTGGTGCCAAATAAATTGAGATAGTGAATTTTTTTAACCCAATTTTTTAATTCTTGTGATAAGGCTAAAAATAAAAATGCTTGAGATAATCTTTTGATAGTTAATAATTAGCATGTGGTTCCATAGATTTGTGTTTCTCACTGATTTTAAACTACTAAATGTGAGATTTTTGAGCCAAAAAGGGGTACTCACTAAATCTACCCCATTCTTTGTGATTGAGTGTCTTATTCCTCTTGGATTGTATTCTCTAGAACTTGACTTGAAACCGTTTTGAAACTTAAAAATTTTTGAAAACATTTTTGAAAATGATTGAGGCACTAGGTATTTTTTCGACCTTCTGAGCTTTGATTGATTAAATGCTACCACTTAGTTGCCCAATTTTGTGCCTAAAAGAATAAAATACTTTTCTTGGTACCTTGAATTATTTTGATGAATAATGCTTGGTATGTCACCTTTTAAAGTATTGCAAAAAGGGTAAAAAGGTAGTTTGAAAAATAAAATTGTGGGATGAGAAAGTTAGAAAAATAATTCTCTTGAATTGAAAATCCCCCCTTCTCCATATAAATAAAATGAAATAAACAAACAAAAAAAATGGAGAAGGGAGTGACAAAAAGAAAGTGAGAAATAAAATAAAAATAAAGAAAGAAAAGTGGAAAAGTGAGCTAAAGCCCAAAAAGGTATTTTAGAAGGTTGTCATGCTTTGCAATGTTTGATATATATATATTTTTTTAGCCTTCTTGAAATTTCCTTTTCTTGATTTCCCCACCTAACAATTAATCCCATGGCCCCATTACAACCAAAATAAAAGACCTCTTGATTCTTATGTGTTTTCATTAATAAAGTAGAGAATTGGTTAATAGTCAAGCTTATGGTAGGATACTTTCTTTGAGGAAATTGAGCGGATTGTCATATACCCTTAAACACTTGAGTGAGGTGAGAAGAGTGTCTGAATTAGTGACAGACATGAATCTAGAAAACCTAAGCTTCTAATTGGACTTGAAATTGATTGTCTCTTGGTTTCTTATTTGAAAATGCCTGTCACTTGGATTAGTTACTCGGGTTCTTAGTTCACTATCCATGCTCTGATTGATTATCTTGTCTGGCCTTAGTGATTGCTTGAGGACAAGCAAAATCTTATCCTTGGGGTGATTTGATGAGTGTGATTTCACCTCATATTTCATTGACATTTTGCATGTATTTTCATATAGTTTAGGCATTTTTTAATTTGATTTTGGTTAATTTTTACTTGGAACAGGTAAGGCGGTTTTGTGTTGTTGTTGTGCAGTAATTAAGGATTAAAATTCTCAAGATTAACCATGATGGAGCTTGCATGAAGATGGGGCTTGAAAAGTGAAGAAAAATGAGCCAAACAGAGCCCATCACGGCCTGCCCGTGATAGGCATCACGGCCATGATCGAGCAGGGCTGAAAAAGAAAGAAGAACGAAAAAGTCAGAAGCTGTCAGGGCCAGGCCGTGATGGCCATCAGGGCTGATGATCGTGACAGACCAACCAGTGAAGAATTTCCCAGGCAGAATCCATCACGGCCTAGTCGTGATGGCCATCACGGCCGTGACGCGCAATATTTGGATCTGAACAAACTGAATTGATCTGAATTTGTGTTTGATTGGGATTCAAACTTCCCTAACCTATAAATATGGCAACTAGGTAGAGGCTCAAGGGGACGGATGGGCTGCTACACTTAGGCAATAATTTAGGATCTTTCTTCTTCTTCTTCTCCTCTTCTCTTATTTTATTTTATGTTGTTGTTAACCAAGCTTGTCATCACCATGGCAATGCTTGAGTAGTAGCTTTAGTTCTAGGGATTGGGGATATGCACAAGGTTTGTTTATGGTAATGAATTGATGTTATATCTTTGTTAATTACGATTTTGCTTTAGATCTGATTTCTAGTGTTTTAATTACTCGTAAATTCGGCGGCCGCTTATTTGCGTGACGTAGATACCCTAAGGAGGAACCTAGCGGTGAACTTAGGTGTTGGATCTATAGAATCAAACTTAGGACTTAAATCACGAGAGTTAGAAATGGTCCTTCGAGGATTAATGAATTGTCACGAAACGTAAAGGGTTCAATCTAAAATCGACTACCACGAGAGTAGGGGTTGGTTTAATTGGGCACGGTTTTTGTAACCCGAGAGGGAGCGTTAACTATTTGAGGATAAATTCGCCTTCAAAGCAATTTTGATAATTAACAAGGGGTAGTCAATTTAGCAACATAAACAATCTTGTTGGTAACCCAAATTCCTAGGAATCCCTTTAGAGGCTTAGGTTCCCTGAAATCAGAGTTCTCAAAGAATAAAGGGTCACTCTTCTCCCAACTCTCAAACGTATATAAGGGTAAAGACAATTATCACTCGGGATTCCAAAAGAAAGCACATTGCCATAAGCTTGCTTATAGATCAAATCTCCACTAAAAGTTTACATGCACCTAGAATTAAGAGGTCTTTCATGGGTTGTAACGTGGCCGTGGGAATGATGTCAGGTAGGAAAAAAAGAAGAAGAGGGGTATGCAAAGGGTTAAAGGAAATCAAGAAGTAAGAAAATAACCCTTAAAGCATAAATGGAGCATTAGATATGAATTACTGAATAACACCATTCAACCCTTCTAAAGAATTTCACATTTTTCAGGACTTTCCTTTTTCTTCTTCTTTCTTTCTTTCCCTTATTTCTATTTTTCTTTTTCAATACAATCCACACTTCTTTTCATCTCTCTTTCTTTTCAATTTTTCTTTTTACATCAAAGAGAGAGAAATTCCCAACAATAAATTTTTTCTGCCATCCATACATAAGTAATATCTCATTAGTACATTCCACATCTAATTGCTCTGTTTATGTTTCCAAGAGGTTACCGCCAAACAATTTTGAATTTATTCTTAAGTACCAAGGAAAATAATTTTAATTGAAGGCTCAAAATGGGCAAATAATGGGCATGACAAAACAATACATCTGAAGGCCATAAAAATATCTAAAATTGCCTCAATCATATTCCAACATGCATGCAAATCAAATTCGCCTTGAAATGGTCACAAAACAAGTTCTAGAATGTACAAACTTGGGGAAACATCACTCAAACAAAGAGAGGGGGTGAAAATTCACGATTTAGCATATACCCCTATAATGGTTCAAGTCTCACATTTAGTAGCTCAATTCAATGAAAAGAAATCAAACAAGGAACCTCATGCTAATTTTCAGCTTTCAAAAGATAATCCCAATTCAATTTCAGTCATATGTCTGTCAAAACATTAATTCACATAGGGTCCCCTAATGATATAGATCTTTAATTTCTACAAAATTATAGCACAGAATCATCACCCAAAACATAATGCAATCGCCACAATCATCTAAGTACATATGACAAATAAGTTAAGTGAAAACATGTGCACCTAATAGATAAAAAATTGAATTTCCCCTCCCAACACTTAAAACCAAGCATTGTCCACAATGCTACAAACAAAGCATAAAAGTAACTGGGAAAGAGAGTAAAGAGGACTTCCCTGAGACAGCTTGCAGTTTGAGCTCCTTTGCTAAAAGAGAATAAAAAAAACCACAATAAAAACTAAATGGAAAACACCACAGGTTGCCTCCTGTGAAGCGTTTGTTTAACGTCTTGAGCCTGACGGTACCTCAAAAGTGATCAATCAGGGGGCTCTCCAAGTGCAAAATTTTCCTTTAAGGCATTGCCCCTTCTCAATTTTCTAACCATGTGGTTCAAGTGGTTTTTCCATTTCCCATGTGGTGGATGAGCTTCACAAGATGATGACATTTTTGCTTCCTCACCACCCATCAATATACTAGGATCCTGAAAAGTAAGAATTTTTTTCATAGGATCCTGCATCCTTGGATCACCAAAATTGATAGAAACAACCACATCATTAATAAAATAGGAAGAAACAAAAGGAGAAGGGTATTTGGTAGAATTTAAAACCTTTAAAATGTCTTCTTCCTTACCACATCTTAAAGTTACTTTTCCCTTGTGAACCTCAATTATAGCATCACCAATGGCTAAGAGAGTCTGCCCCAAAATAATTGGGGCTTCTTCCTTTTTCTTAATGTCTAGAACCACAAGGTTTTTCTTATTTTCCTCATAAATGCTCCCATCAGTGAGAGCTTCATCCCTCTCTTTGGAAACTTGTTCCTCATTCTTGAGCTCTTCATTCAACTCTTTATCACTCCTAAAAGTGATAACTTGAGCATCTACCTCTAGATTTGACTCAGTTTGAGTGGGCAGTGATTCTTGGACTTGATGAGATATCAATGTAACAAGGGTGAAGATTTGAGTCTCCAGAGCCTTGAATCGATCATCAATTCACTCCATGCATTTAGCCAAGGTCTCCTCAAGGTTTGACTCTTACTCCTCTGGTTCTGGCCACTGATTTTGCAAGTAAGGTAGCTCATAGACAATATCCCAATAGGAATCATATTGGCCCCAGTTGGAGTGGCTCTCATATTCAATCCAAGGATTGCCTGCTGGCTCCATAGTGGGTATGAGATAATCTTCAAGAGTTTTCCTCTCACCAATGATCAACTGCAAATAGGCTTTTAGGAAAGTGTTAGCATAAACGAATAAAGAAAATAAAAAAATTCAAATATATATACAAAATAAAAAAATGTCTAAATTAACTTGGATTTAATCTCCCTAATATTGTCAAAAACAATCCCCGACAACGACGCCAAAAACTTGTTGCGCTAAAACTACACTTAAGGGCAAGCGTATCCTATCGTAAAAGTAATATAGGAGTATGAGACTCCAAGTATCGAACCCACAGGGACTGTTGACAAGTACTAGTTTAATTACTTCCTTATGTTATCTAGACAATTGAATTGGTTGAAAACAAAGAAATAAAAATAAAGAAGATTGCTAAGTCACCAAGAAAGATAAGAATCACGAAGAAAGGTTCAATTATGGAAGGCCTAGGGTGCCCGGTTTCACTTATGTCATTATCTATTATATTACCCAATTTCTCAATGAATCGTGTTTCTTATTGATTGTCAATCACTCGCTCTAAAACTATTAATAGCCAATGGTCATGCAATATTAATATTCTTTCTCCTAATCAGTTACCCCCAATGGTCATGCAAGGCAAACAGTTAAAAGAAGCATAAAGAATTGGCAAGCTTTGTTAATTCAATAACTGATTGAAAATAGGGGATTGCGCTTGGTCCACACAACCCCAAATCCGGTTAATCCTAGAGTTCCGTTGACTAATTGTGGTACCGTCACCAGTAAATTAACTAACTTGATAAAGGATGATCAAACCTCATATAAATATAAACACAATGATTAAACCAACCAATAGAAAGAAACATTGAATCATATAAAAATTAGGCAAACATCAAAGGTATCAAAACATAAGATCCACCACACCCTAGGAATGAGTTTAGCTACTCATAGTAACAAAAACCACTATACAAGTCAAAGACATGTAACAATCCATAAAAGAGAAAAAGAAAACTAAAACCCGAACACCCTTTTGACACGAAGCGGTCTTCAAATCAATTGGGAGACGGTCCTTCACTCCAAGACTCTGTCTTTCTCTCTATGAAACAGCTGCTGTCCAAAAAGCTCCTTTAGATTGGCACCAATCACCCCCTTTTATTGGTAGTGTGAAAACTTAAGTAATTGGGCCTCTAAGACACGAGCATGGCCGTGCTTGGTGTTGAGCATGGTCGTGCTTAACTAGAACGGCGTCAAACCGTACTAAAACTGAGAAAGTCGGCAAGACTTTGCTGATGAGCACAATCATGCTTAATGATGAGCACGGTCGTGCTTAGAAAACGACGTCAAGCAAGGGCGTGCTGATCAGAACGGACTCTTCTAATGAGCAAGGTCGTGCTTAATGATGAGCACAGGCGTGCTCCTTTGCAATCTTCAGAACTCAGCCTTTTTATCCAAAAATTCCTCCAGAATTGTTTTTTTCTCCAAGTTAGATGTTCCACTGCCATGGTGACAAATTCTACAATAATCATGGGAAATAGGGTGAGTATCCACAATAATTTCCAAATAAATAACAAATCACACCTAATTTCCCAACAATAAAGTATACAAAATGGCAGTTTATCACAGGCGCCATCAGACGGAGATGGTCGGGGGAGGGGTAGTCAAGCAAGGATGAAAGTCAGAGAAGAGAAGTGGAGAGAAGGAAATAAAAAATATTATAGTGTGGGCTGGTATATGATAATATTATGTGATACTACTTAATTAATGGCTCTCATTAGTTGCTCATGATGAGCAAGTTTCCTACCTTGCTCACTCTAGTCAGTGCCTTGGTTTAAATAAGTAAATTGTAATCACTTTTGATTTTAATTGCTAAAAAAAATCAATTCGTGAAAGTTTTATTTAAAAATGGATTCAGAGCTCCTACCATCAAATGAGCTTTGTGAAGAAATGGCTTGACAAAGGGACTGCCATATTATCAACGTCGCATGTTGAAAAAAAAAATGCTTGATGTTGCTGACACATTGTCTTCTTGTTGGATCAGATTGTCTACGGTTGGAATTCCCTGCATTTACCGCATTGGAATCGTTGGATCAATATAAGACGGTTCAATTTTTTTATAAGCTAAAGGATATTAATTGGAAGTACAGGGTCCAACCCATATAGAAAAACAAACCGAGAAAACCAATAAATATAAATAAAATATTGCTCCTAACTTAAGATTATATTAGCTTTACAGATGACAAAACCAACCAACAGACGAAGAAAAACAAAATCCCAAAGAACCATATGATAAATGTTGGGAAATACCAGCATAATTTCCCTCCTCTGTGAACTCAAAAATAGGTACTAAGCGGAAACGTAAAAATAAGTGTAATAACACCGGACAATTTTTAGCATGGAAAAACCTCCTCAATGTGAGCAAGGAAAAAAACCACGGGACCCGTAGGCCGCTTAAACTTCCACTATAATAATAATGGGAATACAAAAATACAAGAATATTACATCCTCAATTTGTGGATAATGCTCTCACAAATTGGCTCACTATTTTTTTCTAAGAAAACTCTCTCGAAGGATCTCTCTATTTTTCTCTCACTCTCTCTTGTGAGGATTGGTGTGATTAGTTAGCACCCCATAATTAGCTTCTTTATATAGGCTTAAGGGGGCTCTCTGATGAGCCTCTGTTTGACTGGTTTTATAACTAGTAAAGACCTTGGCTTTGTGCTTATTTTATATCATTTTCACCCAAATTAGACTTGATTGTCCTTAAGTAATATTTTGAGTCTGTAAAGTGTTTTTAAGTTAATTTAGTTGATTTAGAGTGAATAAAGTATTTACTTTTACTTTCTATTTTCAGGTTAATAAAAAGGAATAAGTGAGGTTTCTCCCCCAAGAAGACTGTTCGCCTCGCGACCCGAGCCGACTTGTTCCAAGAAAATGCAAGGTCTCTGGTTCGCCCCGCGAAGAAATGGCTCGCCTCGCGAGTCATCCAACCATGAAAAGTCAGAGACGATCACGGTTTACCCGTGTTGAAGGCCACGGGCGTAACAGTTTGGAAGCTGAAGAGTTCGCCTCGCGAAGATATGCTCGCCTCGCGAGAAGACCAAGAGTTGCAGACCTTTCGCATAATTCGCCTCGCGAGCAGTGCTTCGCCTCGCGAGGACTTGGATTCCAGAAACATGTATATAAGTAGTCTTAGGCGGAATCAAGAGAATCGGTCGAATTAGCCGCTTTTGGCTAGTTTACGAGTTTGTAGTCTTTTGTTTTTCTTTTAGTTTAATGTTTATTTCTGTAATGGAGAACTAGTCTCCTAGATTAATCTATCGTAATTGGTTTCTGTTAACACTTGAGGTTTTGTGATTCCCTGTCTCATTTGCTTTTCTCTTTTCAATGCCATATTATATGTTTCGTTTGTTATTTCAGTAATGTATAGTGTGGTATTGTTTCATTTCGGTGATGCTATGTTCCTATATATAATCGCGTTTGTTATTTCGCGTGTGTTCATTCATGTTCGTTTGTTCATGAGGGCTTAATCCCGTTTGTTATTTCGGGAATAGGAGCATACATCCGTAGTAGCGGTTTTCGTTTGTTAATTGTTGCTACAACCGGGAGGGGATTAGTATCTGCTTAGGATTTGCATGAACCAATGATAGTGGGAAACTGAGAACAGTAGGTTAATCGCTTTTGTTTATTTGCTAATTTCTTAACTCGCTTTGTTTCTTTTCTCTGTTTTTGATTTGTTTTGTTAATTTAGTTTTAATCTCAAAACCCCCAGTTCTAACTTTTTCTAACTTTTTCTGTTAATAATAACAACACTAAAGAGTCCTTGAGAGACGATCCGAGTTGTCGCACTATACTGCATTATTTTATAATCGCTCGTTCTTTTTGGCGCGTGGCGACAGCGCGGTCACTCTCCAAGTTAGCTCTCATACAATGTGGGACTTGCTTTGGCTGAAATTTCTAACAAATCTCCCCCTTCAGCCAAAGGGAAAATATCCTTGAATCAGTTTGGGGTTGATGCTAAGCCTGCAACTTCGTTACAGACTTCTATCTTCTCTTTCGGTAGAGCTTTTGTCATCATATCCGCCCCGTTATCTTTTGTGTGTATTTTCTCAATTTGCAGCAGTTTACTTTCCAACACATCACGGATCCAATGACACCTTACGTCGATGTGTTTCGACCTTGAATGAAATGTCAAGTTCTTACTGAGATGGATTGCACTCTGACTGTCGCAATAGAGAATATAACTTTCCTGATCTTGTCCTAACTCTTGTAGGAACTTCTTCATCCACAAGATCTCTTTGCAACCTTCGATGATTGCGATGAATTCTGCTTCTGTAGTGCTTAAAGCAATGCACTTTTGTAGTCTTAACTGCCATGAGATAGCTCCCCCTGCAAAAGTAATTAGATATCCTGATGTAGACTTTCTTGAATCCACATCTCCTGCCATATCTGCATCTGAATACCCAAGAAGCTTTAAATTTCCATTGCCAAAACACAAGCAGCTTTTGGCATTTCCTCTCAGATATCGTAGTATCCATTTCACTGCATTCCAGTGTTCCTTTCCTAGATTTTATAGGAATCTACTCACAACTCCGACAAAGATAAGCAATGTCCGGTCTTGTACAGCACCATTGCATACATAAGACTACCCACTGCAGAAGAATAGGGCACCTTGTTCATTTCTTCTTTTTCTTCTTCATTCCCTGGACATTGCGTCTTACTCAGTTTGAGATGACCAGGTAATGGAACATGCACAGGTTTGGCATTATGCATGTTGAACCTTTCAAGAACTTTCTGGATATAGTCTTCTTGTGACATCCACAACATCCTTCTAGAACGATCTCTAGTTATCTTCATTCAAAGAATCTTCTTCACTGCACCCAGATCTTTCATGGCAAAAGACTTTCTCAATTCCTTCTTGAGAGCAGCTATTTTCGCCTTATCTTTCCCAATAATTAGCATATCATCAACATACAACAGAAGTATGATGGATTCACCATTCTCATAGTTCTTCACAAACACACAATGGTCTGCGGAGGTCTTCTTGAAATTGTGTTGGGTCATGAAGAGATCAAACTTCTTGTACCATTGCCTTGGAGCTTGCTTCAGACCGTAGAGGCTTTTCTTCAGACGACACACTAGGTGTTCCTTGCCCGGTTCTTCAAAACCTTCTAGTTGCTCCATATAGATTTCCTCCTCTAGGTCTCCATGTAGGAATGCTGTTTTTACATCAAGTTGTTCAATCTCCAAGTCTAGTTTTACAGCTAGACCGAGAATTGTTCTAATAGTTGACATCTTCACCACTGGTGAGAAGATTTCTTCGAAATCTATGCCTTTCTTCTGGTTGCACCCCTTTATAACAATTCTTGCTTTGTACCTGGGGTTTGGGTTGTTCTCTTCCGTCTTGAGCTTGAACACCAATTTGTTTTTCAACGCCTTTCGTCCATCTGGTAATCTCACCAGGTCACACGTCTGATTCTCTTTCAGGGACTGCATTTCTTCTTTCATGGCTTGCAACCATTTCTCCTTATCATTCGTCTCAATTGCTTCTATGAAGCTTTGAGGTTCTCCTTCATCAGTGAGATTGACATATTCATCTGAATAATATCTTTTTGATGGTTGTCTGACTCTTCTGGATCGTCTTACTTGAGATTCTTCTTCTGTCTCATCAGTCTCCATCATCTGATCCTGAGTTTGTTCTATCTGGTCAGGTTGTTCTGTCGGATCAGATTGTTCCTCCTGATCATGTTCATCATTCCTTTGAGGATTCTCTCCCCCTGAATTGTTTATCACAACAGGACTTGAATCAAAAATCACTTTGTGCTTTGGTTTCTCAGATTGCTTAATGTCTTGGGTCGTTTAATCTTCAAAGAACACCACATCCCTGCTTCGAACAATCTTCTTGTGTGCAGGATCCCATAATCTGAAACCAAGTTCATCTCTTGGTGAACCAAGGTATATGCATTCCTTCGTCTTTGCATCTAGCTTTGCTCTTTCATCTTTAGGAATGTGGACAAATGCCCTACACCCAAAGACTCTCAAGTGACCATAAGAGGCTTTCTTTCCAGTCCATACTTCATCTGGAATCTCTCCATTTAAAGGTCTTGAAGGAGACAGATTTATCAGATCAACTGTAGTTTTCACTGCTTCGCCCCAAAATGATTTGGGAAGTTTTGCTTGAGAAATCATGCTTCTGACTTTCTCTACGATCGTTCTGTTCATCCTTTCAGCTACTCCATTCATCTGAGGTGTCTTGGGAGGAACTTTCTCATGTCTTATCCCATAAGTTTTGCAATATGTCTCAAACAGACCTATGTACTCTCCGCCATTATCACTTCTCAAGCATTTCAGTTTTCTTTCAGATGCTCGTTCTACAGAAGCATGAAACTCCTTGAAAGCTTGAAGAACTTGATCTTTTGTCTTCAATGGATACACCCACACCTTCCTAGAGTGATCATCAATGAAGGTAACAAAGTATTGAGCACCACCAACAGACCTTTCAGACGTTGAGCAAACATCTAAATGAACAAGATCCAGAATCTGCTTTCTTCTTCTTGCATCATCTGATCTTTTAAAAGATACTCTCTGTTGTTTGCCTGCTAGTCAGTCTTCACGGGATTCAAGTGGCTGCCCTTTTATGTTTGGGAGATGATCTTTTGCATGGATCTTCAGACCCTTCTCGCTCATGTGGCCCAGTCGTCTATGCCACAGTTCTTTGGTTGTGTCTTGAGCAACATTCGTCTCCCCCTTGCATATTTTTCCCTGCATAATGTACAGAGAGCCTTCCTTTCTGCCGCTAGCAATAATCATGCTTCCTCGGCTGAGTTTCCATCTGCCGCTACCAAATTGGTTTATCATCCCAGCTTCATCTAGCTTTCCCACTGAGATAAGGTTCAGACGCATCTCGGGTACATGTCTGACCTCCTTCAGCACAAGCTTATTTCCATTCTCGGTCATCAAAGTTACTTCACCAATACCGACGATTTTACTTGTGACATGGTTTCCCATCATCACCGTACCAAATTCTCCTTTTGTGGTATGATGAGAAGAATTCTTCATGAGGTGTGACGTGGAAGGATGCTCCCGAGTCAATTATCCATATGCAATCATCTGATGCAACATTTAGATAATTTTTTTCTCCGATAAGAAATATATTCTCAT
Source organism: Sophora flavescens (assembly GCA_030762895.1). Classification (NCBI taxonomy): domain Eukaryota; kingdom Viridiplantae; phylum Streptophyta; class Magnoliopsida; order Fabales; family Fabaceae; genus Sophora; species Sophora flavescens. The sequence continues at coordinate 134,022,200 of CM061069.1, forward strand.
CATTCGAGGCCACTGCAGTAGTTGTTCCATCTTCTTTCTTCTTCTTCGGGTCAATCTGGTCAGGGTGGACTGTTCCAGCTTTTTGGTCTCTTTTCAAGAATCTACACTCAGGCTTTATGTGTCTTGGTTTGCCACAGTAATAACAATTTAGTCTGGAACAGTCTGCAACAGAATCTATGCTAAACTTTCTGTCTGGAGCAGAGTTGCTGAGAGTGACAACTAGAGTGTCCCAACTCTCAGGTAGAGAACTGAGGAGTAGAAGAGTTTGCAACTCATCATCAACACTCATGCCTGCCTTTGTTAATGATTAATAATGTATTTGAAAGTGTTCAGATGTTCGATCATATTTTGACCGTTCATGTACTCCAACTTTACCAATCGTTTGACAAGGTGGGCTTTGTTCCTAGGCGTCTTCTTTTGAATCAAGGATTCAAGTTTTGTCCACAACTCATACGTATTGGTATAAGTTGATACATGCTCGAACAAGCTTCACATCCGGCATATCCTTCTGGGTAATTGGCAAATACAAATCTTTGCAGTATAGATGATCTTCCATCATCGACTTCCAATAGGAGTAGTTATCTGCAGTTAGCTTGAACATGTCTCCATCATGAGTGATAGCTCCCTCGATCTTGAGTTACACAGGCTAATAGCTCCTTCAACCAGGTGGGTTTTGATAAAAATAACACTATACGTAAATAGTGTCGTATAGGTGACTTGTGCCGAATGCTGAAAATTGTTGTAGTTTTTGAACAATACGTACCGAGAAAGTTCCTAAGAAAGAGAGGTGGGTCAATAGACACACTTAAATACCAAGTCTTTCCTAGCCAGAACTTTTCTAGGCATGCACTTTCACACTATCACACTTTATTTCCAGCAACAAGAATAATTCTTTTCTGATGTGGAAGATCAGACAATGCTGCAGCCACAGAGCATACTAAGAATTTTCTTATAAATCTGGCACCTAGTATTCCAGAGTTCTAAGAGCTCTGATACCACTGTTGGGAAATATCAGCATAATTTTCCTACTCTGTGAACTCAAAAATAGGCACTAAGCAGAAGCGTAAAAATAAGTGTAATAACACCGGGCAATTTTTAGTGTGGAAAAACCTCCTTAATGTGAGCAAGGAAAAAAATCACGGGACCCGTAGGTCGCTTAAACTTCTACTATAACAATAATGGGAATACAAAAATACAAGAATATTGTATCCTCAATTTGTGGATAACGCTCTCACAAATTGGCTCACTATTTTTTTCTCTGAGAAAACTCTCTCTAAGGATCTCTCTATTTTTCTCTCACTCTCTCTTGTGAGGATTGGTGTGATTAGTTAGCGCCCCTTAAGCTTCTTTATATAGGCTTAAGGGGACTCTCCAAGTTAGCTCCCATACAATGTGAGACTTGCTTTGACTGAAATTTCCAACAATAAACTCGAAATCGAATTTATAATTTTTTAGTGTTAGATAAACTCGAATTAAAAAATAAATTCAAAATGTAAGTCGTTTGATCTTCTTCTAACAATTCCGACCTACCAAATACGGTAAATGTGGGAAAATTTGACTGGATCAAATCCATTTCCCTTCTTGTTCCTCTTTATTTCACACAACTCTATTATCTTTCTAAGTTATAGCAGTCACTAAAACACCACATTCACTATCCAAATCTAAATATGAAGCCTATCTTTACAATCAAACACCAGTTTTTTTTTTACTTACAAATCAAATCATATCCTTTTTTACATTCCAAATACAGTTGGAGTAATTTGTTGACACAAATTTCAAGTCCCATGTATTGTGATTGTAAAAAAACAAAAACAAAGAAAGAACGCCTTAGGAGAAGCCAATGTTAGATTCATACCACCCAAGCATGTCACCAAAAGCGACTACCCATTTTATAGAGCACCATAAGCTTATTAAAAACTTCATAATAGTATTCGAAGTATAAAATAAGGGAGCCAAGCAGAACAATTAATCTTTATGATTCATTTACTTATATAAGCCACTACAAATATACAATTCATGCGCACTTGCCACTAGTAAGAGATGGTCCATGTGCCATGAAAAAAGATGAAAGTCAAATATTATCACCTTTATATGAAAAGTGACGAAGGAAATAGAATTGTAGACTGGTTTCAAATAAGGGAGGGGACTTGTAGAACATATATTTATTTATTATTATTTTCTTTACCTTTTCTTGTTTTTGTGCTTAAAATTCTCGGTTCAGTTGCTAATTTCCGACTAAAAAAGGGGCTTGGAACAAAGAAAAAAGGTCTCTTATCCAATAAAACTAGGGTCACCACTATTTCTCAGGCTATATTGAAACTATTAATATTATTCATAAAAAAAAAAAATAAACTTTTCCAATATATATAGAAACTTACAATAAAAGGGTAGACGTACATTAGAATAAGAACAACACAATTATTCGAGTATAATATGATCAATTAAGTTAAAAGAGCAGCACTTTATTCTTTTAACGTTTTGAGGTGGAAATACTCTAGCCGATCGACTTTGACTTTTCTTTTATAAAAATATTAGTTAAAGACCTGGAAGTATCCCTTTATTATCAAATCTCAGCCAACAAGTCGTTGGTGCTTAATAAAAATCAAATATTAGATGACTCCATATTGCTATGATATTATTCACTTTGAGTTTACATATCCAAAAGACCTCGTATTAATGGGGATAATTTTCATACTTATAAACTCATGTTTATCTCCTTGTTTAGGTAATGTGAGACTTTGTTTGCCCCTCAACAATCCTCCCCTCAAACAAAGGACCACGGTTCATCCTCCCTCTGGCGGGAGCGTTCGAGTATTTTAGCTTGTTTATACTAGTACCGCCAACTGGTGGTCAGGACACGCCGCCTGATCACCACAGTCAGAAAGACTTTCTACACAAGGATCCTTTTTTGATTTCGACACATTGGTATGATATTGTCCACTTTGGGCTTACACCCTCATGGATTTACTTTTGGACATTACCCAAAAGACCTCATACCAATGGGGATAATTTTCATACTTACAAACTCAACAGAAAACCTGGTTGGCATATAAGAACCCACCTTATGTAACAGGTTCATCGACAAAAATTAGTCACTTCTAACGATGGTGGATACTCCGTACCTATAACATGATTACCAAAAATTATCAAATCTCATCAATCAAATCTTAACATGGGAATTCATGTTGTTGAGAACTAATGGGCCTTGGCTCTTACGCATGTTACGTTAGTATAGCCCTCCAAAACGTCAAGGAGTGAAAGTCCACGTATGGGAGAAGCACTGCACCGTGCGCAAAACTACAAATAAAATGTTTGGGGACAAATATATTTCTCAATTTAGTCATTGAAAAATGAAAGTCATAATTTTATTCTCAAAAATTTTAAATGTTGATCGAATTAGTATTTTTTATGATAGGAATAATCTAGTTTGTATCAAAAACTATTTTGATTTACATTTGAAAATTTTTATAATAAATTTGACATTTTTTTAGGTTTAATAAACTTTTTGGTCGATATATTTTAGGTGAGTTATGATTTTGGTTCTTAACAATATTTTTTTTTACAATGGTTTTTCTCCTTGACAATTTCAAAACGTTTGTTTTAGTCCCTAAAGGAAGATAGGCCTAGTCATAATTTGCAACCTAGGTTTGGAAGTTTCTATGTCTCGAAGGATGCAAAATGGGTTTTATAGTTGATTGTAGGCTATATGTTGGGGTTGATGACTACCACCTGAAGACAAACTACAGGGACAACTACGGATAACAATTGAGAGGGGCCCAAATGATCACTACTTTCCCTTGACTTTGGTAGTGGTTGAGCAGAAGACAAAGGAGAGTTGGAGGTGGTACTTGGAGTTGTTATTGAAAGATATCGGTGATATACGAAGCAACTGGTGAGAACCAAAACCAATGTTTTGAAATAACACAACTAAAACCAACGTTTTGAAATTAACAGGGACCAAAACCATTAGAAAAAAAAAATGATATTGACTAAAACCAAAACTCCTCTAAAATATAAGTACCAAAAATTTCATTACAACTTTTTTTTTTATTTTTCAGAAACTAAATTAGGGGCACAATTTTTTAGGTACAAAATTGAATGGTATATTATCGATTTTTCAGTTATTCGACCAGTTATTAAACAAAATGACATGTTCTCAAGTTTTTATAGGCCTTCTTGTGTTATAGGTAGCTCTACCTTAACTACACCTAGGGTTAAAATAGTTTACACCGATCGTTGAGAGCCTATAGCCTGATCTGTTTAAGATATAACCTGACCTCACTTGTTTAATAAAAAGGACGGGTCTAGACTTTTCAAAAAAAAAGCATTTTTAGGTAAACAAAATCAGACCTAAACTTATGAAAAAGTTTTTTAAGCCTGATACTGTGGTCTGATAGTAAATAATATTATTATTTTTCAATAACTATAGAAATATATAATACCTTTTTTAATGAAATATATAATATATAATAGACTTATTTAGAAGCAGCGTGTTAGCCTATTTAAAATGCCTTAATACAAATTAGGTTTTTAAATAGGCTTTCAGGTCGGGGCAGACCATGTCTTAAAAAATGACCTATATCAGATGACATGTCAGACTTAGGTTTTTCTGATTGAGGAGTATCTATATTTTTGTTGGAATCATGTATGTTTTAGTGGTCTTGTTTTTTGTCTTTGAAGGTTTGAGGTCTGAGGTCTGAGGTGTATGTATTCTAAATAGTGGTGTAACTTTGTTTGTATAGCTTTAGCAAGTGATAGAGTGTGTGCTCTGCAACCCTTCATAGAAGGAGGGTAGAGTTGTTCACTGTGATGTTAAAGTTAGACTGTTTTTGAATAAAATTTATAATTATCGAAAAAAAAATGTCAGACTTAGGTCATGTGCTTTCTAAATATGTTAGGCCTATTTAACTTAAAACCTAAGATCTCCATCCCTAAAGTCTACTCCTTAACACATTATTTATGAGTTAAAGTGTTGACATGAACTTTTTAAGTTTTTGATTTATTTTAAAAAAATGTCTATATTAAATTAGGATTTTTTGAAACTTCAAGACAAATTATCAAAAAATTATCTCCATGATTTTTAATTGTTATTATTTAATGTTAGCCTTTTATTTGCCCATTTTCTCTTCTCAGATTTGTGAACTTAATATTCCATCTCAACTCATAGCGCTTTTATGGTTATAAAGAAATTTCAATAAATAAAGCTATACCTTGACGTTTAATTAATAATGAAACTAACTTTTCTAAATTATTACCTATTGTATTGAACTATGGTAAAAAAAAAAAAACTATTGTATTGATTTTTAATTTTGTATCATATATAGATATAGATTAAGGCTATATAATTGAGCACCAAAAGAAAAAAAAGACTGTATTTTCATAAAGTCTTGTAGTATTGTCTTAAATGATCATAACTTGATAGTTCATTATAACTCAACATTGATTACAAACACAAATGGATTTTAACTTTAATGTGAAAAGCAGAACATCAACATAAGAGATTCGTGAGCTGAGAGATCTTCCAACTGCAGATTCTATACCTTTCTACTTTCTTCATCAGAAAATTATGCAGATAGTTTGTTTCTCTATAAAATCAGCCAATTATATTCGGTGGGGCAAAGAATGTATGTCTTTTTGGTCCCTCAGATGCCACGAAAATGACAGTGCCAAGACGCTTGTACGAAACCATATTCTACCTCTGGTCATCCAATCCGGATTTCCTATATTTACAAATTTCACATATTCACACATTTATCATGATTTTATACGCTCATCTTTATATTAATATATTTATCTTATGCAAAACTTAATCACTGATCAAAATGTCCCTACATTCACAAAGTCATTGCACAAAATCCATTTCCTTATTTATCTTGCTTTGCCATGTGTGTGTACATATACATATATACACTAGTGTAATGAAACAGAGCAAATGTATTAGTGATGCAAATTGTTACACGTAACTTCCAACCTTTCCTTTCATTCTTTTTATGCAGAGTGCTCATTTAATGGACATTAGTGATTGTGAAACAGATAGCAAAGGATATGAGAATGTTTTCACCACAAAAAGAAAAAAAAAATGTAATTGTCACGATGATAATAATTTAGTTACAGCTGTTATGGTAATTTCGGACTTTAAACTTAAAATTAATTGGGATTGAATGCATATATCGTCATGATGTCAATTAACATAGTCAAACATATACTTAAAATATTAAGCACTAGAAAAGCATCAAGGGATTTTTAAATTAAAGAAGTAGCCTTCAAAGAGGATAGTCTAACCCCATTATTGAGTAATGAAATTACCTAACCTTCGGGAAAGTGCCTCACCTTCTGAGCCTAAGGTCGTGTTTGGATAAACAACTTAACTAAACATTTATTGCATAAAACTTTAATACATTAGAGCTTATGCCATAAGCGCTTAAATTCAATAAGTTATGTATGTTTGGATGCACACTTCAAAAAACACTTATATAAAATTAAGGCGTTTGGATACATTATTATACAAGTGGTTATAAACATTTTAATTAAATAATTTTGTCTTATTAACTTCATAAATTTTAAATTTTAAATTTTAAATTAATACTATATATATAAAATAAATTAACTGATATATATATATATATATATAATAATTAACCACAGGCACAAAAGAACATATCAACACATCTAGAAAATGCTATATCAAAAAAAAAAAAAAAAACACACACACACACATCTAGAAAAAGCCAGGTTCGAAATGCCAGGTTCAACACCTCTACCACCCCTCTGCTTGAGCACCACGTACAAGTTGCTGTGGTTTGTGCCAAAAGCATTGGTGTACTTTAACTCAAAATAAGGAGTGGGGGCCATGATTTTGAAGGCATCTCATATGTCTCAGATCTGGAAATCACAATTAACTATGTTATCACAACATATGGAAGCCTTGTACAGAGAACAGAGGTTGAAGGCATAAGGACCTTGTATACAATGTACAGAGAGCAGAGGTTGGGAGCAGGGCGCAGAGGTTGAAGGAGAGAAAGAGAGAAAACGAAGGGAGAAGCGGACAACGACGCTGAGGATGGATGGCTGACGGCGGGAAGTTGAGGGCCGGTGAATAGCGAATGGTGAACGGAGGACGGCTGCTAGGGTCCAAGGGGACTCAAGGAAGAAGAAAAAGTGAGGAAACTCTGAATGTTGAGTATGGGATTCGAAGGAAAAGAAGAAAAAGCAATGGAATGCATCATGTGGGAGTCGAATTGGGGATTGGTACGGGAGTGTTCCGCATAAGTTATTTTGGTGTGTGTCCATAAGCTTCTCCTAATAGATTATAAAAATAAGCTAAAAACTCCTTATGGGATGATATAAGTTCTTTTGATAAGCTCTGTCAAACACATCGCATAAGAGCTTATAACATAAGATAAGTCAAAATGAGCTTAAATAAACTCTTCCAAATATCACATAAGTCACCTTGTCGTTGATCTCTCAAAGGACAATGAGCATTTTTTAATCAGGAAAGAAGCAGGAGAGAAATAAAAGAGAAAGAAAAAGTTGAGTTTTTTCTTAAAAGACATATCTGCACGGTACAAAAAAAAAAAATAAAAGATATGTTATTTCAATTTTTCCTTCTCTCGTTTCAGAATCTCATCAAGTTTTTTATGCGGTCTCACCTCATATTTTCTTTTTTCCCTCACTTCCCCCTTTTCAAACAATAGAACTCTCACTTCTCTCTCCCACTTTTTTCTTCTTTACTTATTTCTCTCCAAAATCCCCCAAACCAAACAAAGCATAATTTCGGGGATCTATAAATCTATTATGTGACTGCTACGCTCTATGGCCTCTATCGCAGCCCTCTTTGATAACTCCACTTCAAGCAAGTTAGGTTGGTAGGGATGATGACAATGGGTATGGTACTATAATACATGTCCCCATACTCACGTTTTAAAAAAATACTTGTATCCGGACTCATACCCGCATGGGTGACAACTTTAATACTCATACATTTACTCGTTTGGTCCCTAAGTATCTGTACCCACATCCATTACTCATAATTGACTATGAAAATAAGAAAATTGATTAAAAAAACTCATCATGATCACTATATGTACACTTCCAAACTGTGTGAGAGTGATATAAATAATATGAGAAGAGCTACTTTAGGATTCTTTTGAATCAGTCACTCCATATGGATTTTAAATCTATGATTAGGTACGTCAAATGAGCAAAATTAAAAGACATAGCTCATTTGATAAATTCGAAAGGTAAACCATAAAAGAAATGTATAACATATGGACCCCCCACACACACACACACACACACACACACACATATAATTGTGCGGGTATGGACATGTTGGATAATAGAGTACCCATACCCGCACATATACCCATTAATTTTTGCGGATTACATGCCCCATACCCATTGTGCGGGTAATTATACTATTCATCATGGATAATTTTTGCGAGTTTCATTGGGTTCAATACCCATTTCCATCCCTACAGGTTGGTTGGTATCGTGCCTATTGGACCAAAAGTATAATTTAGCCATTTTTTAATTTCTTTCTTTACCAGACAATGAGGTTCGGCATAAATCTAGAGACTGATGAAAAAACACCAATAAAGCTAGAGACCGGGTCAAAAAAAAATGAAAGGCATGCTAGAGACATTTTAGAACCCCTAAATGAAATTAATTTGATTCAAAACACATTTGTTCAAGAAATGATCTTTAATCATCACAAAAGAATTTTTACTTTTTTACCCCATCAACAATCTAAATACCCACCTCTAACGTTCAACACACTTGAGACTGTATACTAAAAACATAAACCATTAAGCATCTATTTTTATCAAACCACATCTGCACCCAAGAAATCAAAGTTTTTTTTGTTTGGATATTACTTTTGGTGTCATTAAGACATTGATTAAGGAATCCAAAAATAGTAAGTTTTAATGAAAAAAAATTAAATATATTACTTCTCAAAACAAAAAAATACAAGGTTTTCTCTCTCTGCTTGAGAGGTAGTTCTTGTTTCCTTTTGTTTCTACACCGTAGGCGTGCTGATTCACCTTTTCAAGTCATGGAAGTGAATTTGGGAGGCTTGTCGCTGGAGGAGGGGGAGTTTGGCACGAGTTTTTAGGCGAACAATGGGTCAGAGGCTATTAACAATATTAGCCTTTGTCTCGTGGGCAGACTCCTTACTGATAGACCGATCTGGTTTAACGTCATGCATAATGTAATGGCAGGGGTGTGGAGGCCGTTGAGGGGTGTCACGATCAAGGAGGCCAAGCCAGGGATCTTTGTGTTCCAGTTTTTTCATCAGATGGATCTAGATAATGTTATGAAAGGAGGGCCCTGGACGTTTGACAACTTCTTACTGATACTGGGACGTATGACGATGGGGATTCCTATTGAAAATATCCCATTGATTCATGTCAGAGGTGGTGGGCAAAAATCTTGGTAATTACATTGGTGAATTCATTGAGTACGACCCCTCAAACAACTCCAGCATCTGGCGCAATTGTATGAGGATATGGGTTCGTGTGGATGTCAGGCTACCATTGAAGAAGGAGCGCAAGGTGAGAATCACAGGGGGCGAATGGACCATGGTTTCTTTCAAATATGAGAAACTATGTGCTTTTTGCTTTACCCGTGGGTGTCTAGGTCACACTGACCAGCACTGTGAAGTTCTGTTCGCAAGGGGGAAAGATGATGGTATTAGGGAGTGGTGCATGGCTCTGACAGCTGATCAGCGAAGGCAAGGGTATGGCATAGGCTCACGGTGGTTGAAGGAGGAAAATGGTGGTCGTCCAAACCCTAGTTGGGGGGAGGGCGGGACTCCGAGTTCGAATTCAAATTCCACAGGTGCGGAATCCTCGGCAGCAAATCCGCCTAATCCCGTGGGGTCCGTACTCATTACAGCAAATCCTCGGATTGATGAGAATAGGGATTTTGCAGTTAGTAGGAACCAATTGATTGGGTCATTAACAACTTTTAATGCCGGGGATAGGAATTTGGCAGACAGTGGGATCCAAATGATTGGGTCATCACCAGCTTTTAACGTTGGAGATATGGCAGTTAATGCAGGTTTGGCCCTACCAGGTTTTCTCTCTCCTACTATGACTGGGGATCAGTTACGTAGGTGCATGGCGCATGGCATCGAAGACCCTAAACACATACGTATCAATGAGGAGGATGGAAGTAACTCACCACCCATCTTGGGTTTCGTTGATGAAGAAGTGTTCCCTCAAAATGAGACTACCCTTTTACAAACAAAGTCTTTTTTATCAGCTGGTCCTGGTCCCTAGGCCCGCCAGGAGCAATGATAGTTCTCAGTTGGAACCATCGAGGCCTGGGTAACTTGAGAACAGTTCCTACCTTGAAAGACCACGTTCAGGATTATCGTCCGGACGTTATTTTTTTGTTTGAAACTCTTGTTCATGTTAATAAAGTTGAGGAGTTGAAGAGGAAGTTGGGTTTTGATTTACATTTGTGATTGATAGAGAAGGGAGAAGTGGAGGTGTAGCTATTCTTTGGGTCAAATCCTGTCAGTGTAACATAATTAATTATTCGAAGAATTTCATCAATTTAGAAGTCACTCATCCAGATAAGGGCATTTGGAGACTCACAGGCTTCTATGGAATTCCTGATCGCTCTCGCCGTAAGGAATCTTGGGATATGCTTAGAAATCTCCATGGCATGTCTCAATTCCCTTGGTGCATCATAGGAGATTTCAACGATATCATGCATTCTGATGATAAGAAAGGCAGAGTGGCTCATCCTCAGTGGTTACTTAGGGGTTTTAGAGAAGCAGTTTTGGATTATAATTTATCTGACTTGACTCTAGAGGGGTATCCCTTTACCTGGTACCGTGGCAAAGATCCTGCTAGACGTGTTGAAGAGAGGATATATTTCCCTTCTTGGAGAGATATGTTCCCTGAGGGTAAACTCACTAACCTTGATGTGTCCATATCTGACCATAGCCCTATTATTCTCCATTTTGAGGTACCTATTCGTCCTACCTTCTCTAAGTCCTTTAAGTTTGAAAATGCCTGGCTAGTTGAGCCTAACATAGACACTGTTGTAACTGAGGGGTGGCAGAAGCATGTGTTTCAGGATGTTATTGGTAAACTGGACTTGTGTAGAGGCGATCTTAGCATCTGGAGTCGCAAGCAGAGGTCTAAATATAAAGACCAAATTTTGAGGTGCAAAAAGCGCATGGAGGAGTTAAGAAATTCTTATGATCCTGATAGTGTCTCAGCCTATGACACTGAAAAGGAAAGGTTGATTTATCTTTTACTCCAAGAAGATCATTTTTGGAGGCAACGATCTAAGGCTCTTTGGCTTAGGCAAGGAGATCTTAACACCAAGTTCTTCCATGCCACAGCCACTGGTAGGAAGAAAGGTAACACAATTGATAAGCTAAAAAATCAAGATGCTATTTTTGTTACTGATAAGGAGTCTATGTGCAACATTGCAAAATCTTACTTTGAGGATTTATTCACAGGTAATCAAGGCTCTTATGGTCCAGTTATTGATCTTATTCACCTTGTTATTACTTCTGGAGACAATGACTAGCTAGCTAAACCTTTTTCAGAAAAGGAATTCTCTATTGCCCTTAGCCAAATGCTCCTAGACAAAGCTCCAAGGCTTGACAGGTTCAATCCAGCCTTCTTTTGCAGGTTCTGGGGTCTAAGCTCAAAAGATATTTATAGTGCTTGTTCTTGGTTGGAGCTTGGCTCTTTCTCGATTTCACTGAATGACACAAACATAATGCTCATCCCAAAATGTGATAACCCTTCAGTCACGACTGAGTTACGCCCAATATCACTTTGTAATGTCCTTTACAAGCTAATCTCGAAGGTGCTAGCTAACATACTCAAAACAGTGTTGTCTAAATGTATATCTGTTGAGCAATCAGCTTTTGTAGAGGGGCGGTCAATCCTTGATAATGGCAACTTAGCCATTAAGGTTATTCACTATATGAAGGGGAAGAAGAAGGGTAAGAAGCGTGACATGGCACTGAAAATTGATATCTATAAAGCCTATGACCGTGTGAATTGGGAGTTCTTAATGCAAATGATGCTTAAATTGGGCTTCTCACATACTTGAGTCGATTGGATGTTTCTTTGTGTTAGCTTAGTGAGTTACTCAGTGTGTGTTAACAATGAGAATGTTGGTCCTATCTATCCGGGGAGTGTGACACCATCTACCCCACATACATATAAAAGCATATAAAAGATAAAGATAAACATTTGTAAAAAGATACTTCATTTAATCAAGGAATTAAAACAACAGGCAGAGGTTGCCGCATAGCAACATGTTCGAAACGCGGAAATAAAACATATCATAAGGTTCAACAGAAACATAAACATAAAATTAAACCCAACCTCGATGTCATATACAAAGTTGATATAACCAAAATCCGGAATAACAAATCCTCGGATACAACCGAAACAACTAATTAACAACTACTGAAAAACTACAAATCCTAAACGAAAGTAGCGGCTCCTCAACGGGCTGACTGCCATCTTCTGCACATAGAGAAAAAATGTAATACAAAACATAGCAAAGGGGAGTAAGAAACATTAACATGAATATAATGGCAATGAAGTAGTTAGCAAGACGAGCATACATCAAACAGGAATATAATATCAGACAGCAATATCATAATGGTCAACATCACATAATGTGTATACTATGCAATACGGTTCTACTCCACTTCTCCACTATGCACTTGGATCCAATCTATCTCAGAATGTCAACTTCGGAGTTAAATCTCCACATTGGTCACTAGGCACCAAAACCGGGGCAATCCAACTTACCTTGGTTGGACCTCTTGGATAACTGACGCACCTTACTCTCGGAAGCTCCACCGCGGGGGTACCAGGTCCCATGGACAGCCATATCGTCTTATTCATGGAAAACTTCCCCTATGTTGCACAATCCCCGTTACTATCTCCAATGCGTGAATGCATGTCAAACAACACACCATCACAATCACCACCTCCGCTTGGGTCCATAGGATGCCCAAGTTTTTATCACCATCATCACCTCAACCACTAGGCTATCGAGGATTATCGTTTAAAGTTCATCGTCAAGTCTTTTAATCACTCTGGCCATTCTGCACCAGAGATTACCACCTCGACCACTCGGCTATCGAGGCCCCCTTGGCTACTAGGCTACCAAGGTACAACATATTTTCACTTGTCTTTTGGTCTTCATGTTCCGTTGGTGTCTTATTAAGTCTTTTAGGCGTTTGGGGTAACCACCCCTATCATAATCTATTTTCTGTTCTGGGCAAGGGAACACGGGCGTGCTCCTTATCCAGCACGGTCGTACTGACCCTTGAGTCATGCATGGTCGGGCTGCCTGTTAAGCACGGTCGTGCTCAAAGAGCACGACCTTTTCTGGATTCAGTGATGGAGCACAGGCGTGCTCCCTATTTAGCACGGCCGTGCTCAAGAGCAGGTTACACTGTTCCTGGGCAGCAAGGGTTGTAAACCCTTGTCAAATCCTTTGGGGTAAAATTTAGATTAAACCTATTGGCATTACTAATCCCATTAACTATGATCTTATCACTTAGGCTTAATCTTTATGGCTTATAGCTTTTTGGGGAATTAATCCTTTAATTGGCCTCTCTCAAACTCTCACAAATCATTCCCTAGGGTCTTTCTAAACCTTTAGGCAAAAGTCATCGCATTATCCTTAACGTTCATGTCTTATTAGCTAAAGGGGAAAAACCTCCCTCTTTAATCCTTAACCTATCATCATATAATAAACATCGCTTATCATTAATGTTCTCAACGAACAACCAACAACCAATTCATGCCAATTCATTCAATCATGGCATCAACACATAACATATTATAATTATAATAATAACATCATCATCAATGATCCAAATAAACATATCATAGCACATAAGTCATTATTATCATGCCAAGACGTCAATTCACATAAACATATTATCATCAGCATATACATCTAGTCATGTTATCAAACATAAAGGGTCATAGGAACCCTTTGTCTTACGTTACCCGAAGCCTACATAAACATGTTGTCCCTTCTCCCCATACCTTGTATGAAGATTCCTTTCTTAAACAACTTCGTTCTAACCGGTTCCCTCGATTGGCTGGATGAATCGTCTCAAGCCTTGGCCAACATAGAAAAGTTAACCAATTAGTTTCCCAATCAAAAGAATTGAAAAGGAAACACAAAAGGGAAAGACATTTACCTTACGTTAACTGGCACTAGCACGTGATCGCCTCTCCCAAGGAGCAAGAACACCGAGAACAGTTGGGTTCTAAGAGAAGGGAAGAGAAACGACTGTCGTCGCACTTAGGGTTGCCTAAAGGGCCAATTTGAGGGTTGTAACTCGTAACCCTCAAAAACTTATATATATATATATATACTCAGGCACGAGCACCACCGTGCTTACTGTTGAGCACGGGCGTACTTAACTTAGCGTCAGCGAGACGCGTTTGACTGCTAAGCAGGGTCGTTCTCATATCAGCGTCAGCGAGACGTTTGCAGCCCAAACACGGGCGTGCTGGTCAATGAACACGAGCATGCTCATGTACCAGAAAGGGATTTTAAGGTTAAAACCCCCATTATAACATCTGAGTACCGACGAGGGCGAGGAGTGGTGGCCAGTACAAGAAGGCACAGACAAGGAGCGGCACCTGGCAGGCTTCTAGGTGGAAGGACACATGAATGAACCGATTACACACCCGAATGAGAGGGCTCCTGAGACTGTGTAGGTATGGGACTATACAGTTAAGGATGGCTTATATGAATTGATTGGTACTACCTATACTTAAGAACTCCACAGTTAAGCGTGCTTGACTTGGAGAAATTCTGGGATAGGTGACCTCCTTGGAAGTTTTCCCAGGAAGCGTGTGAGTGAGGACAAAGCACGCTGAAAAGACCCGTGTTGGTATGTGGGGTCAGTCGTCAATCCAAAGAGCAGTCAGGGATGTTACACCTACTTAGCCCTTAACAACAACTCTAGACTAAGTCCCAAGGACTTAACAATCAAACAAGCATACAACTAAGCGCTTAACGATAAACGGGGTGTTATAATTACACCACCGTGATAAAAATTTCGTCATCGAAATTTCTACGTACCTCGAACGAAGAGGTGTGGGTAGACCTCCATCATCTTGATTTCAAGTTCCCAAGTCGCACTCTCCTCAATCTCCCCGCTCCAAACGACTTTAACCAAAGGAATCTCCTTGCCCCTCAGTTGCTTCACCCTCCGATCCTCAACTCGAAGGGGTAGTACCTCAAAAGTCAAGTTTTCTTTCAACTGTATGGTATCGGGTACTATCACATGACTCGGTTCGTGAATGTATTTTCTAAGTTGTGACACATGGAAGACATTATGGAGTTTGGACAAGAAAGGTGGCAAAGCTATTCGGTAAGCAACTTCACCGACTCTTTTAAGAATTTGATAAGGGCCGATGAATTTGGGAGTAAGTTTCTTAGCTTTCATCACTTTACCACCCCAGTTGTTGGGTTAACTCTCAAGAATACAAGGTTGCCTTCCTGTAATTCGAGCGCCTTCCTTCTTTTGTCATGGTAGCTCTTTTGCCTACTCTGTGCTGCTTTCATCTTTTCCTGAATCATCCTCACCTTTTCTGTTGTTTCTTGCACTATCTCAGGTCCTAACACCACACTGTCACTAGGTTCACTCCAACACAAGGGTGTCCTACATCTCCTCCCATAAAGAGCCTCATAAGGTGTCATCCTAATACTGGAATGGAAGCTGTTGTTGTAGGTCAACTCTATTAGGGGCAAAAACTTGTCCCAACTACCCAACTGTTCTAGCACACAAGCTCTAAGCAAGTCCTCTAAGGACTGGATAGTTCGCTCGGACTGGCCATCAGTCTGTGGGTGATAAGCTGAACTAAGCCTAAGCTTCGTTCCTAAGGCCTCTTGCAAATTGTTCCAAAACCTAGAGGTAAACCTCGGGTCTCTATCGGAAACTATGCTAGAAGGTACACCATGAAGCCTAACTATCTCTTTGATGTACAACCGGGTCAACTTTTCCAAAGGGAATTCCATGTTCATGGGGATGAAATGGCAGACTTGGTCAATCTATTCACAACAACCCATATATCTTCAAAACCAGTTGGAGTCCTAGGGAGTCCAGACACGAAGTCCATGGAGATACTATCCTATTTCCATTCTGGGATACTCAAAGGTTGTAACTTTCCTAATGACTGTTGGTGTTTTATCTTAGCCTTTTGGCACACTAAGCGGGCATACACAAACTCGGCTACATCATTCTTCATCCTAGGCCACCAAAACATCCTCTTAAGATCCCGATACATCTTAGTGGCACCTGGGTGCACACTTAAGCCACTCCTATGTCCTTCCTCGAGGATCAACCTCCTAAGCTCAGGAGCCTCTGGTATACAAACTCTATCTTTGAAACTTAAGACTCAATCACTTCCATCCTTAAAACTAAGGCCTCTACCTTGAGCGAGCAACTCTCTTTGGTCTAAGAAGAACTTATCTTGATTTTGACCCTCTCTAATCTGATCCATCAAACTGTTGGTAACCTTCAAGGATCCAAGCCTAATGCTCTTAGTGGTAACTTCCCAAGCTAAACTAAGGTCTCTAAACTCTTCAATAAGATCCATCTCCCTAACCATTAAAGCGGAGATGTGCAAGGTTTTCCTACTCAAGGCATCTGCTACCACATTGGCCTTTCCAGGGTGGTAGGTCAACTCAAACTCATAATCCTTTAAAAACTCCATCCACCTATGCTGCCTCATATTCAACTCCTTCTGATCAATGAGATACTTCAAGCTCTTATGATCACTAAAGACCTCAAACTTAGCTCCATAAAGGTAATGCCGCCTCCAAATCTTTAAGGCAAATACCACAGCTCCTAACTCTAGGACAAGGGTAGGGTAGTTCTTCTCATGGGTTTTCAACTGCCTAGAAGCATAAGCTACTACCTTACCATCTTGCATCAACACCCCAACTAAACCTTGCTTTGGTGCATCACAAAACACTACAAAAAGTTTACTAGGATCGGACAAAACCAAAACTGGTGCCGACGTTAACCTATCTTTAAGGGTTTGGAAACTTTCCTCACACTTAGAGTCCCACACAAACAACTGTCCCTTTTTGGTGAGACGGATCAAGCGTAAAGCTAACATAGAAAAACCTTCTATTAACCTCCTATAGTACCCGGCTAAACCCAAGAAACTCCTAATCTCGGTCACTGACTTTGGCGTTTCCCAGTGGAGCACCGTCGTTACCTTCGCAGGATCCACGGCTATGCCACTCTTAGAGATGACATGTCCCAAGAAGCTCACTCCCTCTAACCAAAACTCACACTTAGACAACTTAGCATACAAATGCTTTTCCTTAAGGGTCTGCATGACAACCCTCAAGTGCTCCTCATGTTCCTCCTTGATCTTGGAGTACACTAAGATGTCATCTATGAAAACCACCATAAACTTATCCAAGTAAGGGTGAAAGGTCTTGTTCATGTAGTCCATGAACACAGCAGGAGCATTAGTCACGTCGAAGGACATGACCATGTACTCATAGTGACCATAGCACGTCCTAAACGCTGTCATCGGGATGTCCTCAGACTTAACCCGAATTTGATGGTACCTTGATCTCAAATCTATCTTAGAAAATATGCAAGCACCTGTCAACTGGTCCATGAGGTCATCAATCCTAGGGAGGGGATACCGATTCTTAATGGTCAACTTGTTGAGCTGTTGATAGTCGACACACAACCTCATACTACCATCCTTCTTCTTCACCAACAACATTGGCGCTCCCCATGGGGATACGCTAGACCTAATGAACTGTTTCTATATCAGATCCTCTATCTGTTTCTTCAACTCTGCTAGCTCTAGAGGAGACGTTCTATAGGGTGCTATGGATATAGGCCTGGTGCCAGGCACTAAGTCTATGGTAAACTCAACATTTCTCTCTAGGGGTAAGTTATAAACATCCCCCAGGAACACTTCAGGAAATTCTTGTACAACAGGCACGCTTCCAACATCAGGAGGGCTCTCTAATTCCTGGGAAGCGAGCATCATGTACACTTGGGGTTTGTCTCTTATCGAAGCTTTAACTTGGTTGGCAGAGAGAAAGTTCGGATTCTTAGACTCCATTAGAGTTCCAAAAACTATGGTTTTATCAAAACAATTCAAAAGGACGTGGATGGAAGATAACCTGTTCATTCCAAGAATAACATCAAGGTCCTTTAAGGGTAATCATACAAGATCAACAACAAAATTCCTACCATCAATGGTAATATGAGAGTTCTTGCATGCATGAGAAGTAAGAACAAGTTTGTTTGTGGGTGTAGCAACAATCGAATCATGATAAAGGAAAGTCATAGGCAGTTTAAGCTTTTTAACACATTCATGAGCTACGAAGGAATAAGTCGCACCTGAATCAAACAATGCAGTCAAAGGAGTTCCATCAATGAGGTACATACCTTGGATCAAATCTTCGGATTCAGAGGCTTCGGCTCCCCTGAGAGTAAATGACACGGACTCGGCAAGTGTACCGGTTCGTTGCAAGTAATAAAACGGTAAGACCGGATATCGTTCTCAGGGATCGTGGACAATTACCACTTCGCAAATTTGACTACTATCTAGGCGATCGAATTTTGGAGTGAAGGTTGTTCTAACATCTAACAAGCAAATAAGAAGAAAATGTTTTTGTTCTTTTTGGATTTTTTTCAAACAGTTAATGTGAAAACAGAGAGATGAATAACAATGAGATAGAATTGCTAGGGTTAGACTAAGCTAATCCTCCCTTGATTGTTATGAAATGATAACTAACACAGTTCCCAATTCTATTATGACAACCAAGTCTTTTCTGAGATACTCAAGCCTAATTCCTTAGGTGCATTGAGCCTAAAACCCCAAGTTAAACCCTAATTCCTTAGGTGGATTAACCTGAGATTTTGCATTACGTGAAGACTTATACGATTGCAAGCACCTCAAGACCTATCCCTAGGCTCATGAACTACTTGGCATTTGATTCATGAGCAAGCTCTAACACCAACCTTCCAGTTATCTATTAAAGCAACTAATCATTCCTAGGGTGATCAAGCCTAAGAAAGCATTAAGCATGGAATCAAACACTCATAAAGAACAAGGAAACTGCATTATAATCAAGTCATTTACAACCAAGTTCAGATAGCAATAGTCTAACCCCAACAAAGGGGAGTTTAGCTACACATAATTGAAGATAAAACAAAAGAAAGAATTACAGAGATGAACAAAGGAGAGAGCTTCATGGAATGTTGCACAGCAGCCACAGCAGCAGAGGATCTGATTTTAGGGTTTTCTGAATCCATTTTCTTATGTTCTGCTCAGTTCTTTTATTACTCGTGGCCGGTCACGGTCGTGATAGCCATCACGGCCAGGCCGTGACGGGTTCTGTCTCTTCCAGTTCTGGCCAACTTACTATCTCGCGAGGCGAGCCATTTCTTCGCGACGCGAGCCCACTTTTGATGCCCGTGATCTCTGTCACGGCCAGGCCGTGATCGTCTCTGACTTTTGAAGGTTTCTGGGTCACGGCCGTGATATACATCACGGCCAGGCCGTGATCGTCTCTGACTTTTGGTAGTTTTGGGTCACGGCCGTGATAGCCATCACGGCCAGGCCGTGACAGATTCTGACTTTTGGCGCCCTTCTTCTTCAGTTTTTCAGGCCTTCTCTTCATCTCAGCTTCCTCATGGCTAAAACTTGGGCATTTAATCAAAAATCCCTGCAAAACAACACACAATACCACCTTATCCGTTCCAAATGAAAAACTAAACAAAATCCAACTAAAATGGCCTAACTAAATGCAAATGCATGCAGAAATGTACATGGAAAATGAGGTGAAATCACACTCATCAAATCACCCCAAGCTTAAGACTTTGCTTGTCCTTAAGCAAAACCAAGGCCAGAAAACCAAAATAAACAAAGCATGGATAGTGAATCAAGAACCCGAGTAAAATGATCCAAGTAATGTAGACATTCAATTATTTCAAAAAGAGACAATCAATTCAAGTCCAATTAGGGGCTTAGGTTTCCTAGACTCACATTCTCACTGATTCGGGCACTCTATCTTACTTGAAGCTCACCCCAAGCTTGTTTATTTGCTTGGCTCTCTTTCTTTCCTCACCCACTCAAGTGTTAAGGGAATATGACATTTCACTCCATTTTCCTCAAAGAATGATTCCTACCATAAGCTTGACTATCAACCAAATCTTTACTTTATTAATGAGAACATCTAAGAATCAAGAGGTCTTATTCTTTGGTTGCAATGAGGCCATGGGATCAATCATTAGGTGGGGTAATCAAGAAAAGGAAATTTCAAAAGGCTATACAAACAATCAAGCATTGCAAGGCACGACCTTCTAAAATACCTTTCTTTGGGTTTCAGTCATTTTTCCACCTTTCCTTCTTTCTTTTCTTTTCTTTTTACTTCTCATTCCTTTTTGTCATCCTCTTCCCCATTTTTATTTCTTTTTCTCTTTTTTGTTTTTTTGTTTTTTTTTGTTTTCTTTTTGTTTGGAGAAGGGGAGATTTTGCAATTCAAGAGAAGTAAATTTTTTTTTTTTCAGATTCATTCTTTTTTCTTTTCATCATCCCAAACTTTCAACTACATTTTCCACCCCTTTTTGCACAGTACTTTAGAAGGTCCCTCATAAGCATATTTAACAAAACATTTCAGGGTACCAAGAAAAGCATGCTATTCATTCAGGCTCAAAATGGGGCAACTAAGGGTAGCATTATTCATTCAAAGCTCAGAAGGCCAGAAAAAACACCTATTGCCTCAATCCTTTTCAAAAATATTCTCAAAAATTTTCAAGTTTCGAAATGGTTTCAAGTCAAGTTCTAGAGAAAAACAATCCAAGAGGAACACACTCTACACAAGGAACGGGGGCAGATTTAGTGAGTACCCCCTAATGGCTCAAAAGCTCACATTTATCCGTTCAAAAACCAGTGAAGAACACAAGTCTAAAGAAACACATGCTAATCATCAACTATCCAAGACCATCTCAAGAATATTTATTTGAAGCCATATCACAAGAATGAAATAAATTGGGTTCAAAATCCACTATCACAATTTAATTGGCACTTAGTTCTCACAATCATAAGCTCAATCTAAGCAGGGGTAACTGAATCATGCGATCATGCAAACTTAAGCCTATATGAATGCAATATTTACAATGCAAGTAAAAAGATTACCCCTATCCCAAGCTTAAAGATTTACATTGTCCCCAATGTAAACAATCAAGTTGGAGAGAGGAGAAGAAAAATAAAATAAAGCAAAAAGAAAAAATTGGAACGGCTTACCGAGGCGGTAGCGGGTGCTGACTTTGCTTTCTGGCTTTGCTTTCCCCTGCCCTTTTTCTCCTTCCTTTATTCAAAATCTGAAGGCACTTAACAAAACTATTAACAACCCTCTTGAGCTTCTCAAATTATTCAAGAGGTTAAAGCAAAAACAAAACTATTAAGAAAATGAAAATAACCAAAAAGAAGAGTTAAGAGATATTGGGTTGCCTCCCAATAAGCGCTTCTTTAACGTCACTAGCTTGACGAGTAGATACTTCCTTCAATTAACCGGGATCTGCTGGACATAGAATTGCAAGAGCACTTTTCTTCCATGAAACTCCTGTCAAGACCTGATTTTTCTTAAAAGGCCAACAATTGTGCTTCTGCTTTGCCTTTTTCGCTCTGGGCCTCTTGCCCTTTTTCTTACTCCTTCCTGGTGGAGGTTCTGTTTTCACAAGATGAGCAGGACCAACTTCCTTACCAACTGATGCATCATTTGTTTTGCATAGCTTTAGATTTGCTTTCATGTTGGGCTTTTCCTTCTTCTCTGGAATAGAGGAGTGGTGTTGATATGCAATGACTTCCTTATCTACTGTGTCCACCACATCCATGCGGAAACACTCCTCTTCCTTGCTCGTGCGATGCATAGCTTCCAATACATTGAAAGTTACTTCCTCTTCTTGCACTCTGAATTTCAACTGGCCTTTTTCTACATCTATCAAAGCCCGACCAGGTTGCCGAAAAAAGGTCTCCCTAGTATGAGTGGAACTTCAAAGATCCTCCTCCATGTCTAAAACTACAAAGTCTGCTGGGAAGATTAATTTATCCACCTTCACCAACAAATCCTCCACAACACCATAGGGATATGTAATGGAGCAGATCTGCAATTGAAGAGAAATCCTGTTGGTTTTACCTCACCAATTCCCAGCTTTTTGAAAATGGACAATGGCATAAGGTTGATACTTGCGCCTAGATCGCACAATGCTCTCCTAATGTTCACATGACCAATAGTGCATGGGATAGTGAAGCTACCCGGGTCCTTCATCTTTACTTGGTAACTTCCTCTGAATTATAGCACTGCACTCTTGATAAGCATAATCGTCTCCTCCTTCCACCGCCTCTTGTTTGTAAGAATCTCTTTCATGAATTTGGCGTAGGAAGGCATCTCTTGAAGAGCTTCAAAGAAAAGGGATGTTGATATGTAGCTTTTTGAATACATCCAGGAATTTAGAAAATTGTTGGTCTTTTGATTCCTTCTTCAACCGTTGGGGGTACGGGATTCTAAAATATGGGGGCAGCTCTTTGGGATTATCAACCTCTTCCAGAATCTGTCTTTTAGTCTTCTTCTTCGCAAATTCTTCATCAACCAATTTCTCCCTCTGCGGTTTTTCAGCTTCTACACCGGCAGGAATAGAAGTAGTATCTTGGGAAGTTCCGGGTTCTTCGTTGTTTACCTCTTCAAACTGCACCTTATCAATTCCAGCATCACTTGTCTTTTCTTCCCTCTCTTTTTCTTGTGGATTTAACACTCTCCCACTTCTTGTGATAATTGCCATGCAACCTTCCTTCGGATTTTTCTCTGTATCTCCTGGCAATTGTCCTTGAGGTCTTTCTGCCATCTGCCTTGCTAGTTGGCCTATTTGATGCTCCAAGTTCTTGATTGAGGCATTTTGATTCTTCATAGTCTCTTGAGTAGCTTGCATGAACTGGCCTAGAAGGTTCTCCAATTTGTTGAACTCTCTTGAGGAGGCTGTGCTTGAGAACTCGAACTTTGCCCTTGTCTCCACTCAAAGTTAGGATGGTTGCGCCACCCCGGATTGTAGGTGTTGGAGTAAGGATCATTTCTAGGCCCTTGGTTGCCCATATAATTTACCTCTTCTTGTCCCGAACTTCCAACCACATTGATCTCACAGTTTCCATTTGCATGGTTGCCCCCACAGAAATCACACACTGGGGTACCTTGAACTTGGACAGCTTGTAGTTGAGAATTCTGCAGTTGAACCGACCCCAATTGCTTGGTAAGAATAGCCATTTGTGCCTTGAGAGCGCCAATTTCATCCAGCTCTAGAACACCTCTCTTGACCATTGACCGAGAACTAGGCATTTGATAGTCATTGTTAGCCATGTTCTCAATCAAGTCCTTTGCTTCTTCCGGTGTCTTCTGACTCAATGTCCCTCCTGCAGCCGCTTCAATCATACTTCTTGAATTCCTGTTGAGCCCATTAACAAATGTTGCAACCTGCTGCCATGTCTCTAGCTCATGATTTGGACAAGCTGTGAGTAAGGACTTGAACCTCTCCCAGGCTTCATATAGTGACTCACCATCCCTCTCGTGCAAAGGCATTGATCTCTCGATCTCGGCTTAATCATTCTTGACGGAGGGAAGAATCGAGATAAAAACTTGCTGACCAAGTCGTTCCAGGTGATGATGCTTCCATGAGGATGAGATTGAAGCCATGCCTTTGCTCTATCCCTCAAAGAGAAAGGGAAAAGCCTTAACCGAATGGCCTCATCGGAAGCTCCGTTTAACTTGATGGTGTCACACAGCTCAATGAAAGTACCAATGTGAGCATGAGGATCTTCACTCTCCAACCCTCCAAATTGGTTTTGCTGCACAAGGTGGAGAAGTGATGCCTTGATTTCGAAATTATTGCAAGCCACTGCGGGTCTCACAATCGGAGTTCCACATCTATCAACTCTAGGGGAAGTGTAGTCCCCCATTGTTCTCCTTGGTGCATTCTCTTCTGCCATGGTAACAGCTGCTACTTCAATTTGTGGTTCTTGCACACTGGGTAACTCAACTTGTTGCTCTTATCTACTAGAAGATGCTCTTTCTCTGTTATGTCTTGCCTTGGTTTTCTTTCTATTCCTTCTGCAGAGTCTCTCGATCTCAGGTTCGAATTGGAGTTCACCTGGGTCGATTGTACCTCGCATACACTGAACAAACGGAGTAGCACAGAACAAACAGAAAAACAGCACTTGCAGAAATTCACAGAAGAGATACAGAAAATAAGAACGAAAAAAAAAAACACAGTAGGAAAATAGTAAAAATGCCTAAATTAGGAGTCCCCTTTGGTACTCGTGATATTGGCACACCGATCCCCGGCAACGGCGCCAAAAACTTGACACGGACTCGGCAAGTGTACCGGTTCGTTGCAAGTAATAAAACGGTAAGACCGGATATCGTTCTCAGGGATCGTGGACAATTACCACTTCGCAAATTTGACTACTATCTAGGCGATCGAATTTTGGAGTGAAGATTGTTCTAACATCTAACAAGCAAATAAGAAGAAAATGTTTTTGTTCTTTTTGGATTTTTTTCAAACAGTTAATGTGAAAACAGAGAGATGAATAACAATGAGATAGAATTGCTAGGGTTAGACTAAGCTAATCCTCCCTTGATTGTTATGAAATGATAACTAACACAGTTCCCAATTCTATTATGACAACCAAGTCTTTTCTGAGATACTCAAGCCTAATTCCTTAGGTGCATTGAGCCTAAAACCCCAAGTTAAACCCTAATTCCTTAGGTGGATTAACCTGAGATTTTGCATTACGTGAAGACTTATACGATTGCAAGCACCTCAAGACCTATCCCTAGGCTCATGAACTACTTGGCATTTGATACATGAGCAAGCTCTAACACCAACCTTCCAGTTATCTATTAAAGCAACTAATCATTCCTAGGGTGATCAAGCCTAAGAAAGCATTAAGCATGGAATCAAACACTCATAAAGAACAAGGAAACTGCATTATAATCAAGTCATTTACAACCAAGTTCAGATAGCAATAGTCTAACCCCAACAAAGGGGAGTTTAGCTACACATAATTGAAGATAAAACAAAAGAAAGAATTACAGAGATGAACAAAGTAGAGAGCTCCATGGAATGTTGCACAGCAGCCACAGCAGCAGAGGATCTGATTTTAGGGTTTTCTGAATCCATTTTCTTCTGTTCTGCTCAGTTCTTTTATTACTCGTGGCCGGTCACGGCCGTGATAGCCATCACGGCCAGGCCGTGACGGGTTCTGTCTCTTCCAGTTCTGGCCAACTTACTATCTCGCGAGGCGAGCCATTTCTTCGCGACGCGAGCCCACTTTTGATGCCCGTGATCTCTGTCACGGCCAGGCCGTGATCGTCTCTGACTTTTGGAGGTTTCTGGGTCACGGTCGTGATATACATCACGGCCAGGCCGTGATCGTCTCTGACTTTTGGTGGTTTTGGGTCACGGCCGTGATAGCCATGACGGTCAGGCCGTGACAGATTCTGACTTTTGGCTCCCTTCTTCTTCAGTTTTCAGGCCTTCTCTTCATCTCAGCTTCCTCATGGCTAAAACTTGGGCATTTAATCAAAAATCCCTGCAAAACAACACACAATACCACCTTATCCGTTCCAAATGAAAAACTAAACAAAATCCAACTAAAATGGCCTAACTAAATGCAAATGCATGCAGAAATGTACATGGAAAATGAGGTGAAATCACACTCATCAGTAAACACTCTCCTCGTGGTCTTCAGTAGGTTAGCTTGAGGCTTCTGACCCTCGCCAGGACTCTGGCTTTGACTTGGCTCCTCCGCAATCTCGGCTGATTTGGCCATACTTGCCACACTTGAAGCAGATGATGTCCTTCTCCTTGCACTGATTGGTGTAGTGACACTAATCACTTGCCGTACCGAAGGGATTTAGGTGTAGAAGAATCCCACTCTCTGGACCTGTCTGAAGAAGGTTGGGGCTTCTTGCCATCACGCTTGAAGTTCCGTCTGACTGGGGCGAGACGCGACTTCCACTTGTTCTCCTGATCACTCTTCCTGTTACCCTGACTGTATGATCCCTTGGAGGCTGATCCTCAAGACTTTCAAGCTCCTTGGTAGATCCTACATTTGTTCACGAGAACTGGGAACACTCTGATCTCCTGGTAGCTAATAGTCTGCTTGATCTCAGAGCGCAGACCATCCTCAAACTTGACACACTTGGAGCGATCGTCCATTGTATACTGATACAGAGTATAGTAACGGGCGCGTTCCTCGAACTTAGCCGCATAATCTCCCACCGACATGTTACCCTACTTCAGCACCAATAATTCCATCTCTTTCCCGTCGTGGATGTCGGTTGGAAAGTACTTCTCAAGAAATCCATCCTTGAAGACGTCCCATGTAATCACGGTACCTGCAGCCAGCATGCACATGCAGTAGTTCTCCCACCAGTGCTCCGCCTCCTCTGTCAGCATAAAAGTTCCAAAGATGGCCTTCTATTGGTCATTGCATCTCATAGCTCTGAAAATCTTCTGTCTCCCTCGACCACAACAGGGCACCCTCTGGATCATAAGCTCCTCTAAAGGACGTCGGATTGTTTCGCTGGAATTTGTCGAGACCCTGGAACTCAGCTAGTCCCCCATTGTTGTTGGCATTCTGGTTCTGACCTATCGCGTTGGCAAGGAGTGCCAAAGCATCTGCGATAGTCTGATCGTTTATGCCTCTTCTTCCTGCCATAAGTTCCTGTAAACGCCCAAGACAACTTGTTAAATACAAGGAACTTAAAGCAGGAAAAGCTACGACTTCTAACACATAGCGTCATTGTCTAAAACAAGTATATACAATTCAAACAAGAGCACACAACAGACTCATACCACGTCCGGACAGGGCCGAACTGCTCTGATACCACTAAACGTGACATCCTCTACCCCGCATACATATAAAAGAATATAAAAGATAAAGATAAAATTTGTAAAAAGATACTTCATTTAATCAAGGAATTAAAACAACAGGCAGAGGTTGCCGCACTGCAACTTGTTCGAAACGCGGAAATAAAACATATCATAAGGTTCAACAGAAACATAAACACAAAAGCAAACCAAACCCCGATGTCACACACAGAGCTGGTATAACCAAAATCCGGAATAACAAATCCTCGGATACAACCGAAACAACTAACTAACAGCTACTAAAAAACTAGAAATCCTAAACGAAAGTAGTGGCTCCTCGGAGTCACTCCTCAACGGGCTGATCGCCATCCTCTGCACATAGAGAAAAACATGCAACACAAAACATAGCAAGGGGGAGTAAGAAATATTAACATGAATATAATGGCAAGGAAGCGGTTAGCAAAACGAGCATACATCAAACAGACATATAATATCAGACAACAATATCATAACGGTCAACATCACATAATGTGTGTGACACGTTGCTACCCCGCATGTTCTAAAGCATAAATATATATGGACAATTAAAATAAATCATGCATTCCCATTTAATAAAAGCGTTTGTCCATGGGTAGGAAGGTTGGCATGAACTAGTTCTCAAAATTGTGGAATTTAAAACAAGTTTAAACAATTAAAACATAAACATAAACATAAACCATAAAGAAAACCCAACCTCGATGTCACGACTCAAAGTTGGTATAACCATTTCAGAAAACATCCACGGAATACAACTGAAACTAACAAACTAACTGAAAGGGAAAAACCCTAACTATGAGTGGTGGCTCCTCAGAGTCACTCTTATCCTGATTGCTCGTCATTCCCTGCAAGGTGCCGATCAGGCCAAACAAACAAACAAACAACGAGGAGTAAGAATCATGTAAACATATACGACATGGAGATACGAAGCAAGGTAAAACAAACAGCATAGCATCATCATAACATACATCAATATATATATATATATATATATATATATATATATATATATATATATATATCAACATCATCAATCAAGTATGCTATGCAGTGCAATGCAACACTACTCCACTACTCCATCTATGCATGTGGATCCAAACTAACTCAGGATGAACGACTTCGGAGTTAAATATCCACACTGAGAATCGATTCAACACCGGAGAATCTACTCCTCGGATAGCCAACGCATCAAACCAATGGATGCCTCATCACGGGGGCGCACGGAGAATCTACTCATACCGTGGATGGCTAGATCGTCGTACCCTCGGGAGACCTCCCCTATGTCGAACATCCCGCAACAACAACAACTCCAATGCTCTATGCATATGGCACAAGAACAAACAATGGCAACCTCCACCACCTTAGCTCCAATGGAATCAACCGAAGATAGCAGCGGAATCTACCGCAACACTTAAACCTTTAGCGGAATCAACCGCAACACCTTAGACCCAACCGGGTCAAGGCCTCCTTAGAGCAAACTCTCGGCCACCAAGGTACAACATCAACAGCAACTTAGTCCCAAACTGCGGGGTCAAGGTTCCCTTGGCCAAAAGCACCAAGGTACAACTCATCAACGTGCGATAACCCAACGGTTACCGACTTAACCATCTTAATTAGTCTTTAATTAAGTGATCTAACCTTCATCATTGATTAACTATGTCATCATCATCATTGGGGGAGATTGGGGTTAAAAAACCCTATTTAAGTCCTTAATCTCAGATTCTGTCCAGAGGGGTGAGCACAGTCGTGCTTAACCCCAGCACGGGCGTGCTGCCACTTAATGGAGTACAGTCGTGCTTCCTTTTGAGCACGGTCATGCTCAGCTGCTCGGGCGTGCTCTCTGTTTAGCACGAGCGTGCTCAATGCACGACAATACTGTTCTGGGCATAGTTCAATATCAATTTTAGCCGATTAAATTTAGGGATTAATTCTATTAATCCTAAGCCAGTTAATAACATATTCTATAACTAAACGTCATTATCAACATAGTAACAACACTATCATCACAATCATGGTATCAACCATTCAACCAACAACATTATGCCAATAGCAACCGTCAACATATCATCAGGTTCATATAACCAACATAAACATCAAGAACGTAGTATGAATATAGGCATATAAACAACATATTAACAACCAAGATCATGTTATCATAATCAAACAAACAATCATATTAATCATATACACATACACAACAAACCGGGGTCATGTGATCCCATTTTACCTTAACTACTCCCAATGCCTATGATATACACTATCCTTCTCCCCATACCTGGATTGAAGGTTCCAAACGTTAGCTCCTAACAACAACTTATCACGTCCCCACGAGCGGTTCAGTCCGATTCTATGCCTTGGTTAACCAAAAACATAAACTAATCAATTCCCAATTCACAAGAGAAAGGAAATAGAAAAGGAACCTTACCATTACCAATACCGATTGATACTGATAAACAAAGGTCTCCCAAAGGTCTCACAAGCTCTAAGAACTGGTTGAGTTTGGTGGAAACGGGGAAGAAGGCTGCTCTGGTTGCACTAGGTGACGGCTGACGTCTGAAAGTAGGGTTAAAACGTAACCCTCGGTTTCTGTGCCAACTATATAAAGGCTGTACCTGAGCACGGCCGTGCTGGAGTTAGCGTCAGCGAGACGCGGTCTGCACAGTGAGCACAGGCGTGCTCACTATTGAGCATGGTCGTGCTCAACTTAAACTTGGTAACGTGCGCCTAGCTTTAAACACGAGTGTGCTGGCTAATGAGCACGGGCGTGCTCAGGTACCAGAAAGGGACTTTTAAGCCAAAATTCTCACTAAGCCGTTAGCCAATAATTCTAACTTAACAAAACACGCTTAAGGAAAGCACTTAACGAAAAGTGGGGTGTTACAATGTGTATGCTATGCAATGCAGTTCTACTCCACTTATCTATTATGCACTTGGATCCAATCTATCTCGGAATGTCAACTTCAGAGTTAAGTCTCCAAATTGGCCACTAGGCACCAATGCCGGGGCAATCCAACTTACCTTGGTCGGACCCCTTAGATAGCCGACGCACCTTACTCTCGGATGCGCCACCGAGGGGATATCGGGTCCCACGGACGTCCAGATCATCTTACTCACGGACAACCTCCCCTATTTTGTACAATCCCCGTTACTATCTCCAATGCGTGAATGTATGTCAAACAACACACCATCACAATCACCACCTCCTCTTGGACCCATAGGCTACCCAAGTTTTTATTACCATCATCACCTCGACCACTAGGCTATTGAGGATTATCGTTTAACGTTCATGTTTAAGTCTTTTAATCACTCTAGCCATTCTGCACCAGAGATTACCAACTCGACCACTCGACTATCGAGGCCCCCTTGGCCACTTGGCTACCAAGGTACATTTTTATCATCACTCTAGCCATTATGCACTAGAGATTACCACCTTGACCATCATGCATCAAGGCCCCCTTGGCCATTAGGCTACCAAGGTACAACATCTTTTCACTTGTCTTTTGGTCTTCATGTTCTGTTGGTGTCTTATTAAGTCTTTTAGGCATTTGGGGTAACCACCCCTATCTTAAACTGTTTTCTGTTCTAGGCAAGGGAGCACGGGCGTGCTCCTTATCCAACACGGTCGTACTGGCCCTTGAGTCAAGCACAGTCGGGCTGCCTGTTAAGCACAGTCGTGCTCAAAGAGCATGACTTTTTCTAGGTTCTGTGATGGAGCACGGGCGTGCTCCTTATTCAGCACGGCCGTGCTCAGGAGCAGGTTGCATTGTTCCTGGGTAGTAAGGGTTGTAAACCCTTGTCAAATCCTTTGGGGTAAAATTTAGATTAAACATATTGGCATTACTAATCCCATTAACTCTGATATTATCACTTAGGCTTAATCTTTATGGCTTATAGCTTTTTGGGGATTAATCCTTTAATTGGTCTATCTCAAACTCTCACAAATCATTCCCTAAGGTCTTTCTAAACCTTTAGGCAAAATTCATCGCATTATCCTTAACGTACATGTCTTATTAGCTAAAGGAGAAAAACCTCCCTTTTTAATCCTCAACCTATCATCATAGATTAAACATCGTTTATCATTAATGTTCACAGTGAACAACCAACAACCAATTCATGGCAATTCATTCAATCATGGCATCAAAACATAACATATTATAATTATAATAACAACATCATCATCAATGATCCAAATAAACATATCATAGCACATAAGTCATATTATCATGCCAAGACTTTAATTCACATAAACATATTATCATCAACATATACATCTAGTCATGTTATCAAACATAAAGGATCATGGGAACCCTTCGTCTTATGCTACCCCCAAGCCTACATAAACATGTTGTCCCTTCTCCCCATACCTGGTATGAAGATTCCTCTCTTAAACAACTTCATTCTAATCGGTTCCCTCGATTGGCTCGATGAATCGTCTTAAGCCTTGGCCAACATAGAAAAGTTAACCAATTAGTTTCCCAATCAAAAGAATTTAAAATGAAACACAAAAGGGAAAGACATTTACCTTACGTTAATTGGCACTAGCGCGTGATCGCCTCTCCCAATGAGCAAGAACACCAAGAACAGTTGGGTCCTAAGAGAAGGAAGAGAAACGGCTGCCGTCACACTTAGGGTTGCCTAAAGTTCCAATTTGAGGGTTGTAACTCGTAACGCTCAAAAACTGATGTATATATATAGACTCAAGCCCGAGCACGGGCGTGCTCAACTTAGCGTTAGCGAGAATCGTTTGACTGCTGAGCATGGTTGTGCTCACATCAGCGTCAACGAGGTGCTTGCAGCCCAAGCACCGGTGCTGGTCAATGAGCACGGGCGTGCTCATGTACCACAAAGGGATTTTAAGGCTAAAACCCCCACTTAGTCCTTAACCAACAAATCTAGACTAAGTCCAAAGGACTTAACAATCAAACAAGCATACAACTAAGCGCTTAACCAAAAAATGGGGTGTTACAGGGAGGGGGCTCCGTCAAGGAGATCCTCTATCTCCATATCTTTTTCTCATTGTTGCCGAGGGCCTTTCCTCTTTGATTCACAAAGCTGAAGCCTTTGGAGATCTCCATAGAATCAAGATTTGTCACGGTGCCCCAATTTTATCTAATCTTCTTTTCGTGGATGATTGTTTCCGTTTTTTCAAAGCAAATGAGAAGGAATTGGATACAATAAATAATATTTTGCACTTATTTGAAGAGGCATCTGGCCTCTCAATCAATATTTCCAAATCCAAAGTTTACTTCAGTAAAAACACTGATATGGACACTCAGTTGCGTTTATCTTCTCTACTAGGGGTTAGCCTCGTGATGGGTACATGCAAGTACTCAGGGCTTCCCTCCATGGTTGGTAGAAGCAAGAAAAACACCTTTGCTTTTATCAAAGATAGGGTATGGAAGCATATTTCTTCATGGGGTGGCAGGTCACTTTCTAGAGCTGGAAGGGATATACTTATGTTATGAGTACTTTCCTCATAAAATTAGTTCTACAATCCATTCCTTCCTATATTATGAGTACTTTCCTCATCCCCCCTTCGGTTTGCCTTGAGCTGGAGCGGATGTTGAACTCCTACTGGTGGGGCTCGGGTGGAGGTGATGGTAATGGTATAAAATGGATGTCTTGGGATAGACTTACAGCGGCAAAAGAAGCAGGTGGCTTAGGATTCAGGGAGCTTCAAGCTTTCATTCTATCCATGCTTGGTAAGCAAGCTTCGAATCTAGTCACGTGGCCTCATATCTTGTTCTCAAAAACTCTCAAAGCTAAATTATTTCCCTTAAGGTCTTTCCTTAGCGCTGGGATAGGTCACAACCCTAGCTATACTTGGAGAAGTCTATGGAGTACCCAAGATTTTCTCAGAACCGGTTGTAGGTGGAAGTTGGAGATGGTAGTAAGAACTCTGTGTGGAACGAGCCGTGGGTTCGAGTGGATCAGTCCCGTGCCATCAGATTTAGCCAAGTTGCAAACTTGGAAAATATTAGAGTGTCTAATCTAATGGTCCCTGGTCAGAGAGCTTGGGATGGGACCATCATATTTAGCCTAGTTGCAAACTTGGAAAATATTATAGTGTCTAATCTAATGGTCCCTGGTCAGAGAGCTTGGGATGAGAACATTGTTAGAACAATTTTTGAGAATGAAGAAGCCAAAGCTATCCTCAGTATGCCCCTCTTGCCTTCGATCAAATAAGACAAGATTATTTGGAACCTAAGTTCTAATGGTGCTTACACGATCAGGTCAGCCTATTTCTTGATTAGGCAGCTTACAAATTCGAACCATAGTCCAGTTGAGCAGTTGGACTGGAAAGGTATCTGGAAGCTGGATGTTCCCCCAAGGTCAAACACTTCGTGTGGAGAGTCTACCATAATGTTCTCCCAACTAGGGTTCGGCTTGGGGACAAGGGCGTTCACTGTGAGACCGCTTGTGTGTTTTGCTCAGGTGGTCTTCAGAATTCTTGGCATCTTTTCCTCTCCTGTCCCAAAAACGTTGAGTGTTGGAGAATAGATCATCTCTGGATAGACGTTGAGGCCTGCATGGATAGAAACGAAAATTTTCAGAGTTTTTTCTTCGATCTTTTGAGCAAGCTGTCTAAGCCGAAGATCATCTATTTTGTCATGGTTCTCTGGAGTCTTTGGAATAGAAGGAATGCTAAAATCTGGGAAGGTAAGTTTGAATACTCTAGGCAAGTTTGTCTGCAGGCCAGAAGGTCGTGGGATGAATGGAACATGGACAAAAGTCATAAGGTCAAGAGTGTACCCTTTGAGGTTGATACTGGTGCTGATAATGTGACGTGGAGTAAACCTCCAACAGGCTATGTCAAGATCAACATGGATGCAACTTTTCCTACTCCTGGGAACGCTACTGCATGTGGGCTTTGTATGAGAGATGACTCGAGCTTTTTCTTGGCAGCTAGGACAAGCTGGATTAGTGGGAGAATGACTGTGAAGGAGGGAGAGGCTTTGGGCCTTCTCTAAGCCTTACATTGGGCCTCAAATTGCGGTATGGACAGGGTCATTTTTGAGCTAGATGCTCAGCTAGTTGTTAATAATGTTAATAGCCATTCTTTAGACTATTCAGAGTTTGGCTCTATTATAGTTGAGTGTAGAGACCTTTTATCTTTGTTTCCAAACTTTCAGATTAAGTTTGTTAGGAGGCAAGCGAATATAGTTGCTCATACTCTTGCTAGGGCGGTTATATCCTCCTAGTAGAAATTATTTTTGTACAACAAAATGGAACACCATACAGTGTCCTTTCTATTTTTGGGTGTATTTTCGAAAAGTGTTTATACAAAAAAGATAAAAAGTAAATGAGAGAGAGATAAATATATACGATATCCAAAATTTGATGTTCAAATAACATAACTCATTTTTTGTATAAAAAAAATTAACATAACTCATTTCCTAGCCACTTTGCAAAATGAAACAAAGTTGAATCAATAGCTTGGGCATTTTGTCATAAAGTTTGAGTGTGACTAAAATAAGAACTAAATATAAGGAGTGAAGGTCTATATAAGGACCCATTTTGTGACTTTTTCCAATGTTATCATCCATCCAAATGAATATTTATGATAGTAAAATATGCTTTGTTTGTGATTCATCCAAAATTCTCAGTACAACCATGGCAAAGGGGAAATAAAAATGAAAGACAGTGAGATATATACCACGTGAGTTCTTTCTAAATGGATGGATACAACAGCTGTCACCTTTCTCCCTTATTTGACCTGAATTGATTAGATTTAAAATTTTGACCTGGCTGGTGCATGTTGTGTGCGCGCGTGTGTGTGTGTCTATATATATATATATATATATATATATATATATATATATATATATATATATAATTTTAAGTAATGTTATTTGTACATCTGAATTTTGGACATCTGGGCGATATCTGGTTAATGATGTACAAATTCTTGGTTAATTCAATTCAGTGCATGGATAACGATGTTGTGATCCTTTGTATCAATTGACAAAGTTCAAGACATTATTAACCAAGATGGTGAACACTGTTAACCAAGTTTGAAAGTGTACAAAAAATAACATGCACCAATGTAGGATGCATGGATGGTTAACACAGTTCACAATCATGATTAATGGTATGTTGAACTTGGTTAATTGGTACAAGAGTTTACAATTTGTTGTTAACCATCCACTGAACTGAATTAACCAAGAATTTATATACTATTAATCAGATGTCGCCCATGTGTCCAGAATCCGGACTTAGAAATAACATTACTCATATAGTATATACACTTTGATATTTGAAATATTATTGGCTAAACATGAGAAAAAGACCTACTAAGGGTAGAAGAAAATTCATCTCTTCTAAAATTCTCGTTTGTTGCATTACACTTGGATCTTTGGTTTGTCTCATAATATGTTGTTCTTTCTAAAATCAAAATCCCTCTCATTATCAAAGAATCCCATGTTGCTCTCCTTTCTCTCTCACTCTACACCGATCCATCTAACTTGATTGCCGTCAATCCCATCGTGGTTTCTCACATCTGATTTAACATTATGAGCTGTATATTCATATTTTGCAATTCTGAATTCTCTAAACATGCATGCATCTCCATCAATTCAAGTTGATTAACTTTTCTCAATTCTCTAAGAGGTTATCAGCCTCTTTGGTTTAGATTCCTCCGGAAAAAAACACTTCATGCTGCAATTTTTATCAAAAACAATTTAGTGTTAGAGGAATGATTTTTATACATCAAAATTGGGACACCATATGAAGTCCCCTTTATGTTTGGGGTGTATTTTCAAGAATTGTACATACAAAAAAGATAAAAAATAAATGAGAGATATATAAACATATATGATATCACATACGATGTCCAAATTTTGTATTCAAGCAACATGACTCTTATTGTTACTTTAGTCAAAAGTTAATTGGAAATGTATTGAAAAATGTTTTTTCTATCAAATTACTCTAATACAAAAAATGTAACACAAAAGTAAAAAATGTGAAGTGTAGATAAATGATCTATTCTATTATTTTGGTATCTTCCAATTCCAATAAAAACATATTTAGGCAGGTGGAGTGGAGGAACCGAGCTGAACCTGTTTGGTGTTTTGAAGTAAGGAAAGAAAAAAGGAAAGAAAAGCAGCTGAAAACGTTGGCAATTGCAAAAGCGAACACAAAAGGTAACAACAAAATTGCAGGTCAAATCCATAACCTTTTTTTACCTTTCTCTCTGTAGGGTAGGAGAGAGAAAGTGGGAAAATTATATAAAAGCAATGTGATGCTGATAGGGGATGCTACTACCAATGTTGTGGCCGTGAATGATATATGTGCGGTTGTGGTCGCAGGCTTCTTTCCCCCTTCTTTAGTTAAAAAAAGGAAATACATATAGGTATAATCTCTTGAAAATATAAAGATATTTAATACTCCTCCAAAAAAAAATAGTTAATCTTTTTATATAATAATAAGTAGAAAAATTAGCAATAAATCAATGGGGTATTGGTCTAGTTGAAACAACTAACTCCCATAACATGGAGAACCTGGGGAACCGGGTTCGAATATTTGTGGAGTCATCCTATTGGGAGACTGTGAATTATTGGGTAAAATCTTATTCAATCAGTCGAACCAGTTATTAGTCACATAGCGAGTCTGAAGGGCCTAAATGATGGGGATAATCTGGTGGACCCACTCGACCCAAAGGACTAATTACGATAAGTTTCGAACCAAAAAAAAAAAGAAAAAGAAAAATTAGCAATAGGACGTGATGCTATAATTTAATTATTAACAAATAGCCTTGTTGTTTGATATAAGATTTTGAGATAAATAGGTCTTATAACCTTTTTATTCCCTTCCTCTTGTAGTTGTCCCTTTTTCTTTTTTTTTCTTTTTTGTTCAAAAGAGGCATACTTATGCCTTATAATATGAGAGGGGAATGGAGGTACAGTGGGATCGAACCCACAACCTCACAGGTTCCAAATGTTCCTTACAAGCTCAATCACCCGAGCTGTGTTAGTGGGACTCTTGTAGTTGTATCTTTGAATGTGAGAGAAGAGGAAGAAACGGGAGAGAAAAATATTTAGTAAGCACATCATATATTTTCATACATTTATATTTATTTATATGTATTTTTATTTTTTCTTCATTAAACAAAATAAATAAAGAAAACTAGTCAAAATAATACCAAATAATGAGAGTAAAAACTCATTTACTTCTTTTTTGTCTTTACTTTTTGTTTCTCAGGGTATCTTTCACGCGTACATGTATAGACTAATCCCTCGAACCGGGTAGGATCACAAGAGCAGCAAAACTCTCCCTCAACAATTTTAACGCTGCTGCATTCTCATAATCAAGATTTGAACTCGAGACCTCTACTTAAACTGAAAAAGATCCATAC
Source organism: Sophora flavescens (assembly GCA_030762895.1). Taxonomy (NCBI): domain Eukaryota; kingdom Viridiplantae; phylum Streptophyta; class Magnoliopsida; order Fabales; family Fabaceae; genus Sophora; species Sophora flavescens. The sequence continues at coordinate 134,059,525 of CM061069.1, forward strand.
CATCTCATGAAAGCGCTATTGGGTATTTTACTTTTTGTTGATTTGTTCTTTCTATACCATCCCTCCTTCTCTTTTTCTTTTGCAATTTGAAAGGGACCTTTGACCCTGTTTTCTCCGTTTCTTTTTAAGCTTTAGAAGTGATATTTACATGACCAAAAACATAAGTGATATTTTCACACTGTGGCTTTTGCATATAAATAAATTTATAACAGAATGTTATGAAAGAAAAATAATAGTTTAAATTGAACAATAGCTTTTTTTTTCCTTCTCTTTGACTCTTTCTTTCTTTCACTCCGTTCTCCAATGTTGCAAATTGACTTTAGACCCCTTGGCCCTTGTGAAAGCTCGCTAGCATTTGAATTGACGATTTCATTTTCTGTAACTTGGAACACTATAGAGTTATTGAAAAAGAAAAACACAAGTACACAACAGGGTGAAACAGGGGAGAGAGGTGTGGTGTTAACAAAACAATAATAGAGTTGAATTGGCTTTTACTATTAAGGAAGGGAACACTGATTAGTGGAGTTAATAATGAAGTCAAGTTTTCGATTAAAAACAAAAAACTTTTGGGCTGTGAGTTGAATCAATTATATATGCACTTCCACATAAAATAAAATTCCCATTTTCTCCTAGTCAACGCAAATGGTAAGTAAGTGGGCAGCAGTAAAAAACATCTTCATGCTTAAATGATGGATTTATTCACTCCTTTAATTTGATGGCAAGGTGCAAGCCAAGGTGCTTAGAATTATTGGAGCGCTTATTAGAATATGACTAGTCCCTACACAAACTTACATATTAACCAGCTCATTTTATCACAATTGAAATATGTTTAAAATATAACATATTGAACCCATAAGGTGTGGTCCAAGTGGCTAGTAGCTTGGTCCTTTAACTATGTCTAAAATTTGAATCCTGATGATGGGAATAGAGCTGTATATATGGATAGAGAAATTACCCCTTAATTGATACTCTACATCCTCGGGGGATTAGTCTTATAGCTTCCGACCATGGGGATACCCTGGATTCCATCCCGGACCTAAAAAAAAATATCACATATTGATTGATATATAAGATGAAAACTAATGACCAATTAGAAATGCTATTGTTTTGCATTTTTTTTTATTCAAGTGGAAAGTTATAGGAGATCTTACATTAAGGAGAGAGGAAAGAGAAAAAAAAAGGGGAGTTTGTTGCATGTCTAACTCTAGTAAAAGTTACGAATATATAAAATGAGTCACTACTAGAAATCCATCTTTTTCGGACGAATTTTCGGACGGATTTCGGACGGATTTCGGACGGATAATTCATTTAGGACGGATTTCGGACGGAATGGCATCCGTCCGAAAAAGCCCCGTGGGAAATTAGAAAATCCGTCCCAAAATCCGTCCGAAAATATTTACGGACGGATTTCGGACAACGTGGAAATCCGGACTGTGGTTATTTTTCGGACGGATTTTGGACAGATTTATTTTTGTTTTTGGACGGATTCTGTGATTTTGTTGGTTATTTTTCGGACGGATTTCGGACGGAATTTTTTTATTTTCGGACGGATGCTGTGATTTTGTTGGTTATTTTTCGGACAGATTTATTTTTGTTTTCGGACGGATTTGGGACGGATGCTGTGATTTTGTTGGTTATTTTCGGACGGATTGATTTTTCTTTTCGGACGGATTTGGGGACTGAATGCTGTGATTTTGTTGGTTATTTTTCTGACGGATTTATTTTTTTTTGGACGGATTTGGGACTGGATTTCCCACTGAAGAATCAAAAGTCGAAATCATCACCAAGACCGACATGTTAGCCGAGTCGCACCCCTTGTAAGCGAGAATCTGTCACGGCCAGGCCGTGGATACCCATCACGCCAGGTAGGGATACCCATCACGACCGTGATGTACCATTTAGTGAAACAACATTCAAGGCGTAAGTCGTCACGCTGCCCGGTAGTGATGCTCATCACGGCCGTGACGAGATCACTTCACTTACATTACGCTTTCACTATCTATGCCAATTACATGGCACCGATCACTAACATTTGCGCTTTCACATTCAATCACAAAATCATGAATTTGACTATTGTTACAAAATACAGTCTTGGTACCATACAACTTCTAAAAATCAAATACCAATTGCTGCATGCAATCCAAAAGTCATGACTTAAAAACTATCGAAAGATCAAACCACTGGGAACTCGTGAAAGTCATGTAATGAACCAAAAAGTTGAGGAATCGAGAATCCAGCCTCTCCAAATTTGTTGACATTTTTCCTTTAGAAGTAGAATGACCTGCATCAATGGAGATGCCCCCACGATACACCGAAAGATTTATATCCAACAATTCAAAAAAAGAATGAACCTTTCCATCAACCAAGCAAGTCAATTAATTAACAAACAGAAATAAGTGCACACATGTGTTCAATCGTACTCTAGAACCCCAAAAGAATCGAGCCGAGAAAGAAGCCCATGTGATCTATACTTGTTTAGTATAGCCGTCCGAGCAAATATACATGCTACGGATCGGTAAGATCGATGGTACTTCCAATAGTTGGAAAGTGCAATCTAATTGTTTATCAATTAAAAAGTGCTAAATGCTTAGGACATATTTTATCTCACAAAGATTGTTAATGACCAAAAAGCATAATTAGAAGGCTATTTATTAATTATTGGCATTTAAATTGATGCGACTAGCGAGAAAGTACAAATAATAAAAATTATCAAGAGATTTTTCGAGCAAACCCTCAAATTGTTTGGATCTTTATTGCTAGCAAACCCTCAAATTGTTTGAATCTTTATCTAACTCATGTCCGTTCATAATTCCTAGGCCTAAGCATACACTACACTTTAGTTCAAAGGATAGTCAAATGTTGAGGCTAAACAAAAAAATCTGCAATGCACAAGAGTATTAGGATAGCCAAAAGAACCAACATTATTTCCACTACACACACAAAACAAACGACACACAAACAATCAATATTGGAATCTTTAAATTTGATAAAGATTAAAGAACGTAAGATTCGGTGAATAAGAGAGAAAAGGTTGAAACAGGTAAGTTGCACTTGAATATAACAAACATTATCCAATGATAATGAATCTTCAAATAGTACAAAACATATCGTGAGTAAAAACATGGCCTTGAATGTACACTACACATTGCAACTCATACAAGGCAAGCAACTAAAACTAAATCATGTCCCCCAATAACATAAAGTACACCCAAAGATCTCCCAGAGATATTTATAAAATTTACATTCTTATAATCTAATTCATCAAAGAAAAACTATTTCCACAAAAGGAGGATGAAATTCTCAGAATACACTGTATAGTAGCAAAGAAACACAGTATCCAAAAGTGTGTTAGTAGTGTAACTATTGGATTGCAATCTGATTCGTCCTGGCTCCACATCCACCGAGCTCCTTGACCATAATGCAAAGGTAGATGAATCAAATTTCTACATAATTAAATTAGAAACATATTATATTGAGACTAGTTACAAAAATTAATTTTGAAGAAATAGTCAAAATGTCAATAAGGAAGCTAACAAACTTACTTCACATCTTGTTATGTTGTCAAGAGGATATATTCTCAATGTTCGACTGGTATTTGGATCTAACATACGAATTCCATCCAAACCAATCTGAAAGGATAAACATTGAGAAAATCACTAATTCAGCAATGCAGAAAACGAAAAGGATAAACAATTGAAAGGTTTGTGGATGCAAAATAAATAAAAGAGAACTGCTAGAGAGTCGGGAGGCTCCTAGACCGGTTGATTTATCTCCCAGGAGGTGAGCAAATCGGCTGTAGAAAAATATCAACACCACAGAAAACGAAGACAACCCTTACTGCACATAACAGAGAAACACACACCAGACAACAATCTCCAAGACTTGCCGCCTCTGTTAAGAAGGGAAACACTAATTCACAGTCCCAATTTCATAAAACAAGATTTAATTTTAAGCTAAAAATCACTTTTCTGTGTTCATATGTTTTCAGTAAAATAGTTTTCCAAAACATAAGCTATGACGTATGTCACGACTCCACACCTAAGCCTTGATCGGCACACAGACTTACTATCACAGCCTGACAAGCCTATTTAATTTAGAGAATATACTTGAATAAAATCTAGTATTTTTACGAAAATTTTGACAGAGTCTCCTCTATAATTCGGACATCCCAGGTAAAAGAACACCAAGGAGGTCAGGGCGAAGTCATCAACAAAAAAATTGAATGACATCTATAATAGCCGCATGGGTCATTGGAGAAACAATCATTTAATTTTTTAAAAATTAATCTTTAGACATTTTTTCCATAAGAATTTCAATATAAAGTACATTTATCTACTTATACTAAAATTACTAGTTGGTAACCCGATGCACACCACTGGTCAAATTCTACACTTTTTTAACCTTATGTAAACTACTTTGATGCTACATTTTCTGTGAAGATGGGAAGAAATAAGGTCAAGGTAGATAAGTTTTCTATTCTACAAACTATTTCTAATGAGATCTTCTCAAGTGAAACATGATCCTCAAAAGTAATATATCAAGTTTTTGAAACTACTGATAGTCACTTGTAGAACTACTTACAAGATTTTCAGTTTTTTCCGTTGTCCCAATATATTCTGCCAGTCTGGGATCTTTCCTATAATCAAGCATTTTCTCAGTATCCTGCATATGGTGTCCAAGTAAAATATAGGTTAATTAAAAAAATACTTTAAGTGAAAGAGAAAGTGGTCAAGTCATTGAACTCACAGTATCTTCAAGGATCTCATATTACTTGGTAAAGGGAAAGTATATCCTCTGCTACCTTTTTAGGTCAGTTGTGCTCCTAAGTATCAAAGAATAAACAAAACAATCTCATTGACATGAGAAGGTGGAAAAATACCTTTTTAGCCTAAATACAATTTGGGGAAAACTCATTTTAATTAAAGAATAATGAAATTGGTTTAGGGAAACACTAATTCACAGTCCTAATTTCATAAAACAAACTTAAATTTCAAGATTAAAATCTGAAATCAAAGGGTTAGGGTTAGGGTTAGGGTTTCAAAATCAATTTGGGGTTTCTTGAAACTAGGCAAAGTGAAATGAGAAAATCACTCACCCAACTAAGAGGAAGGAGACGTGGTGGCTGAAGGTGTTTCCGTCGCGGTGGGTTATGGTGGCGGCGCGGCAGCGGTACAACGGAGGAACAAAACGGAGCAGAACGTGCGAAACAGGGAGGACGCGGTTCAGGTCGGCTTCTTCGCCCTTGATGCAGTCGAACGGCGGCTGGAGGTGAGCAGGACGGCGGAGCTTCGTTTCCATGGCGGTGTATGGCGGCACAATTGGAGCGAACATGAACCAGAAGGAGCTGCGTCGTGTGGTTGTCTTCTCCACGTCGTGTGGCGGCAGGAGGTCCTCTTACGTGGTGGTGTGCAGCTGGTTTGGTGAGAAGGAGGAGGAAGAGAAATTTTATGGAGATGAGAGTCTGAAACATGAAGAAGTAAGAACGAAAAAAAAAGAAAGAAGAAGGGTTTGGACGTGTGGAAGAGAAAAGAAAGAAAATAAATAGAAAAGGAAAGAAAGAGAATGGGAGACGTCGAGTATAAAAGGGAGAGGATAGAGGATTTTTATTATTTTTGTACTAGTGGGTATAAAATGAGTGATAAATATTAGGCCTAAAATAAACATGTTTTTAGTTTTTGAATCTAAAAATAAAGATTGATAAAAATATAATTTCGAAATTCAAGTTAGAGTAAAGATTAATAATTGAACTGATCAACTAAGAAAATACTCGGTCCAAAATTTAATCTCCGATTAAAGTCAAACCAGTTTATTTTCAACTCTAAAATTAAATAGAATGAAAATATGAAAATGCTTTTCTCTTAATCATATTATTTAAAATATTTTTCTATACTGGTAATGATAGTGACAATAACGTAAATTATTGTCTAATAAGCGTGCATTCACTGAAATAAGTCAGTGCTAACGCACCCAATAAACTTAAACATCCAAATGAAATAATTAATCATAGGTGTAAAAACTAGGGTGTTACAGATTGCTTCTCCACATTATCAATTAAAATGCTATAGGTTGCATCTGGACAGAGGATAAATGTGTAGACATCAGTTAGTTGGCTAGTCTCACAAGGAACATCCTTCTTTATCAAGTGGTTTCTCTCACGTTTGGAGCTTACGCTTCACAATACCCTTTTAGGAAACATTGTTTTGATTAAAGGATCATGAAAGAGAACTTGGGAATCATCAATTAAAAACGCTAGGGCTCCATTAGGATCAAACCAGTCCATTTGGGCTCCATTAGGATCAAAGAAGTACAAATTGGCCCAGTTAGGTCGTATATGACCTAAAAAGTCGATTTGGGCTCTATTAGGATCAAACAAGTCCATTTAGGCTTCATTAGGACCATAGAAGTTCAATTGGGCCGATCGGGGCAATTGGCCCATTTAGGTCCTAACAAGTCAAATTGGGCTCTATTAGGATCAAACCAGTCCATTTGGGCTCCATTAGGATTGAAGAAGTACAAATTGGCCCAGTTAGGTCGTATATCACCTAAAAAGTCGATTTGGGCTCTATTAGGATCAAACAAGTCTATTTAGGCTTCATTAGGACCATAGAAGTTCAATTGGGCCGATCGAGGCAATTGGCCCAATTAGGTCCTAACAAGTCAAATTGGGCTCTATTAGGATCAAACCAGTCCATTTGGGCTCCATTAGGATCAAAGAAGTACAAATTGGCCCAGTTAGGTCGTATATGACCTAAAAAGTCGATTTGGGCTCTATTAGGATCAAAAAAGTCCATTTAGGCTTCATTAGGACCATAGAAGTTCAATTGGGCCGATCGGGGCAATTGGCCCAATTAGGTCCTAACAAGTCAATTTGGGCTCTATTAGGATCAAACCAGTCCATTTGGGCTCCATTAGGATCAAAGAAGTACAAATTGGCCCAATTAGGTCGTATATGACCTAAAAAGTCGATTTGGGCTCTATTACGATCAAACAAGTCCATTTAGGCTTCATTAGGACCATAGAAGTTCAATTGGGCCGATCGGGGCAATTGGCCCAATTAGGTCCTAACAAGTCAATTTGGGCTCTATTAGGATCAAACCAGTCCATTTGGGCTCCATTAGGATCAAAGAAGTACAAATTGGCCCAGTTAGGTCGTATATGACCTAAAAAGTCGATCACAGCATCCGTCCGAAATCCATCCGAAAATAAATCAGTAAAAGCCCTAAGGCACACATCATTGAGTATTTTGGTGACACCAGGGATGATGTTGATGCGCTTTTCATGAAAGTATTTGAGTGAGACAGTGCTCCTAGTGATCTTTTGGATCAAAGGCAACAAAGCTTTGTGGTCAGTGCTACCAACATAAGGAAAATGGGGGCTCTCAATGCAATTCAGTGCCAACACTGACTCATCAAAGAACATCACCAAGCAAACTATCGTGCCAGGGAGCAAGCTTGCAACAATGGAATTTTTGGTCAGTTTTTCTAGCCACATGATGAAGGCCACCACATGTGTGGATTGGCTTGTGTCACGTGCGAGACCCACCACGAGACGGAAGAATAGTTGGCGATCAATGTTGTGGAAGAGGTTGAACTCTTCCTTGGTTACAACGATGTTTGCACCTGGGTCATTGGATGAGATGAAGGAAGCCATTTTTTTTTTGATATTGCTGGTGATGAAGAAGAGAAGGAGATGATGATACATGTATATATAGGCTATAATATTAATTATATGGTTTTTTTTTGGGTATGAAATATACGAAACAGTGCCTTCTGTTATCTTTGGTAAGCAGTTAGTGAGAGGAATCGACTCTCTTACTATAATGTAATATATTCCATATATATGAATTATACTAATATATTGATTATATTTGTAATATCTTGTATGTGACAATAATCATAATACGGGTGAGTGCATAGTGAGAAATGTATTAATTTAATTTAATTTAATTTGTCCCCCCTTTTTTTCCTTTTGTTTTGGTTTAGTTTTTACTTTATTTCTTTAATGTAATAATATAATTATATTTTCTTAATCCACTCAGATTTTATCTTACACAATTTTCTTGATTTTGAGAACGGCGTTTCATGAGAAGTCACGATGAACCAAAATTGATGTGAACCGGTATTAAATAAATACAGTACGGATTGAAAAATTATTCCAATTAATATGAATAAATATTAATTGATTATTTAGAGAGAATAACTCACCGCTATTTCTCAAGCCAAGGATCTCACTGCCTAGACTATGGATGAACTTCTTGGCATACTCACTGTTCATGAGCAGGAACTTGGTGATGAAGTTGCAACAAAGAAGGGCAAGTCCATTGCTCAAAGCGATCAAAAATCATCAAAGGCCTCAAAAGCTTTGAAGGCAGACGAGTCATCTATGAGGAGTTTCTGGAGGAATCCAACTGCTTATCTAAGGTCTTCAAATCCCTCAAGAGAGAGTATGTAAAGCTCCTTAGTCAGCATAAGCAAAAATCTCAAGAGTGTGAGAAGCTGGCCAAGGAAAACAGTTAGCTGAAAACTGAAAAGTCTGATGAAGCTAAAATCTCTAGTGAAACATCACAATCTGAAGAAGTTGAAAAGCTTCAACAGAAAGTGGAAGAGCTCACTTCTGATCTTGCCAAATTTGTTAATGATAGAGACAATCTGACCAAGCTGCTTGGCTGCTAGAGACACTCCCTTAACAGATAAGGTATTGGATATGTCCATCAGACACATCATAAAGTATCAACTAAAACCTCTAAAGTGTCTGTTAAGTCAACATTTATTAAATCCATACCTGCCTGTAACTTCTGTGGAAAAACTGGACATGTCATATCTAAGTGTGTCCAGAAGAATATAAGGAAGTCTTCACAGACTCCTAGAGCTAACAGAAAAGGACCCAGAAAACTATGGGTACCTAAAGATCAAATAATTCCTGTTGCAGATGTCCTTAATAGGACAAAGAAAACACCACTGCTGGTACCTGGACAGTGGCTGCTCGTGACACATGACAAGAGAAAGGTTTATGTTCCTAGACCTCCAACTTAAGAAAGGAGGACATGTTGCCTTCAGAGGCAATCAGAAAAGGAAGGTTATATGAATTGGTACTGTTAGTGGTAAACCCCTTCTTCTCTCTATATCTAATGTTCCTATGGTTGAAGGATTAAGACACAATTTACTTAGCATAAGTCAATTATGCGACAGTGGATTTGATGTCTCGTTTACCAAGGATTCATGCATCGTTAAAGACATCAGTGGAAAAACCCTCTTTTGATCTAGAAGGCAACAAAATATGTATAAGATTGAACTGATTGATCTCTCATATCAAAGTGTAACCTGTCTGATGTCTAAAGAGGATGAAAGATGGTTGTGGCATAAGAAATTAGGACATGTTAGCTAGTATGAAACTAATTTCAAAATTGAAAAAGGATAACCTTGTGAGAAGATTGCCTGATATTAGGTTTAAGAAGGATGTCTTGTGTGATGCATGTCAGAGAGGTAAACAAGTAAAATCAAGTTTCAAATCTAAAAACCAAGTATCAACCTCTAGAACTCTTCAGTTGTTACACATGGATCTGATTGGGCCAGTTAGTGTTGCTAGCTTGGCTGGAAGGAAATATGGATTTGTCATTGTTGATGACTATTCTAGATTTACTTGGGGTACTCTTCTTAACCCACAAGGATGAGTCTTTTAAGGCTTTCTCTATATTCTGTAAGAGAGTACAAAATGAGCAAGGTTTCTGTATTTTTACCCTTAGAAGTGATCATGGGGAGAATTTGAAAATGAGCAATTTATACTGTTCTGTGAGGAGAATGGAATCTCTTAACAATTTCTCTGCACCAAGTACTCCATAGTAAAATGGAGTAGTTGAGAGAAATAACAGATCTTTGCAAGAGATGGCTAGATCTATGCTCAATGAGAATAATCTCCCTAAGTACTTCTGGCGTAAGCAAGAAAACACTACATGTTATGTACAAAACAGAATACTTATAAGGCCTTTTCTAAAGAAGACTCCTTATGAATTGTGGAAAAGTAAAAACCCCAACAAATCTTACTTCCATGCATTTGGATGTGAGTGTTTCATTCTGAACACTAAGGATCAACTTGGGAAGTTTGATTCCAAAGTAGATAAAGGTATCTTTGTAGGCTATTCTGAAATGTCTAAGGCATTTAGAGTCTGTAATTCCAGAACTTATGTAATTGAAGAATCTGTTCATGTTAAGTCCAATGATGGTTTAAAGACTAACAGGGAACTATCAGATCTAGAAGATGATATTGCAGGTCTTGACATAAACAATCCAGAAAGTCAACAACCTGATCTAACCATTACAGAAACTGTTAATGAGCTAGACAGACAAGTAGAGCAGACGAGTCAGCAAACAAGTCAGCAGACAAGTCAATATCTTCAAGATGATTTCAAGAGAGACTGGAAGTTCAAATCTCACCATTCTATGGATATTATCACTGGAAATCCCTTAGAAGGAGTAAGAACCATATCTACTCTAAGAGAATCAAGTAATGTGGCATTTCTGTCAGAAATGGAACCAAAGCGCATTGAGGAAGTTCTTGAGGATGAAAGCTGGATTCTTGCCATGCATGAAGAACTCAATCAGTTCACCAGAAATGATGTCTGGACACTTGTCTCCAATTGGCCCAATTAGGTCCTAACAAGTCAAATTGGGCTCTATTAGGATCAAATCAGTCCATTTGGGCTCCATTAGGATCAAAGAAGTACAAATTGGCCCCGTTAGGTCGTATATGACCTAAAAAGTCGATTTGGGCTCTATTAGGATCAAACTAGTCCATTTAGGCTTCATCAGCACCATAGAAGTTCAATTGGGTCGATCGGGGCAATTGGCCCAATTAGGTCCTAACAAGTCAATTTGGGCTCTATTAGGATCAAACCAGTCCATTTGGGCTCCATTAGGATCAAAGAAGTACAAATTGACCCAGTTAGGTCGTATATGACCTAAAAAGTCGATTTGGGCTCTATTAGGATCAAACTAGTCCATTTAGGCTTCATCAGCACCATAGAAGTTCAATTGGGCCGATCGGGGCAATTGGCCCAATTAGGTCCTAACAAGTCAAATTGGGCTCTATTAGGATCAAACCAGTCCGTTTGGGCTCCATTAGGATCAAAAAAGTATAAATTGGCCCAGTTAGGTCGTATATGACCTAAAAAGTCGATTTGGGCTCTATTAGGATCAAACTAGTCCATTTAGGCTTCATCAGCACCATAGAAGTTCAATTGGGCCAATCGGGGCAATTGGCCCAATTAGGTCCTAAAAAGTCAATTTGGGCTCTATTAGGATCAAACCAGTCCATTTGGGCTCCATTAGGATCAAAGAAGTACAAATTGGCCCAGTTAGGTCGTATATGACCTAAAAAGTCGATTTGGGCTCTATTAGGATCAAACTAGTCCATTTAGGCTTCATCAGCACCATAGAAGTTCAATTGGGCCGATCGGGGCAATTGGCCCAATTAGGTCCTAACAAGTCAAATTGGGCTCTATTAGGATCAAACCAGTCCATTTGGGCTCCATTAGGATCAAAGAAGTACAAATTGGCCCAGTTAGGTCGTATATGACCTAAAAAGTCGATTTGGGCTCTATTACGATCAAACAAGTCCATTTAGGCTTCATTAGGACCATAGAAGTTCAATTGGGCCGATCGGGGCAATTGGTCCAATTAGGTCCTAACAAGTCAATTTGGGCTCTATTAGGATCAAACCAGTCCATTTGGGCTCCATTAGGATCAAAGAGGTACAAATTGGCCCAATTAGGTCGTATATGACCTAAAAAGTCGATTTGGGCTCTATTACGATCAAACAAGTCCATTTAGGCTTCATTAGGACCATAGAAGTTCAATTGGGCCGATCGGGGCAATTGGTCCAATTAGGTCCTAACAAGTCAATTTGGGCTCTATTAGGATCAAACCAGTTCATTTAGGTTCTATTAGGATCAAACAATTGTACTTCTTGTTTACTTTACTTCATAAATCTTGTAAGAAATATAAATCTTATTTAATTCACTTCATAAATCTTGTTTACTTTTAAATTTATTAAGATCAAATATTTTAATCATATTTATAAGATAAATTATTTAATATTTTTTCAAGGATAATATAAGATAAATGAAGGAAATATAAAAAATAACACAATGATTTCGGACGGATCAAGGAAAATATACAAAATAACACAATCTGTCCGAAATTTTCGGACGGATTTCGGACAGATCAAGGAAAATATAAGAATTAACGAAATCCGTCCGAAAATTTCGGACGGATTTCGGACGGATCAAGGGAAATATAAAAAATAACACAATCCGTCCGAAATTTTCGGACGGATCAAGGAAAATATACAAAATAACACAATCCGTCCGAAATTTTCGGACGGATTTCGGACGGATCAGGGAAAATATAAGAATCAACGAAATCCGTCCGAAATTTTCAGACGGATTTCGGACGGATTAAGGAAAATATAAGAATTAACGAAATCCGTCCGAAATCCGTCCAAAATTTTCGGACGGATCATGGAAAATATAATAATTAACGAAATCCGTCCGAAAATTTCGGACGGATTTCAGACGGATAATGGAAAATATATGAATTAACGGAATCCGTTCGAAATCCGTCCGAAAATTTCGGACGGATCAAGGAAAATATAAGAATTAACGAAATCCGTCCGAAAAATGGAAAATATATGAATTAACGGAATCCGTCCGAAAATTTCGGACGGATTTCGGACGGATCAAGGAAAATATATGAATCAACGAAATCCGTCCAAAAATTCGAAATCCGTCCGAAAATTTCAGACGGATCAAGGAAAATATAAGAATTAACGTAATCCGTCCGAAAATTTCGGACGGATTTCGGACGGATAATGGAAAATATAAGAATTAACGAAATCCGTTCGAAATTTTCGGACGGATTTCGAACGGATAATGGAAAATATATGAATTAACGAAATCCGTCCGAAATCCGTCCGAAAATTTCGGACGGATTTCGGATGGATCATGGAAAATATAAGAATCCGTCCGAAATCCGTCCGAAATATCGGACGGATAATGAAAAATATAAGAATTAACGAAATCCGTCCGAAATCCGTCCGAAAATTTCGAGAAATTTCGGACGGAAACATTTCCGTCCGAAAATTCCGTCTGAAAATTCAATTTTTCTAGTAGTGAGTGACATAGTTTATTTTTGTGAATATATGAAAAAACACTTGTTAGATGATAAAATTCTAGTCCTTCCCACCTTTGTATTGACTATAGCTAACACGTCAAATATTACAAAATGAATAAAAAAATTTAATTGTATAATTGATAAAATTTTACAAAATCTTGCCATAGACTTTCTATATTAGTATTTTAAAATATAAATATTTGGCTCAAGAACCTATATCAGTTAATAAGAAAAAATAATATGTAAAAAAATATTAAGTACTAATTAAGTACATTCATGTAAAATAAAATAAAAAATTGGTCTTGTAGGGCAATTGCCCCCACTGCTACTCATGTGACCCAACCCGATTCGAGCCCTTCCCTAACCAATGTAATTCAAAAGTTTAATTATTTTAGCAAAAAAAAAAGTTTAATTATTATAAATTCAATTATCAGATATTGTTGGGATACACTGGATTTAGATAAAAAAAATCAATTGTCAAAATATTCAAATAGTAAATTTTTCAAAAATAATAGTTTTATTGTAAGGAAATTTTCTTACGAAATTTTTAAATAAAACTATTTTAAACATAAAATAGATTACTTTTTTATAATTAAAATAAAATAAATGACTTTAAAAGATACTTTTGTACGTGGGCCAAACCCCATTTTAACACACGTGATTCATAGTTGAAGATTAGCAATGAGACTACTGATTCTATAGTTATTGATACATTCTTTAATAATTATAATATTACAAAATAAAAATAAAAAATGAAAATAATTAATAAAATCCCATAAAAAATAATTAATAAAAAAACGTGACACGTTTACAGTCTTAATAATAATAAGAATACATATTATTCGATGATGAGAAAAGGAAAAAGAAAGAAACATGAGAATTACACGTAAGCATATAATGAGGGTGGCTATGGTTGTTGGCCCACTGAAAGTGAGTGGACGCAGCATCTTTCTCACACTCTCTTTCTCTCTGAAAAGAAAAGCAACCATTGATGACGCTGACACTTTGATACTCAATTCCACCCTCCTCCAATCGCAAAGACCAATAGAGAAAATAGAAAGGGTCTCACTGACTCACCAATAAAAATAAGAGTTAACGAAGACTCACTTTTAATACTTCAAAAAAAAATTAATCATTCACTTTCTCAAATTTTTAAATATGAGATATATTAATTGTTAGATTTAATTTTTCACGTTCATTTATTTATACGTGTGTCTTATTAATCATTATATTTAACTCATTAGTGGTCATACGTGAATTATGAAGAATTTCCTACGTGTAAAACTAATAAAAAGTAAAAAACATGCCCATTTCTAAAATTCAAAAGCCGAAAAATTATACAATTTTTTTTACTTTTCATTGATTTTTCAAGACGAAAATTCATCATAGATCATGCATGACCATTAACGAGCCATGTATGATTGTTAATGAGATACATGGGCAAGTAAATGCACGTCAGAACTAAACCCAGTGACTAACGCATCCAGTGTTTGAAAATTTGAAAGATTAAATGATTTTTTTTATGGACTAAAAGTAGTCCCCGAAATTTTTGGGAAACCAATTTGGACCTTTAGTCTATAAATAGTATTGTTATTTTTTCTATGTGAGATCTTCAATATGTGAAAATTATATAACATTATGATTAATTCGAGTTAAGCTAAGAAAATCCATTTAATTGTTTAAGGGGATAAAGCTCTCTAAACATTAATATTTTTATTTACAATATTCGAATTCGAAACCTTATTTAAGTAAACCAAAATTCTTGTTGTTTAAAACTTGTTATATTTATGGGATCAAAATGTTAGTTAAGTAATATATATATATATATATATATATATATATATATATATATATATATATATATAAAAAGAAGGAAAAGATCTCACTCAACTATGAACCCCAAAAAATAGACCCCAAAAAAGAAAATCTCCACTTCCCCATCTCATCTCGTCTATATCATGTAGGAACATATATGCTATGGATTTTTGACCCAACTGAGTTTCTTTTAGAAACTATTTATTAGTTTAGGGCTGTTCTGGAACTATTTATCACTAGGGTTTTTTTTTTGGACACGTGACATATTTTATTTTTTTCACTCTGATGGATCAAATGCGCCAGTCAGACTGGTGCCTTCAAAGACGTCAGTCAGACTGGTACCTTCCGAGTCAAAGGCGCCAGTCTACCAATATTAAAAATAAAATAAAAATAAAACAATTGATAGCAATAATAAGATGTATAAAAAAATAACAGCAATAACAATTTACACCAATAAATATTCATCAATTATTACAGTAGTAAAAAAAAATTATCTTGTAATAGCATTAATGTCATCATTACTCCCTATACTTATAGTATAATTTTTTTTAGCAGTGTTCCTTTAAAATTGCTGGTAACTTTCATTTAATTCTTACGAGGTGAATTTTTTTTTACTACTGCAATAATTGATGAATATTTATTGGTGTAAATTGTTATTGCTATTATTTTTTTATGACTCTTGTGATATTATTTGCTACTTGTTATTAGAAATTTTTTTTTATTGCCTCTTGTTGTTTTAAATAGATATTTTAGCATTAATGTCATCGTTACTGTAAGACTAAGCCCTCATTCATGTTTTGATGTATGACAAACAAAGTGCATTTTGCAAAAGATTTTTAATTTTGACTACGTACTCATTTCGTGTTAAGCTGCATGCAAGATCACTAGTCCAACAAAGCAAAACAAGCTGAAGTTCAACAAAGCAGAACAAGCTGATGTCCAACAAAGTAAAAAAAAATTGACGTCCATTGAACCACTAAAGAGCTCGTCCACTAAAGTACCATTTGGAGCGCGTCCACTGAAGTACAACAAAAGCACGTCCATCGAAGTACAATAAGAAGAGCGCGTCCACTGAAGTACAACAAGACCACGTCCACTGAAATACAACAATAGCGCGTCCACTGAAGAACGACAAGAAGACCGCGTCCACTAAAAGAAACAGAAGAGCTCGTCTGCTGACGTGACACATAGACCGCGTCCACTAAAAGTAACAGAAGAGCTCGTCTCCTGACGTGGCACAAAGAGCGCGTCCACTAAAAGAAACAGAAGAGCTCGTCTGCTGGCGTGGCACATAGAGTGCGTCCACTAAAAGAACAGAAAAGCGCGTCTGCTGACGTGGCACTTGGACGTGCTCCAATTGCCACGTCAGCAGACGAGCTCTTCTGTTTCTTTTAGTGGACGCGGTCTTCTTCTCGTTCTTCAGTGGACGCGCTCTTGTTGTATTTCAGTGGACGTGATCTTGTTGTACTTCAGTGGACGCGCTCTAAATGGTACTTTAGTGGACGAGCTCTTTAGTGGTTCAATGGACGTCAATTTTTTTTACTTTGTTGGACGTCAGCTTGTTCTGCTTTGTTGAACTTCAGCTTGTTTTGCTTTGTTGGACTAGTGATCTTGCATGCAGCTTAACACGAAATGAGTACGTAGTCAAAATTAAAAATCTTATGCAAAATACACTTTGTTTGTCATACATCAAAACATGAATGAGGGCTTAGTCTTACAGTAACGATGACATTAATGGTAAAATATCTATTTAAAACAACAAGAGGCAATAAAAAAAATCCCCTAATAACAAGTAGCAAATAATATCACAAGAGTCATAAAAAAATAATAGCAATAATAGTTTACACCAATAAATATTCATCAATTATTACAGTAGTAAAAGAAAAATTTACCTTGTATGAATTAAAAGAAAATTACCAGCAATTTTAAAGGAACACTGCTAAAAAAAATTATGTTATAAGTATAGGGAGTAACGATGACATTTTGATGAATATTTATTGGTGTAAATTGTTATTGCTATTATTTTTTTATACCTCTTATTATTGCTATCAATTGTTTTATTTTTATTTTATTTTTAATACTGGTAGACTGGCGCCTTTGACTTGGAAGGTGCCAGTCTGACTGACGCCTTTGAAGGCGCCTGTCTGACTGGCGCCTTTGACCCGTCAGAGTGAAAAAAAATAAAATATACCACGTGTCCAAAAGGACCCCCATTAATAAATAGTTTCAGAACAATCATAAACTGATAAATAATTTCTAAAAGCAACCCAGTTTGGTCAAAAAAAAAAAAAAAAAGGCTATATACTATATACTATCATAGATGTGGGGAGTGGAAGAGAATCTGTGCGCTTTGCTCATCAACACACACTCACCCACCTCACCTCACCTCACCTCACCACCCATCACTAAACGAATCTAGAATAATGCTTTTTGGCTCTGCACTTTAATATCAAGCACATTATTTAGTATTTATATGAGATGAAAAATCAAAATATAAATATATGGAAATAAAATGAAATTATTTATAATTAACTAATAAATTTTATATACATATAATTTAAATACATTGAGTAACAACTATTTAGGAAAAATAGCTGATAAGCTAACTTATAACTGATGAGCTAGCTGATAGTTGATAAACTAATTTTTAGATGATGGCTCTATTTGACAAAAATAGTTGATAAACTAACTGATAGCTGATAAGCTAATTTTTAGCTGATAGATTATAGTTGATAGCTGAAAAGCTAGTTGATTGGATTTGAAGTGTTTGATAAAATTAGCGGTTGAACTATCTTCTAAATATAAAATGACATAAATGGACATACTTATGATAGACATGATAAAATGAGAATTTCATTAAATGAATGAGGGTAAAAACGAGAGAAAAAACAATAAGCTATAAGCTACTAGCCATAAGCTAAATAAATTAATTTATGGAAAAACGTTATAAGCTAATGATAATGAGATAAGCTTGTTTACCAAACACCTCTACTTCAGTCAAACAAGCTTATAAACTAGTCAAATAAGCTATAAGCTAGCTTATTGGACATACCAAATAGAGCCGATAGCTTATAGCTGATAGCTGAAAATGTAGCTGATTGAATTTGAAATGTTTGGTAAAATTAACGGTTGAACTAGCTTATAAATATAAAATGACATATTAATGATATGCATGATAGAGTGAGAATTCCACTAAATGAATGGGGTAAAACGAAAAAATGTCAATAAGCTATAAGCTATACGTCATAAGCTAAATAAATTAGCTTATGAAGAAAATCTATAAGCTAATGAGATAAGCTTGTTTACCAAACACCTCTATTCCAGTCAAATAAACTTCTAAGTTAATTAAATAAACTATAAGTTAGCTTGTTGGACATACCAAAAAGAACCGAAGCCAAATAATTTGATTTGTATTATTAAGAATATTTTAATTTACTGGCGTATATCAGATCAAGTAAAAAAGGTTTGAAACTTTAAACGTGTAGTTTCGAGTTCGACCACTGAATTATGTATATAAAAAATTTAATTTTAAGAGGGATTTTCACTTAGACCCATAATAATCTTATTAATCATGAGCGGAAGGATTCTAAAAATATATATTTTAGTTTAGCTATAATAATAATAATATTTGTCTAATTAAATTAAAATAATATACACTTAATAATAAAAATGAAAAGCAAAATTATAGTTAAAGAAAATATAATTTAATTATATTACATCATTTTTACACAGACAATTAATCATATATCATTACATTATAAAAATTATTTTACTTTATAATAATTACTTTCAAAGCCACACAATATAAAAAATTAGGATCTTGTTAATTAATGTTTTAAGGATCCTAATTAATTAATACTAAACATAATACTTTTCAAAACAATAAATATAAATTTTTCATAACGACTTTTTTTTAGATCGCTAGCATTCCTTAAAAAATTAATATGAATAGGAGAATACTAATCAGTATTCCAAAAAACCAAAATAAGAAAACTTTCATTGAAAAGTATTGTATTTAATATTTTGATAAGGTAAATAATTAGTGTGTGTTTGGAGGGCGTTTGATAAAAGTGATTTTGAATGTAATTGATTTTGTAAAATTGTTTTGGTTAGAATTAGTTTGAAGTCAAGTGATATTATGTTTAAATGTTTTTATTTTGAAAGCAAGTTTGAAATAAAATTTAGTGTAATTTTTTCAACTCAACTCAAAAGCTATTTTTTATAATTTCTAGTCAGAATCGCTTCTCAATTTTACCTGTCAATAATCAAACATTTTATTTTTTTTAACTAAAATCACGTTTGATAAAGGACAAAATCAATTTTAAAAGTTTTTAATATAAAACCAAAAACACGCACTTGTTATATATGGATTCCTTAAGCAATGTTGAAGAGATACTAGTCGGCAAAACAAATAGAATAATATACCAAAATTACATTAATAAGAGTATTCCTCACGAATTCACACTGTTGAGTGTTGACTCTTGAGTAGGTCCCTCCATTTTCATATCCCATCATCCCCACACACTTTCTTCTTACTCCTCAGTCTCCCCACCATTATTATATTTATATAATGCAATGCAAAATGCAAATTAACGAGTCGCTCCTCCACTCCCTCACTCCCTAACACAAATCTACCAAATCCAACATAAAAAAACTATATTGTTTTTTCCCATTAAGGAAATTTCACCCACCCAAAAAACCAAACTCAACCCCCTCTAACTCCTCCTCCCAAATTTTATTTTCCCTCTTTTGTTAAATCCCAATTTAATTATTTCCCTTTTTTCTCTCATAATTCCACGTTCCGATGCCAACGCCGGTGGCAGTAGCCAGACAATGCTTAACCCAAGAAGCATCCCTCGCCCTCGACGAAGCCGTCGCCGTCGCCCGCCGCCGCGGCCACGCTCAAACCACCTCCCTCCACGCCGTCTCCGCCCTCCTCTCCCTCCCTTCCTCCTCCCTCCTCCGCGACGCCTGCTCCCGCGCCCGCAACTCCGCCTACTCCCCTCGCCTCCAATTCAAAGCCCTAGACCTCTCCCTCTCCGTCTCCCTCGACCGTACCCCTTCCACCACCGCAACCGCCGGTGAACCTCCTATCTCGAATTCACTCATGGCTGCTATCAAACGCTCCCAAGCTAACCAACGACGCCACCCTGATAACTACCATCTCTACAACCATCTCAACAACCTTAACCAAACGCAACCGTTTTCCGTTTCGGCTTTGAAAGTGGAGCTCCGGCATTTCGTTTTATCTATCCTGGACGACCCGGTCGTGAGTCGGGTCTTCGCCGAAGCGGGGTTTCGGAGCTCCGAAATCAAGCTCGCCATCCTCCGTCCACTCCGTTACCGAGCACCTCCCGTCTTCCTCTGTAACCTCCCGCCGGAAAACCAACCGCCTCCTCATCCGCCGTCGTTGATTAGCCGGAGCTTCAGTTTCCCGTTCTCCGGCGACGGGGGACCGGAGAATTTCAAGAGGATCGGGGAGGTTCTCGTTCGGAGCAGGGGGAAGAATCCTCTGCTCCTCGGCGCGTGTGCGAAGGATGCGCTGAAGAGCTTCACCGGAGCCGTGGAGAGAGGTGAGCAACTGCCGGTGGAGTTGTGTGGGTTGAAGGTGGTGTGTGTTGAAAACGACGTCGTTGAGTTCGTTTCAGGGAACTGTGGGGTTGAGGTTATGAGGAAGAGGTTTGAAGAGGTTGAGTTAATGGTGGAGAGAGGTGTGGGACCAGGTGTGGTGGTGAATTTTGGGGATTTGAAGGGTTTTATTGTGAATGATGATGATGATGGTGTGAGGTATGTGGTTGGGGAATTGGGGAAGTTGTTGAAGGTTCATTGTGATAAGTTTTGGTTGATGGGTGCTGTGGCTAGCTATGAGAGTTACTTGAAATTTGTGGGTAGGTTTCCTTCTGTGGAGAAAGATTGGGACTTGCAGCTTCTACCTATCACCTATCTTCAATCATATCAGAGACCAAGGTCAAGGTGAATTAATACTCTTAATCTCTTATTTTTCTTCTGATTCATGTCTCTAATCTGTTTTTCATTCCTAGGTCTCTTGTATAAATTGTGATCAGAAAGCATATGGTGTTTTTGTTTTATATCTGTATCTATGTTTTTCTTCTAAATGTAGTGAAGTTCCTTTTTTTTTAAAATTCATTCATTCCTAGAACTTTACTGTCAAAAGTTTGTCCGTATATATATATATATATATATATATATATATATATTTATTATCATTTTTTACTATATATCGTATTATGAAGCTCAGTCGCCCAGTTAATCTGTGTATGTTAACTTGATTTTTTGTTTTTGTTTTATTCACAAGCGAGTCTTTGTTAATTTTAAGTTTTTCAGTTCTATACCTCTATAGCTTAATATAATGTTTATCTATGTGTAAGATCCTGTATGGTTATTATCTCTTTTGTAGAATTGTCCTCTGGAGATTTCATATTTGAAGTTATGTGAAGGCTAATAGATTTATTAAATTATATTTTGCATACCACCGTGTTTGTTTGTATGATAATAGCTGAGATTTATGATGATTGGAAAATTATTCTGCTGTTCTTCCATGAAATTCTCCCTTGGAGGCCCTTTATCTCTCCCTCCTTCAGTTTCATTTATTTAGTTATACTTGATTCATTGCGGTATCATATACTGGATTTAACATTTCTTCTCTTTTTATGATGTAATTTCTCTTTAAATATAATATATTAAGCTGGATGTGAAACAACAGCCTCCATATTGATACCTCCTTCTTTCCCGGCTTTGAGTTTTTAACTTTAGTTTGATGACAACTAGAGGTATAAACGAGTTAAGAAAAAGTCGAGCACCTAAGGTCAGGCTTGACTCGTAAAAACAAAATGGGTTGCCCAAATTTAAAGTTTGAGCTTGGCTTGCTTAAATATATGAAGCTTGAGTCTCATTTAGTTCATATATTGCTGGATTGTTTTTTCTTTTAACAAGTTTCTTTTGAATAATTTTTTAGCTCATTAATTTAATTTTTAACACACATCGTTATACTAGAACTATTGAAGTAGGGCAGCCTAGTGCACGAGGCTCCCACCCGGTGGGGTCTGAGTAGGATACATGTATGGAGTCTTACCCTCGCAAGTGGAGAGGTTGTTTGACTTGTTTCCAAGATTTGAACCTCTGTCTCTAGGCCACAAGACAACAACCTTACCGTTGCGCCCGGGCCCACCCTCTATCTTTATACTAGAAGATGAAATAAAAATAGAAATAAAATATAATTTTGCATTCATAATCCATTATATGAGTTATTGGCGAGCAATTAATGTCGAGCCTACAAAGCTTGAGCTTGGCTCCTTTAAACAATCAAGTCTAACTTCAAGTTTTAGCTAATTTGTTTAGTCTGGATGAGTATTTAATGAGCCGAGCTCGAATACTTCACGAATAGCTCTACTCATTTGCACCCCTAATGGCAATCATTTTACATATTGTGATTCCATTAAATAGGGTTCTTTGTTGCTGTCAAAAGCTCTGGTATATTGTCTTCTGGTAATTTACATGCTGGCATCTTAGAGCACATAGTTTGAATGTTCTGTACCAGAATTGGTTCTATGATGTCGCTTTTTTGTTATTATGAATGAAAATGGATGTGAACACTTCTTCTTTCACTTAGTAATTAGTTTTTCACTTGTCTAACTAATTTTTTTTTCCTTTACAGCTTAATGGATTCATTTGTACCATTTGGTGGATTTTTTTCTTCACCTTCTGATTTGAAAGGTCCACTAAATAGCTCATTTTATTGTGTTCCCGCCTGTCATCAGTGTGGTGAAAGGTGTGAGCAAGAAGTCCCTGCTGCTTCAAAGGAAAGATTTTCTGCTTCAGTTACTGATCCATATCAATCTAACTTACCTCCATGGTTACAGATTGCAGAATTTGGCACAGCAAAAGGATTGAATGCCAAGGTGTGTAGCACAAAGATAGATCCCCTAAATTCAGACTAAATTTGTTGGATATAAGATGTGGTATTTTTTCTTGAATGCAGTTATTTACCAATCCCAAATGGAGAAATTTTAAAGAAACTACTAGATTTAAAGGCAATCTTTGATTTGGGAAATTGATCTACTTCCTTTCTCCACCCTAAAACATGCCTGTGCACAATTGGAGTGAAACCAATCATTAAGCAATTCTTGAAAGGACTAGCTTATCTTTCCCTAAAATTAACCGGTCAGCTCAGTAACACGTGTTTTTAAAGGCTTTAAAAATATTTACTAGCTCTTTTATTTTTCTTGACACATGTCATCCTAGTAATATATTAACGGTAGATCATTGAAAATTGAACCATTGGTTTTTGTTCCGAAATGCAAACATGCATTATGACAAGTTACATGATAAACAATAACAATGTTTTGCTCTACTGTTTTGTGATGCATAATTTGTTTTATAAAATTTAATTGATGAAGAAATGTTTGAAATGGGCTGACAATTGACAGATCCATGCATTTTTATTTTCTTCCTACTTTTGCGGAACTGATAATTATTTCATGCGAAAAGAGAAAAATCAAGTTGTTGTGTGTTAGTACAAATTTCAGGTTCTGTCTTTCTGACCACGTCTATGAAATCAAATTGCTCACATTAGCATTTGTATTCTTGCTGCATTCTAATCTATTCTATTTGCTCTTGTTTTGTTAGTTGGTAAATTAGCATATCATGAATCAACCTTCATGTCCTATAAGACATCCTTACAAATCATGTGTGAATTGTATAGCGAATCATCTAATAGTTGACTTGTTCTTTATCAAGGAAGTCCTCTTCATTATGTTTGTGTAAAAACCATTCTTTTTCCATTCAGTGCAGACCAAAGATGTTGGTGTTTTGCTGGATAGTAGTGAATCCCCACCATGTCATAAGAACTTGGGCAAGATATGCCAGCATCTCCACCAGAGATTCCCTGATGCAAATACTTGTACCACTGTTGTGGGTTCTCATTGCACTGACAACAAAAAGGAAGATGCCGACAACCACAGCAGCAAAATTACAGACAAATCACCTAGTGAATACATCAATTTCAACTCCCAGGTACCTGTTGGTGTGCAAATGATGTCTACATCACAATCAAGCAGTCCTTTTCCTGTGATTTTCAAGGCAAAACAAGAGAAATATACTTCAAAACTTTCGGAGATGTCCCAGAAAGTGGAAGATCATGAGTCAGGTGACCTAAGATCATGTAACATGTCCAATTCAATTTCAAGTGTGTGTGATGGTAGTCAAATGTCTCCCACATCTGTGACTTCTGTAACCACAGATCTAGGTTTAGGAATATGCTCTTCTCCTACCAGCAATAAATCCAAGAAACCTACTGCTAAATATACAATGGAGCCTCCAAAGGAAATCCCAAGTGGATTTTCTTCTGACTTTAATTTGGCTGATGGGAATATCTTGAAGCATCAATCTCAGTCTTCATCCTGCTTAAGTTTTGACTACTGTGGACAAGTTGATGCAAGGAATCCCAAAATTCTTTTTGAAGCTCTTTCCAAGGAGGTAAGCTGGCAAGATGAAGCCGTATGTGTTATCATCAAAACAATAGTTTCCGGCTCAACAAAAGGGGTTAAACACCATGGAGCAATTCAGCGGGGGGACATATGGATGAATTTTGTGGGACCTGATAGGTATGGTAAAAAGAAAATTGCTGTTTCTCTAGCTGAGTTTTTGTATGGAAGCCGGGAAAGCTTTATTTTTGTTGATCTAAGTTCTAAAGAAATGAAAGGAGGCAATGTGAAATTCAGAGGCAAGACGACTATTGATTTTATTACTAGGGAATATTGCAAGAAACCCTTGTCTGTGGTTTTCCTTGAAAATGTAGACAAGGCGGATATGGTAACTCAAAGTTGTTTGTCTCAAGCCATCGAGACAGGAAAAATTACAGACTCGTATGGACGAGAAGTTAGTTTAAACAATGCAATATTTGTGACTTCTGTCTCAGGTTACCGAAATAGTTTGATGCCATCAAGGGAATCTTCCAACTATTCCGAGGAAAGTATACTAAGGGCAAAAGGGGGAGCTATCAAGATAAAAGTGGAACATATGATTGGAGACATGAGAAGCCAAAGCATCAGTGTAGCTAACAGTTCAATAGATGCCATTCCCAATCTAAGATTCATAAACAAACGAAAGTTGATTGGTGACAATGAACTTCATGATCGGCATTTAATCTCAGATACGGCAAAAAGGGCGCACACATCGTCGAATTGGCTTTTAGATTTGAACCTTCCAGCTGAAGAGAATGAACAGCAACAAACGGATGATGGAAACTCTGAACGTGCTTCAACTGAGAACCAAAACCTTTGGTTGCAAGATTTTTATGATCAGGTTGATGAAACGGTTGTTTTTAAACCTTATGATTTTGATGCACTTGCAGATAGAGTGTTGAAAGTGATCAGAAATAAGTTCAACAAAATTGTTGGATCTGAGTGTGCCTTACAGATCCAGTCAGAAGTCATGAACCAATTGCTTGCAGCTGCATATGTCTCAGACAGGAATACAGAGGTGGAGAACTGGGTGGAACAAGTTCTCTGTGAAGGGTTTATAGAAATACAGAGAAGGTACAACCTCACTGCTAGTTCCATTGTGAAACTTGGTACATGTCCAGAGCAAGCTTCAAGCGTATACCTTCCCCCAAGGATTTTATTAGACTGAATTCCTACCAGAAAATGTTGTCCTTTCTATCGGGATGTTAATTTAGCTGTAGCATATAGTGAAACTATTTTAGCCTTCAGTCCTATTATTTTCTTGGGTTTCTTTGTCTAGGTTGTGTAATTTTGTATATTATGTAATCTGCAGCTAGTGCTTTGTGTGATTATCCTCCTAGCATAATAGAATCAGTAGTTGTGGTTGCTTGATGTAATTGATTAATGTATATACTGATGAATAGATTTAGACTAAAAAATAAAGAGGTTTTTGTATGTTTTGTGATTTGGTCATGAAATTTCATTGCAAACCGTAGGATTTTTTTTTTTTTTTTGCCCCTTTAAAATTTAAAAGAAGAAAGAACTCAGTGAGTTTCATGACATTTCTCCCCATTCCACGCTCTTCCCTTTCTCCCTCTTCATCTGTGGACGATGTAGTAAAATAAGTAAATAACGTAATAAGGAAATCTTCTCCTCCTAGGTTTGTTTGCAAATGTGCTCTTGGAAATTTTTGTGGCGCGAACATCCTTTTCTTCTCGTTGGAAAACACTAATTCACAACTAGTTGTAGTTCACCTACACATAACACACGATATAAGTTTAATAAATATCTGGTAAAACTCATTTTACAGAATCTCTATTAATATGTTATTTAAGTTTTTTTTAAAAAAATTAATTACATTAAAAACCCAATTCAAATTTAAATATGTATTTTTGTTTACTTTTGCTAAGATGGTTTGAATTTGAACTGTCATAATATCCAATATTGTGCTTTATTAACCTAAAAAGAAGCAAAAGATGAAAAGCAATTCTTATAAACCTAGTAATAATAACATTTAGGAGAATGCTAATTACTATTAGTAACTAGTGACTAGTGTCGTAATGGTTAAGAGCACTCGTTAAGGAATCAAGAAATAATTTTTTTTAATGGAAACTTGTGTATTTAATATTTAGAAGGAGAATGTTAACTAACAACATTGGTTAAGAAATTTAAAAAAGAAAGTTTTCTTGAAAATTGATGTATTTAATATTTGAAGAAATGATATACTTAATTTTCTAATAAAATATTATTTCTTTCATATTTCTTAATCAATATCCTTAAAAAAGATGATATACTTAATTTTTTAATGAAACATTTTCCCTTTTACATTTCTTAAAGGGCAATGGTTTGCAACTTAGCATGATCCTAAAGTTTAATCGCACTTTTGGTTCTCTAAGTGTGTGTTTGGTTTTGACGTTGAAAACCTACAGAATTGATTTTAGATGTTTAGTTACTATTAGGTATAATTGATTTTGTCTTTAGAAATGATTTTGACTAGAAGCTACAAAAAATAGCTTTTGTGTTACCTTGAAAATTCTACACTAAGTTAGGGCACTCATTAGGATTTTCCTTATTATTAAATTAAATTTAACCCATATATTAAAATAAAACAACAATAATTTATTTAATTAAAAATAATAATGTTATTTAAATTAGGAAAATAATTGATATAAATAGTTGCGGGGTATCATCGTGAGATAGCGAGTTTTTTGCGTCCCTCGTGCATGTGAGTTGGTTCTAATGGCTTCCATGTCGTCGAGTCCACGCTCCGTCGAAGAGATCTTCAAGGACTACTCCGCTCGACGCACTGCCCTCCTTCGTGCCCTGACCCACGGTAACCATCCTTCTCCCTTTTTTACCCTCTCTTGAAACCCTAAATTCCAATGCTATTTGAATTTTGATGCATTCAATTCTCCTTTGTTCGTCTCAGATGTCGACGAGTTCTATTCTCTTTGTGATCCCGGTAATGTTCTTTTCATTTATCTTCATTTTTTATCTGCTGATGTTGTTTACTTTGTGTTCCAGTTGAATGCTGAATTGAAATTGGGATCGGAATTGGAATTGAAATTGTAATTCAAGTGTGATGAAGTAGTGAAATTCGAATTAGAATTGGAATTGCATGATTTTTACTCATTTCGATTCAAATTGCATTGATTACAAGATGATTAATGCGTCTCTATGTAGACTTCAGTGTAGAGAAACAGAACTTGTGTTCCAGATGAATTGCTGAATGGAAATTGGGATTGGAATTGAAATTGTAATTCAAGTGTGATGAAATTGGGATTGGAATTGGAATTGCATGATTGTTACTCATTTCGATTCAAATTGCATTGATTACAAAATGACTAATGCATCTCCCTGTAGACTTCAGTGTAGAGAAAGAAAACTTGTGTTTCAGTGGATTGCTGAGTGGAAATTGGGATTGGAATTGCAATTCATGTGTGATCAATAGTGAAATTGGGATTGGAATTGGAATTGCATGATTGTTACTCATTTCGATTCGAATTGCATTAAGTACAAGATGATTAATGCGCCTCCCTGCAGTGTAGAGAAAGATAACTTGTGTGAAGTAGTAAAATTGGAATTGGAATTGTATGATCGTTACTTGTTTCAGTTCAAATATTGTTTGACTGCAAGATGTTTTGTTTGTTGCCTTTCAGAGAAAGAGAACCTGTGCTTGTATGGGCACCCCAATGAGGCATGGGAGGTTTCTCTACCAGCTGAGGAAGTTCCGCCAGAACTTCCGGAACCGGTGCTGGGGATCAATTTTGCTAGAGATGGGATGAACCGTAGAGACTGGCTTTCATTGGTTGCTGTGCACAGTGATTGCTGGTTGAACTCTGTGGCATTCTACTTTGGTGCCCGGCTAAATAGAAATGAGAGGTATTATTATGTTGTTGCTCTAGATTTTTTCCAATCAGAATTTAATTATGTGGAAGGAAGCACTAGCTTCTGAAGGATTTTGTATTGGTGCAATACTATATCTCTTAATTCTGAAAATGCTTGCCTTATGGTTGTGGGATATATATGCTTCTCATCCATTTGCTTGTGATTCAAATTTGAAAATACTGCATGTAGAGCAGCATAATGTTTGTTTTCTAGATGCTTATATTATAACCCTATCTTTTTGCTAGATCAGAATTCAGAAACCATTATGAAGGATTACTCTCTAGTATATTTGGTTCGGTGATGCATGAGTGATGGACCTTGTGATTGAAATATGGCTTGTGGTTCTTAGGCTTCAGTTTTGAATCTTATTGTGGATTCAGTTCTTCCATTGGTGTGTGTCTATTTGGGGAACAATAAGAGATATTGGAGGACCCCGTTTAATTAACCGTGACTTGATTTTTCTCCCTCCTTTTTCACTTTCTTTTGTGAGGATTGGCTGTCCTATCCTCCTTATATCTGTGTTTTGATAAATTTTTTTCTTTTTCCACTGACAGAAAAATGCATCTCAAGTAGCCCTTTTGCATTTGTCTTATGGCACTCTCATATGTGGAATGTATCAAGTGAGAGGACTATTTAAATATGAGAGTGAAGGAGTAAATCTAGGTCTTTGGATCACACATGAATGGTCAAGATTAGAATATAAAATCCCGTGACTTTTTAAAATAATCACATGATCACTGATTAACTTCTAACCTTGACCATTCATGTATGGTTTAATGGCCTAGATTTGCTCCTCTCACTCATATTAAAATAGCGCTCTCGTTTGATACATCCCCTATATATATTGGGGTGAGCCTTTGTGCAACGATAAATGTTTATGTGCTTTAAAGAATATGAAGAATATTAGCTAGTTAGGGTTGGGGTCATACCAAGTGTTTGCTGAAAATTTGATGGACTTGAGGCATACTTACGATGCCATAGTTTAGCATGATTTAGAGTAAAAAGGAGATAGTCAAGGGAGAAACATGACTGGTCTAGGTGCAGAATTGGAAGAATAACAGAATTTGTGTGCATATGGTCCCTCCTGAATTCATACACTCAAACATTGCTGTGTGAACTGATGTGACAGTTGTGTAACTATCATTATTTCAAGCATTTATCATGCCTCTGAATAAAACATTTTACAGCTTACTGAACCAAATCTTAAACAGTCCCAATATGTAGACTGAAAATTCTTTCATCTTTAGCCTTCTTTGATACTTTTGTTGTTACATCACTGTCTGTCAGTCTTTCTCAACTTTCTCCTCTTGGCCAATGAGGGTTGACTGAACTTGTAGGATTGAACTCTGTTGACACGAATGTCTTACGTTTGATTCCTGCTGGTGATCCTTCCTTGGTAGGTCATTTGCAAATACCATTATAGGCCTTTACAACTCGTAACATACACGGGATCTTGCAGCAACTGGCAATCTCCTCTCCCCCTACACTTTCCACCCAAAAAACAGAACTTATTTTTCTCATAGGAAGGTTCCCCCCCGCCTATTATTTGTAATTAATTCAAAGCATTAGTGGAAAAACTTTACATAAATACTGTTAACAGGAAGCGTCTATTCAGCCTGATGAACGATCTGCCAACTGTCTTTGAAGTTGTAACGGGAAGGAAACCTATGAAAGACAAGTCCACCATAGATAGTGGTAGCAAATCACGCAACAGCTTAAAGGTGGAAGATTTTCACATCACACATGAATGACAGTGACATTTTTTTAAATATTTCTTGCAATATATTTTGGTCTCTTATCTCCTTTTCTTTGCAGAGATCAAATGAAGGACATGTCCGGAGCAATTCCAACTTACTTGATGATAATGGGGAGGATGAGGAGCATGGCGAAACCCTTTGTGGGAGCTGCGGCGGAGATTACAGCGCTGATGAGTTTTGGATATGTTGTGACATATGTGAGAGATGGTTTCATGGGAAGTGTGTGAAGATCACTCCAGCAAAGGCTGAAAGTATTAAGCAATACAAATGCCCTTCTTGTAACACTAAGAGGGGTAGGCAGTAGAGGCTATAGACGATTGTTTTGGTCGCTGATATTGTCATTATAATGCATTAACTGTGTAGGTCTATTGAATTGTTTAGGTGTAAGGATCAACAGTGTTCCTTTCTGTTTGTTAGTGTTTTTCTGTTATAGCTCCTCTTCGGTTGATTGGGCTTGAAATATTATTTTCCTCTGCATGTTCTTCTTGCATGCAAAATTATCCCTCAAATTTTATAGGATCTTAACAAATGATGGCAGCTGAACAATTTTATAGTAGACAACAGTTATTATGAACTCCATTAGAATAACGAACGAATATAGCCCGTGCATGTAAATTGGAGTAAAAGTTTTCACAAAAACTTCTGAAATCATAATCGTGCATAGCTGGTGGAAATAGGCTAGGCCGAGTTAGATCCTGACTGGCCTGAGCCTAGCTTGTGTTCCAAACTCGAGGCTTAACCCAGACCTATTAGCTCGATATGGGTCAATTTTTAAGGTTTGAGTCTCGCCTAAGTCTAACATGAAAGTCTATTTAAAAACATACTTATCAAGACTTTTAAATATGCCTCCACTTATAAATAGGTCACAGACCTTTATTTGTCAATAAGCTCGTAGGCCTCTATTGATAAAGATATTGGTTGTAACACCCTGCTTTTTATATATGCTGTATTACCGATAAAAATATATCTGTTTATATTTTTATCCGAGACCTAGAAAATGTTTTTGGGAAAAACAAAATCATATTTAGAACCTATTATATGGTAGGAGGCTATGATTAAATTTTGGTTTCAAAATTCAGACGGAACCCGATCTGCGTTACAGCTGACAGTAAAATTCTGTGCTGGTAAAAAAAAAAATCCTAATTTGACCCGAAACTGAAAAGTTGTAGATTTTTATCACTTTTTAAGTGATATAATCTGTTTTGAAAATTTTTCGCTCAAAAATAAAACATTTTATTTTATTCGATCGAATTTTCGAAGAAAACGATTGAAAACCTAAATCGGGTAAACGACGGAGCCGAAAATGGAACTACAGGATATGAAAGAGGATAGAGGCGATGAGTCATGATGGACACCTCACCCCATGAGTCACCTAGTGAGTCATGAGGTGAGTCATCATGTCATGATGAGTTTTAGGAAAATATCTTAAAATTAGTGTAAAATGACCAAAATACCTCTAAGTGCATTAAGTAATTACCTAACTATTTTTACACATTTCTACCCTTTATACCCCCCAAAAACCCACGCCTCCCCATTCCCAAACTCTAGAAATAAAGTCTTGTACTCTCATTTGTGACTAACACATCAAATTTGTGAAATTTTGAAATTTAAGACCAAAACCTTTTCTCTCAAGTGTTCATCGTTTCCTTCAACTTGTTCTTCAAGTGTTCTTCATCATTTCTTCATTTCTCTCCAAGCTAAAGGTATTTTTTTTGCTAATCCTTCCTTCATAGATGTTGGGGTTGGGTGGATTTTCTATACTTTGAGCCATTAAAATTCTTAAAAGCATAAACTTATCATTTTGCATAGAAATTCATAAATCTTTGTAGGAGTGGAATTAGGCTTCGAATTTTTTTATGTAAGCCTATCCAAGTACTATCTATCACCATGTAAATTGGATTGAAAAAAAAAAACCATTCCTTCTTCACGAAATTGTTCAAAAACGAATTCATAATGTTTTGGAACCCTAGAATTTGAAAATTTTGTAATTGAAGATCTAAATTGATTTAGGACTTGAGCTTTTGGACTTAAGCTTCCTAAATGCATATGAGCATCTCTACCAAAGGATTTTTAAAACAAAATTTTCTTTTCCCTTGAACTATATAGGGCAGTGGCCGAATTTTTTCTAGGCTACTAGGAATTTAAATTTTCCTAAGTTATATAATTGTGTAATTATGTAAATGGTGAGTTAAGACTTGGTTGTTTGATGAGTTCTTAGGTGTGTTAGAGGCTTGTTGAAGGGATTTAGTCAAGAAGTTTAGCAAGGAACCAAGGTAAGGGGAGATTACTTCATGAGTTTGGTAGTTACATACTATTAGTTTGGTTATTTGTGTGTTAATCGTTGTAGTTATGTGATAATTGTTTTATGCTTTTGGTTGATGATTTGGTAATTGTTTAAATTTTTTATGATGGTTGGATTGCCTATATGCATATAATGATGATATTGTGTAGGACTATATTGGTTGAGAGCATGGCATCGGTCATAGCTTGATAATGACAGTTAAACCACTTAAAAGTCTTAATCACAAAATTAATGAGTTTTGTTTTCATTAAGTGGAAGAATGTTAAGAAAAATGGTAAAGAGACCATTTCGTGAAAATTCACAAATTTGAGAAATTCCAGAAGATTTCGAATAAGATTTAGGTAGTGAGTGTTAGTGAGGACGAACAGTGAAAAATCTCTTTACCGTTAATTTATCAAAACGTTTCGAAAAGAAGTAAATCTCTAAAACATGTTCATGTTATCAAGGAAAAAGTTTTGTTTGAAATGAAAAGTCTTTCGTTTTAATAAAAATTTTGATTCAGATAAAAAAGCTTAGAAAAAAATGCCATTGTGGCGAAAATTATGTTAAAGTCTTTATTCCAAGCCAAAAGATTTTAAAATGGTTTTTAATGATTTAACGTTTTAGAAATGAATTTTAACGGAAAAGATTTTCTACAACACGTTTCAAAAGAGCAAAAATAATTCCGATGAACTTTTTTGTTTTGGCATTTGTTTTCACAGAACGAAAATGATGTTCAAAACGAAAAAGTTATGAGTAGTTAGCGGTCGAGACGTCGGGCTAGAGTTCATATGAGAAAGTACTTGGACTGTGTGTCCTGTGTATCGCGGGTTAAAGTCTTAGTTGGCACACTTGACTTCATGTCAAATATCTACGAACCTAGGACCGCTGCATCAGTCTAGGTTTTCGTGATTGATCACTCGGACTGTGTGTCCTGTGTTGAGAATGATTTTGGCTTTATGCCTTTAGTCATGTGCTTTGAGCCTCGCCAAGAAAGAACGAACGAAAAAGAAAACAACAAACCAATTGTTTTACATACATAAGCTAGCAGACCTGCCATAGTTTTCGAGCTACAATCCTTTGAGGATTGATAAATTGGGGAAGTCAAGACCAAAGTAGGTCTATAGGGACATTCGAGTTCGTGAGCCACAAAAGGCTGGGGCCTTGCGACCTCGAGCCGTGGACGTAACGACTGTCAAACCTGGATGTACTCAATCTGGGACTACGTAATATTATTTTAGGTAATTGAGTGTGATACCCTTGAACAATTGGAGCCCGGACCCAAATTGAGAGGCCGACCTTATGAGATAATTGTGGTAAGGGGTATTGCAGCCTAATCATTGCTCGACGAAAGGAAGTTAGGAACTCCGGAGATTAAGAAATAGAAAGAAATATATGAAGTATCGTACATTCTTGAAAAAAAACATATTGACTGACGGAATGGAAAATCCCTTGAGAGGATTATTTTGTTATATGTAAATTGTGTTTTCCCTTCAAGTTGATATATATGTAATATTGTGATTACTTGCTGTCTTGTTTTGGTTGTGTCGAGTGTGTGACTATTATGATAAAATCCTATTATGAGTATCTCATCCTTGCTATGTACATGTGAAATGACTTGTGGCATTTGTGGATACGTGTATAGTTTTGTCTCAACGGTATTCCAGATCACTGTGAGACCCTAATATGTGAAGGTTATGATGCTGACAATGATGATGTGTGAGCTGTTGAGGGCAATACCTCATTTTTCTCTTGTACCATTCACATGAGTGAGCTACGAAGCCTTGTTTTCGAGGTATCCGATGATGGGGATGACGTTGGAGGATTTCCCAACGTACATCTCTGGGTTTGACCAGCTGTGGAGTCGTCTTTTTGGTGTAAGGGTTTTGGAGCTTTTTTCTAAGTATTTATTATGGTCTGTTATGGTTATTTGAAAACTTGTACGCCTCGACGAGAAAAATATTTTAATGTACCATGATGTATGTGTTATGTTTTTTATTTTCTTGCCGTGATGCCTGTAAATATTCGCATCGTAAGAAAAAAAAAATAGACCCGTATTTTCGAAACATAATTATATACCTAAATTATTTTCCAAAAGCAACCAGCAATTTCTTTATTTTTATTATTTATGTTTTCCGCATTGAGTTGACATGTAACGCCGATGGGGTGTTACATTAGTAGTATCATAGCTGGTCGAGTCTTTCGGGAACCTTGGGGAATAGGCCTGTTATGTTTTTGTTGTGTGATATCTGATTGGACCCCGTTTGAATTGTTTCCTTGTTGAAACAATGTGTGTTGACACACAAGTATGTATGTTCTAGATGGGTTCTGATTTGGTCGAGACCTTGTGAGAACCCATGGATAGTAGATGGTGCTATGGGTTCATGTTGACACGTTTGTTTATCCTTTTGGATTGTGTAAAACATTTGAACAATGTACCTGTTGTGGAAGATTTTTGGGAGTATTCCCTGAGAATGTTCCAAGTTTGTACTTGCGAAGGATATTGATTGTATTTTCCGTGGAGAGCACCAGTTTTAATAAAGAAAGACACAAGTTCGAGACTCTGCGTGGATTTTCGATAACTCAACAAGGTGACAATCAAGAACAAGTACTATCTGCCGCACATAGATAATCTGAGGGATCAATTGTTAGAAACTTTTGTCTTCTCAAAGATCGAGTTGAGGACGGGTTATTAATAGATTATAGTAAAAACCGAATATATACCAAAAACTGTGTTTAGAACCCGTTATGAACATTTCGAATATATATTGTAATGTATTTTGGAGTGAGGAATGTATCTGCTATCTTCATAAACTACATGAAATGGAATTTTCGTTCGTTTCTTGATAAGTTCGTCGTCATATTCGTCGATGATGTTCTCGTTTACTCTAAGAGTCACGAGGAACAGCTGCGTCAGGTGTTACGGATCCTACGCGAGAAGAGTTGTCGCGCGTACGAGTTTTGGCTCGATTAGGTGAATTTCTTGGGGAATGTGATTATAAAGGAAAGATTTGTCGTCGATCTTGCGAAAGTGGAAATGTAACACCCCGTTTTTCGTTAAGTGCTTTTATGTTTGTTTAATCCTTAGAACTTAGCTTAGATTTGTTGTTGAGGGCTAGGTGGGATTTCTAGGCTTAAATCCCTTTATGGTACATGAGCACGACCATGCTCATGTCCAATACGGCCGTGCTGTGTCTTGTGACTGTTTGGATCACAAGCACGACCGTGCTTAAGGGGAAGCACAACCGTGCAAGGGATTGGCGTCATGGAGACGATGAGGTAAGCACGCCCGTGCTTAGTAAGGTTCACGGTCGTGCTTAGGTATGCAGCCTATAAAATGACACAGAAATCGAGGGTTTGCATTTTAAACCTTATTTTGGCAAAACAGAAACCCTAGTGCGGCTACAAACCATTTCTTCCCTATTTTCTCTAAACCCATGGCATTATTGGAGCTTTAGAGACTCTTGCGAACGTCTAGTTCATATGTGTTGATCTTATAGGTAACAGTTCCTCCCTCTTAGTGTTTCCTTTTGTTATTTAGATTTGGAAACTAATTAGTTAACTCTTTCTGTTTGACCAAGGCTTGGAAAGCTAACTGAGCCGCACGAGGGAACGCGTGGTTTACCGGTTGTGTTGTCACTATCAGTTTCTTCATACCAGGTATGGGGAGAAGGATAGTGTAATCATTAGGCAAGGGGGTAGCGTAAGATGAGGGGTTCCCATAGCCCCGTTGTTATTAACTGTCGTCAATGTCATAATTATTTGATTATATGTTCATTTGGGTTACTTGCTATTATTGTTTGGTTAATTACGAGTATGCGTGTCATAAATGCCTATTGTTTATAATTACTTTGTTGTATGCCAAATTGGTTAATCTATTTATGACATGGTTATTGGTTGAGTTGGTATGAATACTTATGTTATGAATGACATGAATATTGTTGTTATGATGTTGATTATGTTGATTGGTTGAATGACTGTTGAATGATGATGTCAGTTTGTTAATAAGACCCTAATTGACTAAAATAGGACTCTTAATTAACTTAATGGTTAAGAGAATAATTCCCCTAATGTTTCATAAAACATGGACTGTTAATGAGAAGTGAGGTTTGATGCCCAATGGTTTAGTCAAGACACTAAG
This sequence comes from Sophora flavescens, assembly GCA_030762895.1. NCBI lineage: Eukaryota > Viridiplantae > Streptophyta > Magnoliopsida > Fabales > Fabaceae > Sophora > Sophora flavescens. Next base: position 134,096,034 of record CM061069.1, read on the forward strand.
AATTGATTTAGGAGTGTTAGGGAATTTTTGACTTCAACAAAACAATAAACCTGCCCAGAACAGCATGGCCACGCCCAGGAGGACGGCCGTGCGGAACAGGGAGCACGCCCGTGCTCCAAGTTTAAATTATGGAACGCGTGGTTTACTGGTTGTGTTGTTACTATCAGTTTCTTCATACCGGGTATGGGGAGAAGGATAGTGTAATCATTAGGCAAGGGGGTAGCGTAAGATGAGGGGTTCCCATAGCCCCGTTGTTATTAACTGTTGTCAATGCCATGATTATTTGATTATATGTTAATTTGGGTTACTTGCTATTATTGTTTGGTTGATGATGAGTATGCCTGTCATAAATGCCTATTGTTTATAATTACTCTGTTGTATGCCAATTTGGTTAATCTATTTATGACATGATTATTGGTTGAGTTGGTATGAATACTTATGTTATGAATGACATGAATATTGTTGTTATGATGTTGATTATGTTGATTGGTTGAATGACTGTTGAATGATGATGTTGGTTTGTTAATAAGACCTTAATTGATTAAAATACGACTCTTAATTAACTTAATGGTTAATGGAATAATTCCCTTAATGTTTCATAAAACATGGACTGTTAGTGAGAGATGAGGTTTGATGCCCAATGGTTTAGTCAAGACACTAAGAATTGATTTAAGAGTGTTACAGAAGTATTGACTTCAAGAACACAATAAACCTGCCCAGAACAACATGGCCATGCCCACGAGCACGATCGTGCTGAACAGGGAGCACACCCGTGCTCCCAGTTTGAGTTCTGGAAGATGGTCGCGCTTTAAGCACGACCGTGCAGAATAGGAGCACGACTGTGCACCAAGCACGGCCGTGCATAAAAGGAAGCATGACCGTGCTTCACTTAAATGGAAGCACGCCCGTGCATAGGGGGAGCACGGGCTGTACAGAATCCGAGATTAAAGGTTTTAAGGGGTGTTTCACCCCAAATGTTCCCAATAATATGATAATACACCGATCGGACAAAGACAAGTTAGATAACTTAATTAGAGGTTAATCAAGGTAAACAAGAATAACAAGTTGGTTATGCCGATGCCCAATGGGTTACCGCATGTTGATAAGTTTTGGTGCTTTTTAGCCAAAGTGGTCTCGATGTTTTTTGGTTGAGGTGTTGATAAGTTGAATCTTGGTGCTTTTTGTCCGATGGGGCCTTGACCCATAAGGTTTAGTGTAAGACTAAGCCATCATTCATGTTTTGATGTATGACAAACAAAGTGTATTTTGCATAAGATTTTTAATTCTGACTACGTACTCATTACGTGTTAAGTTGCAAGCAAGATCACTCGTCCAACAAAGCAAAACTAGCGCACGTCCAACACAGTGAAAATATAAGCGCTAGTCCAATGAAGTGAACCAAGAATGACGTCCAACAAAGTAAAGAGCTGAAGTCCAATGAACAATTAAAGAGCTCGTCCACTAAAGAACAACAAAGTAAAAAACTGACGTCCATTGAAAGAACAAAGAGAGCGCGTCCACTAAAAGAACAAAGTAAAAAGTCATGCGTCCCACCGAAAGAGCACGGAAGCGCGTCCACTAAAAGAAACAGAAGAGCTCATCTGCTGACGTGGCACATGAAGCGCGTCCACTAATGAAACAGAAGCTCGTGTCCACTGATAAAATAAAAGCTCACGTCCACTAATGAAACATAAGCTCGCGTCCACTAATGAAACAGAAGCTCGCGTCCACTCATAAAACAAAAGCTCACGTCCACTTATGAAATAGAACTCGCGTCCACTGATGAAACAGAAGCTCGTGTCCACTGATAAAACAAAAGCTTGCGTCCACTAATGAAACAGAAGCTCACGTCTACTGATGAAACAGAAGCTCGCGTCCACTGATAAAACAGAAACTCGTGTCCACTGATGAAACAGAAGCTCGCGTACAGTGATAAAACAGAAGCTTGCGTCCACTAATGAAACAGAAGCTCGCGTCCACTAATGAAATAGAAGCTCGCATCCACTGATGAAACAGAAGCGTGCGTCCACTGATGTAAAAAGGAGCTCGCATCCACTGATGAAACAGAAGCGCGCGTCCACTGATGTAAAAAGGAGCTCGTGTCCACTGATGTAACAAGAGCGCGCGTCTACTGACAGTAACACTTGGAGAGCTCGTCTACTGATGGAAAAAGGAGAGCTCGTCCACTGAAAGTAACAAGATCGCGCGTCTACTGATAGTAACACTTGGAAAGCTCGTCTACTGATGTAAAAAGGAGAGCTCGTCTACTGATAGTAACACTTGGAGCTCGTCTACTAATGATACACGCTAAACTAAAAGCTCCGTCCACTTACATGATATATAAAGCTCGTGTACATTTGGAGCCCGTCCAATTGCCTGGTGTTAGCATTCTCGTCTACCAGTTGGAGCCCGTCCAATTACCTTGAGCTAATACTCCCGTCTGCTGACGTGGCAAATGGACACGAATATTTTTCTCTTCAATTAAACACGGATTTATTACTCTTCAAATAGACTTGGCTATCCTTTCAGATGGAAACAATTATATTTCAAGTAGGACGCAATCTCTACAAAGATCAAACAGAATCACATTTTGAGATCAAGAATCAAGAAAGCAGATTTTGTAAATCAGATCCAAATCTGTCTTAAATGATCCCAACGGCTATAATCTATCTTCTATATAAAGAGGGATCAAAGGAACACTTTTCATAGAGAACACGTACAATAACAACAACACAAATTCATTCTGATCCAAAGTGCTTCAACGCTTAGAAAAGTGTGATAGTTAGAACTTCAATTTGTATTATCAGGCTTTTAGAGTCTTACTTCTACTCAATTCTTTTTGAGAATTAGAGCGACTAAGAGAGGGTATCTCTTAGGGTTTAACAAGGATAGAAGGGATCCTTGGGTAAAGAAAGCTAGTGTGCTTTCTGGAGATTTTTCAAACAAGGAGGTTATCCTTGTGTTGCTGTAATTAGAATTGTGTAAATTGATGATTATAGTGAAGAAATCCACAGTGGTGTGGGACTGGACGTAGGCTTACTAGAGGAGGTAGCCGAACCAGGATAAATCGGTTTGCGTGTTCTTCTAATCCCTAAACTCCATATACTTGTTAAACTTGAATCTTTAAATCTGCAATCTGTATTAAAATCTGTTGTTACTACTTATAATTCTTGTCATCATTACTTGTTCCATAACCTAATTCTTGGGAATTAAAATTGAGTGAAAACCAATTTTCTTTAAAAAAACACTGTTTTGCTTTAAATTATTGAATAAAGTTTTCAATATCTCAATTCACCCCCCCTCTTGAGACTGTAGCCACTACCAACAATTGGCATCAGGGCTAAAACTCTTGTTACAAAGCTTAATAGCTTCAAGAGATGGCTAAAAATGATATCATGGGTGATGGGGCTTCACTCACTAGACCCCCTGCCTTTAATGGCTCCCAATACATGTATTGGAAAGAAAAAATGCTTATCTTTCTTGAGGCTGCAGGTTTAGATGTTTTAGATGCTGTTGAAAATGGTCCCTATGTTCCATTTATTCTTGATTCTAAGGGAAATAAACAATCTAAACTAAAAGATGACTGGAATGATGATGATAAAAGAAGAGTTGGTTATAATGCTAAAGCAAAGAATATTATAACATCTGCTCTAAGCCATGATGAGTTTTTCAGGGTTTCAAATTGCAAATCAGCAAAGGAGATGTGGGATACATTGCAAGTAACACATGATGTAGAATCCACTAAAGAATCTGAATCTGAGGAGGCAAACCTGTGCTTTATGACCAGCAATCATAGTGATTCAGAAAGTGAAGTAAGTTCTGATTATCAACCTTCTTATGATGAATTGTAAAATGCTTTTGAAGAACTTCATAAAGAATCTGTTAGACTTGCTAGATTGCTAACTAAGTCTAAGAAATCCATCACATGCCTAGAGGAGAAAACTTCTGTTTTAAACAAAGAGGTAGATCAATTAAAAACAGAAAATCGTGCTTTAAAAGAAAAACTAGCTACTGTTTTAGATGCATCTATATGTGATAAATGTACTAAGTTGGAGAAACATATAAATCATTTGAATGGTGATCTATCTAGAATTACTAGTGATAAAGAAATATTGAATGCATCTTTACAAATAAAGCTTAAAGAACTAGAAGATGAAAAATCAAAATTACTTGCATCTAGTTCATTGTGCACCAAATGCACTACACTAGAAAAGGAGGTTGAAAAACTGAATACAACTCTATCTAAGTTTACTACGGGTAGAGATAACTTGAATGCCATATTAGGACAACAAAAGGGTGTGTATGACAAAGCTGGAATTGGATATAAGCCAATGGTACATGAAAAATCTTTTAAGAAGCTTTTTGTTCCACCCATTTCCTCAACTAGTCCTTTTGTTAAATGCTATTATTGTCTAAAGAAAGGTCATACAACTGCTACTTGTAGACTTAGAAAGAACATTCATGTTGGCATTAAACAAATTTGGGTTCCAAAAGGAACTTATGTTGCTACTAACACTAAAGGACCCAAACAGATTTGGGTACCTAAAGGAAAAGCATAAAAGAATATGTTTTGTAGGTGTGTTTGAAGGCCAAAACCTCAAGCTGGTTTTTGGACAAGTGGCTGCTCCAAACACATGACCGGAGACATCACAAAATTTACATCTTTCACTCCGAAGAAAGGAGGAAATGTCACCTATGGAGTCAACAACAAAGGAAGAATCCTTGGTGTTGGAACAATAGGAAAAAGTCCAGCAATCAAGATTGAGGATGTTCTCTATGTGGAAGGGCTCAAACACAATCTACTAAGTATAAGCCAATTATGTGATAAAGGCTACAAGGTAAACTTTAACTCAAATTTGTGTATGATCGAATCTATTCATGATAATAACATAAAACTGATTGGAAATAGAATCAATAACATCTATATGCTAGACATAGACAACTTAATTTCCAATGATGCATGTTGTTTAATTTCCAAAGAAGATGAAAATTGGCTTTGGCATAGGAGAATAGCTCACATTCATATGGATCACTTGAATAAATTGATTTCCAAAGAACTTGTAATCGGTTTACCAAATAAAAAGTTTGTTAAAGAAGGCCTATGTGATGCATGCGAAAACGGTAAACAAGTGAAAACCTTATTTAAGGCTAAAAACACTATTTCTACTAGTAGACCCTTACAATTACTGCACGTGGACCTTTTTGGACCTTCTAGGACAAAAATCTTTGGTGGAAATCTCTATGCTCTTGTAATTGTTGATGACTTCTCTAGATTTACTTGGACCTTTTTCTTAGCACAAAAGAATGAAGCTTTTAAAGATTTTAAGAAAATGGCTAAGGTTGCTCAAAATGAGAAAGACGTGAAAATTGTTTCAATTAGGAGTGACCATGGAGGAGAATTCCAAAATGAGGGGTTTGATAACTTTTGTGAAGAACATGGTATAAAACATAATTTTTCTGCACCTAGGACTCCACAACAAAATGGAGTAGTTGAAAGGAAAAATAGGTCACTTGAAGAAATTGCTAGAACCATATTGAGTGACTCTAATTTACCAAAGTATTTTTGGGCTGATGCTGTGAGTACTGCATGTTATGTTTTAAATAGAGTACTAATAAGGCCAATTTTGAAGAAAACTCCATATGAACTTTACAAGCGAAGAAAACCTAACATTTCTCATTTTCATGTCTTTGGCTGTAAATGTTTTGTACTAAACAATGGCAAGGATAATCTTGGGAAATTTGATCCCAAAGCTGATGAGGGTATTTTCCTAGGTTATTCATTAACTAGCAAAGCATATAGAGTGTTTAATAAGCATACTTTATTAATAGAGGAATCTGTTCACATAACATTTGATGAGTCTAACCCCAAAAGGTTGGGAAAGGACATTTTTGATGATGCAGAAACTCTTGAGGATGAACTAAAATCTGATGAAGGAAAGGAGAGCAACAAGGAAAAGGAAGATGAAGAAAGCAATAAAGAACCTCCAGCAGAACTTCAACAAGAAAATCTTCCTAAGGAGTGGCAAGCTTCAAAGAATCATCCCCTAGACAATATCATTGGTGAGATCACCAAAGGGGTAACCACTAGAAACTCTTTAAGGAATATTTGCAATACCATGGCGTTTGTATCTCAAATAGAACCAAAATGTGTTGATGATGCTATTAATGATGAACATTGGATGATTGCAATGCAAGAAGAGTTAAATCAATTTAAAAGGAACAAAGTTTGGGATTTAGTTCCAAAACCCAAAAGTAACCAAATAATCGGAACTAAATGGGTGTTTAGAAACAAAATGGATGAGAATGGAATAATAGTTAGAAACAAGGCTAGACTAGTAGCTAAGGGAAACAATCAAGAAGAAGGAATTGATTATGATGAAACATATGCTCCCGTAGCTAGATTAGAAGCCATAAGAATGCTCTTAGCCTATGCTTGTATAATGAACTTTAAACTGTACCAAATGGATGTAAAAAGTGCCTTTTTAAATGGAATAATACAAGAGGAAGTATATGTAAGCCAACCCCATGGCTTTATTGATAGTGAGTTCCCAAATCATGTCTATAAACTGACTAAAGCCCTCTATGGACTCAAGCAAGCTCCTAGAGCTTGGTATGAGAGGTTAAGCAATTTTCTCCTAGAGAAAGAATTTAAAAGAGGAAAAGTTGATACTACACTATTTACTAAAACAAAAGCACACAATATCTTACTTGTTCAAATATATGTTGATGACATTATTTTTGGTGCTACTAATGAGTCTTTATGCAAGGAATTTGGTGAACTAATGCAAAGTGAATTTGAAATGTCCATGATGGGAGAACTTACCTTCTTTCTTGGACTTCAAGTTAAACAATGCCAAGATGGAACCTTCATAAGCCAAACAAAATATTGCAAGGAACTACTAAATAAGTTTGGAATCGAAAGCGCAAAGGAAATGGCAACACCAATGAGTCCAGCCTGCTACTTGGACAAAGATGAACATGGTAAATCTATAGATGTATCCAAGTATAGAGGTATTATCGGATCCTTACTTTATCTCACTGCTAGTAGGACAGATATAATGTTCAGTGTGTGTATGTGTTCAAGGTATCAAGCTATTCCTAAAGAATCACATCTTACTGCAGTTAAAAGAATCATGAAGTACCTCTTAGGAACAAAAGAAATGGGACTGTGGTATCCCAAGGGATCCACTTGCACATTAAAAGGATATTCCGACTCTGACTTTGCTGGATGCAAGTTAGATAGGAAGAGCACAAGTGGAACATGCCATTTATTAGGAAATTCCCTAGTGTCCTGGTTTAGTAAAAAGCAAACTAGTGTGGCCTTATCCACAGCTGAAGCAGAATATGTTGCAGCTGAGAGTTGTTGTGCTCAAATCCTATGGATGAAACAACTATTAATTGACTATGGTGTTTATCTAGATCATATACCAATAAAATGTGATAACACTAGTGCAAAAATCTAACAAAGAACCCAATTATGTACTCAAGAACCAAGCATATTGAAATTAGACATCATTTTATCAGGCATCATATTCAAAGTGGTGATGTTGTGATTGAACATATAGATACATCTAAGCAATTAGCTGATATTTTCACCAAACCACTTAATAAGGAAAGTTTCTTCTTTATAAGAAGGGAACTTGGCATAATTGATCCTCAAAATAATTGATAACACATGGCATGCAAGGCAGCACAAGTTGCTGAAAATTATGAAGAACATGGGCAAGATGCTAAGCGTCCTTAGGTGTGTGTAATTTTGTTTAGATTGCATAAGTTCTGAAATGCTTTATTATCAATGAATGCAAGACTGTTTATTAAGATTGATTTCAATAATCTCCATAGTTTCTTTTTGATAATGACAAAGGGGGAGAAAGATGAACCATACATCTGAGATGAACTAGAAAGATGAAACCATACATCTGAGATGAACTAGAAAGATGAACCATACATCTGAGAAATATGAACCATAAAAATGAACCATGCATTCTCTGATATGCAAATTTTTATTTCTTTGACAAAGGGGGAGAAATATGAACCATAAAAATGAACCATGTATTTTCTGATATGCAAATTTTTATTTCTCTGACAAAGGGGGAGAAATATGAACCATAAAAATGAACCATGCATTTTCTGATATGCAAATTTTTATTTCTCTGACACATAAGTATGAACTGCTTTGAAAAGAAATACTAGAACTTATAATAATTGCAAGATGTTTTTTTATGATATGATAACACTTGATCTTTTGAAAGATATCAATGACACAGGGGGAGGGTGAAAATAACTAAAGAACCATGCTTACCGAATAGCTGCACTCTGATTTGTTAAATAACTAAGGTTAAGTATGGTAAGGTTTGTCATAATAAAAAAGGGGGAGTTTGTAAGACTAAGCCCCCATTCATGTTTTGATGTATGACAAACAAAGTGTATTTTGCATAAGATTTTTAATTCTGACTACGTACTCATTACGTGTTAAGTTGCATGCAAGATCACTCGTCCAATAAAGCAAAACTAGCGCACGTCCAACACAGGGAAATATAAGCGCTCGTCCAATGAAGTGAACCAAGAATGACGTCCAACAAAGTAAAGAGCTGAAGTCCAATGAACAATTAAAGAGCTCATCCACTAAAGAACAACAAATTAAAAAGCTGACGTCCACTGAAAGAACAAAGAGAGCGCGTCCACTAAAAGAACAAAGCAAAAAGTCGCGCGCCACCGAAAGAGCACTGAAGCACGTCCACTAAAAGAAACAGAAGAGCTCGCCACATACGTGGCACATGAAGCGCGTCCACTAATGAAACAGAAGCTCGCGTCCACTGATAAAATAGAAGCTCACGTCCAATAATGAAACAGAAGCTCGCATCCACTAATGAAACAAAAGCTCGCGTCCACTGATAAAACATAAGCTCACGTCCACTCATGAAACAGAACTCGTGTCCACTGATGAAACAGAAGCTCGCATCCACTCATGAAACAGAAGGTCGCGTCCACTGATGAAACAGAAGCTCGCGTCCACTGATAAAACAAAAACTCGCATCCACTGATGAAACCGAAGCTCGCGTGCACTGATAAAACAGAAGCTCACGTCCACTATTGAAATAGAAGCTCGCATCCACTGATGAAACAGAAGCTCGCGTCCACTGATGAAACAGAAGCGCACGTCCACTTATGTAAAAAGGAGCTCGCGTCCACTGATGAAACAGAAGCGCGCGTCCACTGATGTAAAAAGGATCTCTCACGTCACTGATGTAACAAGAGCGCGCGTCTACTGATAGTAACACTTGGAGATCTCTTCCCCTGATGGAAAAAGGAGAGCTCGTCCACTGAAAGTAACAAGATCGCGCGTCTACTGATAGTAACACTTGGAAAGCTCGTCTACTGATGTAAAAAGGAGAGCTCGTCTACTGACAGTAACACTTGGAGCTCGTCTACTAATGATACACGCTAAACTAGAAGCTCCGTCCACTTACATGATATATAAAGCTCGTCTACATTTGGAGCCCGTCCAATTGCTTGGTGTTAGCACTCTCGTCTACCAGTTGGAGCCCGTCCAATTACCTTGAGCTAATACTCCCGTCTGCTGATGTGGCAAGTGGACACAGATATTTTTCTTTTCAATTAAACACGGATTTATTACTCTTCAAATAGACTTGGCTATCCTTTCAGATGGAAACAGTTATATTTCAAGTAGGACGCAATCTCTACAAAGATCAAACAGAATCACATTTTGAGATCAAGAATCAAGAAAGCAGATTTTGTAAATCAGATCCAAATCTGTCTTAAATGATCCCAACAGCTATAATCTATCTTCTATATAAAGAGGGATCAAAGGAACACTTTTCATAGAGAACACGTACAATAACAACAACACAAATTCATTCTGATCCAAAGTGCTTCAACGTTGAGAAAAGTGTGATAGTTAGAACTTCAATTTGTATTATCAGGCTTTTAGAGTCTTATTTCTACTCAATTCTTTTTTGAGAGTTAGAGTGACTAAGAGAGGGATCTCTTAGGGTTTAACAAGGATAGAAGGGATCCTTGGGTAAAGAAAGCTAGTGTGCTTTCTGGAGATTTTTCAAGCAAGGAGGTTATCCTTGTGTTGATGTAATTAGAATTGTGTAAATTGCTGATTATAGTGAAGAAATCCACAGTGGTGTGGGATTGGACGTAGGCTTACCAGAGGAGGTAGCCGAACCAAGATAAATCGGTTTGTGTGTTCTTCTAATCTCTAAACTCCATATACTTATTAAACTTGAATCTTTAAATCTGCCATGTGTATTAAAATCTATTGTTACTACTTATAATTCTTCTTGTCATCATTACTTGTTCCATAACCTAATTCTTGGGAATTAAAATTGAGTGAAAACCAATTTTCTTTAAAGAAACACCGTTTTGCTTTAAATTGTTGAATTAATTTTTCAATATCTCAATTCACCCCCCTCTTGAGATCGTAGCCACTACCAACAGTTAGTGTGTTGATGTTGAAGTTGGTGATAAGTCTTGGGGTGCTTATTGGCCCAAGCAAAGGAGGTGGTTGCCCTTGTTTGTTGTTGTGCTCATGCATCACGCATTGGAGTTGTTAGTGGGGGAAGATCAAAATAGGGGAGGTCATCCTAGAGTACGAGGATCTAGACATCCGGGGGTGGTTTACCCAAGGTTTGGTGGACCATGCGCCCCCGTGGTGGCACATCCAAGGTATGGCGCGTCAGCTATCCAAGGGGTTCACCCATGATTTGGTGGATTGTCGGCGTTGGTACTTTTTGGCCAATGTGGATATGTAACTCCGAAGTTTCCTTCCTGAGATAGTTTGGATCCATATGCATAATGGAATAGCGGAGTAGTGTTGTATCGCATAGCATACGTTGGTTGAAATATCATGTTGATGTTATTATGTTAAGTTGATGTTATATGTTGTATATTACTATGCCATGATATGATGTATGTTCATCTTGCTTACTACTTCCATGCAGGATGTGTTTACATGTTTTCTTACTCTCCATTTCCCTCTTTCTGTTTTGGCATGTATCTCTTTATGCATAGGACGATGAGCAGCCAGTGGAGTAGTGACTCTGAGGAGCCACGACTCTAGCTAGGATGTTTAGTTGTTTTCAGTAGTTATAGTTTGTTTTAGTTTCAGTATCAGTTGTATTTCGTGATTGTATCCGGATTTGGTATACCAGCTCTGTATGTGACATCAGGGTTGGGTTTATGTTTATGTTTTATGTTTTATTTTAAAACTATGTTTCTTTTTTGCGTTGTTGAGACATTACAATTTGGTGCTTCCTATCCATATTTCATTTTATGGAATAAATGCATGTTTTTATCTTACCTCTTATTTAAATGTTTTATAATTAACATGCGAGGTAGAGGGTGTTACAAGAAACCATGTTTTTGTGGGAAAGACCGAAGACTGTGACGAACATCCGTAAGTTTTGTTAGTTTGGTCGGTTATTACCTAAGATTCATTCAAGGATTTCTTGAAGATTGTACGTTGTTAACTCAACTTACGAGGAAAGATCAACCCTTCGCATGACTGAGAAATTGACTAAGTTGTCCGTGATCATGCATAACTCAGAGAAGAATACATGAAACAACAGCAAACTAGATTAAGCGTGTTTAGAAAGACCTTCGTGCTTGTTTGAAGTCGAGACAAGTCAATCTAAATCTTCAACCTTGGGTGAGTGTCTCATGATTAAGAAACTCTTCACTGTACTATTCGATCCTTATGAATTTGTAAATTGACAATTTGTCTCTTGAGTCTCTATGGTTGTATTAGACAATCGCAGTGACCAATTTTGTATGTGTCAAACTGGATTTTCTGAATTTGATCTGAAATCTATTAGGACTCATACATTGGTTAGGCTAGTACGTAAATTCAATTTACTCTAATGGACTTCCTTGTATGTGAGAATTTGTGCTCACGCTTCTATATAACCCTCATTGTATTAAACATTTGAGTGGATTGATTTGATGATATCCATTTGTCTTCATATTTTAGTATTTCATTGAAAAATTTGTTATGACTATTTCTTGAGTTGCAACACAGATGACTTCTTGGAAACAGAAGTTTCTTGATGAAACATACTCTAGTTACTTTTACTTTTGGTAAATGTGACTCGATCTGAATTTTTGTCGACTATTTTCTTTTTTAAGTCGTCATTTTATAAATTCCTTGTACTAAGAATGAATCCTCTTGGGGTTAGTAACTGTTTGTCTTTTGATTTCCTAATCCACCTAAAGTTCTTATGAAATAAGGAACTTTAGTAGAGTCATGTTTGTAAGAATGTATCGGGCATTTTTACACTCACGAACCTATTGAAGAATCTTTTTACATATTGAATATTCCTGTATCTTTCTTATTGAGCAAAATTTTCTATACACCTTCTTGTGAGAGTAAGATCAATAAATTTCCTTTCTTGAAAATTTCTTTCCGTAATCTTCAAGGACATGTCTTATTGCAGTTCGATAGAACTTACCACTTTTTGATCAATTTTACCCAGTATATTTTCAAAAGCGTCATTAACGTGTGGTCTATCTCATGAGTCATGAGAAAGCTTATCTGACCCATATCATGATATCAGACTTAGTCGAGTACAGTGAAAGGATAACTTGACGTTTGAGACCTTCCTTGTTAAGATGATAGGGTTGCAATGATTTTTTTTTGTGGGTTTACCGAGTACCTCTGAGAGTCTTCTTTAATTTCGAGTGATCGTGAACAGGCTGACGAAGTTGACATCATTCTTACCTATTAAGATCAACTATGCAGTGTAGAAGTGAAACAAAGTACATACCAGAGGACTGATCAGGCTTCATGGAGTATCTTCAAGCATCGTTTCAGATGAAGATCTGAATTTTTCCCAACGTTTTCGGTAAAATCTACTCTAAGTGTTGAGGACCAAGTTGAGACTAAGTTCAGTTTATCACCCTCAACTTGATGGACAAGTAAGAAACGATTTGATCCTTAGAAGGTTGGCGGGGAGTAAGTATAGTACCAAATACGATCATCTCTTCACTAGGATAGACAAGAGGTGATAGGAGTTCTGTTGAGGTGTAGTTGTAACTGGTAAGATGAGAACCCCTAAGACCAACATTAGTAAGTAAGACAATTACTATAGATCGAATGGTCAAATGCTTGTAGTTAAGATTGATTGTAGGAATTTGGAAGATTAAAAGGAAAGTGCCTATTATAGTTTCACCTAAGTTGAATGTGAACGGTAAAGATGATTTCCAACATAAAACAAAGTTTTCTAGAGTAGTTCAAAGTTGATGAGTTAGATAATCCTAACCGACGTAGTTTCTTTTGGTTTCAGTCATATTAAGAGGTGTAATAATGTTTTTTTAAGGTTGAGATGTAGGATTCTGATATAATTTGGAGTGGTGGACCATATTCAAAGGGACTAAGACTACGATTGGATATCTTGGGTAGGAAACCGATGCGTGTACTGGGAAGGTAGTGTGATTCTTGGTGTAAATAGTGAGAGTTAAAAATTGTTGAAGAAGATTTTTCTAGAGGACGTGTATCAAGAAGAGAAGAGATTAAGTTTTAATTATATCCTTCATATGTGAGAGATTAAGGTTAAATGTTAAGGACAGGAAGCATGATGAAGTGATAGATACTTTCGAGAATAAATTGAATGACATAAGCATAAATTATGTTATGAAGTTTCTGATGTCACCTAAGGGGAAGACAACAACGGGAAATGCAATGTAGGATCTTGGGATCAAGATGCGATTACAAGATCCTATCTAGTATCGAGTCACGAAATTTCGAAGATGAATATATTTTTTTAGTGGGGTAGTAATGTAAGACCCTGCTTTTTATATACGCTGTATTATCGGGAAAAATATATTTGTTTATATTTTTATCTGAGACAGATGAGTGTGATTTCACCTCATATTTCTTTATCATATTGCATGCATTTTCATGTAGTTTAGGTATTTTTAATTTGATTTTTGTTAGTTTTTACCTTGGAACGGGTAAGGTGGTTGTGTGGTGTTTATGTGCAGGAATTGAAGATTAAAAAGCTCAGGACCAGTTATGTTGGAGTTTGCATGAAGGCGGAGCTTGAAGAGCAAGAAAACCGAGCCAAACAGATCCCATCACGGCCTGACCGTGATAGGCATCACTGCCATGATCGAGTAGGGCTGAAAAGAAAGAAGGTTGAACTCAGAACTGGTCACGGCCAGGCCGTGATAGCCATCACAGACGTGACATGCCAACTGAACCAGACCTTCACAGGCAGAACTGATCACGGCTAGGTCGTGATGGTGGTCACGGCCAGGCCGTGATGGTGGTCACGGCCGTGACAGACCAAGCAGTGAAGACATCTTCAAGTCAGAACCCATCACGGCCTGGCCGTGACAGGCATCACGGTCGTGACGCGCAATATCTGGATTTTTAATTGCTGATTTGATCTGATTTTGTAACAGCTTGGGATTCAAGTTACCCTACATTATAAATAGGCCTCTAAGACTCGAAAATAGGGATCCCTTGGACTGCTACCCATAGGCAAAAACTAGGATTTCTCTCATTCTCAATTCCTTCTCTTCTCTTAGGCTTTCTTTTATGCTTTTGTTAATCAAGCTTGCTATGAACATGACAATGCTTGAGTAGTTGTTTTTATTTCTAGGATTTGGGGCTATGCCCAAGATTTGTTTTATGTTATGAATTGACGTTTTACTTCTTGTTAATTTCAATTTGCTTTCGATTTAATTCATATTGCATGAATTACTTGTGAATTTGGTGCGCACTTATTTGCATGTCATAGATACTCTAAGGAGGAACCTAGCGGTGAACTTAGGTATCGGATCTATAAGAATCAAACTTAGGACTTAAATCACGAGAGTTAGAAGCGGTCCTTCGAGGGTTCACTGAGTTGTCACAAAGCTTAAAGGGTTCGATTTAAATTCAATTACCATGAGAGTAAGGGTTGGTTTAATTGGGCACGGTTCTTGTATCCCGAGAGGGAACATTAACTTATTTAGGATAAATTCACCTTCAAAGCTAATTTTGATTATTAACAAGAGGGTAGTCAATTTAGTAGCATGAGCAGTCTTGTTGGTAACCCAATTCCTGGAAATATCTTTTGATATTGAAAATCCCATATTTGATTTGATTACGATTTTGTTTGATTGCGTTTTAGATATTTGATTTGTTAGTTAATCTTTTAAAAACCAAATCTTTTTCTAGTCGAGTTTAATTGATTTAATAATTGATAGTTATTTAAGATCACGGTCCTTGTGGATTCGATCTTTTTATTACTTGACGACGAAGCCGTTCACTTGCGGATTCTAGCCCATTAGAGACCTAGAAAATGTGTTTGGGGAAAACAAAATCATATTTAGAACCTACTATATGGTAGGAGGCTATGGTTAAATTTTGGTTTCAAAATTCAGACGGAACCCGATCTGCATTTTAGCTGACAGTAAAATTCTGTGCCGGTCAGAAAAACCGTAATTTGACCCGAAATTGAAAATTTTTAGATTTTTATCACTTTTTAAGCGATATGATCTATTTTGAAACCCTAGAATTTGAAAATTTTGTAATTGATGATCTAAATTGATTTAGGGCTTGAGCTTTTGGACTTAAGCTTCCTAAATGCATATGAGCATGTCTACCAAAGGATTTTTAAAACAAAATTTTCTTTTCCCTTGAACTATATAGGGCAGTGGCCGAAATTTTTCTAGGCTTCTAGGAATTTAAATTTTCCTAAGTTACATAATTGTGTAGTTATGTAAATGGTGAGTTAAGACTTGGTCGTTTGATGAGTTCTTAGGTGTGTTAGAGACTTGTTGAAGGGATTTAGTCAAGAAGTTTAGTAAGGAACCAAGGTAAGGGGAGATTAATTCATGAGTTTGGTAGTTACATACTATTAGTTTGGTTTTTTGTGTGTTAATTATTGTAGTTATGTGATAATTGTTTTATGCTTTTGACTGTTGATTTGGTAATTGTTTAAATTTCTTATGATGATTGGATTGCCTATACGCATATAATGATGATATTGTGCAGGACTGTATTGGTTGAGAGCATGACATTGGCCATAGCTTGATAATGACAGTTAAACCACTTAAAAGTCTTAATGACAAAATTAATGAGTTTTGTTTTCATTAAGTGGAAGAACGTTAAGAAAAATGGTAAAAAGACCATTTCGTGAAAATTCACGAATTTGAGAAATTTAAGATTTCGAATAAGATTTAGGTAGTGAGTGTTAGTGAAGACAAACAATGAAAAATCGTTTTACCGTAAATTTATCAAAATGTTTCAAAAGAAGTAAGTCTCTAAAACATGTTGACGTTATCAAGGAAAAAGTTTTGTTTGAAATGAGAAGTCTTTCGTTTTACTAAAAAGTTTGATTCAGATGAAAAAGTTTAGAAAAAATGTCATTATGGCAAAAATTATGTTAAAGTCTTTATTCCAAGCCAAAAGATTTTACAATGGTTTTTAACGATTTAACGTTTTAGAACTGAATTTTAACAGAAAAGATTTTCTACAACATGTTTCAAAAGAGCGAAAATAATTCCGATGAATTTTAACGAGTTTCGGATTATTATTTTTTTGGTATTTGTTTACAGAGAACGAAAATGATGTTGAAAATGAAAAAGTTATGAGGACCTAGCGGCCGAGACGTCGGGCTAGAGTTCCTATGAGTAAGTACTTGGAATATGTGTCTTGTGTGTCGCGGGTTAAAGTCCTAGTTGGCACATATGACTTCATGTCAAATATTTACGAACCTAGGATTAGTGCATCAGTCTAGATTTTCCTGATTGAGCACTCGGACTGCGTGTCCTGTATTGAGAATGATTTGGGCTTTATGCCTTTAGTCGTGTGCTTTGAGCCGCGACAAGAAAGAACGAACGAAAAAGAAAACAGCAAACCAACTTTTTTACATGCATAAGATGGCAGGCGTGCCATAGTTTTCTAGCTACAATCCTTTGAGGATTGATAAATTGGGGAAGTCAAGACCAAAGTGGGTCTATAGGGACATCTGGGGTCGTGAGCCACAAAAGGTCGGGACCTCGCGACCTCGAGTCGTGGATGTTACGACTGCCAAACCTGGATGTACTCAATCAGGGACTACTCAATATTATTTTAGGTAATTGAGTGTGATACCCTTGAACAATTGGATCCCGGACCTAAATTGAGAGGCTGACCTCATGAACAATTGTGGTAAGGGGTATTGCAGCCTAATCATTGCTCGACGAAGGGAAGTTAGGATCTCCAGAGATTAGGAAATAGAAAGAAATATATGAAGTATCATGCATTCTTGAAAAAAACATATTGATTGACGGAATGGAAAATCCCTTGAGAGGATTATTTTGTTATATGGAAATTGTGTTTTCCCTTCAAGTTGATATATATGTAATATTATGATTACTTGCTGTCTTGTTTTGGTTGTGTCGAGTGTGTGACTATTATGATAAACTCCTATTATGAGTATCTCATCCTTGCTATGTACATGTGAAATGCCTTGTGGCATTTGCGGATACGTGTACAGATCTATCTCAACGGTATTCCAGATCACTGTGAGACCCTAAGATATGAAGGTTATGATGCTGACAACGATGATGTGTGAGCTGTTGAGGGCAAGACCTCGTTTTTCTCTTGTATCACTCACACTCTTGAGCTACGAAGCTTTGTTTTCGAGGTATCCGATGATGGGGATGACATTGGAGAATTTCCCAATGGACATCTCTGGGTTTGACCAGCTGTGGAGTCATCTTTTTTGTGTAAGGGTTTTGGAGCCTTTTTCTAAGTATTTATTATTATCTGTTATGGTTATTTGAAAACTTGTACGCCTCGACGAGAAAAATCTTTTAATGTTTTATGCATTGTGATGTATGCGTTATGTTTTTATTTTCTTGCCTTAACACATGTAAATATTTGCATCGTAAGAAAAAAAAAATTAGAACCGTATTTTCGAAACATAATTATATACCTAAATTATTTTTTGAAAGCAACCAAAAATTTCTTTATTTTTATTATTTATGTTTTCCGCATCAAGTTGACATGTAACATCGAGGGGGTGTTACATTGGTAGACCTATACTGATAAATAGATCACTAGGTCTTCACAAATAAATAGACAAGTAGGTCACTACATGACCAATAAACCTTTATTTTTCAAATATTATCAATAATATAATATAGTATTATAATATATTATATAGTACATATATATTTATATGTGTTTGTGTTAAATAGGACGCATTGATAGGCCTAATAGGCTTTTTTTATAGCCATATGCCTGATTTCTTTAGCTATATAGGCTTTTTAAAAAGTCTTAACCTGATACTTTTACTAAATAGGTTAGGCAAGAGACCCTCGACGAGCGATCTGATTTATCTCCACCCTAATTCATGCAGAACAGTAGTAAGATCTTATTTTTAAGTTTTAATGTCTGTAGTTAACAATTTTTAATGAATATTGTTAGTTATATATAGTTGTCAATGTTGTAATATAGTAGTATTGCGAAAAATGAAAAGAAACTTGAATCAAAAGTTTGCGTATGTCAACCTAATTAAGCATATAAGCAGGAAAAATAAGATATATTATTATTAAAGTTTAATTTACTAAAATCAACAACTTTTAGTGATAAAATAAAAAACAAATAAAAGTTAATTTACCCATGAATGCTAACAATTCAAACTTTGTACCCAAGATGAATTTGTTGCATGAGAGGTGAACAAAGGTGGCTATCCCCAGATGGTGCACATGGTTTAAACATTTAATGTTATAATAAATTTTCTATAGATGGTTTAAATACATAACGTTGGCAAATTGTAGGGTGAGAGAGCTAAATAAGTCTCTCACCATACACCATCATTATTTATCATTGATTCACTTTAGTCTTCATGATCTTACCCTGCACTCTTTACACTAGATCACACACAGCAACAGATCTCTCCAAAATTTTATTGCAAGCATGTTCATCCAAGTTCTCCCCACCTCCCATGGCATATCTCACTTGCAAAGTTATTGTAGTATGACTTCATTCTTGTCTCAGGGCTTGGTATTGGAGGAAAAATAAAATAAAAAATACATTAATGGTCTTCGGTCGGAAAAATGAAACTCGAAACCGTTCGATCAAATAGTCCTAGTGTCCCAAAACCTCTATGCCCATGACCGTGAAAATTAACAAGAACATATATTAGGAAACAAAGATCAAAACTTGAAAAATGTGTATGAGTGTTTAGATCTGAAACTGCTATAAAAATGAAAAATCGTTTTTTTGTTGATTTTCGTTTCTTGTGGGGGTTTGTTCATCCTCTTTATTTTATTTTATTTTCCTTTTTAGCCCAGATCCTATTCTTGTTCATCTTGTTCACGCTTTTCTGCACCGACCCTAGAACAAAAACCTCTATGAGTCGCCACCACCCGACCCCCCATCCAATCGCGCATCTGCCCCTTTGCAACTGTCAACTGTAGCCATCTACGTTCAGGGGAATGGGCGGCGCGGCTTGGTTCATTCAGAGGTTGAAGACGAGGGTGGCAGTGGCTGAGAACAGAGGTTGAAGATGATGGGCGAGAATGAGAGAGAAAGTCAGAAAGAAATGAAAAAAAAAAATTCAGGTGTGGTAGAATGCATCATAAAATCTGTGGTACTACATGATCCAATGGTTCTCAGATATAATGCACGTGAGCTCACCCTAAAGCTGCCACGTAACATTATCATAACACATATTTTTGTAGATTTAACCAAAAGTGGTTATATACGCTCCATCAGAGATTCTACGCACTCAATCATAAGTTCTATGTATTTAGAATGATGGTTTCTTTTTATTGATTATTAAATAAATAATAGATATTAGATGGAATGATCGAAGTTACAACATTGAAAAAAAATAGGGGATCAAATGTTCAAAAAAAAATTTGTAAGAACCAAAATTACATATCACCAATAATAGGATGATCAAAAGTGTAATCATGTCTTTTAAAATTAAAACTTACTAACTCATACACGGTTCTTAAAACTTACCAAAACTTTGATTTTTTTGTATTCCTTAAATTTTTTTATATATAATTGTAATATGCTTGACATTGTAAATATTGTGATGGTTGATTGTTTGCTTTTGTTTGGTTCAATAGTTAAGTTTAATATGTGAGGTTAGCAATAAGCTCTCAGAAGAAGATGATGGATCCCGTCAAGTGCACAGGATCGAAGCAAGTAATAATTAAAACGATGAGACCGAGTATCGTTCCCAGGGATTGATAGATCAAGTACCACTTCACAAGCTTAATAACTGTTTGAACGAGCAATTGAGAGAATATTGGAGTCTATGATTAATAACAATTAAACTACTAATTCAAGTAAAGTAATGCAAGCAGTTAAGAAGACAATATAACATTGATTGACAATTATTGGAAAGGTCTAGGAATTTGATTTCACCTACGTTTTTTCAAGTTTGATACAATTATGAATCATCGCAATTAAAAATCCTTTACTTTTATCAATCAAGAGTCCTAAATTATCCTAACGTCTCTCTCGAGTACAGTTAGCAAACACCTCTCAACCCTTAATCAACTATATCTCTATGATGGTTAATTATCAAGAAATTCATTAAGTTCTATGACTCCTTATGAAGGTTGCATACAATTCCTATGGTATATCTCTATCCGCACAAACTATAAGGTTTTGCCCCAATGCTCTAAACACATAACTAACCTCTCGGTATCATTATGATTGGCAAATCATGCATAATAATGGCCAGTTAGAAGCAAACATTAAGCGCAGAAGTAAAACATAAAAGAGATTAAGAAAAGAACTACGAAAATATCATAAAAGCAATCAAACCGTCCAAATGCGGCTACATCATCTCCCTAGAACGGAGGAATTAGTTCATGATCAAAGAAATCAACAACAAAGCAATAAGAATCAAACCC
Organism: Sophora flavescens; assembly: GCA_030762895.1. Lineage (NCBI taxonomy): Eukaryota > Viridiplantae > Streptophyta > Magnoliopsida > Fabales > Fabaceae > Sophora > Sophora flavescens. The sequence continues at coordinate 134,116,914 of CM061069.1, forward strand.
ATGGTGAAAACACATTGAAAAACTCGCAAAAGACGAATCCTATACTCAGCGAGACACACCCAACAGAGAAAAAAAAAACGATCCTAGGTCAATACAGATAATTTCAATTTATAGGTTCTGCAGCACACGATGCACCCGGTCAAAGTATGTTGCGCCGGGCCTAAGTACCAAAATAGTCAATCTCTAATTCTTCATCTGCTTGTCCTTGTTCTTTTGCTTCCAATGCTCCCAGGCTTCACTTTTCTCCTTTCCTAGTGCAAATATACACCTGAAATCACTTCAACCAAGAAATTATAGAAAATGACTCAATTTCCTAATTAAAAAGAGAAAAATACACTCAAAGACTCTAAACATTACTTAAGGAAAATAAAGCCAAAGATAAGTAAGAATTGACAACACAACTCATCAAAATGGTAAATTCCACTAGAAAATCTAGAATAAAACTAAATAATTTGGCGGATTATCAACACCCCAAACTCAACCTTTGCTTGTCCTCAAGCAACTACACACAAAAAGACTCGAAGCAAAAACCACAAAAGACTCAAAGACACACAATGAGTTGATATAAGGCTAATGGACCCATAACCAATAATTTCCCACTTAATGTTAGCTACAAACACTTCATCAAAATCAAGCATGCCTTCCTATGATCAAACAATCAACTATTAAGAGTGTAACACCCGGGTGCCGACGAGGGCGGGGAGTGGTCGCCGGTGCAAGAAGGCACGTACAAGGAGCGGCTCCTGGCAGGCTTCTAGGCGGAGGGACACATGAATGAACCGATTACACACCCGAATGAGAGGGATCCTGAGACTGTGTAGGTATGGGACTATACAGTTGAGGAAGGCTTATATGAATTGATTGGTACTACCTATACTAACAAGATGCATCTTCTTTTTAGTAGCCCATCACTTAAGAACTCCACAGTTAAGCGAGCTTGACTTGGAGCGATTCTGGGATGGGTGGCCTCCTGGGAAGTTTTCCCGGGAAGCGTGTGAGTGAGGACAAAGCACGTTGAAAAGACCCGTGTTGGTCTGTGGGGACAGTCGTCAATCCATAGAGCAGCCAGGGATGTTACAAATGGTATCAGAGCGGTACCTCTCCCAGTACGGTGTGGTTCGGGGATGAACCAAGCGGAAGCTAGTGGGCATGTAACACCCGGGTGCCGACGAGGGCGGGGAGTGGTCGCCAGTGCAAGAAGGCACGGACAAGGAGCGGCTCCTGGCAGGCTTTTAGGCGGAGGGACACATGAATGAACCGATTACACACCTGAATGAGAGGGATCCTGAGACTGTGTAGGTATGGGACTATACAGTTGAGGAAGGCTTATATGAATTGATTGGTACTACCTATACTAACAAGATGCATCTTCTTTTCGGTAGCCCATCACTTAAGAACTCCACAGTTAAGCGAGCTTGACTTGGAGCGATTCTGGGATGGGTGACCTCCTGGGAAGTTTTCTCGGGAAGCATGTGAGTGAGGACAAAGCACGCTGAAAAGACCCGTGTTGGTCTGTGGGGACAGTCGTCAATCCATAGAGCAGTCAGGGATGTTACAAAGAGAACCTTCAAGATCAATAAAAAGAGTGAACTCAACCATCATACACTTGCCAATCAAGTAGCGGTTTCAAAAACTTAAACACAAATTCACTAGTCATCAATGAGTCTCACTCCTCACCAATAATAATTAATTCACTCAACGCTCAAGTGTTTAGGCTTGTGTTTCCATCAAAAATCTGCATATTGAGAAACTCACTCTTTGGGTTTGATCTTGATCTCACTCATTAGTTCACGCAACCGCATGATGTACAATCAAAAGGTCTTTGCAAGGTTGTAATGGGACCAAGGTGGAAGGTAGGGAAAAGAAAGGGAATGCAAGTTTTAGACCCTAAGGACCCAATGAGCAATGGAGCACAACAACTTCCAAAGAATACACTACTTTTGTTTCTCTTTTTTTTTTTCACTTTATTGTGCTTTTTGCACACTTTACCACTTTGTTCTCTTGAAACTTTACAATTTTTTTTTTCAAAGGCATTTTTGCCCTTTTCCTTTTTTTCCTTCCAAAATTGAATTTCTCATGTACTACGTCAAACTTAGCACTTTGCTACCAGTCTACTTTGAATTCCAATGCTCACCTAATCCTTTCGGGTAGGTAAACATGGTTTTTCCGGATTTAGCAATTATACGTAGGTAACAACAAAAAATAGGCTTAAAGCACAAAGGGGCTAACAAGGGATAATTCATTTAGGTAAGCTTTTTGGCCAACTAGCTATTTCAAAGAAAGTGCCTTTATCATGCTCATGCATCAAGTAATCATGTAAACCAAGAATAGATTCAAGCAAACCTAAGAGTTCATAACTCAATAGCGACTCTCAAAACAACAATCATGTTGAAGGCTCAAACTCCTCACTCGGACACAAATAGAGACTCATATCAAACATCATGAATTATGCCAAGTCCTCTAACACCTCAAACTAGTCATGGTTCATGCATTCAAGTCAAGGCACACTCAATTGCATCAATATCCAATTACTCTCAAAACTATCATGTTCTCCACTTAAGCATGACATGCATTAATCAATCAAAAATGGCATGGCAATCAAGAATGGGAATTCACATGGTCAATCCACTTTCATCAACTCAAAGCAATTTTTTTTGACTTACTAAACAAAACAAACGACAAGAATACAAACAAAGACTAAAGATTCAAAATAACAAAAATGAAAAAGAACTCAGCATAAACGAAAGACAGGAGTTTAGAAAGCTAATCTCTAGGGTTTCGAGTGAAACCCTATCAATCCTCCTACAAACGGTCCAAAGCATTCATGGGCATATCCGGATCACCCTCCTGGCCGTCCGCGGGCTCACCACCTCCTACTGGCGCACCCTCCTGGTCTCCAGGAAAATCGTGCCAGTTGGCACGAGCCCAAACCTCATCCTCAGTAGGGAATACAGGTGGGCGACCCTCTGCCTGGGACACAGCCCACTCCCGGAAGAAGTCTCTCTGGATCTATCCAGCTCTCCAAACAACAGTAAGGTTCTTCTCATAGTGATTCATTCGCTGGTCCACTCGCTCAATAAACTCATAAGTGCTACAACGAGGTTTAGGAGGCGCCGGAGGCTGGCCCTGACCTTGTCCCTTAGCCTGGCATTCTCATCTGCATCTGTATAAAAATACTGGCGTATATACACCTCATCAATCGGTGCCTTATCCGGCACAGGTAATCCACCATCCACATCAATACCCGCCTGGGCATATAACTCAGTAATCAGATGGGGATGAGGTAATGGAGTTCCGCTACCGGCATTAGCTGCTGCCTGAATACCTGCAGAAATAATTCTCCCCACATCAATAGTGAGGCTATTCATTATAGCATAAGGTAACCTTGCCCGAGCAGCAGTGATGTCTGAATGGTGTGAGTTTGCTGAAATGTTTGCATGAATGTATGCACACCACACTCTAGCCAGTGGGGTCAGGTATATCCTCACTAGCTTCTCCAAGCTCCCTGTCTGCCTAATTGCCACTGCTTGCCTAGAAGACAACACCTTTCTAAGATGGCTTGTCCATCCATCTGCTCCTTATCTCTGATAGAATACTGACAAGCATCACCCCAGGTTGGCTCAATCTGCAGGAACCTATTGATTGCTTGATCATCAAATATTATCTCCAGACCCCTGACTGCACTAATAAATTTTCTATCTGTGAGTAAGGGGTTCTTGGCATTAGCATAAAACTCCTTGACAATTGCCTGGTTACTCCGATAGGGGAATGTTGCCATAAAAGACCATCATCTCCTCCCTAATTCTGCTTGAAAGTCCAGGTACTCTGTTGGACTAAGGAACACCTTCCTTTCTACAATGAATTTCAGGTCCTTGACATTGTATAGATAGTGCTCTCGGTGCATAGTGCTCCAGTAGATGGGTTCAACATTGGCATTAGCATTTGACGGTTCACCCTCTCCTTCCTTAGAACCGCTCTTCTTGCGCTTAACAGTGATTTTTTCAACATTCTTAGAAGGACCCAATACCTGAAACGCATAAAAGTCCCAGTGCAATAACATAGAAGTAACCACCAATTAGTTTATGCACAGTAAAAAAAAAAATGGAAACTCACAAAATTTCGTGTAACACAAGAGCATAGTGCATAGCAGAACCAGCAAAAAGAATAAATCTTCTAAACCACATAGTCTGCATGTGATGTAGTTCGGGTTTCCAATACAGTCTCACGACATAACGAGGATCACATTTCCAATACCCCGAACAATTATTCTCAAGCCCCAAAACCTTTGGAGCACATGAAAATCAACAAAATTCATCAATCAACAAGCAATAAGATGATCAAATGGTGTGTGCAACATTGTAGACCCATAATTTTCAATATACAGATTCATAAATGAATATAATGTGCACAATCTTCACAAAATCCTCAAATGTTCCTTATAACCAGATAAGCACATGAACAAGATGACAAGAGCTCCCACTCACTCCCCAATCAAGAATCCAACATGCAAGACATTCAGGAAGCACAACATCGTGTTTATAATGGATGAAACATTTTATCAAACATATAGTGAGCAATCAATAGCATTCCATCAACAATGTAAGCATGCACCATTTCAAGCCCAAATTAGCACAGCATACACCACTCATCAAGAACTAATCACATTATCAGAGATTATGCGCATTACCAACATTGCAACAATTCTTTAGAGATTCACTAGATACAAGCCCAAAAATCCCCCGAATACATGTTCTTAATCCCAATAATCACCCAAACAGATAAACATAGCAGCTGAGCTCATCACATGATTTCGCACAACGTTGCTGTTCAACAAGGACATAGGGTATCTTACCGTAGTGAGAGGGATGAAATGAGGGAGGGGATGAGGCGATTTGAAGCAAGAACAATCGTGAGAGCTCCAATCGCACACAGGGACGACGGAGAAAGGACAGAGAGAGTGATGATAGTTCGTGAGTGTGTGAGAGAAGAGTGAGGGAGAAGACGGAACTGAGTGACGAGAGTTTGTGCATAACAGTGAGGGTGTCGTTCTGATGTTAGTGAGAAGTGAGGGGGAAGAAGAGGTTTGTGTTAAACGAAAAAAAATGCAGATTGCACCCGGCTCATATTTAATGCACTGGGCTTATTTTGAAATTTAGCTCGACCTAACGATGTTGCGCCCGGCTTAAACAGGTGACAGAATACCTGCTCTCTGTGCCAATTTACACCAGGCTTAGGAAAGTTGCGCGTGGTGTATTCTTCAGAAACTGTAACTTTGCAGAAACTGCATATTGACCCCAAATCTGTATCTCAAAGTACCACACACATGTTTCCTGAGTGTTAATCTACTCTTTTACCAGTTGGATGCAGAAAATGACAAAAAAAGCTTCAAGTTGACATCGAATGCTAACTTATGCACAAACACCCCTAAATGTAAAAATTATGCAAACTAAGAAGCACGACTCTAAACACTACGACACTTATTTCCTAACTAAATGCAGTGAATAAATGAAGAAAAAGGATATAAAACTGGGTTGCCTCCCAGTTAGCGCGTGTTTAACGTCCCGAGCCTGACGGTCACACCTTTCAAAGGGTTAAGTCAATGCCAAGGCATTTTCTTGCCTTTCAAAATCTCCTCCCAAGTACACCTTGAGCCTTTGACCATTCACTTTGAAAGATTCTCCTTGTTCTTTGGCCTCTAACTCAACTGTGCCATACGGGTGGACAGTTTTCACCACAAAAGGGCTGGACCACCAGGATTTCAGCTTACCCGGAAATAACCTCAACCTTGAGTTGTATAATAGCACTTTTTGGCCTAGTTCGAACTTCCTTGGGACTATGTGCTTGTCGTGCCACGACTTGGTTCTCTCCTTATAAATTCGGTCACTTTCATAGGCTTGCAAACAGATCTCATCCAACTCATTGATGTCCAAGAGGCGTTTTTCACCGGCATCTTTGTAATCAAAATTCAAGGCTTTGATAGCCCAATATGACCTATGCTCCAACTCTACCAGCAAATGACACGCTTTTCCATACACCAATTGGTACAGAGATCGACCAATAGGAAACTTAAACGCAGTCCAGTACGCCCAAAGTGCATCATCCAATTTCCTAGACCAATCCTTCTGTGATGAGTTCACAATTTTCTCTAGGATACGCTTCAACTCATGGTTAGACACTTCTACTTGACCACTTGTCTGCGGTTGGTACAGAGTAGCAACTTTATGAGTCACGCCATACTTGGAAAGCACCATATCAAGCTGTTTGTTGCAAAAGTGGGTTCCTCCATCACTAATCAAGACTCTAGGCACTCCAAACCTTGCGAAAATGGTCTTCCGCATGAATTCAATAACAACATGAGAGTCATCCGTAGAGGTTGCAATTGCTTCCATCCACTTGGACACATAATCCACACCCACTAGAATATAATTGTAAGAGTGAGAGGGTGGAAATGGTCCTATGAAGTCAATACCCCACACATCGAATATTTCCACCTCCAAAATACTATTTAAAGGCATTTCGTGCCTTTTTAAGATGTTTCCAACTCTTTGGCACCTATCACACCGTGCAACAAAGTCCTTTGCATCCTTGAAGATGGTTGGCCAATGAAACCCACATTGCAAGACTTTTTCCGCGGTTCTCTCTCCACTAAAGTGCCCTCCATATTCCGATCCATGGCAATGCCATAAGATATTCTCTACTTGAACTTGAGGTATGCACCTTCAGAGGATTCCATCAGCACAATACTTGAATAAGTAGGGTTTTTCACAAACATAGTGCTTGACGTCATTGAAGAATTTCTTCTTCTGCTGCCAAGTAAGTCCTTCAGGCACTACCTTTGCAACCTTGTAGTTGGAAATCTCCGCAAACCAGAGTATTGTTGAAATGGAAAACAACTTTTCATATGGAAACTCATCTTGAATTGGCAATTTCTTGTCCTCTTCATCCGGATTGATCAATCTTGATAGATGATCTGCAACTCCATTCTTGATTCCTTTCCTATCTTTGATCTCCACATCGAACTCCTGCAAAAACGAAGCAATCTAGGTTTGGCATCTTGCTTTGACATTAAATATTTCAATGTGGAATGGTCAGTGAAAATAGTTACTTTCGACCCTATCACATATGACCTAAACTTGTCTAGTGCAAGGACTAACGTTAGGAGTTCCTTTTCAGTCGTAGAGTAGTTCAATTGTGAATCATTTAAGACCTTGCTAGCATAGTATATGACATGAACTCTTTGTTCTACTTGCTGTCATAAAACAGCCCCCACCGCATAATCACCCGCATCACACATGATTTCAAAAGGTAGTTCCCAATTAGGTGCGGTGATTATGGGTGCGGTCACTAACATATGCTTAAGACATTCAAATGCATCAAGACATGTGAAATTAAAATCAAAGGAAACATCATGGACTATAGGATCACTAAGAGGTTTAGCAATCTTAGAAAATTCCTTTATGAAGCGTCGGTAGAAATCGGCATGACCAAGAAAGCTCCGAATGCCTTTCACACTTGTTGGGGGAGGAAGCTTTTCAATGACATCCACTGTTGCGACCGTCCGGTCCGGGCGCCGCGAAAAGAAGGTAAAAACAGAGGAGTCGCCACCAATATTTTATTTGGGAAAAACATTGGAAAAACCATTTATTTTAAGGAAACTGGTCTTAAAAAAAAGATAGAGATTTGGATACGGGAGTCGGTTACGAGTAGGGAAGGTGTTAGCACCCTACATCACCCGTTTAAATATGGTACCACAAGTTAATTGTGCAAAATAATTTTAATAGCCTTTGAAAATATTTATTTTACCCCATTTTGAAATTAAAAGAGAAATAAACACAACAAAAGAGAAAATTAAATTTTGGCTTGACAGACTGATTGATTCTGCTCCTACGTATTCCCGAGTGCGATGGAAAACGTAAAGCCACGTAATTCTTATAGAAAACAGTTTGATTGGTTGGTTGATTTTATTTTATTTTAATTTTTTTGGAAAAGATTTGATTTTTTTTGTTTTTAAAAAGCAAGTTTTTATTTCAAAATAAATTCACTCTTGCACAGGGTCCAAGATAGCAGTGTTATACGATAAACCCCTATAATTCATACGGCACTTGAGGATGAAAATCATACATCAACGTCGTAAATTGTTGCGTGAATTAAAATCTTTTAAAAAGGATTTTTTCATATTTTCTTTTTATTTTTTATGTTTTGTGATTTCAATTTTATTTTTTTATTTTTTATTCACATTTTATAGCTTGGCATCAATTTCTGAAAGAACTAGGCCCAAATAAAAAAAGCAAAACACTGGCCCAAACAAGCCAACAATTCACATAATAAAAAAAATATGAAAATAAAGTTAAAAACAAAACAAAGTCTGAAGCTCTTCTTCTCCTACGTTACAATCAAAGGAGATAGACCAAGTGAAACTGCAGAGGTAGACCCGTGCAGGGGCGAGCACGACGGAGGCATATGGGCGGAGTGTTTGGTGCGGCTGAGTCTGAGCACGATATGGTGGCGTCACTGAGAGGGCTGGCTGAGGAGCTGGTGTCACGCATATCTTGTGTCGATGACGGCGTGGCTGATAGGTGGAAGAGGCAGCGGCGGTGGACGCAGCGACGGGCTTGATGCCGTGATGGTGATGGCGGCCAGTGGTGGATGAGCAGTGGCGAAGCGGATCTGATACGGTGGAGGGGTAGATCGAACGGGTTCTGAACATAATCGGAGGAGCCGGCACGATGGCGGCGACACCATCTTGTATGTCTAGGCGCTGCACAATATGGTACAGAGGAGGATCTTTATGCTTCCCTTTATTGCTCTTGATTGTTTGGGTTTTTGTGTTGATTTTTTTATTTTGGGTGGAATGGGGTTATGGATTGATATAGAAGACGATAGGTGTTTGGGAATGTGGTTCTGATTTTTTTTTATTGGTTTTTATTGTTGAAGGTGATGTTGGGAGGAAGATGAAGATTATGGTTATGGGTATTTGATGGTAAGTGATAGCTTGGCTTTTGGAAAATGGTGTGAAGATTGTTGAGATGGTAAAAAAATATGGAGGAGATGATTGATTGTTGTGCAGTGTTATGAAGTGAATGAGTGGTGATGAAGATGGAATGGTGAAGGTGAAGGAAAAATGGAAGAAAGAAAAATGATGAAGAAGGAAGAATGGTTTGCTCCCCTAGTTTTTTGGTTCACGCCCCCCTCCATTCTAATGTGTTGTGTGTCAAACTTATAGCACAAATTAGTGAAGAAGATGACAAAAAATGTTCATGACAGCTGGGAGGAGAGGACAACAGTGATGCCTTGTTACAGCGGGGAAAATCAACTTGCTTTGTCTTGGGAGCAGAGGAGGATGTGAGCAGGATACCATTTTTGTTAAAGAGAAGGTAAAAACCAAAGGACAAAAGAAAAGTGAAATGGATTTATACTTGAAAATGGATGAAAAGGACAATACATGAGTGATGTGAACCAGAATGCAAAATAAAAGTTCGATTTTTTTTGTGTTTTTTTTTATTAACACTCCGAAACCTGTTTTTTTTTATTTATTTAATTTAATTTTTTGTTTACTTGGGCTTGGATGCTGGACTCAAAAACTTGTAACAAAAACAAATTAGGCCAATAACATGCTCAAAGTTATACTTTTAATAATTTTGCAAGTTTTTATATATTTTTTTCTTTTCAAAATATTAATTAAAAAAGAAAACACCTGGACAAAATTAGGTGTTCACTGCTGCCTCTCTTTACTTGTTTTTTATTAGATAATAGGTGTAACCGTAGTTAACCAATTATCATTATAAGGAACTAGTAAAGACAATAACTCCCATTTTGTCCGGGGTACACTGACAAGCAAAATGACACGTGACTCCAAAGGGATTTCTTGTAAAGAATCAATGGTTTGGATTGCCCACTGAGGTTTACACATAAAACTTGCATGGTGGATTTCCTGCTGAGCTTAAAAAACCAAAGATAAATAGCTTACGGGGTTGATTGCCCGTCAGAAGCTCGAACAGAAAGATAAAAGAGCTTACGGGGTGGATTTCCCGTCAGAAGCTCGAACAAAAAAGATAAAGAGCTTACGAGGTGGATTGCCCATCAGAAGCTCGAACTGAAAGATAAGAGAGCTTACGGGGTGGATTACCCGTCAGAAGCTCGAACAGAAAGATAAAAAGAGCTTACATGGTTGATTACCTGTCAAAAATATAGCTTACGGGGTGGATTGCCTGTCAGAAGCTCGAACAGAAATGTAAAAAGAGCTTACGGGGTGGGGTGGATTACCCGTCAGAAGCTCGAACGGAAAGATAAAAGAGAGCTTACGGGGTGGATTTTCCGTCAGAAGCTCGAATAGAAAGATAAAAGAGAGCTTACGAGGTGGATTGTCGAACAGAAAGATAAAAGAGAGCTTACGGGGTGGATTTCCTGTCAGAAGCTCGAACAGAAACGGGATGGATTACCCGTCACAAGCTCGAACAGAAAGATAAAAAGATCTTACGGGGTTTGGTACCCACAATAGCTTGACAACAAAACATAGCTTACAGGGTCTGGTACCCGCTGAAGTTTGAAAACAAAAAGATAGACAGCTTGCGGTGTTGGGTATCCGCTGAAGCTTGATAACAAAACAGGGAGGAACTTACAGGGTCTGGTACCCGCTGAAGCTTGAAAAGAAATAGAGCTTATAGGGTCTGGTACCCGTTGAAGCTTGAAAACAAGAAGTAGCTTACGGGGTTTGGTACCGACCAAAGCTTGATAGCAAAACAGAAAGGAGCATACGGGGTCTGGTACCCGTCGAAGCTTGAAAACTTACGAGGCCCTATGCCTACAGAAGCTAACAAAGGTAAACTTTATGGGCCCTGTGCCCGCTAAAGCTAAACAAAAACAAAACAAAGTTTATGAGGCCCGATGCCTGCTAAAGCTAACCAAGACATGACTTTTGGGGCCCTGTGCCCGCTAAAGCCGAACAAAACAAAGCTTATGAGGCCTTATGCCTGCTAAAGCTAAAAAAGGCATGACTTTTGGGGTCCTCTACCCGCTAAAGCCAAACAAAACAAAGCTTATGAGGCCATATGCCTGCTAAAGCTAACAATGACATGACTTTTGGGGCCCTGTGTCCGCTAAAGTCGAACAAATCAAAGCTTATGAGGCCCTATGCCTACTAAAGCTAACAGGACATGACTTTTGGGGCCCTCTGCCTGCTAAAACCAAACAAAACAATGCTTATGAGGCCCTCTGCCTGCTAAAGCTAACAATAACATGACTTTTGGGGTCCTGTGCCCGCGAAAGCCGAACAAATGCAAGAAGTGATGTTGACTTTGTTGATGCATGAAATGATGAGACAATGCATGATACGAGATGATTTTTTATTTGGTTGGTGAAAATCCTTTTTTTTTATGCATGATGCATGAGATGCTTTTGATGAGTGATGCAGACCTTGATTATAATTTTTTTTAAATGCATGATGCATGAGATGCTTTTTATCGATGATGAAAAAACTCTGATTTTTTATTTTTCTTTTTTGCAAACACCTCTTTGATCCTTGACTCCTTATATTTTTTATTGGTCGAGATTGAGGATGAGCTGGAGTGAGACTCCTAGATTTCGATCATCACTTATTTGTTGAACTGATGTTTTACTTCTTGCCCGAGATATGCTTTTTTGTGATGATTATCCCAATTGGATGAGATTGCCCGATCAATCTTTTAAGGATGTGACTTGCCGGCCTTCATGTATTTGGAGCTTTTCATGACTTTTCCTCTTAAACTGCCCCAGTTTATCAGTTTGAGGAGACTTCTTGTACTTTGTTTGTATTTGACCCTAATTTTTGCGTAGGTCATTCTTTGCGAGTTTTCAACCTACCGGGTCGCTCTAACTTTTACTCAGACTGCCTTTTTAGGTTTTCAGTCTAGCGAGCCTTTTTGTTTACTTTTTATTTTCTTTTTCTTTTTTGATTTTGATTTTTCTATTTTTTTTTATTTTTTTATTTTTTGGGATGTGGACAATTTTGCCACCCTTATTTGTGAAGATCAAAGCTTCTTGCTTGATTGCCAACTGAGATGCCACTTTCCTCTTGTATTAAGAATTCTTCTGGACAGAGTTGTTCATCAAAGATTTATCATTAGATGGTTAAATTGTACTGTTGAACTCGTGTTCACCTTACCTGAAGCATCATGTAACAAACTTGCATGGATTCAGAAGTATGACAGGAAAGGACAATATGGCCTGAACAACTTCTCGATTTGTGTGGGAAGTTTGACAACTCAAATGGTGTTCAAGAGAACAAAAATGAAGCAAGATGCACAAGAGGTGATATGAAGATCAGAAGGGTGTTGCCCCACTTTGGATTTATTTGATCATGGCGATTGACTCGACATATGTTGCTTGGGAACAAATTTGCCTCATAACAATTCCCTTGAGAATTGAGTGACCCTAATGTAGGGTTCCCAGAATGAAGTTGCCCCAGTGTGGGGCACTTGATGAGGAAAACTTGAGAACAGTGTTGCCGCCAGTGTAGGGTATCCAATAATGGAAATGCTCTTGGATAAGGCCCTTGAAAGCACAGCTTTGCCCCATGTAGATCTTGCTCTAACTTTGGTTAGACCGCCCTTGAGGGTTTTCAGTCTAGCGAGCTTTCCTTTTTTTTTTTTCATTATTTTCTCTTTTCTCTTTTCTTTTTTTGATTTTTTAGAGGAGCAATTAGTAAAAATCTCAGAAGAGGACAAACTTTTTTTGTCTCATAAATAAACTTGATGAAAAAGTAGCAATCATTCATTGATCAGAATGGACTTTTCAGGCTTGTAATGTGGCCAATGGTTGGGGGTCATGAAAGGAAGGATATAAGGTTCAAACAAATATGTTAAGGTTGAATAGGATCAAGGATTCATGCTCTTTTTCGATTTTTTGAGAACATTTTCTTTCTTCTAACTTTCCTTTTTTTTTTTCCTTCCTTTTTCCTTTTTTTTTTGCATGAGGTTTTTCATCCTCTTTCTTTCTCCATCTTTATTTTTCTTCTTCTTCTTTTCTTTCTATTTTTTTCACTTTCTCACTTTATGCTTCATAGTCACCATTTCTTTCATAATTACCCCTTGTTTAGGGGTGATCCTTGTCCAAGGTTTCTTTGAAGAAAAGTTTCAAGCTCAAAATGGGTAACTAAGGGTAATGATGATATTTTGTTAAGGATAGAGAAAGACAGTCAATCTTCATTTCAAATCATGATTGCTTATTTTTAAAACTTTATTTTAGAGACAAAGATGGTACTCACCAAGTTTTTATTTATTTGCTCCTCTTTTATTTTCTTTTTCGTTTTCTTTTTCTTTTCTTTTTTTGATTTTTTTTTTGAAAAGGCGTGGGCCCAGGTGGGCTGATCAATGCCTCACAAAGAACTTCTAATAATGTGGCTTAATGAACAAAACCAAGGATGATACTTGGGGAAGAAAAAGAGAAGCTAAGATATAAGAATGGCGAGCGAAATATTATGATGTGGAAGAAGATGTAAAGAATGGATGAGACAAGGTATGAATGCAAATCCATTATATTAATGCTTCAAGAAAGTGAACATGGTTCAAGTATTACATGATAAAATACAATATAACCATCATTTCATGGTAACCCATTGAGAAATAGATCTAGTCTCGGTTGCTTAGAAATTCCGAAGACAGGGATCACAAAATATTGATTCTTCTTAGAAGATCACCTCACAAGATCTTGAACGTGTGTCACACGACTTTTGCAGGACAACATGAAACCCCTCCATGGCATTGACATATGAATCTCCATGATTAGGCAAAAGGTTTTGACCCGCACTTTTGGCCACCTGAGCAAGTCTTATTTCTAGCTTCACCTCATGATCCTTGGTTTAATTGGCATTCTTTCATTGAAAGCGCGGTGGTTCCATTTTCTCCAAGGAGCACAATGCATGAAATGAATTTTTATTTTTATTTTTTTTAATAAACTTTTAACTCAAAAAGAAATGAGTATATGAAATGCATGAAAAAAGTTTTTTTTTTACCCAAAAGGTATTAATGCATGATATATATGAAAAAGAATTATTTATTGACTCAAAAAATTTTAATGCATGTGATGCATGAAGGCACTTTTTTATTCACAAAAATGACAATGCATGAGATGAGCTTCTTATTTTTTAGATGAATCAATTTTTTTTATGGATGCTTGAGATAGATGATTTTTTTTTAATGAATGCTTGATATGAATTTTTTTTATGATGAGATTGACATAAAAAGTAATTGATACATGAAATGTACACTACAAGAAAATCAGCTTTTAGCGTAGGCCAAAAGCCCACGCTACAAGGCAAAAGCCGACGCTAACGGCCACTTTAGCGTCGACTTTGCGTCGGTGTCGTGGTCGACGCTAAAAGCCTCGACGCAACGTTTAGCCTCACAAATGATGGCCGACGCTAAAATTAGCGTCGGCTAAAAGCCGACGCTAAGTGGCAGCAAAGACAATAGGGAATGACCGACGCTAAACTTAGCGTCGGCTTTAGCCGACGCTTTGTTAGAGCAGTTTAGCGTCGGCCCTGGCCTTCGCTAAAATTAGCGTCGGCCTAAGCCCACGCTATTTCAGATCATTTTAGCGTCGGATTGGCCTTCGGTAAAATTAGCGTCGGCCCAGCCTTCACTAATTTACTTTGTTATAGCGTAGGCTTTAGCGTCGGCCAAGCCTACCCAAATAATGTTTTTTTTAAATTTTTTTTATTAAGTAGCTATATTATTACAAACCTGGAAATATAAAATAAAAAATATCCTTAATAAACAATAATAGCACTGCTTTAGCACCGATATCCTTAATAAACAATAATAGCCCTGCTTTAGCACTTGCGGTACTCCAACCTTTTAACAAGTCTAACAGAGTCAAATAAAGCATAAAACTTGAAATATCACCCAACAAAAAAAAACATAATAGAACCAACTCTTTCTCCACTTACAACTCAAACCATTATAATACTTCTGTCTCAAGAACAGCTTGTATAATTGTTGATGAACCAAAACTGCCCATGATAATCCACACAGTACATAACAAAGTAAATGAACACAAACTTCAAAGTACTTGAAAAGTAAATGCGAAATGTCTAAAGTAAAGGAAATCAACATCTGCGAGGGACCATGACATGATGCCTAATCTAACGAATGGTCGTCAAGATCGTCATCATAATCAGGATGCGGACGACCCCGACTACTATTACGCTCTAAAGCTGCCATTCGCTCCATCATAGCGTGAAACTGGGCCTCCAAATTGACAGTCTGTTCCCTAGCTAATGCAGCCTCCTCCCTAGCTTTGGCTGCCTCCTCCCTAGCTCTGGTAGCCTCCTCACTAAGTGCAACGACCTCCTTAGTCTCAAACCCATTACCATGGCTAGAAGACACATGAGACTCCTGAGTTAATGAAGACATACCACGACGGACGTTCAAAGACATGTCTGCAGTTCCGTAACATCGTCCCCGGGTCCTACCCCCAACAACATCCTGCCACAATTGAAGCTTCCTCACCCCATTCACTTCCTGCATCCCATCTGTGGAGGCGTCATTAACCTGTGTCTGTATCTGAATCAAACGCTCGCGATACTCTTCCTAGTAAAGAACACAAACAAATCTTATTAAGGTACATACATTGATAACAAAGTTATATAAAAATGATGTATAAGACCAACTTACATATGTTCTTTTTGAGCGGCTATCAACCCATTCACCAGAACTCTTCTGGTGGGTGGCTCTAAAAAACTCAGCAGGATCCACAGGCCCCTGACTTGTTTGGACCTAACCAAAAAGCCAACACATGTTCATTTACAAAGAAAATCAGTATATGATAATGGACTAAACGTGAATATTAAGTAAATACGTACCATGTCTAGTGCCACCTCAAGGTGAGATCTGCGACCTGTCGTGTGAACTGCACCACCCTTTTCTGAAGCCCGATTGGTCTTATTTTGTGTTGATATCTTTAGGAAGGCATCACTTTGCCAATATTCAAGAAGACCAATCCATGCCTCGTCCCCCATCCATTTAGGTTGCGTCCCCTTCTTCCTCTTCTTGTCGAGGATGTCAGAAAGACGCTTTGCACATTTTTGCTGAAAGACCTTAAAGATGGTGTCGTAATGACAAGGATCCCAAGAAACTCTATCCTGCAAGAAGAATTAATCAAAATAGTTAATCAGATAAATAAGTATATATATAAGCTCTTCACATGTGTTAACTTGAATAAAACTGTGAACTTGTGTTAATTAAACAAACGTAGGCTTAAAGATAAAAAAACTTGAATGAAAAGCAATATACTAAAATACTCCCTTACACTGACTAATAATAAAAAGCAATATAGAACTTACCCTAAATCTGGCCCACCAAAAGTTCCTCACTTCATCAGGGGTCACAGTCCAGCAATGGTGAACACCCCGAAATTGTGAGGTGATGGCAAACTTAATCGCATCAGCAACAACTTCTGCTGGAGTCCACCTACCAAAAATCCAAACTCAATGTCAAATGTCAAATCAAATGCATATATAAAACCAAGTGCTTAATAAATATATAAAGAAACAAAGAAAGTTCCAACTTACCCTTTCCCAATAGGACATATAATGATCTTCCCCCGTCAAGATCCTTCCTGGTACGCCTCGGTCGACACTGACGAGGGGCGTGCTCGTCATGCCCCTCCTCTTCCTCCTCCCCCCCCCTTCCTGCTCCTCATGCTCCTCATCCCCCTCCTGCACCTCCTCATGTTGGTTTACCTCCTCGTGGGGAGGCTGCTGCAACACAGGCTCCTGTGGCATGCGGTATGAAGATGAACCACACTCAAATTTCCTAGGGGGCATGTATCCCGGAGTAGGGATCATAGTGACTACGTCTGGGGTAGGCTCGGAAGGTGGTGGTGTGACGACCGGCTGGGAAGGAAGGACCGGCGGTGCTATAGGCTCAAAAGGTGGTTCTCAGAAGTCATCTCTCGACGGATTTTGCGGTGTGTCTCTGCAACAAGATCGCCAGGTCGTAGAAGCCTCCCTCGACCTCTATTGGTAGGCATCTTCCCTCGACCTCGTCCTGACATCTACTGTAGTGCAAAATATAACATATAGATATACATATGATCTAATCATGCATATAAAGTTGAACTTGTAAATAATAAGATACACATTAAAATAGTTAGATACATATTCTAAACATATATGTAAAGTTGACTTGTGCATGTTAAGACACATTAGGATACATATTAAAATAGTACAATGCATATTCTTAACATATAATCTAATCTAATCCTCGTCACTATCCTCATAATCGTCTTCATCCTCATCCTCGTCCTCCCCCTTCTCCTCATCTTTATCACTACATTCTATCGAAACACCTTCATCTTCTGATTGACCATCGTGATCCATTGAATCGTTATTACGGTCAACTATTTGTTCGAACCCATTTATGGTTTCATCAAGTAAGCCTTGTAATGGTTCAACTTCTGTAATTGGTACAACGGGTGACATCTCATCAGCCTGATAAGGCTCTTCATCCTCTATGTCCTCGACTTCCACATGACCCCTTGGTTTTGTGGTGATTACCGCAGACCAACCACGTAGGTCTTTACACGTTTCTAGATAAGGGACATAATATACTTGTCTTGCTTTTTCTGCAAGAATGAACGGATCATATCGACCATACCGTCTATTCATCTTAATATCGACAATATTATAATGTGGATGGACCCTTGTGCCTCTATTCCTTGTTGGATCAAACCATTCACAGTAAAATATAGCAATCTTATTACTCAAACCATGATATTCCAATTCAAAGATACGTTGGATAATGCCGTAAAAATCATCTTCTCCTCCTTCAGTAACACCTTTTACATGCACCCCACAATTTATGGTTTTTTTACCATCACTCCAATGTTAGTGTGAAACCTGTACCCATTTACAAAGTACATGTGCCATGATGTTGCTTTTGTTATAGGACCCCAAGCTAATGCCTTTATGTTTATGTTGATCACCCTATTCCTCTCATCATAAACCTACATAGAAGAGACACATATGCTTAGAGGGCGTGATTGCTAATAATTTCATCATTTCTGTACATTACACTTACATATTCCTTCAACCACGTGGGAAATTCTGCATGTATACGACCAGAAGCATCTTGATCATTGATGGAGTGATTTTGCAAGAATGCACTAACATCAAGCACAATTTTGATAAGTAACTCTACAATACTCAATGCGTCAAGCACACACTTGAAGGGATACAAATTTTACTTACTCAAGATATGATTTAACCTCATGGCAATTGATCAGCACATGCACATGAGCAGATTTCCATTCATCATCTGTAAGCCAATGGGTTTGACACTTCCCGCTAGGACGACCAGATTTGTTCAAGAGTGATAGCGTTGGGTGGACGCCTTCATGTCCCGATCGAGGATCGTTCCTAAAACTTGTGGTAGGCAACAAGCTAAAGGTCTTGAAATAGTGAGAGCAGAAATAGGTTGTCTCACGTTGTAAGTAGAAAGCACATATGGAACCTTCCACTCTAGCCTTATTTTTCACCACCCGCTTTGCGTCGCCCATGAATCTACATGTAAAATGACCATACATCTTTGAATTCGAAAGAAATCAAGATGTAAATACTTAAAAAATTAATTTAATTACCTTTCAAATGGATACATCCACCGATATTGAACCGGACCACCAAGGATTGCTTCATTGGGTAGGTGAATTGGAAGATGATCCATTGAATCAAAAAATCCCGGTGGAAAAATCCTTTCCAACTTGCATATGATGATGGGAATATTTTGCTCCAATCTAACCAAGTCGTCCATCCTCAATGTATTACAACATAGATCTTTGAAGAATCGACTTAATTCAGTTAGTGCTTTCCATACACATTCGCAACGAACGAAAGGCAATTGGGAGTAAGCACTCCATGAATATATGACAATCATGGCTTTTCATCCCATGCATCTTACCCTTGGAGACATCGACACACCTAGCAAGGTTTGAAGCGTAGCCATCTGGCATTTTCAGTTCGCTAATCCATTTACACACTAACTTTGCATCTTCTGGTGACAAAGTGTAGCTTGCCTTTGGCTTTCCCATCTTTCCATTAGGTAAGGGTTGCATCTCCAAGTCCCTGCGTGCACGTAAACACGTATATATCCATTCTCGCCTTTTCATTGTCCTTTGTTTTACCCTTGACATTCATGACAGTGTTTAGCACATTATCAAAGAAATTCTTCTCTATGTGCATCATATCAAGATTGTTCCTTAACAAGTTGTCCTTCCAGTATGGAAGATCCCAAAATATACTTTGTTTGGTCCAATTATGATACCCGCCATACCCTTGCAATCTGCCCCAACCAACCTCTGTCACTTTTGGGAAATCACGAACTAATTCCCAGATTTGATGCCCTGTTAACATGTAAGGTGGGCCATCTTTCTCATCCCTGTTTCTTGTAAAACCCCTTTTACTTCTTCTGAAAGAATGATTTTCTGGCAGGAATCGACGATGACAATCGAACCAAGAATTTTTTCCACCATATTTCAAGGTGAAAGCTTTTGTGTCTTCCATACAATAAGGACATGCCAATTTACCCTGTGTACCCCATCCAGATAACTTGCCATAGGCTGGAAAATCATTAATTGTCCACATTAAGCATGCTCTCATGAGAAAGTTTTGTTTCATCGAGATATCGTAAGTCAAAACACCAAATCTCCACAACTGTTGCAAATCATCAATCAAGGGCTGCAAGTAAACATCTATCTTTGATTTTGGGTTAGATGGTCCAGGAATGAGACAAGTCAAGAACATGTATGGTTTGGTCATGCACATTTCTGGGGAAGATTGTAAGGCGTAACTATGACCGGCCAACATGAGTATGGAGAAGTCGACGCTTGGATGTAAGGTGTAAACCCATCAGCACATAGGCCCAATCTTACATTTCTTGGCTCACTGGCAAAATCTGGATAAACATCATCAAAGTGTTTCCATGCCTTCCCATCGGATGGATGGCGTAGAACGTTCGAACTCGCCTTATTTTCATGATGCCACCTCTTTCGAGCCGCAGATTCTATTGATGCATACAATCTTTGTAACCTGGGAATGATTGGCAAATAAAACATTCTCTTCACCTGAACATTTATGTGTTTTCCCATACCTTTCATTGGAGGAACATACCTTGCAGCTTGACAAAATTTGCACTCAGATAAGTTTCTATCCAGTTTGTAATATAACATGCAACCATTTACACAACAATCAATCTTCTCAGCCTTTAACCCTAACTTAGACACCAACTTTGTTGCTTGGTAATGGTTCTCGGGTAAGCATTGTTTTGATCCTAGCTCTTTAGCTACGTTGGCAAGCATTTGTGCAAAATAATCTATTCCCTTTTGAGGAACATGCCAGTTAGATCTACCTGCCAAAAGCTTAACAGATATTGATAACCTAGATTCGGTAGCTCCTTCACAAATGGGCTGGTTTGCAGAGATTAATGTATCGTAAAACCGTTGAGCTTCGGGATTGGGCATCTCGTCTTCATTAAGTGTCTCGTTCCCCATGTTAGCATTGACATGGGAGGCATCGACAAATGGCCTTAAAGCATCATACACCATATGATTCATTGACATAAATTCATCATCATTATCCACATGACAAGTACTGTTTGAATGACCCCCTAGGTCCATATCTGGCTCCACTTCTCCATGTTCAGTCCAGATCAAATAGTTTGTCTTAAACCCGAACTTGTACAAGTGAACCTTTACCTCGCTTGCAGCCAATAGCTTCATGCACTTACACTTTGCACAAGGACATCTGATCCCTCCTTCGGACAAAAAGTAGGGTTGTTCCTTAGCATGGTTGACAAACTCATCAACTCCACTAACAAACTCATCTTTCAAGCCTCGCCTATCAGGATTGACCCTATCATACATCCAACTACGATCCATTTTCTACGTGGTAAACATACAATTATCAGCCACTAGGGGTACCAGAAAAACTTCGGAAATTTTTTGTGAAAATAGCAATGTATAGCACCTAGTCCAGCATCATGCATCTCAAACAAGTTCACACCTATTGAGCTCTGCTCTCCACTACATATATCCTCAAATTCATTGTCCATCTAAAATCCTAATCTAAGAGGAGGGGGATGGAAGACTTGTACATTAGTACAGAAGAGATATTAGATCACAGGAAATGAATTTATAGCACACAACATGATCGTATTTCAATAACTGTTCATGAATTTAAAAAAGGCATCTCAAAGGGTTCATCACACACAGAGAAAACTAAACATAAGCAGATTACATGAAATACATGGGGTATCAAACAAAATTACTCAGATTCATAATGATGGGATGAAGCTACTTGACTATATGCATATAAATCACTAGGTGCATGTTTATGTATGTTTAGTATTTAGATACACAATAAAGATCTAAATACGTGATAATCAAATTTAACCTCAAACCAGTAAGGTAAGAAGTGTGTCAAATGCTATACAGATGCATGATAATGGATTAATTTAGGGGAAGGGATATGCAATAGCAATTAGCAACTGTTTCACAAAACCAATCAAAACTATATGGCATGGTAAAAAAAATCATCATAGGGAAACATCAAGTTCCAGTTAGAAACAAATAAAACACTGACCTTCAAGAGCAGGATTTCGTGGGATCTAAAGTAGTAACAGGTTTGATCTTTGCTTGTATTCTTCGGTAAGCAACAGGTTAATAGAAATCCACTAGCTAGAAATAAAGAGCAGAGTAAAGTGAGTAGTGAGTACCAAAACCAAACAAATATGATAGATTGGCTTCACAAACAGAAGAAAGCAAAATGGGGTCAACAGTTTCCTCTACACAAAGCTGGTTGATGTGCAAAACTTCCTCATAAAATGGTTTATTTACACGCATATAAAGAAACAACAGCATGTGACAGTCATTCTTTTTCAGCTCCAAGTTAGTGATCCATTAAACATGGATTGCATTTTTTTAACTTCACAAAGATTGCATTGCAGTAAAGATGTACTTGTACCCAACCATCAATACACAAAAACTATGAGAATGAGTAGTGAAGAGAGAGCCACAATATAAATCCAATTACATCCTTATTCATGTTTCCTATCCAATAATGCATTCTGGGTGTTAGTGTATAAAAAATGAAACTGAAAAAATGTAGCAATTGAGAAGTTTAAACTGCTAATCGTCATTCAAATGGATTGAGATTTAGAGCCCAGGTCCAACCCAAATCCACAAACATAAATATTTGAGAATTCCAATTAAAGGTTGTTACAAACATGTGAAACTGAGTCCAATTCATTAGCTACCAAATTTTCTTACTACAAGGTCTTTAGATGATACATCCATATTTGGGATGCCAATTATAGTTTTCATAAACTTCCTAAATATGTTTTCTATCATCGCAAGGATAAGAACTCAGTAAATATTATTGCACAAAATAAGAACTCAGTAAATGTCAAAAAGGGATCTTTCACATTCAATTTCTTTCATGGTTGATATTAAAAGCATACTTGTTTGAGACAAGTTTAATTGGTACCATGAATGGTAATTGGTACCATCCATAACAGTAGAAACATTGAATGCACCAGGGTTTTCATTTGGGTGCAAGAAAAGAGGATTGGAAGGGTCTATTGGAGGATTAGCCATGCGAAATTGGCAGAGAAAGAAGAAGGATGAAGCTTTCAAACAAAGAACGAGCTTTTTGAAGATAAAGAGAGAAAAAGGTGAAATGGATCAGTGCTGCAGCGAAGAAAGCATGGCTATTCCTAAGAAAATCAAACTGATACCATGTTAAAATCTAACAATGGCAAGCAGTAACAAAAGATCTGAATGGAGAAGATTCTCATTAGAATTGATCAATCACAGAGTCTAGAGGTGCATCTCTTATATAGAGACTATACTTCAGGTATGTTAAAAAGGGAACTCAGCTAAAGCTACTCACTAACTAAGTGCATAACAGATTTTGAATTCCAATCCATGAAAACACCTCGGATCACTGTATTCTGCAAACTACAATTCAAATTAAATTGTTACTATTTTACTTTCTCTAGAAGCAAAGAAGAATCACACAAGATCCTATTAAAGATTAAACAAGTCAAAGAAACCACAGAAAGAGGAATGGTGATTGATAAAAGTAAATAATACTAAGAATACCTATATATATGTAGCAGAGCAGCAATCACTAAGAAACAAACACTAAGAATCTAAAAAATTGTGGCACAGTCACAAACTTTAAAGAGTTGGGAGTTCTTCTAATTTATAAAATCCAGCTTTGATTAATCATTCAAAGACAAAATCAAATTACTTGTTTGTTTCTAGCCTTAGGTTAGTTGCATATCCTGTTAGCACTGATGCAACCACAAGCACAAAGCTAACCAAAAACTGAAACAGGCAAAGAAAACACCTAGGCAACAGAACAAATACTCAGCAAATAGCAATGGGAAAGTGTATTTGCCAGTGTAAATTAGTTTGACCATATTATTTACCACAAGCAAATTCCCAATCTGAGATGTCCCTAGTAGAATTCTTATCTTGTTTACACTCGACCCTCCTTTTGGCACCCAAATCATTATCATCACCACTTTCAGCAGCATCACAACACCCACGATTGTTCTCACCAGAACCATTCACAATAACAATAAAACACAAACAAACAATGGCCAAAACCAATCCATCCAACCCAAACCAATGCCTTTGTCCTAAAGATTTAGACTTTGGCAGATCTTGAATTTTCCTCACATATTTAACTGTAGTCAACGCAAATGACAAGCCCTGTGCAAGCTGAATCCCTCTTACAACACACAAAGGAATCATCTTGTACACAAGTTGCATCGACCTCGTCACACCCAGAACCAATAACGCGCCGCCGGTCAAGATTCCGGCGGCCATGATCTCCGGCACACCGAAATCGGTGTCGGACAAGGCTTCTGCTGCGATGGATTTCATGGGCTGGACAGGCATGGGGACCCCATAAATGGCACCTGTGAAGATCAGAGTAGATACCTTCGGCGCCGGAGAACCCCTCTCCATCTCCGACGATACCCCCGCCATATTCCTCAACCCAAAACCAAAACCCTCCTCCACCACTTCATATCCCATCTCCCTCCTCTTCCCTCCACCCACTACTACCACCATTATTCAGTGAGAAGGAGAAGGAAAGATAGTGATAAAGAAACATACCGGCGGCGGCGAAGGAGACCGAGGACCGATGGTGCTGCAGCGGTGGCGACGGCTGCGCAAGTTTGTCCGATCCCGCGAAGTCTTCGAGCTCTCGATCAGTGCGCGGTAAGGAATAGTGTAGAAGAATGAAACAAAAGAGGGAAAATATTAGCTCCAGCCCACTATAGCGTCGACAGGTCCGACGCTAATACACTGATCAACGTAGTGTCGGTCAAAACCGATGCAAAATGTCTTAAAATAGCGTCGGCTTGGCCCACGCAAAATTGAATCCAAAGTAAAAAAAAAAAGGTAACAGTATTGCGTCCATTTTGCGTCAGCTTGGCCGATGCTATAGCATCGGAGTCGTGGCCTATGCTAATAGTTCGACGCTAAATCGTAACTTTCTTGTAGTGGTATGAATTTTTATTTTTTTGGTCTGAAAAGTTTTTAGTGATGCATGCATAAAATGAAGGAGATGCATGGCTTCTTATTTTTCCTTTTTTCTGATTTTGAATGCTTGAGATAAATGATTTTTTGTAATTTTTATTAACCCAAAAAATATTTAATGCATATGATACAAAATATATAAAGAATATGAATGAGTTACAGAAAGATGATTTACACAAATCCCTTTTTTATTATTTACGGAAAAGCATGAGATACAAAATATGAAAATGGATTTTTTTTTGTTACAAGCAAAAGGACTTACGTAAATAATTTTTTATTTAAAAAAAACTAAAAAAAGTGAAGTTTTCTTTGACAAAAAACATGAACATGAGCGAAAAAAAATGCTCCCATTGTGTCATAAGACGGGTAAGACTTATGTTATGACTCTAACCGGTTGGTCACTAAGTTTGCTTTATGAGTGAATTATAGGATGCGTCAAAAATCCTAAAATTCACGGTCCCTAGATTGCCCTCATCTAAAAGATGAGGACCCGAATCCATGAACCTCACCATAGTGACAAATAAGTCACAATATGGCAGTCCACGTACCGGTAGCAATCCGAGCGGGAGAATTAATGACTGTCAGGGACGCAAAAGCATCACAATAACATCACTGAAGCCCCTTCTAATCCTATGGCATTCCAAGACTCGGGTATAGAGCCCAAAAGTGTGTGAAATATGTGATGGTGATGTGCGTGCTAGGAGCATACAAACCTACACAAAACCTATTAAAACGAAACCTACACCACATACGTAAAAAGAACAACCAACAACAAAATAATTCTCTACCCTAGGCTTGCAAGAATATACAAAGACAACTATGAGAGCATATAAAACTATTTACAGAAGAAATAAAACAAAGAGGGGTAAAATTAATATTTTCAAAGTTATTAAAAGAAATTGCACAACCAACTATGATAGGTCTGACTCTCAAAAATCCCCAGTGGAGTCGCCAGCTGTCGCGACCGTCCGGTCCGGGCTCCGTGAAAAGAAGGTAAAAACAAAGGAGTCGTCGCCAATATTTTATTAGGGAAAAACATTGGAAAAACCATTTATTTTAAGGAAACTGGTCTTAAAAAAAGATAGAGATTTGGATTCAGGAGTCGGTTACGAGTAGGGAAGGTGTTATCACCCTACATTGCCCGTTTAAATACGATACCTCAAGTTAATTGTGCAAAATAATTTTAACAGCCTTTGAAAATATTTATTTTACCCCATTTTGAAATTAAAAGAGAAATAAACACAACAAAAAAGAAAATTAAATTTTAGCTTGACAGAATGATTCATTCTGCTCCTACGTATTCCCGGGTGCGATGGAAAACTCAAAGCCACGTAGTTCTTATAGAAAACAGTTTGATTGGTTGGTTGATTTTATTTTATTTATTTTTATATTTTTTTGGAAAAGATTTGATTTTTTTTGTTTTTAAAAAGAAAGATTTTATTTCAAAATAAATTCACTCTTGCACAGGGTCCAAGATAGCAGTGCTATACGATAAACCCATACAATTCATACGACACTTGAGGATGAAAATCATACATCAACGTCGTAAATTGTTGCGTGAATTAAAATCTTTTAAAAAGTATTTTTTCATATTTTGTTTTTATTTTTTATGTTTTGTGATTTCAATTTTATTTTTTTATTTTTTATTCACATTTTATAGCTTGGCATCAATATCTGAAAGAACTTGGCCCAAATAAAAAAAGCAAAACACTGGCCCAAACAACCTGACCCAAACAAGCCAACAATTCACATAATAATAAAAAAATATGAAAATAAAGTTTAAAACAAAACAAAGTCAGAAGCTCTTCTTCTCCTACGTTACCATCAAAGGAGATAGACCAAGTGAAACTGCAGAGGTAGACCCGTGCAAGAGCGAGCACGGCGAAGGCGTATGGGCGGAGCGTTTGGTGCGGCTGAGTCTGAGCATGATATGGTGGCGTCACGGAGAGGGCTGGTCGTGGAGGTGGTGTCGCGCAGATCTGGTGTCGATGATGGCATGGCTGATAGGTGGAAGAGGTAGCGGCGGTGGACGTAGCGACGGGCTTGATGCCGTGATGGTGATGGTGGCCAGCGGTGGATGAGCAGTGGTGAAAAGGATCTGATACGGCAGAGGGGTAGATCGAACGGGTTCTGACCAGAATCGGAGGAGCCAGCACGATGGCGGCGACACCATCTTGTATGTCTAGGCGCTGCACAATATAGTACAGAGGAGGATCTTTATGCTTCTCTTTATTGCTCTTGATTGTTTGGGTTTTTGTGTTGATTTTTTTATTTTGGGTGGAATGGGGTTATGGATTGATATAGAAGACGATAGGTATTTGGGAATGAGGTTCTGATTTTTTTTTATTGGTTTTTATTGTTGAAGGTGATGTTGGGAGGAAGATGAAGATTATGGTTATGGGTATTTGATGGTAAGTGATAGCTTGGCTTTTGGAAAATGGTATGAAGATTGTTGAGATGGTAAAAAAAAAAATGGAAGAGATGATTGATTGTTGTGCAGTGTTATGAAGTGAATGGGTGGTGATGAAGTTGGAAGGGTGATGATGGAGGAAGAATGGTTTGCTCACCTGGTTTTTTGCTTCACCCCCCTCTCCCCCCAATTCTAATGTGTTGTCTATCAAACTTATAGCACAAATTAGTGAAGAAGATGACAAAAAATGTTCATGACAGCTGGGAGGAGAGGACAACAGTGATGCCTTGTTACAGTGGAGAAAATCAACTTGCTTTGTCTTGGGAGCAGAGGAGGAGGTGAGCAGGATACCATTTTTGTTAAAGAGACGGTAAAAACCAAAGGACAAAAGAAAAGTGAAATGGATTTATACTTGAAAATGGATGAAAAGGACAATACATGAGTGATGTGAACCAGAATGCAAAATAAAAGTTCAATTTTTTTTTATTAACAATCAGAAACCCGTTTCTTTTTTCTTTTTCTTTTTTTTATTTAATTTTTTGTTTACTTGGGCTTGGATGCTAGGTTCAAAAACTTGTAACAAAAACAAATTAGGCGAATAACATGCTCAAAGATATACTTTTAATATTTTTGCAAGTTTTTATATATTTTTTTCTTTTCAAAATATTAATTAAAAAAGAAAACACCTGGACAAAATTAGGTGTTTACATCCACTTTAGCTTTATCTACTTCAATCCTCTTAGATGAGATCTTATGCCCAAGTACCACTCTTTCTTTCACCATAAAGTGATTTTTTTCCCAATTTAGCACCAAGTTGGTTTCTTGGCACCTTTTGAGCACACAAGCTAAATTCTCCAAGAAATTATCAAAAGAGGCTCCAAAAACCGAAAAGTCATCCCTGAGCACCTCTATGAACTTCTCAACCATGTCGGAGAATATAGCAAGCATGCACCGTTGGAAAGTTGCCGGAGCATTGCACAACCCAAAGGGCATTCTTCTATACGCAAAAACTCCATAAGGGCAAGTAAAAGAGGTCTACTCTTGATCTTGAGGATCCATTGCAATTTGATTATACCCGGAATAGCCATCCATGAAACAATAATAGGCATGACCTGAGAGACGCTCCAACATTTGATCAATGAATGGAAGAGGGAAGTGATCCTTGCGATTTGCATCATTCAATTTCCGGTAGTCTATGCAAACTCTCCTTTGTGGTTGCACTAACGGCTTATAATCATCTTCAAGTAAAATCTTGTGCATGCAAAGTGAGGGACTTATACCCTTCAAATCTGAAATCTTCCAACCAATGGCCGATTTGTGGGCTCGCAATACTCTAAGAAGCTTGTCTTCCTCATCACTCTTCAAGGCATTGTTGATGATGACCGGGAAGTCTATTTTATCACCCAAAAATGCATAACGTATGTAGGTGAGAAGGGAGTTGTTTGAGCTCCGGTTTTTGAATTTCTTCTGGTTTCTCATCCTTTTTGAGCTCCTTTTTGCTAGATTCATATTTCAAATACGCAGGCAAAGCTTCCAAATGCTTCACCAATTCCAAACACTCTTCCTCTTCAATTTTCGTATCTTTCTCTAGACCTTGGGATTTTACCAACACTTTTTCAAGTGATGAACCAAAATGAGAATCATGAGCATATGATGCTACTATAGAGTCTTCCACATCAACACTCCAACATTGAGCCTTATCCTCTGGGTGTTTCATTGCATCAAAGACGTTAAAGATCACATCCTCATCTTGCACCTTCAATGTTAACTTGCCTTGTTGCATGTTGAAAGATTTGGCAAGTGTACCAAATCGTACAAGTAATAAAGTGAGAGTAGAGTATCGTTCCCAACGAGGATTGTGTTTCAAGTATCAACTTAGCCTAGGCAATAGCTATTTGAACCTATGAATGTCATGTTTGTAGAAGAGTTTTTTATGGATTTTTGATTACAAGTTGTCACAAGAATGAATGCAATGCAATTAAAGAATGTATTCAATATAGGTAAAAGCGGTTAGGCATCGGAATCCTCTAATTCTTCACTTAATGTAAATTCATTCAGTCCTAATTCCAATTCATTCCACTCAATTGTCATTCAAATCATTAACCTAGATTTATCCCTAATTCCTTAGGTGATAATCCTTTTGTACAAATCAAGAAGCCTAATTCCTTAGGTCACTCAAGCATTTGCACAAACATTAAGCATGTGATTCATAAGAATGCATTGAAACATAGTTCTATTCCTAGAATCAACATTCCAATGGTAATCTACTTCATTTCCAATCCAATAACCAATTTTCCAATTGTGAGATTGAATCTAACATCAATCTAGAGTTGATCAATCAATAGAAGCATTAAGCATAGAAGCAAATCACTCTAATTGAATGAAACAGAATTGAATTCAGAATCAAAATCAATTACATCAAGAATCAAATCAGAATCATCCTAACCTAACCTAAAATATCTAACAGCTCATAGTAAAAAGGGAAAAACGAGAAGAGAAGAAGAAACTTGAGTGGATGTGAGTGGAGGAAGCCATGGAAGCTCCAAATCTTGTTCCCAAGCTTGGATCTTCAAGGAAGCAGAGAGAAGATGATGAACCTCGAGTGTGAGAAGTGAAAAATGAGCCGAGAGATCCTTTCAAATCTGTTCAAAACGAATTTATACTGGGTCGGCTCGTCTGCCAGCGCTGGGCGCCCCTGGCCTGCGCTGGGCGTCAAAACATCTTCTGCTGCTGAAGCACCAGCGCTGGGCTCTAATTGCTAGAGCTGGGCGCTAGCTTCCTTCCAATTTGCCAGCGCTGGGCGCTGGCCTATGCACTGCAGGATGCAGTTTTCTTCCGGTTCTGTTCGTGCTGAGCGTCCAATTCGAGGGCTGAGCGCTGGGCTACTATTCCTGCACATTTTCAACCTCTTTTAAGTATATTTTCAATATAAATTGAAATCTAAGTATCAAAACTCTATTCAAATGAATGTGTACATTTTCTTATCACTTTTCCTATAATTTCTAGGATTATTTACAAACTCTTTCCTAATTACACTTCCAAACTAACATATTTTACACATTCATCACAACCCCAAACTTAGAAATTTTGCTTGTCCTCAAGCAAACAATTAAATTCAAAACAGGGGTGAATGAGATAGATTTTCATGGTCAATTCTCTTGTGAAGCAAATTACTCATGCAAGACTTCAATTCCTTGACACTTTTGCAAAATGGACAAGCATCACACAATCATTCATAAATTCCAATTGATCACAAGTTTCATGCTTTAGAACAATCAAACATAGTACAAAATTAGCTCCATTGAATGCACAAAATTATCCCTTGCAACCTCTCTGTTTAAGTGTTTCACAAATCCTCACTTGGTCATGTTTGCTCTCAATTCCAATCATCATGCATTCCCCAATCCTAATCTTGATAAGATGCTAGGAACACACATCACAAATGCCAATGCAACACATATCATGAGGTCTTTTATTTGGATGTAATGGGGCTTAGGTACGGGTGGATGAGAATAAGGATATATATGCTATGCTACTTTGGCTTCAAGGACTATTTGGACTCTTTTGGAATTTTCACTTGCCTAGTCTAGCAACAAGCACATAAGCACACAATTTGTGCTATTTCCTTTTTATTCATTTCCAACTATTTCTTTTTCTCCTTTTCTCTTGTTGCTTCTTGTTTTAATTTTCTTTTCTTTCTATTTTGCCTTTTTCTTTCTTTGTATACTTTCTCTTTCCTTTTCCTCTTTTTGGCTTTTTCTATTTTTATTTTTCTTTTTTCATTTTTTTTTCTAGTAGGCATCTTTAGTGGCCTACTTACCACCCCAACTTTATTTGCTTGCTTGTCCCTAAGCAAGAGAACAACCCCAAACTTAAGTCCAAACATTCCTCTAAGCTAAAGTAGTGGGACAAAATGGTTTTTTCGCTTTTTGGCTTGTAATGTGCGATCATACCAAGAAAAATAGGCCAAGGCTCAATTGGGCTTAACAATGGAAAATGATAGGTTGGCAATTATGGCACCAAGCTTAAACAAAGAATTATTGCCTCAATCATTCATGCATATGCAAGAACATTGCAACAATGACAAGCATTCAAGGCAAGAAAAGGTGAGAACATGCAAGTGATGGACAATCACACATGAAAGAAATCAAGTCATCTGGATAATGTGCCAGAGCATTTGGGCTCAAAAGCTCACAGTTTATGTTGATGTGCAAGAGAAAATCCATGCATTCAACATTGCATCAATTATAGCATGAAAAATTGTCACAAACAATTCACAAGGATCAACGGTTTCAATGAAATCATATGCCCAGCAAGTATAAAATGCATCATGTTAGAAATTTCAGTCAAGCAAAAGTTCTATGCTTACTAGAGAATCTACACAAAAATCCATTCAACACAAGTTGTGCAATATATGCAAGTTTGGGCAATTTATTCCTACAACTAACTAACAAATGAAAGAGTGCAAAGAAAATTAATAGAGTTCAGAACACCCCCTTTCTTCTGCACACTGGATGAGTATGTGAATTTTTTTTTTGATTTTTTTTTTCATTAATTCCAGCGCTCAGCCTCCACTTGGGCGCCCAGCTCTAGCTGCCTAGCGCCCAGCTCTAGCTGTCTGGCGCCCAGCTCTAGCTGTCTAGGAGCTACAGAAATGTGCAGCGCTCGTCCTTCCTGCGGAACGCCCAGCTCTACTCATCCTGGTAGTCTCTGACTTTTCCTACGCTGGGCGTCAAGCTGAGCGCCCAGTGCCTGTGCAGGGCCATTTTCACCATTCTAGTGTGTCATTTCTCCCCTTCCTTTGCTCCACTTTCCTTAGATGTGCCTGTACAAAAATTTAAACCAATTCCACCACATTAAATGGTTTACACATCAAGGAACCACTCAACAACTCATTGAACTCCTTATTTTGCATGCTAAGGGAAAAAAAATTGAAAGAAATGCAAGAAGAAAATGCTTGGGTTGCCTTCCAAGTAGCGCTTCTTTAACGTCACTAGCTTGACATATTGTCACCCCATTAGGGTGGATGATATGATAAAAAGAAAATTTCATCCTTCCGCTTCCTTCTTTTAGGTAACAATCCCATATATTTGGCATAGGGACAAGAATGTTCCCATGCTCCAACAAGTAAGCATTTGGGATATGTGTTCCCCCATTTGAAGCATGTACAACTCATTATGTGGAGGACTCTTCTCTTCGATCACCAAGGGTTGAGTCTTAGTCATATGAATCTCTTCTTGTATCACCCTTGGTTTCTCTTCAATGTCACTGTTTTTATTTTTTTGTTTTTCATCTACTCCTAAATCTACACTTTCTTTTTGTTTTTCATCCACCACCTCTCTTAAGTCATGTTCACTGTTCATTTCTACAAGCACATCTTCTTCTTGCTCAACTATTTCCCAAACATGCGACTCTTGCTCTGCTACCAACTCTTTATTTTTCTGCACAAAACAACCCAATTTCTTAGATAGTGTCTCAACTTGAATCTCAAGATTCATGATTGAAGCTTGTGTGTTCTTAAAATTCGCATGAGTAGCTTCAATGAATTGAATTAAAACATTTTCAAGGTTGGACATTCTATCTAGTGACTCATTGGATTGATGGTGATGTGGTACATCTTGCTCCCACATGAGGTCCTTCATGTAATAAACCCCCTCATTTGCATTGAGTTTCACCTCACACTCTTCAAATTTATGGTATGCACCACAAAAATCACATGTAGGTCGCAGTGGTTTCATTGCCTTCACTTGCATGAACTATAATAATGAAGGATAGTGAATACTTTCCTCACAAAACAGAAATCCAAAGCAAGGAAAAGATGAGAATATCCAATATATCAAGTATTCAAACAAAAACAGAAAATAAACACTAAAAAAAATGTTCAAATTAACAATGCCTTTGCTTCGTTGATATTGAAATCAACAATCCTCGGCAACGGCGCCAAAAACTTGTTGAAAGATTTGGCAAGTGTACCAAATCGTACAAGTAATAAAGTGAGAGTAGAGTATCGTTCCCAACGAGGATTGTGTTTCAAGTATCAACTTAGCCTAGGCAATAGCTATTTGAACCTATGAATGTCATGTCTGTAGAAGAGTTTTTTATGGATTTTTGATTACAAGTTGTCACAAGAATGAATGCAATGCAATTAAAGAATGTATTCAATATAGGTAAAAGCGGTTAGGCATCGGAATCCTCTAATTCTTCACTTAATGTAAATTCATTCAGTCCTAATTCCAATTCATTCCACTCAATTGTCATTCAAATCATTAACCTGGATTTATCCCTAATTCCTTAGGTGATAATCCTTTTGTACAAATCAAGAAGCCTAATTCCTTAGGTCACTCAAGCATTTGCACAAACATTAAGCATGTGATTCATAAGAATGCATTGAAACATAGTTCTATTCCTAGAATCAACATTCCAATGGTAATCTACTTCATTTCCAATCCAATAACCAATTTTCCAATTGTGAGATTGAATCTAACATCAATCTAGAGTTGATCAATCAATAGAAGCATTAAGCATAGAAGCAAATCACTCTAATTGAATGAAACAGAATTGAATTCAGAATCAAAATCAATTACATCAAGAATCAAATCAGAATCATCCTAACCTAACCTAAAATATCTAACAGCTCATAGTAAAAAGGGAAAAACGAGAAGAGAAGAAGAAACTTGAGTGGATGTGAGTGGAGGAAGCCATGGAAGCTCCAAATCTTGTTCCCAAGCTTGGATCTTCAAGGAAGCAGAGAGAAGATGATGAACCTCGAGTGTGAGAAGTGAAAAATGAGCCGAGAGATCCTTTCAAATCTGTTCAAAACGAATTTATACTGGGTCGGCTCGTCTGCCTGCGCTGGCGCCCGGCTCTTGCTGCGGGGCGTCAAAACATCTTCTCTTCTGCTGAAGCACCAGCTGGGCTCTAATTGCTAGAGCTGGGCGCTAGCTTCCTTCCAATTTGCCAGCGCTGGGCGCTGGCCTATGCACTGCAGGATGCAGTTTTCTTCCGGTTCTGTTCGTGCTGAGCGTCCAATTCGAGGGCTGAGCGCTGGGCTACTATTCCTGCACATTTTCAACCTCTTTTAAGTATATTTTCAATATAAATTGAAATCTAAGTATCAAAACTCTATTCAAATGAATGTGTACATTTTCTTATCACTTTTCCTATAATTTCTAGGATTATTTACAAACTCTTTCCTAATTACACTTTCAAACTAACATATTTTACACATTCATCATTGCACATCTATGAGAGCTATTCCAGTTGCTAAGAATGGCCTACCCAATATGAGGGGTATTTCTGAATCATGGTCCATATCAAGAACAACAAAGTCTACTGGAAAGATGAACTTATCCACTTTGACTAGAAGGTCCTCAACCACACCATATGGATATTTGATAGAGCGATCCGCTAGTTGAAGAGACATCATAGTGGATTTGACTTCCTTTATTCCAAGCTCCTTTAACATAGAAAGGGCATCAAATTGATGCTAGTCCTAAGATCACAAAGAGCCTTACCACAAGTGATTCCTCCAATGGTGTAAGGAATGCTAAATGACCCCGGATCCCTCAACTTGGGAGGCAATTTCCTTTGCAAGATAGCGCTACACTCCTCGGTCAAGGCTACAGCTTCATCATCCTTCAATCTCCTCTTCTTGGACAATAGTTCCTTCATGAATTTGGCATAAGAAGGCATTTGATCCAAAGCTTCCGCGAATCGAATATTGATTTTCAATTTCCGGAAAACATCTAGGAAGCATGAAAATTGCTTTTCATCTCCCACCTTCTTCAACTTTTGAGAATATGGAACCCTCACATATGGTGGAATGTCCTTGGCTTCAATGAACTTCTTTCGAGTAAATTCTTCATCAACTAATTTCAGTTTCGGGTCCTTTTATTTCTATAAAGAAGGTTGATCATTCTCACTTTCGTCTTCAACATCTTCTACAACCACCTCTTCTTCCACACTTTTTGGCTTCTCCTCCTTCTTTCCTATATCCTTAGCTCGTATGCCTTCCTTTCCCCCAAAATCTCTCCCTTAGGAACAATCACCTTGCCACTCCTAGTTAAAATGGCCTTGCATTGACCCTTAGTATTATTCTCGGTATTTCCCGGAAAAGACCCCGGAAGCCTTTCACTTAGTTGCCTGGAGATTTGACCTATTTGATTTTCTAGGTTGGTTTATCATGACTGTTTGTTGATTGACCATTCTCTCAAAAGCAATCTCCCAATCACGCTTCTCCACCTTGTTTTGCACTTGACTTGAGGGATTGTGGTTAAGTGGTTGTTGAGGATAATTATCGTTTCCAAAGCCTTGCTTTTGCTGTCCAAGATTCCCATTAGAGGTCCAATAGAAGTTTCGATGCTTCTTCCACCCAGGATTATAAGAGCTTGCACAGGGGTTATTCTGAGTCTTCTGATAACCATTCCCCCCTTTAGGACGAGAGTCATAGAAATTGTGCATTGCATCCACTTGCTCATGAGAAAATTGATTAGCAAACATATTTCCAAGACAATTTGAAACATCATGCTCCCTTGGCAAAAATTGCAAGTAGCCATAGTATTCTTCCCCGCCTTCATCTTCAAACTTTGTACTTCCTTTATGAGAAGGTCAATTTGTTGTGACAAAAGCTTATTATGAGATAACATGGCATTATAAGTCTCAACCTCGTGCACTCCTTGCTTAGTGACACCTCGCTCACTCCTTTTAAGATAATCATTTTGAGCCATTTTCTCCAATAATTCCCAAGCATCTTCGGCAGATTTATAAGCAAGTGAACCATTGGCGGATGCATCACATAAATCTCGTGTGTCAGGTAGAAGACCATTGTAGAAATACTGAACACGCATCCATAAGGTGAAGAAAGATTATGGACACTTCCTCAACAGTGCAGTATACCGCTCCCATGCTTCACTAAGAGATTCACCATCATATTGCCTAAAAGCAGTGATAGCAGCTTGCACTTGTATAGCTTTCTGCGGTGGAAAGAATCGAGCCAAGAACTTCTGAGCTAAGTCCACCCAAGTAGTTATGCCCCCTACTGTTCATAGAATCATACCAGTCACGAGCCTTATCCCTCAATGAGAATGGGAATACCCGCAATCTAAGAGCTTCATCAGAGACACCATTCTGCTTGTTGGTGTCGCAAATCTCCAAGAACCTGGTAATGTGCCTATGGGGATCTTCGTTATCCCGCCCATCAAACTGATTAAGTGCAAGTAACTGCAGTAACGTTGTTCTGAGCTCAAAGTTATTAGCTTGAATGGGCGAATTAATAATAGGAGATGCACAGTCGTCTAAGTTAAGACGAGAATATTCAATCAACGGCTTGTATGGTGGAGGATCCTGTTCCGCCATATCTGCAATATCAATAGGCGTTTGCTGTAACGCCTTTTTCTGTTCATGAATCTGCTTCCTCAAAGCCCGCTCAATACTCCGAATCTCAGGATCGTATAAGAGATTATCAGGATGAACTGTACCTCGCATACACTAAAACTAGAAGCAAGATCAAGCAGATATGAGAGAACCCAAGTAAAAAGTAAAGGAAAAAAAAAAGTTCAAAGTAGCTATCGCCTTTGCTACTAATGATATTGATAATACCAATCCCCGGTAACGGCGCCAAAAACTTGATGGATCCCGGCAAGTGCACCGGATCGAAGCAAGTAATAATTAAAACGGTGAGACTGAGTATCGTTCTCAGGGATTGATAGGTCAAGTACCACTTCGTAAACTTAATAACTATTTGAACGAGTAATTGAGAGAATATTGGAGTCTATGATTAATAACAATTAAACTACTAATTCAAGTAAAGTAACGCAAGCAGTTAAGAAGACAGTCGCAATATCACGTTGAATGACAATTATTGGAAAGGTCTAGGGATTTGATTTCACCTACGTTTTTTCAAGTTTGATACAATTATGAATCCTCGAAATTACTAATCCTCTACTTTTGTCAACCAAGAGTCCTAAATTATCGTAACGTCTCTCTCGAGTACAGTTAGCAAACACCTCTCAACCCTTAACCAACAATATCTCTATGATGGTTAATTATCAAGAAATTCATTAAGTTCTATGACTCCCTATGAAGGTTGCATACAATTCCTACGGTATATCTATATCCGTACAAACTATGTGGTTTTACCCCAATGCTCTAAACACATAACTAACCTCTCGGTATCATTATGATTGGAAAATCACGCATAATAAAGGCCAGTTATAAGCAAGCATTAAGCGCAGAAGTAAAACACAAAAGAGATGAAGAAAAGAACTACGAAAATATCATAAAAGCAATCAAACCGTCCAAAAACGGCTACATCATCTCCCTAGAATGGAGGAATTAGTTCATGATCAAAGAAATAAACAACAAAACAATAAGAATCAAACCCATGGTGAAAACACAGTGAAAAAGTCGCAAAAGACGAATCCTATACTCAGCGAGAGGCAGCCAAAAGAGCACAAAAAAAAAAACGATCCTAGGTCAATACAGATAATTTCAATTTATAGGTTCTGCAGGGCACGATGAGCCGAGCCTAAGTATGTTGCGCCGGACCTAAGTACCAAAATAGTCAATCTCTAATTCTTCATCTGCTTGTCCTTGTTCTTTTGCTTCCAATGCTCCCAGGCTTCACTTTTCTCCTTTCCTAGTGCAAATATACACCTGAAATAACTTCAACCAAGAAATTATAGAAAATGACTCAATTTCCTAATTATAAAGAGAAAAATACACTCAAAGACTCTAAACATTACTTAAGGAAAACAAAGCCAAAGATACGTAAGAATTGACAATACAACTCATCAAAATGGTAAATTCCACTAGAAAATCTAGAATAACACTAAATAATCTGGCGGATTATCAGAAGACAATTTGTTTATGTTGCTTCCTTTTACTAGTGATGAATTTCGTGTGGCTATTTCTCAAATGCACCCCGATAAAGTCGTTCGGATGGCTTGAATCCAACATTTTATCAGAAGTTTTGGGATATTTGTGGTGAGGATATTTTCGAAGCTAGTTGTCTTTGGTTGTAAACAGGTAACTTTCATTCGGAGTTAAATAATACAAATATTGTTTTGATTCCTAAGGTTGATAGTCCTGAGCTATGAAAGATTTACGCCCTATCTCACTTTGCAATGTAGTTTATAAAATACTCTCTAAAGTTCTTGCTAATCACTTGAAGAGAGTTATTTCTAAATGCATTGCAGAGGAGCAATAAGCTTTTTTGGAAGGAAGATCCATTCTTGATAATGCCTTTATTGCTACGAAAATTATTCACTACATGAAGTGTAAAAGGAAGGGCAAAAAAGGGAGGTTGCTATGAAGATTGACATTAGCAAAGCTTATGATAAATTTGTCTGGGGTTTCTTGAGAGAGATGATCCTCAAGCTTGGCTTTAACTCTCAGTGGGTCTCTTGGATCATGCTGTGTCACATCGGTGAGTTATTTTGTCATGGTTAACAATGAGGCAGTGGGCCCTATTACTCCATCTAGAGGACTTAGACAAGGTGATCCATTCTCACCTTATCTTTTTCTTATTTGTACGGAGGGGCTATCTACTCTCATCAAAAAAGCGGAAAGGAGGGGTGACATTCATGGTGTAAGAATTTGTAGAAACGCTCCGGGAATTTCTCACCTTTTATTCGCCGATGATTGCTTTCTCTTTTTTCGGGCGACTCAAAATGAATGTGGTGCCATGCAGGATATTCTAAAAATATATGGAGAAGCTTCTGGCCTTGCTGTTAATTTGGCCAAGATCGAAATTTATTTTACTGCTAATGTGCCCAGTGACTTGCGTGGCTCTTTATGTGAGTTTTTGGATGTTGCTGAAGGTATTGGTCAAGGAAGGTATCTTGGCTTGCCATCTATTGTGGGCCGCAAAAAGAAGGCTATTTTTAATTTTATTAAAGATAGAGTTTGGTCCAAATTACATTCTTGGGGTAATAGGAAGCTTTCTAAGGCTGGCAGAATGGTCCTCTTGAAATCGGTGGTGCAATCAATTCCTTCCTATTGTATGAGCATTTATTTATTACCCCATTATCTTACTGATGATATTGAAAAAATGATGAATTCTTTTTGGTGGGGTTCGAACCGTGGAGAGAAAAAAGGAATAAATTGGTTGAGTTGGGATAGAATGATCTCAAGAAAAGAAGATGGTGGTTTGGGGTTCCGAAGTCTATATGGTATTAATCTGGCAATGCTAGGGAAGCAAGGATGGAAATTTATTTCCAACCCATAAGCTATTGTTAGTCGGGTTATCAAAGCTAGATATTTTCCGAATGACAATTTTATTAATGCTAAGATTGGTCACAATCCTAGTCATGCTTGGCGTAGCATCTGTAGTTCCCAGGTGTTGTTAAGAGAAGGCCTTAGATGTAAGATTGGTGATGGTAGTAATATTAATGTTTGGGGAGAGCCTTGGTTGAGAGGTGACCACGTGAATTCTATTGGTGCATGCACACTATCTAGCGCAAGCCATATGCGGGTTAGTGACCTGATGATTCCAGGGGCGAGATGTCGGAATGCCCAGCTTATAAATCACGTGTTTACCCTAGAAATAGCAGCTGAGGTCTTAAAGGTTCCTCTTCTTTTTTCCAACACTCCGGATACACTCATTTGGAAGCATACTGTGATGGGTCTTACTCGGTCAAGTCTGGGTACCGGGTCTTCCTAGACATCATCAGTAATAATGGGCATTTGAGGGAGGGATGTGATTGGAGATTGCTTTGGGATATTTAAGCTCCTGCTCATGTGAAGCTCTTCCTTTGGAGAGCATGCAAGGACTGCCTCCTTCTACCTGTGACATGTATGGTACCGATTTTGAGAGCTGCTGGAATGCTCTTATTTCTTGTGAAGACAACAAGCCTTGCTGGTTGGAGGCTAAGTTCTGGCACTATATTGAACCCCTGCTGGTGGTTTCAGACAGTTTTGCAGACATTTTCTTCACAGTGTGTAAGGCCTTAGATCATGGTCAGAGAAGTGATTTTAGCATGGTCCTATGGAGCTTATGGAAGAAGAGAAATGACAAGATTTGGGAGAACAAGACAGTTAGCCATAACCACGTGATTAGAAGAGCTTGGGACTACCTTCATTCATGGAAGTGGGCTAGGAAGAAGCAAACCAAGACCCCTGTAGCTGATATCCAAGTCAATGACACAGTATGGGAGCCGCCTCCTATGGGTTTTCTCAAGTGTAATGTGGATGCTTTCTTTTGGGAGAGCCAAGGAATCACGGGCCATGGGATGTGCATCAGGGATCATCATGGAAACTTCGTCATAGCTCAAACGCAGTGGACTCAACCTATGCTGCCGGTTCCTGAAGAAGAAGCTGTTTGCCTCTTGGCAGCTATGCGATGGGCTCAATCCTTAGAGTTGGAAAATATCATCTTTGAGACAGACAACAAGCTTGTGGTGGACAATATCATGGGCACTAAGGTGAACTTATCCGAATTTGGTGATGTTATTTCCAGCTGCGAGACTATGCTATCCCTCTTTTCCAAACTTCAAAGTTAAGATTATTCGGAGACAAGCTAATGTAGTAGCTCATTGCTTGGCAAGGGTAGCTATATTCAATGCTAGTTCTCAAGTTTATAATTCTTGCCCTTCTTGTATCGACTCTTACGTTATTAATAATATGAGTTAAGCTTGCTCGATTAAAAAAAAAAGTTATAAAAAATTGCATAAGTTTTTTTTTTTATAATTGAAAATTTATTGATAAAGATCCAGCTATAGTTACAGCAAATACCCCATTCTGGGAGAATAACAAAACATCACAAACTCAACACATACATCAAAAGCAGCCTTAACAATGCCTCACACCAAAACTCAAAAGAAACATAATAAAACACCTTTAACAATGGCCTTACAGCCAGAGAAAACACCTTAAAAGAAATCAAAACACCAAAGAACATAAAAAGCAGCACCCTTTGTCTACTCCAGCAAGCACAAGTTGACAACCTTCCAAGTCCTCCACCCAATTCATTTAAAGGGAGTAGACACAAACAACACCCATATATTTCCATTCCACTCCACCAAGTAAGCAATCAAGCTTAACTTCCTGCACAGGAAAACTCAGTAAAAAAACAAACCTTTGCCTATCAATGCACCTTCAAATTTGCACCTCCCATCTCATTTCATTAGCAGCTTCTTCAAATTTGCACATTCAAATTACACAAGTAACTTTAGATATTGTGTTATGATGGACGTGGATGTCGTGAGATTTAGTCTCCACCATTTTCTATGTATAATCGACTTTAGATCTAAATGATTTTCATAGATTGATTTTCTAAAATTTTAAGGGTTTTAATTTTTTTCCAATTCAAATAAAACTGGTTATGATTCCCCTTAAACTTATTTTTGATTCGGAACGCGACAACTTGTACCACTTCATAATTTATTATATAATTTTTTTTTCTATATTGTCCAAACGAAATAAATTTTTAATAAATATAATTAAATATAAAATTAATTCTAAATTATACGGCATAAAATTAGTTAAACAATCTAATTTTTTTTGTCGTTAATTGAAAAACACTGACAAAGACAATGAAGGGATGCGCACACCTTGCACCGCTACGGATTTGTCCTACTCTTCTGAATTTTATACTGTGATGCTGATGTTAAACAACCACTTGGAGTTTGCCAAATTAAATTCGAAGTTTCAAACCAACAAAACTACCCTATCATGTACGTAATCCACACTGTTATCATATAAAAATCAAAATAAGCATTATAGATTAGGGCCGGGGTGACTCATTTGCACTACGAGACAACATGATTAGGCTTGTGGAATAATAGGACGAAGTGCCACTGATATTAATATATGCAGTTTCATTAAGCACGTGATTGAATTCGGGGGTTGAATATTACTTTCTCTAACTAATTCTCTAAAAATGATTGTTAAGGAATCACATAATAGTAGGTTTTAATTAAAAAAATACAATATTTAATATATTGAGAACTTTTATACTTTTTAAAAATTTAATTGATATTTTGAGTATAACTATTTTTTTACATTGCCAATTAATTATAAATTATCACATTATTAAAAATATT
The DNA here is from genome assembly GCA_030762895.1 of Sophora flavescens. Taxonomy (NCBI): domain Eukaryota; kingdom Viridiplantae; phylum Streptophyta; class Magnoliopsida; order Fabales; family Fabaceae; genus Sophora; species Sophora flavescens. The sequence continues at coordinate 134,158,947 of CM061069.1, forward strand.
TGATTTTTATCATAATTATTTAAAAGTCACTCATGTCATTATTTGTGATTAATAGATAGTGTGAAAACTTTACACTAATAATAATACCAATTATTTATTTATTTATTTAAGAATTTAATCAATGTCTTTAACACATTGTTAAAGGAATAAAAAATGAAAACTTTATATGAAAAATGATCTACTTAATATATTGAAAATTGAAAAGTATAATATATTTCACTTTTCAATATAAATTTTTCTTTTGTTGATCTCTTAACTAATATTCTTAAAATATTGGTTAACAAGATTTTTTATTCAATAATTTTATTTTTACTTTCTTAACAAATGTCGTAAGCAAAATTTCCCTTTTTTAATGATGAAGAACCTCGTTAGTATTAAGGATTTAATTGATATATATTAATAGTATAAATGTTTTTTATATTATCAATCAATCAGATAAATCATTAAAAATATTTGACTCTTATCCTAACCATCTTAAAAATTATTCAAACAATGATTTCTGATTAGATAATAAAATAAAAAACTTTAAACAAAAAAATATATAACAATTAAACTCTAATATTAAATAGTTGACAATGCTGACTTTAGCCCATGCATGATTGGTGTCTAGAAAATTCAGCAAAGATTCACTTTTGTTTTAGTGCGAGATATAAAGCTCCGTGGTTATAGTTTATGTGTGTTTTAATATAAGATTTAATTAGTATAAACTATGAGTGTAAAAAAAATTATATTGTCATCAAACAATTAAAAATTATTATATTATTAAAAATATTTGATTATAATATTAACTATAATTTTTTTTTGACAAAAAAAAAAAGTTAAGCAATTTCATTAATAATGGAGATTGATTGTGTTCTCCAATACTAACTATATTAAAAGTCACAAATATGATGATTGATATTGATTGATAATATAAAAAACTTTATACTAATTACTAACAATATATCGTAGTAGTATCATGCGAGGAACCCTAGCACCGCTCCATCATCTTCTTTGATGGTCTGACTGGCGTCACCGCCATCACTAAGACGCGGATCTGGTCCTGAATCTCGGTCTCTCGAGCGTCTCTCCCATTCTCGCGCATCCTATCTTGTCTTGCACGTGTCTGTTCGGATCTCATTCTGTGAGCAACGTCGGTGCTGCCGCTCCACAGTTTGCCTCCAACGTTCGCCTTAGATCTTCCCCCTCAGAGCCGCCGCACAGCAAGGCATCCTCCGTCGCTGCCGTCCTCCGATTCTGCAGGAGTGCGTCGTTCAGTTCTCTTTGGGTGACAGTCACAGATCATTCTTTTCTTCATGTTTGACGCAAAAGCGATATGCCCATGGGGCTTTCTTGCTCTGTTCTCATCCTCATCCTCATCTTTCAATGTTCCTCCGCAACGAAGAACATTTGCTCAAGCTTTGAACAACTCTTTTGACATCCCTTTAAGTCAATTACCTCGTCCATGTTTGAATGGTAATTCAATCTCGATCAAGATCTCACAATAAGAGTATCAACGTGGAGTGGAGTGTTGTAAGAATAATCTTCATGGAATATTGATTTTGTCGAAGGGAAATAAACCGCTTAAAGCTAGTGATCTCCATAGCAAGCTCACACAACTATGGAAACTGATTAGCTCATGGAGAATGATCTCTCTTGGCAAGGGTTGTTATGAAACAGTGTTTGGGCAGCAGGGACTTGGAATATACAGCCTGGTATTCTGCGATTATCACGGTGGACACCTGACTTCAATCCGAATAAGCAGAAGCAAACTCGCGCTCAATGTTGTGTGAGGATTCATGAATTACCTCAAGAATATTGGAGGCCGAGGATCCTTTTTGAAATTGCTGGTGGAATAGGTACACCTATCTCTTTAGATGATGCCACTCACAATAGAACTTTTGGTCACTTTGCTCGGGTTCTTGTTGATCTTGATCTCACGAGTAGATTGTATGAGGAAATAATGGTTGAAAGAGAAGGTTTTGCCTTTTATGTTGATATTGAATATGAGAATCTTCCACATTTTTGTCCTCATTGCCAAGCTATTGGTTATTCACTTTAGAATTGTAAAAAGAATTCTAGTAATGTCCCTTCAAAGCTTCATAAAGATATGTTGTTGTCAAAAAAGATAAGGTAATATCTGCCCCCACATATATCCCTAAAGTTGTTCGTGTTGATAAAGTGTGAAACAATGGCTCAGTTGATACTGAGATTGATGCAGATGCTAATTCTGCTAAAACAATTTATGAACTGACATTGAGTCCTTGCACCCGGAATCATCTGTCCAGAAGGATGCTAATGAATTTGCTACCCCAACTGATCATGTCTCAAACTCCATTGAAGAGCACTCCATGGCTTCTTGTGACATAACAGTTAGTGGTAATAATATTGAGACTCCTGTGATTAATTCTACAGTCAATAATACTCCGTCACCCGAGCATTCCATAGCTACCGGTGATTTAACAATTAGTTCGAAGGGTAATCCAACTCTAGTGTCCGTGCATTCCAAGGCTACCTGTGATTTGACAGTTAGTGATAAGAATCTTGAGACTCCTGAGATTAATGTTCAAGATCTTAGCACATTTCCAACTATTGTTTAGAATGATTTTAATGTTTTATCTGCTTGGTTGGAAAAGCAAAAAGATGCAAGTTCTTCTAAGGAAGGAGAGCAGAATAATGATAATGTTGCCGAAGATGGTTTCACGGTGGTTACGTCCAAATCTCAAAAGAAATATAACCTGAGATTGAATAAAAAACCTAATTTTAGGTATGCTTGATTCTCGTTTATTTTGTATGGGTTTTGATTTTTGTCCTCCCATATTCTTGTTTTCTTTTTTAATTTTTAATAAATTTATGGTGATCGATCATCTTGCTTAAAAAAAAAAACTAACATTATATCAAAAGTTAACTCTTTAATATATGAAAGTTTTTGCGATGATTGAGTTCGGAACAATAACTCACGTCGATGAATAGTATAATCCTATTGACTAATCCCTTTACAGCAACGAAAGGTAAGTAAGCATAGAGAATGCATTCATGAATTTTACTTTGCAGGACGAAAAATTCTTGCATCAACTTAAACCCATGTATTAGGCCAATTAAATTATATACACACACATATATCGTGAGCATAATTTGTATTTTGAGAATGTCAGAACAATTTTAATCATTGGAATTTATTTGAATAGTTAAAATTAAAAGATAAATACATGTGATTTTTTTAAGTGATCATGTGATCACTAAGTCACTTTTAATCTTAATTATGCATATATGACTGTATGGTCGATATTTATTATTCTCATTTTCTTATAATGTAAACAATTGTCACTCTATATGCCTCCATATATATCCCTTTAATTATTTTGATGTTCTGTTGCTAAATCCGCCCAATTGCCCCTTCATTTATGGTTATCGGATGCTATGGAAGGGACTACTCCTGTTTTAGCTGTTATTCATGCTGCTTCTAGGCAGCGGTGAGAAATTTTCTTGTAGCTCAACTTCTTCCTCTTTGAATTTTACTACCAAGTCTTTCTTAGTGGCAACTTACGCGAGATCTCGGTGTCTTTCTCTTAAGTTGATATTACATATACTAGATCAAAAGAATAAAAAGTCATATTAAGAGCCAGAGGGCATGCTCACAAGATGTGTCCGGATAACCCAAAGTCTCAATAATTAGTTCTTGATCTCTTGGTCAAAAAAGCCAATGAAGAGATCGTGTAGGTGCGCTAATGATTCTAACTTTCCATAAAATTTTCAGTTATCACTTAATAATGGAACTTTACTTATTTTTGTTTTTGAACAACGACAACTCAAATGTATGATGGTATGTAAGGGCTGGCCCAACAATGTTGAGGCGTAAAGCGAATGTTTAGTGAGACTTTTTTAAAACTAATAAAAATATTTTTATAAAAAATATTCTATATAAAATTTAGTTTTATTGTAATTTTTTTAAATTTTTAAAGCAACATTATTATAATTGAATAAAATATTTGTTGTGTGTACATGCAACCACACTTAAAGAGTGATAAAAAAATATATTGTGAATAACAAAACAAACACAAACAAAATATATTTTGAGTTTGAGACCTAAAACCCTTGCAAAATTAGAAATTTTTTTGGGGGCAGCTTGATGCCGTGGCCGGCCATGTGGTATGTAAATATGACTCGATATTCAAGCAACTATTTAGAGTTCCTATAGTACTCTTCTGAGATTTATTGCAAAATCAATCATCGAACTTAATTAATCACCATTTTTTGTAACATTTCCAGTCGCAAAAAGAATCTTTTGAAGTGTTTGAAAAAAATTTCCGAAAAAATGGTGGGAAATTTCAATCCTAGACTCCATATTACCCATGATATTCTTTGGAGTGAATATGAAGAGATTCTTGTTCAGGAGGAGGTGCTTTGGTTCCAGAAATCCCAGTCTAAATGGTTGTACTTCGGTGATCGAAATACTAGTTATTTCCACGGTATTAATGCCATTAGACGAAGGAAGAATACTTATGAAGCCTTGCAATATGAAAATGGCGTTTGGGTTTATGGTCCTTCAGGGTTAGAGGTTTTGATTACAAGTTTCTTTAAAAATCTTTTCTGTGGATACACATGTTGCTCCCTTTGTGTTAAGAGGGGCCTTTCTGAATCTGGGTGAAGAATCTTTCAACTCTCTAGGCTGTGATTTATCCAAAGAAGATGTGTGGTGGGCAGTGAAAAATATAGGAGCTTTTAAAGCTCCTGGTATGGATGGCCTCCAAGCAGGGTTCTTTCAATCTCAATGGCACAATGCTAGGGAGTCTGTTTGCAAAACTATCATGAATGCCTATAATGATCCTTCCCAAATTGCATCCCTGAATGAGACTCTCATCACCTTGATCCCAAAGAATGACCAAGTTAGCTCAGTGAAACAATTCCGCCCCATAAGCTTGTGCAACGTCTCTTACAAAGTCATTACAAAAATCCTAGCTAAGAGTTCAACCTTTTATGGGGGATCTAGTTAGCCCTTGGCAAAGTAGCTTCATCCCCAAAAGGCACACAAGTGATAACATTATCATAGCTCAAGAAGTATTTCACTATATGCGAAGGAAGAAAGGTGAAAAACAGTGGATGGCTATAAAAATTGATTTGGAAAAGGCTTATGATAATGCTAAGCTGGGAGTTTATCAAGGACACTCTAGAAGACATCAGCTTTCCAAACCACTTTATCAATGTTCTATGGCATTGTATCTCTTCCTCTACAATTAGGATGCTATGGAATGGAGAGACTCTTGATGCTTTCTCTCCTTCTAGAGGCATTAGACAAGGAGATCCAATCTCCCCATATCTCTTTGTCTTGTGTATAGAGAGACTATTCCAACTCATCAATGTTGCGGTTGAGCATAAGTTTTGGAAACCTATTCAGCTAAATAGGGGTGTGCCAAAGCTCTCTCACCTTGCCTTTACGGATGACTTGATCCTTTTTACTGAAGCTAGTGTTACTCAGGCGCAGATTATTAAGTATATTCTTGATCTCTTCTGTACTAGCTCGGGTCAATCTATTAGTAAGGAAAAGACTCGCATTTATTTTTCAAAAAATGTGAATTGGCAAACTAAAGTGGATGTTAGTGACTGTCTGGGTTTTCAAAGGAAGGAGGACCTAGGAAAATACCCGGGAGTTCCTATTTTTCACAAGAGCCCAAAACAGTCTTTCCAATTTATCCTTGAAAAGGTAAACCAAACACTCAGTAACTGGAAAGCTCGAAACCTATCTCCGGCGGGAAGACTAACACTTGCTAGATCTGTTCTCCTAGCACTGCCATCATACATCATGCAAACCACCTTACTGCCTCTATCCATTTGTGATGAAGTTGACAAGAAATGTAGAAGCTTCATTTGGGGGGATACAGATCAACAGAGACATATGCACGCTATCTCGTGGAATAATATTTGCATGCCTAAGTCTCTTGGAGGATTGGGTCTTATGTCAATGAGAACTTCTAACTCTGCTAGAATGATGAAGTTGCCTATGATGCAATTAACGAGAAAAGGTACAGCGTTTGTTTGGACAGAAAAGTGTGAAGAGAGCTTTCAGAAGCTAAAGGAGAAGTTGACTACATCTCCATTGCTGACATTGCCAGATCCATTAGGACAGTTTGACGTATACTGTGATGTGTCATATCAAGGATTGGGTTATGTTTTGATACAAGAGGGAAGAGTTGTGGCTTATGCTTCCTGACAGTTGAGGGTTCATGAAAGGAATTACCCGGCCCATGATCTGGAGTTGGTAGCTATAGTGTTCGCATTGAAGATATGGCGGCACTATCTTTATGGAGCTAAGTTTAATGTGTTTAGCGATCACAAAAGTTTGAAGCATTTGTTTGATCAGAAGGAGCTGGACATGAGGTAGAGCAGATGGATGGAATTCATTAAGGATTACGAGTTTGATCTTCAATATCGTCCAGGAAAGGCTAATGCTGTAGCGGATGCACTAAGTCAGAAATCTTTACACGTATCTGCAATGATGGTGAAAGAGATGGAGTTGCATGAACAGTTTAGAGATATGAACCTAGGTATGGATTTGACCGATGATAGAATATGCTTAGGTATGGTCACCATCAACGGTGAGTTTTTGAGAGATCTTAAGGGTAAGCGGGATCAGGATGAATACTTGCTAGAGGTGAGTTGAGGCATAGATGAGGGAAAAGTTTCAGAGTTTAGGAGAGAATCAGATGGGGTTTTAAGGTTTAGAGATCGGATATGTGTGCCAGAGGACTTAGAGATTAGGAAGATGATCTTAGAGGATGCACATAAGAGTAAGATGAGTTTTCACCTAGGAGTCACCAAGATGTATCAGGATTTAGAGAAGATGTTTTGGTGGCCAAAGATGCAGAAAGAAGTGTCAGAGTATGTTCTATCATGTTTGGTTTGTCGTAAAGCTAAGATAGAGCATCAAAAGCCCGCAGGGTTGTTGTAGTCCTTGGATATCCCAGAGTGGAAGTGGGATAGTATAGCGATGGACTTTGTGGTTGGATTACCGCGAACTCCGAAAAGGTTTGATGCGATTTGGGTTATCATTAATAGGTTGACGAAGTGTTCTCACTTCTTACCTATTGGTGAGAGTTATAGTCTTGAGAAGTTGACCCAAATCTACATCAAGGAAGTAGTGAGGTTGCACGGTGTGCCGTCAAGTATTGTCTTCGACCGGGATCCTAGATTCACATCTAGATTTTGGAGGCAGTTACACAATGCTTTGGGAACAAAGTTGAGGATGAGTTCTGCTTATCATCCTCAGATGGATGGACAGTTAGAGAGAACAATTCAATCATTGGAGGATCTTCTAAGAGCTTGTGTGTTGGAACATGTTGGTAGTTGGGATGAATTCCTACCTTTGATTGAGTTTACATATAACAACAGTTTCCACAGCAGTATCAGGATGGCACCGTATGAGGTTCTGTATGGGAGAAAGTGCAGGACTCCGTTGTGTTGCTACGAGACTGGCGAGAGCCAAGTGTTGGGTCCTGATATGGTACAATAAACAACGGAACAAGTCAGGAAGATAAGAGAGAAAATGAAGGAAGCGCAGGATAGGCAAATAAGCTACAGTAACAAGAGGAGGAGATCCTTCGAGTTCCAAGAAGGTGATCACATGTTATTGAGAGTCACTCTGAAGACCAGAATTGGCAGAGCTATAAAGTCTAGAAAGCTTACTCCCCAATTCATTGGACCATTTCAGATTCTTCGATGAATTGGTCCAGTAGCTTACCAGATAGCCTTACCGCCTAACCTTTCCAACCTTCATGATGTCTTCCATGTTTCCCAGTTGAGAAAATATTACCCAAATCCTTCCCATGTAATTGAGCCAGAGTTAACACAACTCCGAGAGAATCTTGAATATGAGGCCTTACCGTCTAAGATTGCAGATAGAAGGATTAAAGAACTTCGTGGTAAACAGATTCCCTTGGTCAAGGTTATATGGGACAGTGTTACCAGAGATGCTACTTGGGAGTGAGGCAGACATTCAGCAGCAGTACCCCCATTTGCTTTCAGGTATGTAAATTCCGAGGACGGAATTTCTTTTAAGGGTGGTAGAAATGTAACATCCGTTATTTTATGGATGATTTATCTATGAGGATTAGGGTTAGGACTTGGATTATATAGTTGAGATGTGGTTTGAGGCATAGAGACCTTTGCATGTTAAGTGTACAACTTTTTCGGGTGAGTTTGAATGTAGAGACCAATTAGGGTTTCCCGGTTAACGTCCTTGAGACGTATGAGTTAATAATTTTGGAGTTAGAGATGAGATTATGCCTTTTCGATGGTTTTAGGTTGTTTATTAGGTCTAAATGAGCCTATATCTCAAATTTGAGCTCGATCGGACGTCGAACGGACCCTGAATGCAAAGAGTTGACTTTTGATCAGCGTGGGTGTATCCACGCTCAAGCTCCCTAGTCAACCAGACATGGCCATGCGTTGACCTGCCACGTGTTAACAGAGCTGACATGGCATCTTCTGATTGGTTGCATGGCGCGATGGCGTACATGCCTTCCCACGCTCAAGCGTGGTTATTCCCACGCTCAAGCACGACCCTTCTCACGCTTGAGCGTGGCAGCGTGGCATGGCAAAAATAAAAGGGCTTAAGTGAACTTATGTTCACTTAAACCATTTGAAAGAACCGAAGACAGAAACCATAGAGAGGAACTCAGAGAGCAAACCAGAGAGTTCTAGAGAGAGAGAGAACTAGAGAGAGAGAGATAGAGTTTGAGAGAGAGTAAGGCTATCAAGAGCCCTAAACTACCATTGTTGAGCTGGAACAGCTTCTGAAAAGCCATCACCACAGCTTCATCCACCGTTAGATCTTGTTTAAATTTCATAGGGAGGTTCTAGGTTGATAGTATTTCATATCCAACGGTTTCAATGTCGTAGAAATCCCCAGAGTGTGAGTTATCTGTTTTAGAAGAAGGAGATAAGCTTAACTCGGGTAGCTCCAGACCGGTCAGCTTAGAAGGTTCATCCTAGGCTCATCCACCGTTGGATCGAGCTGAAATTTTTGGAGAAGGTAAAGTAAAGGCAGCTCTTAATCTCACTGTTCACTTCTTTAAACAAAGGTCTAGATTGTGAGATATAAGACTAAAACAATGGCGGATTTTGTGGTGTTTGCTACAATTCTAGGTTCCTTACAATGTGCCTTTCACAATGTGACTCTTAGGTGGAATTTTGGAGGCTCGGAGGCCCTGTTTCTAGGCGAGGCAGAATCGAGGAGTTCGAGGATGCTTCGTTTTATTTCGTTTCGTCTCGTTCCGTTTAGTGCGCGACTTTCAGGTGGGGGAAAGAAATTATTTAACGTCGGAAACGGCACGGTGACGTTTAATTCGATAATGGCATAGGGCAACCTAAACCCTACATGATAGAGAGTAACAGACAATGTCCATATCACGCTGGGGACTACTTAGTGGTACCCGTGATGATATTGAAATTGTACGTTTATCGTTGTTACGTTTATTATACATTATTTTATTATTTAATGATTGTCTGCTTGGATTGTTTGACTGGTTGAATTGATGTTGGTAACTGTTGGATGATGATGTTATGAGTTGTGATTATTTTATGAATATGATATATTATCATTTTATTATTATTTTATTAGATTTTTATAATGATTATTTTGGAAATGATGATATGAATGTAATGATGAGTTTATGACATGATGATAATGATGATGATTTTGATAACATGATGACATGATGGTATGATGTGATGAGTGTTATGATTGTACTTAGAGGTTGAGTAGTGCCTAACCGATATGATTATGGTGATATGGTGATGAGATTTGATGAGATGAGATTATTAATATTGAGGTTATCTATGAGATTATGATGAGCGGTTAGGGCACTAGGGGGTGACCTGAAACATGGTCCGTGATATGGTTGACCTGAAACATGGTTTGGTTGACCTGAAACATGGTTTGGTGGACCTGAAACATGGTCGTTAGGGCCTATTCCTTGGAGGGAGAATTCTCGGGGTTAGGCTAACGGCGGACTGTCCCAGACATTATTTCATTTTAGTTGCAGCTATGGTTCATGCGTTGCATGAGCACCCTGACCGTGGTTCAGAGGTGTGAACCGGATTGTATAGCTATAGTGCCATTGCTTTGCATGGACATCCTCCATCTGCGGACGAGGGTGTGCGCCGGGGACTTTGGAACGTGTCGATTGATGTGGATATCCGGATATGGTCGATACCTAATAAGATGATTCATACAACATTTGCATTGCATCATGATGGAGGATAGAGGAAAGATCCTAGATGTGGATTGAGGATGGTTGTGTTATACTTATATATATATATATATATACATATACTTTTGGAGACGGATGTTTGTATGCTGTTATAGAATTAAATGTTGCTAAACCCTTTCCACGTTTGACTTTATATTGTTTCTTATCCCCTTTCTTTTGTTGTGTGTTTTGAGTATATATATATATCTTGTACCTCAGACCCAGACAGAGCAGATGGCGCACTGGGACCACCCATGGATGACCCAGGATCAAGGGTTCCCCCTCTCGGGGATCTGTGAGGTGGAGTGCATAGATCCGAACGGGTGGCTGGTGGACCCGGTCACTCGTTTCGCGGTATATACAGGTCTAGTGTCCATCACCTCCGAGATCGAACAGGGAGCGTCGATAGGTTTCGTTAGGGCTGGACAGAAAAAGTACACCCGACCGGAACCCGAAAAATCCAAATGACCCACTGATATTTCGGGCGGGTTAAGATGGGTGTCGGGTTCAATTTTGAAGGGAAACGAGTTAAGACTGGGTTTATTCGGACGGGTTCGGTTCTGTAAAATTAAATCCAACGGTATCCGAACCCGCCCGAACAACAGCATAAATTTGTGACAGTTGTGACTTATATTGCTTTACAGTTTTGGCTCTGTCATCAGTGTGTCTTAATTATCGTGCATCTCTCTCTGTTATCATGTCATTCACGTGCATCAAGGGTATTGATAAGTAATAAAATCTTTTTTTAATCAGTCTTGCTTCTCTCCTCTCTCTCAGTCTTTTACTCTTTTTTATCGTGCATCTCTCCTCTTTAATTATCAGAGTATCACCCCCCATTCACAATTCACTCATCAATACCCTTCTCTATCTGGCCTCTGCGACTCCCACACTCTCGTCAGTTCCATTATTTCAACCTCTCTGATTCAGTGATTCTCAGCCACTGTGAATCCATCACTGCCACCGCCATCAACCACGTCATCGCGCCACCGTCATCAACCACCCCCAAGATCTGCTTTTGTCTCGTGCGTTCTGCCTTTCCAAGATCTGCGATATCCATTGCAAGACCAAGCCTTTGCAAGATATGATGTCTCGCGAGTTTTGCTTCCGACCTGTTTTCTGTCTTCGTTTTTTTAATTGTTTCCTTTTGTTCTAGTCTCTGGAAGCTTCTCCATCGTCGCGATCTCCTTCTCCAGCCACCAACCCGTGAAAATCCGCCCGATGCACCGGTCACCCGAACCACCCAGCAACCGACCAAACCGTGCAAGCGAACGGACGGAAATGGGTGGCCTTTTAACATTCTCGGTTTATGTCGGTTTGGGGTTTTGGGCCCAAAACCGACCGAACCCGACCGTTGTCCACCCCTAGGTTTCGTTAGCACGTTTCGTTTTGGCACTACCCTTCCTTTCTTGATAAGACAACCTGATGGACACATACCGCCGATGCCACCAATGCCAGGCATGGCTCCAAACCCCTTCATGGTACCCTTTTAGGTACTTGTCTCAAGGATCGCACCAGTACCAGAGTCCGAGTTGGCACCCATCTAGGAGGAGGACCCGGTTGCCCCTGCTCAGGACCTGATACCCCTTCCAGAGGTACCAGTACCTCCTGAGGTCCAGGCCATTGTATCAGAGTCTTCTCGGGTATCTACCAGACGGCTACATCCCCACGACAGCAGGCTTTACCGACAAAGGATCCAGAGGCAGTCGGATAGGAGCTCTTCCAGTGGGAGCGGAGGAGTGTCCGGACCTGTCGGACCTCGGGATACAGATGAGGGTGGCAGTGTATGATGGCTCGGGCCAGTGCCATCAGTTTAGGTGTGAGTGAGGTTTTATTGTATTTTGAGAGGGGACGGGGAGTGGAGAGAAGCGGTGAGGCATCTTCTTTTTTTGTCTTTTGATGTATTTTTATATTACCACCAGTTTGTATATTGGGATCCTACTGACGGGAATCCCTTGACAGCTCTGTACCAGCATGTATGTGTGTGTATATATATATATCTAGTTATGTGCTGTATATATGATTACATATGTTGTTTTATATTTTAAGTTTTAAGTTTTAAATTTTCCACCGTTTTTAACATATACGTTTAACGATAATAACACGTTTAGGTTCTAAATATTATGGGTTTTCTATAATGGGACGTCGGGGAGTCTCAGTCCTGGTATGGCAGAAACTATCCTTCATGTTAGTTGAGACTGCTACTACGCTAGAGAGCTTTGGAGGTTATTTCTTGGAGTTGACATCCCCCATGAATTCTTAGTTCCTGATCTGGTTGAGTGGATGTTGGACAATTTGGACAAGGATAACCCCTTGCGACCATCTCTTTGGAAAGAGACCTTTGGGGTGGCCTTGGACTATCTTTGGCAAGTCAGGAATGTTAGAGTCTTTAATAACAAAAGCACTTCAGTTGTTACCACAGTTTGCTCCATTCGAAAGCTTGTTGCTAGTTATAGGCATGCTAGCAAAATCCTTAACACTAGCCAACAGAATCAGCTTTCTTCCTCAAATAGAGACAACGTTGTTTGGTCTCTTCCTCCTAATGGTTTCATCAAGATAAACTACGATGGTTCGGTTACCAAGCAGGGCAGAAAGGCAGTGTGCGGGGGTGTCATTAGAAATCATGATGGAATGTTCATTCTTGCCTTTGTAGCTAAGTGGAGCCAGCTTTCGGTGGTTAATGCAGAATTGCGAGGGATCCTCCATGGTTTACACATAGCTTGGAGCAAAGGCTTCAGGAACATCATTGTGGAATCTGACTCCCTAAATGCAATCCGTTGGATTATGGATGGTTGTGACCGTTCCCACCTTAGTGACTCCTTAAGAAGAAGAATAACTACTTCTCTAGCAGTGATGGAGAGGTGCGATTCAAGCATGTTTTGTGTGAAGCCAACCAAGTTGCTGACAAGATAGCAAACTATGATTTAGATTCTGTTAGAGACTTAGTCATTTTTTATGTTCCCTCTTCTTTTATCTCCTTGTCTTTGGCCGACTCAGCTTCTATAGCTTTCCCCCATGGGTTTTAGTTTTTTGTCCTTTGCTTTCTTTTCCTGGGCCTAGTCTCTTGTAATCCACCAAAAAAAATTGTATAAGTTGAATTAGTTAAATTTAATTTTCTTGTTTTATCTTATAATATCCATTCATTCGAAACCATTCGAAACATGGCTTAATTTACCAAAGCAACAATGTGTTTATGACACTTTTTTTTAGTGAATTAAAATGGTGGCGAGTGAGCTATCACCCCGGGGCCTGGAGCGATATAGGTACGACCCCCTATCCAAGGAATTTATTTTTCGCAAGGATTCGAGCCAGAAACTTTCCACATGAAAGAATCTCTGTACATACTCTCCTACCTAACGGACCTAGCACGCTTCCACTAAACCAACTTATTTGGGTTAAAACCCTTTCACACAAATCATATAGGCAAGTAAATTAAAAATTAAATATTTTAAATCAAATCTAAAAGGTTATAAAATAACCCAAATTATTATTGTCCGGAGTGGTTTAGCTTTTTAATTAATCTAACAAAATTATTGTGTACTTGGGGCCACGAATGTCGGCTGGGTTGTGGGGACCAAAACCATGTACTATTATTATATACTCAGCTAGGAAGAATCCATGTGACCCCCTCCAAATTTAGGCATGACAAAATCAATTAAAATATTGTAAGAAAACACAGCTTTTTGAAACCAAAAAAAAAAAACAGCTTTTCCAATCATTTCATTTCGATATATCTAGTTCTGTATGTCCTTGGTCAGCGGCTCAATGTCCAATTTTTTTTTTTCCCAAACAAATCCTTCATCTCAATACAAGATTTACAATTAACTCTACATTTATATTTATATCAATGATCATAGGTAGTGTTTGCAATGGATTAACAAAGTGATTAATATTTGTTCAAAAAAAAAAGACAAATAAAAAAAGTGATGAATAGAGCTTAATTGGTATACACTGTCAATGTATAGTTTTTTACATCGTCAACCAATCAAAAATCAAGGCATATATGACTTTTAAGATAGTTGGGATAAGAGTCAAAGACTTTCAATGAAATATAAATTTCTGATTGGTTGATAGTATAAAAAATATTTACACTATCAGTACATATCAATTAAATCCATAATTAAATGCGATGAACATTAATCATCTAGGAGATTTTAAAGATTCAACTTGAGATTTGCCACGAGGTCCTCTCATTCTAATGAAGAGCCTGTATTGGTCGAAGGTCATTGCTTGGTAGAGTGCAGGCCTGTCCAATGTTACAAGTTCTTTTGCTGGCTCTATGGGAATATCACTTTTGGGGTTGTAGAAGAAGGCCAGGGAAACTCTCTCTTTATCTGAATTTACTATTACTCTGTGCTCCACACTCTTGTAAATTGCATTGCTTAGAACCTTGTCAAACACAAACACAATAAAATTAAGAATCAAAGTTTTGTGACTTTCACAACTGAATAATAAGCTACTAAACATATACATATCTTGAACTTCAACAGCAAGTAACGTCATATAATGCAACATGTGAGTAAATTACGTGTTGACAATGTATCGTGATGACAAATTCATGATATGTTTTCACATTAGAGAATCATATATGAAACCTATCATCCTGACATGTACATTTATTTTGTTTTTTAAATTATTTATATAGTACATAAGGAAACTTAAAAAAATTTAATTTAAAAGTATTAATTTGCAGATCTTATGACTTATTATTTTTTAAATCAAGACCTATAATTTATCAAATTCCTACTTCAAGCATATATATTAATATAGATAATACATAACAAACTTCAATTTTTTTTTTTCTTATTTGAATATTTTAACCCGCACAATGGAATGAATCATCTCCATATATATATCTTCTATAAAACCTCATGTTCATCCAAACTAAAATCTTTTAGTTGGGATATCTCGTTCGCTCAATTATTGTATTGTGGTCTAACCTTATTCAGTCATAATAATTTTAAATATTCCTGTTATGTTGACATATTGCATATGATTGCAGAGTCTCTAATTCCATATGATGAGGGTATATGAGTTGTCACTACACTTATAGTGGAAGTAGAGAGTCACTAGTGAAGTTACAGCTAGTATAAAATGATTTATTCAAAATGTCATACCAAGAAAACTTATGACCTTATCCTTAACCGTGTGGCTGAATGTTTATCCAATACATGTATGTGCACTTATTTTTTTAAAGAAGAATGCTAACAGATGGGTACCGATTAAAGAATTTAAAAAATATTTATATTAGAAATAATGTATTTATTGTCTTGAGAAGTTTTATACTTAATTTTTTTTAATTTTCTAGGGATACTGTTTAATAGTTGTCATAAAGAAATTAAAATGAAATAAAATATAACAAGGAGCATAGACAGGCAATTGACAGCACCAATAGCCTTATCCATTAAAGAGATCTTAAACGGACTTTAAAGAAAAAGAAAAAAGAAAAACTATATCCACCTTCAAAAATTATGTCCTACCCACTTAAATTCACATGTTATATTTGTAAAGCATCAGATAATCAACTTCTTCAGCATTTTCTCTTTTTTCAAGGTGAGTAGAAGGACTTCTATGATTATTTATATGGATGTGTGTCTGGGTAAACAGTTTGAGTAAGTATTAATTCAATAAAAAAATTCAAATAAGTTAAAAATAACTTATTTTCATAAGTTTCTCGAACAAGCTTATTGAAATAAGGTAACAAAAACTTATAAGAATATACCATAGGCTATTTCCTTAAACTATTAAAAGCTCTTCCAAATGTCCCTTTATTATAATAGGATATAACATTCATTAATTTTGAATTTATTAACTTTTTCTCTTTTTCAAAGTGATCAGTAGAAGAATTTGCAGAAACAATAACAATGGTTCAAATACCACAGCTTAACTAAAAACTGTCTTAACTAAAATTTAAGGTAACAAGTTCATAAATCCAACTAGTTCAAAAAATTTATCACACTTAATTCCCCCTAAAGTGCGTGTACTATGATGCAAGTGGTGCAAATTTAAAACGAGAAGAATATCTAGTTAATGATCTTTACGGTTCAGAAACATTGTATGTATATAAAGGCCACAGATCCATCCAAATGTTTGACAAATAATAATATAAAAAACCCCTTAATAAAATATCAACAACTCAACTTCACATGCGTCCCCTCCACGTGACAAAAATTAGCGTAACATGAATCCTAGCCAAACATTCAATCTATATGGATAATTGTGAAAGAGAGATAGATTAATATTTATTCACCTGAATTTGGTCACCAATATTGACGATGAAGGCATGGCGAGCAGGCTTCACTGTGATCCAATTATCACATTTTCGGACTTGAAGACCTGGGACTTGATCATCTGGAAGCAACAAGGTCATCCCTCCTGGGTCTGAGTGTGATGACAAACCAAGTGTTAGCTCTGGTCTTGGACACTTTGGGTAAAAATTCACTCTTAGGCATGCCCCAATGTCTTCACCTCCAAAACCATTTTGAAGAAAATCCTCTTTCAATCCAAGGTTTATGGATAGAACCTTCATCAACCTCCCACATAGCTTCACCAACTCTCTCCCATACTCATCAAACACTTCCCTACACAAACCAATATATATACAATTAATTTATAATAATATTACCTAGCTACACAAATAAACAAGGATAAGGGTAAATGGCTAGAAAAAAATAGTCAAATTTTGTTAGATGAAAAATAAACAAGAGTTGTGTATTCTCTTATCCAATTTAGTTGACATGATTCGTGTTGTGTTTGGATAGCTGGGTGATTTGGTCCTGAAAGTGCTTTTCTTTGAAGTTACTGTGAGCGCATGTTTGGATATTCAGTGACATGGACGACGGCTCTCGATAAACGCACATCCTCTTTCATGCTACTATTTGTCGCTTTTAAACCTCAAAAGCGATTATGATGCATATTAACACAGAACCAAATATGTTTTAAATTTGTGTTTGGATGAATGTTTGATAAATTTTGATTTTGAATATAATTGATTTTGTAGAATTGATTTTAATACAATTGAGTTTGAAGTAAAGTGATTTATGTCCGGATGTTTTCAAAAGGAGAATCTACTCCAAACTGCTTTTAATGGAATCAATTCTGGATGTGAAATTGATTCCACGAATTTATAACCAAATACCTCTTTTTAAGCAGAATCATGTTTGACAGATGCAGAAACAGTCCTCAAAAATACTAGAATATCAACTAAACACATACTAAGTTGGTTTTGATTCTCAAAATGATTGCGGTAGTTGTAGAGTATTTAATAATATATAATTGGCGAGTTGAATTTACCTGCAGGAGGGAGGCACAGAAGGCCATTTGTTATAGTCCTTGAGGGAGAAAGGAAGGTAGTGAAGAAAATAGTAATCACTCCAATCAAGAATAGCACCTTTCTCAACTCCAAGCCTGCTACCATACCCTTCATAAGTTTTTGGTGAATTTGCATATTGCTGCTTCAACTCCATAGGTAAGTGAAAGAATTCACGCCAAGTTTCCCTAGCTTTGTCCATCAAATCAGGGCTAACACCATGGTTCACGATTTGGAAGAAACCCCATTCATTGCAAGCCTCTGAGATTTGGCTAAAGATGGAATTTTGAGCATCTGGGTCATCACCATATAGACCTCCAAGGTCAATGATTGGGATGTTGGCATCTTCAAAAGAAGAGGTTATGGATGGTCTGTCAGTTGTGGGCTTGATATACCTTTCAGGGATTGAATCTGTGCAGCTTTGGGATAAAGATTGAACCCTGATTATTGGTTCAGGCCAATCTGGTGGGCTATTGAACATTGCTGCTTCTAGTTTTGCTACCACAATTGGTTTGGTTAAGGTAGAGGGTTTGTTTTTCTAATTATGGTTGATATATATGGTTCACTAGATTTCAACAAATGAGATTGATTTTATGCAAACACTTTGGCCGTGTTGTATTTAATTTGTGTGTTTTTTGTGTTAAAGAAAACTAGGTGGGGATGTGTGTTGTGGGGATGAGTTATGGTGGTAGATAAACGGGAGAAAGGAAGTAGGACCGTGGTGACATGGAAACTGAAGTGGACGTGAATAAAACGTGGAACTTGTGGGGTTTTAATTGGTGTGAATGCTGTGCAAGTTAATCCAAATAAAGATAGAGAGAGTCACGACACGAGGCAATTTATTGGGGTTTTTAATTGGTGTGAATGCTGAAATTAATGTATTTATTGGGGTTTTTAATTGGTATGAATGCTGAAATTACCCCACCCAAAAGTTACCAACACATTATAGAATGTTCTCTTCTTTTCTAAATACTCTTTCGTATTAATTGAAATTTATACAGGTCTCACTAATTCATCTAGGTCTCACTTAAATTTTATAGAACCCAAATGAATTTTAACCAATAGGAGAGGAGAGGATGTGTTGAAAAAAGATACTCCCTCCGATCCATATTATAAGCAAAAAAATCTCAAATCTTTTGGTCCAATATATAAGTAAATTTTGTTTTTCAATGACTCATTTAATGATATTATTCCGAAAATACCCTTCATCTAATATAAATTTTGTGTTTTCCAATGACTCCTATTCCCAACAACACAAGCAACTTCTCATTACCATAAAGGATAATTTAGGTAAAATCCTAATTTTTTTTAACCAAATTAAATGAAATTAACTAACTACCTTAATATGTGTGTTGCATTAATTTTTTGCTTATAATATGGACCGGATGGAGTAGTGTTAGAGAGTATGTTGCTAGCATTTTTCTCAATTAAAATATGTTGGTACTTTAAGTTTGTACCTTTGGGTTCGATTTTTTTTATTCATAAGAATGTAAAAAAAAAAGTTAAAAGAATACTTTGGCCCTATACGTGGAATTCTCGATTTGGTCTCTATACATAAAAAATTATTAAAATAGTCCCTATATGTACCAAAAGTCTCCATTTGGTCCCTCTATATTACCCGTTTGGTCCATATACGAGAAAAAAATTATTAAATCAGTCCCTAATATTTTGTACGACAAGGACTAAATTGAGACTTTTGTATGTATGTAGACCATTTTAATAATTTTTTATGTATAGAGACCAAATCGAGAATTCGTGTCATGTATAGGGACCAAAGTATTACTTTAACCTAAAAAAAAAATAAGACAAATGTTAATGATACGGATTGAATAAAAAATAGAAGCTTTTTATTGAAAATAGATATATTTAATGTATTAATTTTTTATTTTTATTTTTTTGTTTCCCGGGGTATCATCCACACGTAAATACGGAGACTAATCCCTCGAGTCGGGTAGGACCACAAGGGCGTCAAAGCTCTCCCTTAAGAGTTTTAACGCTGCTGCATTCCCATGGCCAGGATTCAAACTCGAGACATTTGGTTAAGGTGGAAGAGACTCATACCATCTCATCCAAGTGCTCTTGGGTAATGTATTAAAAATTTAAAAATGATAATTTTCAATAAAAAGAATTTATATATTACTTCCTTAAGCAAGACTCAAAATCAATGTTTGGAAGATCAAAGATTAGTACATCCTCTATCCGGTAGAATACACCAAGAAAACAAAAATGGCATGAGGGATAGGGAGAGTGAGCCGTGATGTATTCGATGAACTTTGACAGAAAAAGAATGCATGTACTCGTAAGAAAAGAAAAAAAAGAAGACGACAAATGTTAAGGACACGGATTGAATGAAGAATAGAAAACTTTTTATTGAAAATAGATGTATTTAATGCATTAAAAATTAAAAAAATTATAATTTTCAATAAAAAAAATTATATATTAGTTCCTTAATTTAGCAAGACTCAAAAACAATATTGGAAGATAAAAGATTAGTCCATCCTCTAACACTAAGAAAACAAAAATGGCATGAGGGAGAGGGAGAGGGAGCCGTGATGTATTCGATGAACTTTGACAGAAAAAGAATACATGTACTCACTTCGTTTTATATTAATATCACTTCATTTAAGGTTTTTCATAATAATTAAAGAATATGTTCGTATTTTCAATTTTAGTGTAATATAATTTGATTAACTTAAAATTTTATTTCAACCAACTCGATGTTAAAAGAGTTGGTAATGTGACTCGCCCCAAGGACAAAAACGCAAGTTCGATTCCTTGAGTACTTGCCCAGTTGGGAGGCAACCCCTATGTGTAAAAAATAGGAAATCCGTCAAACTGATGATTAGTCTTAAAGTCAGTTCAAAGGGTCAAACTTATTGAGACATCTTGATGGATCCACCGAGCAGTCAAATATCCTAATTATCGTGAATTCTAAAAAAAAATTATTCCATTAAAATTCTTTTATATTTTAATGAAGATATCCGTAGAGAATAATAAAATAAATAAAAAATAATTAACGTCTTTTAATTTTTTAAAGCAACTAACAAAATAAAACAACATTGGTTTAAAAAAAACATTTTCTTTATAAGATAACAAATATGATAAAATGAAGGGAACATTGAAAAGACTTGTTAAAGTATTATCGTGAAACAATTATTGAGTTTGCTTGATCAATTTTTATATATATCCAAATCGAAATGTTTGTTAAACACATATGGTGTATTTGTTGTTTTTTCTGATATTCTTGAAATATGTGTATATAAAAATAATAAAAGTAGGTAAAGAATAAAAACAAAAATATATAATATCATATACGATATCTAAATTTTGTGTTCAAATAACACAACTCATATCCAAAAGTTATTTGAATCCAATATTCTCCTGTTGATGGCCAATATACCTTTATCAGGCATCGAATGGACAACGTTAGGGGAGATATATATGATGATACGAGGTTGTTAAAGAGATGAAAGCAAGGTTAGCTTTTTACTAGGTTTCTTGTTTCTCCGTTAATTAATGTTATGAGAGTATTGGATGAGAAATTAAAAAATAATATGTTTTCATTAAAATTTAAGTACAATATTTCTTAATATATTAAATATATTATTTTTCAATAAATTTTTATTTATATTTTCTTAAACAATACGTTGAGAGTCCTTAAAAAAAACCATCGTGTTAACGGTACGGTTAGCATTTACCTTTTTTTTTATTTGTAACAAGCATTTACCTTTTTATTATTATTGGATAGAATTAATAAGATATCAATTGAATAAAGAGTAAATTCATGTGAGTTTGTAGGTTTCATATATCAAATTCACTCAATAATAATGATCACATAATAGTCACCATGCTACTATTAGTGTTTCGGTGGTTTTTTTTTAAGGTCTGGGATTGAACTCATGGTATCATCACAGCCGGAAGTCATAAGATTAATCAT
Organism: Sophora flavescens; assembly: GCA_030762895.1. Classification (NCBI taxonomy): domain Eukaryota; kingdom Viridiplantae; phylum Streptophyta; class Magnoliopsida; order Fabales; family Fabaceae; genus Sophora; species Sophora flavescens. The sequence continues at coordinate 134,180,416 of CM061069.1, forward strand.
CCGAGGCCGGATGTAGAGTATCAGTTAAGGGGCAACTCCTTTACCCACATATGCAGTTCTATTTCCATTACCAGGATCGAACCCTGAACATATGGTTAAAGGACCCAAGCTACCACTTGAACCACACCTTGTGGGTAGTGTGTTGGTGGTTTTACTAAGCATTAATCTTCCCATTCGAATCTTTTATCATTTTATTTTTTTCAATATTTAGAATTTTTTAATAAAATTGATAGAATATTTCGTCAAAAAAATTTGATATAATAAATTTGTTTGATAATAAATTAATTAAGAGTCTAGATTCAACACAAGATGTATGTATAATCATAATTAGTTTATTGTTAGTGGTTAAACATCACCTTAACGGAATGATCTATTTGCAATGCTACTTAAGGTTTAAGGATCAACTAAGACCAATTTAAATTTTGGGGGTAATTTTCAAAATAAAAAAAAAGTTTAAGATGACCTACAGTTTCCGAAATAAAATATCTAATACATTAACCTATAATCAAGTGCCACTCCGATTTGGGTTTAAAGTGGGAGAGTTAGAGAGAGAATGGTTAGCGAGAGAAGCTTTGGGAGAGAGAGATTCACTAAGAGGCTTAATCACTTTGGTGAGAGAGAGACCACTCCCTTTCCTCAAACATTCAAAAACTGACATGAATGTTTGGAGAAAAGAAGTGGGAAGAGCAAACTACTTCAACAAGAGATTAACTTCTTTTTTCTTTACCAACTTCCCGGATGAGTATAAAGAAGAGGATATGTGGATGGTGTTCATTAAATGGGGAAGTGTTAGAGAGGTCTATATTCCACCAAGGAGGGATAAGTGGGGAAGAGATTTGGTTTTGTGAGATTCAAGGACATTATAAATCCAAAAGGTTTAGAAGTGAAGCTAAACAACATTTGGATTGGAGACATGAAGCTAAGAGTGAACATTCCAAGGTTAGAGCGAAACACCACAAATAGGCAACCCGTCTTAAAGCAAAATCATCAACTTCAACCTAGGAAACCGTTGGTGAGCAATGTCAGGAATGAGATTTCATATTCAAAGGTGGTCAAAGGAGCGTTTATTGATCAAAATGAAAGGCATTTACACAATAGGAGACAAGGAGGTACCGATCCACGTGTTAATGGGACAAATGATTGGAATGGAATGGTCTTTAATGTAGCGGAGGAAAATATGAAATGGTTGCAGGGCTGTTATGTTGGTAAAACTTTAAACTTGGAAGGCATCCTAAGAATTCAAGATAAACTGAGGTCAGAAGGATATTTCATTAACACTATTCCCATGGGTGGCAGTCTAGTACTGCTATCACCAGTAAAGGATTAAGACTTAGTATCACTCCTTGGGCACGAGCTGGATAACATCTCAAGCTTATTTGAGGAATTTAAACCATGGGACCCTGAAATGGTATGTAGGGAGCAAATTGTTTGGCTTAATATTACAGACACTCCATTGCACGCTTGGTTAGAAGAGTTCTTCAAGATGGTGACAGCAACGGTTAGGAAATACATCAACATGGATGAGAGCACAAGATTGAAGTCTAGGCTGGATGTTGCTAGAGTGATGATGACAACCACTTCTCCAGAAATCATCAACAAATGGGTCAAAGTGAAGATTAATGAAGTGGTGTTTTCTATCAGGCTCATGGAGGGCATTTACAGGTTCAGCGTACAAAGGTTACCAACTGATAATGTCTTGCTCACTGAAGAGGAGAACTCTTCAAACTATTCTGAAGCTATGGGTGATAATGAGATGGGGCTATCAAAAAATGAAAATGATGGTGGTCGGTCACAAGTAGGGTTCAACCATGCTTGATGTATTATACCTCCATTGCACGCTTGGTTAGAAGAGTTCTTCAAGATGGTGACAGCAACGATTGGGAAATACATCAACATGGATTAGAGCACAAGATTGAAGTCTAGGCTGGATGTTGCTAGAGTGATGATGACAACCACTTCTCCTGAAATCATCAACAAATGGGTCAAAGTGAAGATTAATGAAGTGGCGTTTTCTATTAGGCTGATGGAGGACATTTACAGGTTCAGCACACAAAGGTTACCAACTGATAATGTCTTGCTCACTGAAGAGGAGAACTCTTCAAACGATTCTGAAGCTATGGGTGATAGTGAGATGGGGCTATCAGAAAATGAAAATGATGGTGGTCGGTCATGTAACACCTCAAGATTCACCCTTATGTTTATATGTGTTAGTTTTGGCATATATATATTTGATATGTTTGATATTTATATATATGTGTATATATTATTGCATATGATAATATGTATATTAATATATGATTATTTGCATTAATATGAGATTGTGTCTCTTAATGTTTGATTTATATGTTAATATATGATATGTGATTTTATTAATAATAAGCGATTAGGAATGATATGATAAGATATCGTGTGATTTAGTATTTAAATAGAGATAGTGTTATTCTTATATTTTAGCCCCTCAACAAATCAGATTTGAGTCCTTATCAATATAGGATCATCCTCTTTTTGTTTATATCTTAAGATCTTATCATAATCTCCTAAGGATCATATCTAGGAATAACTACCAAATCTGTCGCAAACTTACATCAAACTTTTTACAATCTTAGAGTCCTATTTAGGATTCAATCACTAGACACTAATTTGTAGGTATTTTTCTGAGCTTTCTAATGACACCAAGAACGCCTCAATCGGAAACTTGTAGCTCATGTTATGGTCAAAATACCGAACTGTATAAAGTTTGGGCTGAAATAGGAACCCGTTATGACCCAAACTCATATATATACCATTAGACTCGACCTAAACCTAGTTTACATGACCCCAACACTCAGAAAACTGCCTCCCTCCTTCCTTTTTGAATCCTTGTGGTTTTTCTCCCTAAAACTCTCTCTAGGGAACCCGTTCTTGCACCGTTCTTCACTGCTTCTTGATAGGAGAACATCGCTACGAATAGGGGTTCGTTGTGCTTGATGTTTGGGACTTTAGAAAAGGTAATTCATGGACATTATCCCTTATGTTCTTTCTTTCAAGTTGTTGATCTTTTCCTTTTAATTTCTTGATCTTAGAGTTGAACCAAGTGTCTCTTTGTCGTTCTTGAGGTTGTAGATAAGCACTAGTGAGACAGGACCCAAATGGATCTTCTTTCTCTCTTTTGAATCATGATCTCTATTCCAGGTATGGGGAGAAGGGTAGTGTATTCATAGGCTTGGGGTTAGTGTAAAGTAAAGGGGTTCCCATAACCCCATGTTGTTTTCTGTGTATGAATGAATAACATGTTAAATTGTATTGTTTGGTGATGGTATGTTCTTGGCTATTTTGGTATGTTATTTGTATGTGTTTCATGTTCATGGCATGTTGTTAATACTTGTCTTGGTTGCCTTAATATGAACATGATAGTATGATGATTGTCGTTGTTATTACGATGTTGGCTGTTGATGTTATGTTGGTTGTATGGTTGATGCTATGACTGTTGAGTTGATGGTTAAAATGTTAAAAACCTTAATTGGTTAAATTAGGTTCTAAAATGAGTTAGATATTAATAGGTTTAAACACCCTAAAAATTGGTTAAGGAACTGTGTTGACACTCGCCTGCAATGCATTTGTCGTGCATTGGGCACGACCTGCTGGCGTGCTCCCAGTTTGAATTTTGGAAAACGGATGCACAGTAAGCATGGCCGTACAACAGAGGAGCACGCCCGTGCAGCTGAGCACGACCGTGCTCAAAAAGGAATCACGATCGTGCTCCACTTAAGTGGCAGCACGCCCTTGCTGGGGTTAAGCACGATCGTGCTCACCTCTCTGGACAAAATCTGAAATTAAGGACTTAAACAGGGGTTTTAACCCCAATCTTCCCCAACGACAAATGATGACTTAGTTAATTAATGATGAAGACAAGATAACTTAATTAGAGATTAATTAAGATGGTTAAGCCAATAACCGTTGGGTTACCGCAAGTTGTTTGAGCTGTACCTTGGTGCCTTATGTCCAAGAGGCCCTTGACCCTACGGTTTAGGTCTAAGGTGTTATTGATGTTGTACCTTAGGGACCGAGAGTTTTTCCCAATGGGGGGCCTTGACTCCACGGTTTGGGTCTAAGGTGTTGCAGTCGATTCTGCTGCGGTAGATTCCGCTGGTTAAAGGTGTTGTGGTTGATTCCGCTAAGGTCGATTCCGCTGATGTCTTCGGTTGATTCCATTGGAGTTATGGATGTGGTGTTTGTCCATGGTCATTGTATTGCATACACATTGCATCGGATTTGTTGTTGTGGTTGAGGGATGTTCAACATAGGGGAGGTCATCCTAGAGTACGGCGATTTGGCCATCCATGGTTGGAGTAGATTTTCCTTGCGCCCCCGTGACGAGGCATCTGTTGGTTTGATGCGTTGGCTATCCAAGGAGTAGATTCTCCAGCGTTGAGTAGATTCTCAATATGGATATGTAACTCCGAAGTCGTCCATCCCGAGTTTAGTAGATCCACATGCATTGTTGGTTTAGTGGAGTAGGACTGCATTGCACTGCATAGCATGCTTGATGTTGATGAGATTGATGTATGTTTATACATGTTGTTGATATATGCTTACGTTGGTTCCATGCTTATATGTTTTACTTTACTTCCTACCTCCTTGCTATTACGATTACATGATTCTTACTCCCCATTATTTGTTTGTTGTTTGGCCTGATTGGCACCTTGCAGAGGATGACGAGCAGCCCGGAGATGAGTGACTCTGAGGAGCCACTACGCATAGTTAGGGCTTGTTTTTATGTTCAGTTAGTTAGTTTTCAGTTTGTATTCCATGGATTTATTCAGGAATGGTTAGACCAGCTCTATATTTGACATCACGGTTGGGATATGTTTATTTCTTTGCTATATTAAATTGTTTTAAACTTCTTTTATTTTCTGCGATTTGAGAACTAGTTCATGTGTACTTTTCTACCCATGGACGGATGCTTTATTTTATTCAGTATGATCATGACTTAATTTTATTAATTGCTTATCTTAAAGCGCTTATAACATGCGGGGTAGAAGGGTGTCACATTTAGTGGTATCAGAGCAGTTCAGCCCTGTCCGGATGTGGAATGAGTCTGTCGTGAGTTTGCTATGTGACTCTTGTTTGAATTGTATATTTTTATATATACAATGTTATGTGGTACTAAGTACCTATAGCTTTGCTTTGGCTTGACTTACTGCATATGGCGGTTTGTCTTAAACGATCCAAGGAGCTTTCGGGTGCTTCTTGTGTTTAGGAAGGTTGTTCTATTATCTCTTGATAATATGAACTCTGCAGCTGATCTTGTGTGCTTACTTTTTTTAAAACCGCTCGATGTTATTCTTGGGATGAACTAGTTATCTTCCAACCATGTTCCCTTTATCTGTTTTGATAAGACCTTAGTTTTTGGAACTCCATCGGAGTCTAAGAATCCAGACCTTCTCTCTGCTAGTCAAGTTCAGGCTTCGATGAAAGACAAAGCCCAAGTGTACGTGATGATAGCTTCCCTAGAAGTAGAGAGCAGCCCTCCTGATGTCGCCGGCTTGCCTGTTGTGCGAGACTTTCCTGAAGTGTTTCCGAGGGATGTTTATAACTTACCCCCAGAGAGAGATATTGAGTTTGCCATAGACTTAGTGCCTAGCACCGGGTCAATCTCCATAGCACCCTATGGGATGTCTCCTCTAGAGCTAGCTAAGTTGAAGGAAGAGTTGGAAGACCTGATGAAGAAGCAGTTCATAAGGCCTAGTGTTTCTCCGTGGGGAGCACCTGTGTTGTTGGTGAAGAAGAAGAATGGTAGTGTGAGGTTGTGCATCGACTATCGACAGCTCAACAAGGTGACCATAAAGAATCGGTATTCCCTCCATAGGATTGATGGTATCATGGACCAGTTGATAGGCGCTTGCGTCTTCTTTAAGATAGACTTGAGGTCAGGGTACCATTAGATTCGGGTTAAGTCTGAGGACATCCCGAAGACAGTGTTTAGAAAACGATATGGTCACAATGAGTACTTGGTTATGCCATTCGGTGTCACCAATGCTCTTGCGGTCTTCATGGATTACATGAACAAGACTTTTCACCCTTAGTTGGATAAGTTTGTGGTGGTGTTCATAGATGACATCTTAGTGCACTCCAGGAGCAAGGAGGAACATGAGGAACACCTGAGGGTTGTTTAGCAGACTCTTAAGGAAAAGAAGTTGTATGCTAAGTTATCTAAGTGTGAGTTCTGGTTAGAGGAAGTGAGCTTCTTAGGACACGTCATCTCTAAGGGTGGCATAGCTGTGGACCCAGCTAAGGTTGAGACGGTGCTCCAGTGGGAAGCACCGAAATCTATGACCGAGATTAGGAGTTTCTTGAGGTTAGCCGGGTATTGTAGGCGGTTCATAGAAGGTTTCTCTAAGATACCTTTACCCTTAACCCGTCTCACCCAGAAGGGACAGTTGTTTGTGTGGGACTCTAAGTATGAAGAGAGTTTCCAAACCCTTAAGGATAGGTTGACATCAGCACCAGTGTTAGTTTTGCCAGATCATAGCGAACCCTTTGTAGTTTACTGCGATGCTTCTAAGCAAGGGTTAGGTGGTGTGTTGATGCAGAATGGTAAGGTAGTTGCTTATGCTTCTAGGTAGTTGAAAACCCATGAGAATAACTACCCTACCCATGACGTAGAGTTTGGAGCTGTGGTATTTGCCTTAAAGATTTGGAGGCATTACCTTTATGGGCGAGGTTTGAAGTTTTTAGTGATCACAAGAGTTTGAGGTATCTCTTTGATCAAAAGGAGTTGAACATGAGGCAACGTAGGTGGATGGAGTTCTTAAAGGATTATGACTTTGAGCTGACCTATCACCCAGGAAAGGCCAATATGGTGGCCGATGCCCTAAGTAGGAAAACCTTGCACGTCTCCGCTTTGATGGTTAGGGAGATGGATCTAATAGAGGAGTTTAGAGACCTTAGTCTAGCTTATGATTTTACCCCTAAGAGTATTAGGCTTGGAACCTTGAAGGTTACCAACAGCTTGATGGATCAGATTAGAGAGGACCAGAAGTTAGATAAGTTTCTCTTAGACCAGTGCGAATTGTTTGCTTAGGGTAGAGACCTTAGTTTCAAGGATGGGAGTGATGGAGTCTTGAGGTTTAAGGATAGAGTGTGCATACCGGATATTCCTGAGCTTAGGAAGTTGATCCTTGAATAAGGACATAGGAGTGGGTTAAGTGTGCACCCAGGTGCCACCAAGATGTATCAGGACCTTAAGAGGATGTTTTGGTGGCCTAGGATGAAAAAGGATGTGACCGAGTTTGTGTATGCGTGCATGGTTTGTCAGAAAGTTAAGATAGAACACCAAAAGTCATCGGGTAAGTTACAATCTTTAAGTATCCCTGAATGGAAATGAGATATCGTCTCCATGGACTTTGTGTCTGGACTCCCTAGGACTCCAGCTGGTTTTGAGGCTATACGGGTTGTTGTGGATAGATTGACTAAGTATGCCCATTTCATCCCGATGAACATGGAGTATCATTTAGAGAAATTAGCCAAGTTGTACATCACAGAGATAGTTAGGCTTCATGATGTACCCTCTAGTATAGTATCAGATAGAGACCCGAGGTTTACCTCCAGGTTCTAGGAGAGTTTGCAGCATGCTTTAGGGACAAAGCTTAGGCTTAGTTCAGCTTACCACCCGAAGACTGATGGGCAGTCTGAGAGGACCATCAGTCCTTAAACGACTTGATGAGAGCTTGTGTGATAGAACAGTCTGGTAGTTGGGAGGAGATGTAGGACACCCTTATATTGGAGTGAACCTAGTGATAGTGTGGTGCTAGGGCCGGAGATAGTCCGGGAAACAACAGAAAGGATCGGGATGGTTTAGGAAAAGATGAGTGTGGCACAGAGTAGGCAAAAGAGCTACCATGACAAAAGGAGGAAGGCGCTCGAATTCCAGGAAGGTGATCATGTGTCCGTGAGAGTTACTCCAACGATTGTTGTTGGTAGAGAGATGAAAGCAAGCAAGCCATCTATTATCAGGAGATCCGAGTCTGTCCTACCTTGGTGAACAAGTGCATAATCTACGAGGATCCTTACGAGGCCAGGATCGCAAGCCGCAAAAGTTTAGAGATCTAGAAAAGTAAGGACGAAGATCAGAAGAACGAGGTGAGACAATGTCATCAACAGAGACTTCAAGCAGAATGGCAAGGAATCATAGTTCTCAGCAAGTAAGCCTAAGGATTGGGATTCTCATAAACAAGTCAGATGTGGAAAATGTGGAGAAGGTCACTATACCCATCAATGCAAGGAGCCGAACATCATCTGAGTGCGCAGCGGAAGCGTAGTGGAGCTGGAGCCTCCAAGTCCGTGGACTCAACCCAACGTATACGCCTAATTAATGAAAGTTTCACTAGTTAAGGTGATACAAAATTTCGAGGACGGAAATTTTATAACAGGGGTGGAATTGTAACACCTCAAGATTCACCCTTATGTTTATATGTGTTAGTTTTGGCATATATATATTTGATATGTTTGATATTTATATATATGTGTATATATTATTGCATATGATAATATGTATATTAATATTGTTAGGTCAAAGCAACCATCACACAAGAGAGGGGTGAATTGGGTGATAATAGAAATTTAAAACTTTTACTAAATAACAAAACATAAATCAGAGTTTTTCAAATAAAGAGAGTGTAGATGGATAAAAGAAGATAATTTAAAAACCATCTAACAAAACTAATAACATATTTTTAACCAGTTTAGAAATAAGGAAGATAAAGCATTTCACTTGTCTAATGGACAATATTGACTTGTCTGATTATCTTAGACTAAATATCAATCGGTTAGACAACATCTAGAGGATAGAAACATTTGAAAATAGCTTAGAACATAAAGCTTAAAATTAGTTAGAAAACTTTGTTGAAAATACATAAAACAACAAAGATAAGGAGATAAGGGTAGATAGAAAATAAACAACAAGATTTATCCTGGTTCACTCATATAAACGACGAGCTACATCCAGTCCCCATCAGTAGCTGAGTTTTTCTCCACTGTCACATCAGATAATTACAATGAGTAGTCTTTGCACACCTAGCCTCTCCAAGCTCATTGAGTATTGTTCTTAACCAGCCTCTCCGGACTGTTGCAAGTATTATTTGCACACCTAGCCTCTCCAAGCTCAACGAGTATTATTCTTAACCAACCTCTCCAGGCTATTGCAAGTATTATTTTCACCTAGCCTCTCCAGGCTCACTGGATTTTGATGAAGGTTACATAGAGAAAATCTCACAACACTCGTGGAGTGATTTTACAATGAAGTACAGAGATGAGTTCTTCCTACACTCACAAGAGTGGATGTATTTTTAAGCACTTCAGAACTGATAAAAGAAATCTCTTATAACACTCACTTGAGTGAATATAGAATGTTTACATTGAGGATGATTTCTGTTGAGATGAAGATGGCGATCCTCTCATTTTTCATCAAGTGTAGCAGAAGTAGTAGCTCCAACAACTCTCTCTCATCTTCATCTCCAATGACTTCTGTATTTATAGTCTTCAAGCATTTAGGATCTGTTAGAGAAGTTCCCTCAGATGTTGACTTCAAGCAGAACTTCATTAAATGCAATAGAGTCGTTCTGGGCAGCCATTAATACAATAGGAACGTTGGTTGTACTCTAACATGAAGGATCATGGCTTTATGCATCGTGATACAGCCATATCAGAGTTGTGCAGAGAGCTTTTTGTACTTTGCTGAGTACAATTCCCTTTTCGTGTATGGACCAGAGGTACTAGGGAATAAAGCATGTTGGAAGCATTCTTTAACTGGTCTTTGGTTCTGATATCCGAGGTTGCTTGAGAGAGTAACTTCTGACTTTTCTTCATTCTGGTTCTTGAAATAAGATTCTGATAATTCTAAGAGAATTCGCGTTCATAGGATAAGTGTGTCAATCTTGAAGATAGCTGCATCGATGTAGTCATTTAAGATTTTACATTCGGGCTAGTAGACGATCTCCAAATGCTAGGTCTTTGGACGAATACTCCTTTAACTGGTTGAACGTAACCTAGTAGACGAGCTCCATGTTAAGGACTCAGCAAGTTCAAAGACTTGTGTGGACGAGCGCTTCTGTTACCTTAGTGGACAAGCACTTCTATCACTTCAGTAGACGAACACTTCTATCGATTCAATAGACGAGCGCTTCTGTCACTTTAATGGACGCTGACTTTTATCACTATAGTGGACGCTGGTTTTTATCACTTAAGTGGACGCTGACTTTTATCACTATAGTACTGGACGTGAGATTCTATCACTTGCGCTGTACGTGAGCTTCAATCACTTCAGTGTTGGACGTGAGCTTCTATCACTTGTGTTGGACGTGAGCTTCTATCACTACAGTGTTGGACGTGAGCTTCTATCACTACAGTGTTGGACGTGCGTTTCAATCACTTGCGTTGGACGAATGATTCTATCATTTGCATTGGACAGATGATTCTATTATTTAATCTGCACACTCGATAGACAGGTTTGCAACCAATATGAAGGTTAATTAAATCATTAACCAATGTTTAGTTCTCATCAAAACTTAGGAAAATGCACATCAGACATTTTAAAGACTTAACAATCTCCCCCTTTTTGATGATGACAAACATTGAGATGATTTAATGAACCTCAGAAAATAGCAACAAAGAAAATAGCATATATCAGATAGGTTGAAATTTTCTTAAGCGGACAGGTCATGCAGATGCTAGATCAGACATTAGGTTTGACTTGTTTTACTTTGAAATTATTATCAGATCAATCTTACTTAAGATTTATCTGAGCAATTATGGAAACTATCAGAGCATACTCATGTCCATGTATTATTTAAGATTCATATCATATTCATTCTTCTGTAACACATTTCTATCACATTTCTCATTTCTCCCATTCTCATTTCTCCCGTTCTCCCCCTTTTGTCAACATCAAAAAGGGTTATCATGTTTTATTTATGAGATATGTTTAAGGGCAAGATAACATGTTAAGAAAATCATAGTAATGCAGCAAGCATATGAGACATAATCCACTTAAACTATTGTATCATCACTCCCCCTGAATTAATGCTTCGTTAAAAGAACATGTATATAGGAGTAATTTAGCACAGATAGGTTAACATTTAGACATGTCATTCAATAATGCAATGCATGTTTACATTATCTCTAATAAATAAAAACCTTTCTTCTGTGAGGGGTTTAGTGAAAACATCAGCCCATTGATTTTCAGTTTTAACAAACTTAATATCAAAGATGCCTTTCTGAACATAATCCCTAATGAAATGATGTTTGATTTCAATATGCTTAGTCTTAGAATGTTGAATTGGATTTTTAGTTAAGCATATAGCACTGTAATTATCACACCATACAGATATGTTATGTTCATAAATAAAGTAATCCTCAAGTTGATGTTTTACCCATAAGAGTTGAGAGCAGCAACTAGCAGCAGAGATGTATTCTCGCTCAGCGAGAGACAAGGCAATGGTTGTCTGCCTCTTGCTTGACCATGAGACTAAAATTGCTCCAATGAAGTGACATCCTCCACTGGTGCTTTTTCTTTCTATTCTGTCTCCAAAGAAATCAAGCATCACAATATCCCACTAATCAGTATTCTTTTGATCTTAAATACAAAGAAACCAAGATTAGTAGTTCCAAGCAAATATCTAAATATTCTTTTAACAGCCTTAAGATGAGATTCTCTAGGATCAGATTGGAATCTAGCACACATACAGACACTAAATTGAATGTCAGGTCTGCTTGAAGTTAAGTACAGTAGAGAGTCAATCATACCTCTGTAGACAGTTTGATCTACCTTTTTACCTTCATCATCTTTGCTTAGTTTTGCATTGGGTTGTATATGGGTTTTCATGAGCTTTGCATTTTCCATTTTGTATTTCTTGAGTATCTCCTTGGTATATTTTTTTTGATGAATGTAAATTAAATCACTTGTCTGTTTGATTTGTAATCCAAGGAAGAACTTCAATTCTCCCATCATGCTCATCTCAAATTCAGCTTACATTAGATTTAAAAATTCCTTGCACAGCTTTTCATTAGTTGCTCCAAAAATAATATCATCAACATATATTTGAACTATAATAAAGTTCTCTTTAGAGCATTTTTTGAACAGAGTATTGTCTACTTGTCCTCTAGTAAAACCATTATGCATGAGAAAAGAACTGAGTCTATCATACCATGCTCTAGGTGCTTGTTTCAAACCATATAATGCCTTTTTAAGTTTGAAAACGTGATCTGGTTTATCAGTATCCTCAAAACCAGGGGGTTGTTTAACATACACTTCTTCTTCAATTATACCATTTAGAAAAGCACTTTTTACATCCATTTGAAATAGGGTAATTTGGTGTTGTGCAGCATATGACATTAAAATGCGTATGGATTCTATTCTAGCTACAGGTGCAAAGGTTTCAGTATATTCAATACCTTCTTGTTGGTTATAGCCTTGAGCTACTAACCTTGCCTTATTTCTGACAACTTTACAATCTTCATCCAATTTGTTTCTGAACACCCATCTTGTTCCAATAACCGACTTGTTTTTAGGCTTAGAGACAAGAGTCCAGACATCATTTCTGGTGAACTGATTAAGTTCTTCTTGCATAGCAAGAATCCAGCTTTCATCCTCAAGAGCTTCTTCAATGCGTTTAGGCTCCAAATCTGAAATAAAGGCCACATTGCTTGATTCTCTTAATGTGGATTTGGTTCTTACTCCTTCAGAAGGATTTCCAATAATAAGATCCTTAGGACGATGAGTGTTGAACTTCCAATCCTTTTTGAGATCAACATGAAGATCTTGACTTGTCTGCTGACTCGTCTGTTCCACTTGTCTTTCAGCCTCAGGCACAGGTTTTGTTTTGGTTAGATCGGGTTGTTGAATTTCTGGCTTGTTTATATCAAGACCTGCAAGATCATCTTCTAGATCTGATAGTTCTTTATCAGTCTTTAATCCATCACTGAATTTAACATGAACAGATTCTTCAATAATACAAGTTCTTGAATTATATACTCTAAAAGCCTTAGACTTTTTAGAATATCATACGAAAATACCTTTATCTAACTTACAATCAAACTTTCCAAGATTATCTCTGGTATTCAGAATAAAACATTCACATCCAAAAGCATGAAAATAAGATATGTTGGGGCTTTTTCTTTTCCACAATTCATAAGGAGTCCTTTTTAGAAAAGGCCTAATAAGTATTCCGTTTTGTATATAACAACCAGTGTTTACAGCTTCTACCCCCAAGTACTTAGGGAGATTATTTTCATTGAGCATAGATATAGCCATCTCTTGCAAAGATCTGTTCTTTCTCTCAACCACTCCATTTTGCTGTGGAGTTCTAGGTGCAGAGAAATTATGAGAGATTCCATTCTCCTCACAGAACTGTCTAAACTACTCATTTTCAAATTCTTCCCCATGATCACTTCTAAGGGTATAAATACAGAAACCATGCTCATTTTGTACTCTTTTGCAGAATATCGAGAAAGCCTTAAAAGATTCATCCTTGTGTGTTAGGAAGAGTACCCATGTGTATCTGGGATAGTCGTCAACTATGACAAATCCATATTTTCTTCCAGCCATTATAATGATGACAAAAAGAAACTCTTATGCATTGGACTATTATGATTTCAACTCATAAAAGCATTTCAATTCAGATTGGATACCACTTCAACATAAGTTGAAGCATAAGAAATATTTAAGGTACACATTTGATAACTTCAAGTGGAAAGAATCTTTATCAATATATTTCTTCCAAGTATGCATGTTGAATCATTTTAACATGTATAACAAACACTTTATGAGAATATTCAAATTCATGCGAGGGATAAGCAAATGTGAGCTTAGATTAATGAACATTAAAATCATTATCTTATTTTAACATGAATGCACTTTAGCACACACAAAAAATCATGTGTAAAATAAATAATCACAAGTTAAACAACAACAAGAGATAAGGAGGAGATATCACCGAGTTTGATTCCTTTAATTTTTCAGCAGTCATGTTGTTCTGAACTTTTCAATAGGGAATAGGATCAAGTAACTTCCGATGTAGCTTCTCAAGTTTAATAAACTCAACTCCAAAAGTTTTTCTTGAGTTAGATCCTTTATGGAAGGTTTCCTTTCTTGTTGGGTGATCCTTCCATCTTGTTAAGTACTTTTCCTGCAAAAATAAAGTACTAGAAAGGGCTTTTGGTACCCACTTTGACTTGGGTCCTTAGGAGATAGTAGATAAGCAATTTGACACTTTAGGAATCCTAATAGATTTGTTTCTCATATTATGATTCATTCTATAGTAGCGTACATGAGAATTATGTCTACAACAACAATAATTGTACATAATGAAATTAGATAGTAATCTAGTGTAGCAGAAGTAGTAGCTCCAGCAACTCTCTCTCATCTTCATCTTCAATGACTTCTGTATTTATAGTCTTCAAGAATTTAGCATCCGTTAGAGACGTTCCCTCAGATATTGGCTTCAAGCAGAACTTCATGAAATGCAATAGAGTCGTTCTTGGCAGCCATTAATACAATAGGAACGTTGGTTGTACTCTAACATGAAGGATCGTGGCTTTATGCATCGTGATACAGCCATATCAGAGTTGTGCAGAGAGCTTTTTGTACTTTACTGAGTATAATTCCCTTTTCGTGTAAGGACCAGAGGTATTAGGGAATAAAGCATGTTGGAAGCATTCTTTAACTGGTCTTTGGTTCTGATATCCGAGGTTGCTTGAGAGAGTAACTTCTGACTTTTCTTGATTCTGGTTCTTGAAATAAGATTCTGATAATTCTAAGAGAATTCGCGTTCATAGGATAAACGCGTCCATCTTGAAGATAGCTGTGTCCATCTAGCCATTTAAGATTTTACATTCGGGCTAGTAGACGAGCTCTAAATGCTAAGTCTTTGGACGGATACTCCTTTAACTGGTTGAACGTAACCTAGTAGACGAGCTCCATGTTAAGGACTCAGCAAGTCCAAAGACTTGTGTGGACGAGCGCTTCTGTTACCTTAGTGGACGAGCACTTCTATCACTTCAGTAGACGAGCGCTTCTATCGCTTCAATAGATGAGCGCTTCTATCACTTTAGTGAATGCTGGCTTTTATCAATTTAGTGGACGCTGGCTTTTATCACTTTAGTGGACGCTGGCTTTTATCACTTTAGTGGACGCTGGCTTTTATCACTTAAGTGGACGCTGACTTTTATCACTATAGTATTGGACGTGAGATTCTATCACTTGCGTTGGACGTGAGCTTCTATAACTTGTGTTGGACGTGAGCTTCTATCACTACAATGTTGGACGTGAGCTTATATCACTACAGTGTTGGACGCACGTTTCAATCACTTGCGTTGGACGGATGATTCTATCATTTGCGTTGGACGGATGATTCTATAATTTAATCTGCACACTCGATAGACATGTTAGCAACCAATATGAAGGTTAATTAAATCATTAACCAATGTTTAGTTCTCATCAAAACTTATGAAAATGCACATCAGACATTTTAGAGACTTAACAAATATATGATTATTTGCATTAATATGAGATTGTGTCTCTAAATGTTTGATTTTATATGTTAATATATGATATGCGATTTTATTAATAATAAGCCATTAAGAATGATATGATAAGTGATAGGCTCCGGCAAGCGTACCGGATCGAAGCAAGTAATAACAAAACGGTGAGAAGCCGAGTATCGAACTCAGTGATTGGGAAACCAAGTGTCACTTCACAAATTAAACAACTATTTAGACTGAGAAATAGGTGTGAAAATATTTCAAGAAAATAAAAAAAACAGTAAAATAAAATCAAATATTTTTGGGATTTTAAATTAAAAGAGATTTCCAGGAGTTGGGTTACTAACAAGACTGCTCATGCTACTAAATTGACTACCCCTCTTGTTAATTATCAAAATTGTTTTGAAGGTGAATTTATCCTAAATAAGTTAATGTTCCCTTTCGGGATACAAGAACCGTGCCCAATTAAACCAACCCCTACTCTCATGATAATTGAATTTAAATCGAACCCTTTAAGATTTGTGACAATTCAGTGAACCCTCGAAGGACCGCTTCTAACTCTTGTGATTTAAGTCCTAAGTTTGATTCCTATAGATCCGATACCTAAGTTTACCGCTAGGTTCCTCCTTAGACTATCTATGACATGTAAATAAGTGCGCACCAAATTCACAAGTAATTCATGTGATAGGAATTAAATCGAAAGCAAATTGAAATTAACAAGAAGTAAAACGTCAATTCATAACATAAAACAAGTCTTTCGCATAGCCCCAATTCCTAGAAATAAAAAAAAAAACTACTCAAGCATTGCCATGGTCATGGCAATCTTGAATAACGAAAGCATAAAAATCCTAAGAGAAAAGAAGAAATTGAGAAGAAGAGAAATCCTAATTTTTGCCTAAGGTAGCAACCCCCAAGATCCCTATTTTTGAGCCTTAGAGTCCTATTTATAATGTAGAGTAACTTGAATTCAAAGCTGTTACAAAATCATATCAAATCAGTAATTAAATTTTAAGATATTGCGAGTCACGGCCGTGATGCCTGTCACATCCAGGCCGTGACAGATTCTGTCTTGGAAAACTTGGCATTGGTTGGCCTGTCACAGCTGTGATGGCCATCACGGCCTGGTCGTGACAGGTTCTGACCTCGTGTTCTTCTTTTTTTTTTCAGCCCTACTCGATCATGGCCGTGATGCCTATCACGGCCAGGCCGAGATGGACTCTGTTTGGCTCATTTTTCTTGTATTTCAAGCTCCGCCTTCATGCAAACTCCAACATAACTGATCCTGAGCATTTTAATCTTCGTTTCCAAATCAATATCTCCAAATTAATTGTCAGATCTTATCATATCCTTTATTGTTGTGATAGGCAATTATTATCAAAATCCAATTTGATTTGGATCCAATCTTTTATCTCAATGCCAATTGAATTATCTTTTAATCATAATAATTCAAATCCAAATTGATTTGGATTCAAATCCATCATGTGGGCCCTTGCAATTTACTTGGCAATCTTCAATTTAATTGATTTCCATTCTTTTCTTCTTGATACTTTCCTAAAAATAAAAAATATGAATAATATCATAAAATTAATTAAATACACACATTGACTCTAAAATAACCAAAATAGGAAAACAAATTCTAATTTGGGCTAAATCAAGTATTCAACAAAATTTAATTGATGAAATTCACTCTAATATAATAGATAAAGCATGATAAGACAGTGGATTATTAATAAGATATCGTGTGATTTAGTATTTAAATAGAGATAGTGTTATTCTTAGATTTTAGCCCCTCAACCAATCAGATTTGAGTCCTTATCAATATAGGATCGTCCTCTTTTTGTTTATATCTTAAGATCTTATCATAATCTCCTAAGGATTCTATCTAGGAATAATTATCAAATCTGTCGCTAAACTTACATCAAACTTTTGACTATCTTAGAGTCCGATCCGATTTAGGATTCGATCATTAGACATTAATTTGTAGATACTTCTCTGAGCTTTCTAACGACACCAAGAACACCTCAATCGGAAACTTGTTGCTCAAGGTATGGTCAAAATACCTAACTGTATATAGTTTAGGCTGAAATAGGAACCCGTTATGACCCAAACTCATATATATACCATTAGACTCGACCAAAACCTAGTTTACACGACCCCAACACTTAGAAAACTTCCTCCCTCCTTCCTGTTTGAATCCTAATGGTTTTTCTCCCTAAAACTCTCTCTAGGGAACCCGTTCTTACACCATTCTTCACTGCTTCTTGATAGGAGAACATCACTACGAATAGGGGTTCGTTGTGCTTGAAGTTTGAGACTTTAGAAAAGGTAAAATTCGTGCACCTTGTTCCTTGTGTTCTTTCTTTCAAGTTCTTGATCTTTTCATTTTGATTTCTTGATCTTAGAGTTGAACCAAAGTGTCTCTTTGTCGTTTTTGAGGTTGTAGACAAGTGCTAGTGAGACAGGATCCAAGTGGATCTTCTTTCTCTCTTTTGCATCGGAGTTGTTGTTGTTGTTGTTGAGGGATGTTCAACATAGGGGAGGTCGTCCTAGAGTACAGCGATCTGGCCATCCACAGTTGGAGTAGATTCTCCTTGCGCCCCCGTGACGAGGCATCCGTTGGTTTGATTCCTTGGCTATCCAAGGAGTAGATTCTCCAGTGTTGATTAGATTCTCAATGTGGATATGTAACTCCGAAGTCGTCCATTGATGAGTGTGATTCCACCTCATCTTTGTCCATCATTTTGCATGCATTTTCATGTAGTTTATGCATATTTTTATTAGATTTTAGGTTAATTTTCTTTGGAACGGGTAAGGCTGTTTTCGTGTGTTGTTTTGCAGATATCAAGGGTAAATTGCTCAAGATCAACCATGATGAAGTTTGGATGAAGATGGGGATCTTTATTTTTTTTTTGAAAAAAATAAAAATAAAAAAAAATAAAAAAATAAAAAACGAGTTGTTAAGTTGTCTACCTTAGATGCTAGATCCTTTATTGCCTCACTCACTGCCCTTCCTTGTTGTCTAAACTCCTCATTCTGTTTTGTCTGAGTTTCGACAAAACTTTCAAATAAAGTCTCGAGTTTAGATCTTTGTACCTGAGGATACCTCGGTGCTGTTCTCTTATTACCTTGACCCTCTTGGAACTCATGGTTGAGCGTGTTGCTGAAGTTGCCGTAGGAGAGGTAAGGGTTGTTCCTTCTTTGGTTGTAGGGATTTGGGGGAGCATAGTTGGGCAGCTTCGGGTTCGTATCATAGTAGTTGTTACAAGAGTTCACTTGTTCACCCGAAGCACCGGATCCATGTGGGCATTCCATCATGTCATGTCCCTGCATTCCACAAATCTCACAAACAAGGTTAGTAGCACCTATTGCACTCACATTAGCTCTTTCAAGCCGATCAAAACGTTTATTAAGTGAGTCTATCTTTGACATAATAAGATCTGTGCTATTTACCTCAAACTTACCCCCCGAAATCTTGTTCGGGTTATTACCTCTTTCGGATCCCCATTGGTGGTAGTTGGTGGCGACATTCTCAATGATGTTGGATGCCTCAGTGAGAGGCCTATTCATAAACGCTCCACCGGCTGCAGAATCTAGTGACACCTTCGAAGAGTAATCCAATCCGTTATAGAAGGTGTGCACTATTAACCACCTCTCGAGTCCGTGATGTGGGCAAGACTCCAGCAGTCCCTTGTAGCGATCCCAAGCTTCTGATAATGATTCTCCGTCTTTCTGAAAGAAGCCGGTGATCTGGGTTCTTATGTAGGCCGTCTTGGATGGAGGAAAGAATTTCTCCAAGAACGCCTGCTCCAATTGGTCCCAAGTAGTCAAGGTGTTAGCGGGGATTTGCTTAAGCCAGGCCTTCGCCTTTCCAGTGAGAGATGAGGGGAACAATCCCAAACGCAAAACATCGACTGAGGCTCCATTAATCCTGATTGCGTCAGTGAACTCTAAGAATGTTTCTATGTGATCGGTCGGGTCCTCCGAAGGCAATCCTCCGAATTGATGTTGCCTAATCATGTTGATTAGCATAGGTGGTATGGTATAGTTTTCCGCCTCAATCTCTGGCCATGCAATCCCAGTTCGCAAGCCTCTCGCATTTGGGGCTGCGTAATCCTTCAAAGGTTTTGTATCCGGTTGATTCGCCATGAGTGGAACGGAACTCAACCTTTCTCCCTCTCTTTGTAGTCTTCTTCATCTGTGGAAGGTCCTCTCGATCTCCGGATCAATCTCACTAAGGCTCCCAAGACTTAGAGATCTTTGCATATAACACACAGAGAGATGGATATAATAGAAGGAAAAGAATGTTTTTGATATATTTTTATTTTTTTGATAACTTGGCGCCGTTGCCGGGGACTGTGCCTTTTCGAATCTCAATTCAAATTTTGAATTGATTTTTCTGGACCTTTTCTTTTTATTTGATTTTTATTTCTGAAATATTAAAAAAAAAAATTCTTTTCCTTCTATTGTATCCATCTCTCTGTGAGTTATATGCAAAGATCCCTAAGTCTTGGGAGCCTTAGTGAGATTGATCCGGAGATCGAGAGGACCTTCCACAGACGTAGAAGACTACAAAGAGAGGGAGAAAGGTTGAGTCCCGTTCCACTCATGGCGAATCAACCGGATACAAAACCTTTGAAGGACTACGCAGCCCCAAATGCGAGAGGCTTGCGAACTGGGATTGCAAGGCCAGAGATTGAGGCGGAAAACTATACCATACCGCCCATGCTAATCAACATGATTAGGCAACATCAATTCGGAGGATTGCCTTCGGAGGACCCGACCGATCATATAGAAACATTCTTAGAGTTCACCGATGCAATCAGGATTAATGGAGCCTCAGTCGATGTTGTGCGTTTGAGACTGTTCCCCTCATCTCTCACTGGAAAGGCGAAGGCCTGGCTAAAGCAAATCCCCGCTAACACTTTGACTACTTGGGACCAACTGGAGCAGGCGTTCTTGGAGAAATTCTTCCCTCCATCCAAGACAGCCTACATAAGAACCCAGATCACCGGCTTCTTCCAAAAAGACGGAGAATCATTATCGGAAGCTTGGGATCGATACAAGGGACTGCTGGAGTCGTGCCCACATCACGGACTCGAGAGGTGGTTAATAGTGCACACCTTCTATAACGGATTGGACTACTCTTCGAAGGTGTCACTAGATTCTGCAGCCGGTGGAGCGTTTATGAATAGGCCTCTCACTGAGGCATTCAACATCATCGAGAATGTCGCCACCAACTACCACCAATGGGGATCCGAAAGAGGTAATAACCCGAACAAGATTTCGGGGGGTAAGTTTGAGGTAAATAGCACAGATCTTATTATGTCAAAGATAGACTCACTTAATAAACGTTTTGATCGGCTAGAAAGAGCTAATGTGAGTGCATTAGGTGCTACTAACCTTGTTTGTGAGATTTGTGGAATGCAGGGACATGACATGATGGAATGCCCTCGTGGTATCGCTCGTGGATCCGGCGCTTCGGGTGAACAAGTGAACTCTTGTAACAACTACTATGATACGAACCCGAAGCTGCCCAACTATGCTCCCCCAAATCCCTACGACCAAAGAAGGAACAACCCTTACCTCTCCTACGGCAACTACAGCAACACGCTTAATCATGAGTTCCAAGAGGGTCAAGGTAATAAGAGAGCAGCACCGGGGTATCCTCAGGTACAAAGATCTAAACTCGAGACTTTATTTGAAAGTTTTGTTGAAACTCAGACAAAACAGAATGAGGAGTTTAGACAACAAGGAAGGGTAGTGAGTGAAGCAATAAAGGATCTAGCATCTAAGGTAGACAACTTAGCAACTCATAACAAGATGCTAGAAACACAAATTGCCCAACAAGCAGCACGTACTCGAGACCTAAGGGTACATTCCCGGGGCAACCCGAAGCAAATCCCAATGAGCATTGCAATGTCATACACTTGAGGGATGATAAGCTTGGGGTGGGGGTAGCTGAAATGGAGGTGGAACCGGAGGAAGACAAGAGCGAAAAGGAAGAGCTTGAACCGAAATACGTCCCTCCACCACCATACCAACCCCCGATACCTTTCCCACAAAGGTTGGTCAGGAAAAAGCAAGTAGATGTGGAGACTAAAATGCCTACTAAACTGAAAGACCCAGGTAGTTTCTCCATCGCTTGCTCGATCGAACAAGTGCAAATAGACCAAGCCTTGTGTGACTTAGGGGCTAGTGCAAGCTTGATGTCCCTCACTATCATGGAAAGGTTGGGAAGCAAAGAGTTGAGACCATTCAAATTCCCCTTACAAATTGCGGATGGCTCAACTAGGACTCCTCTAGGCATACTAGAGAATGTTCCTGTAAAGGTAGGGAAAATTCTCATCCCTACCGACTTCCTGGTATTGGACATGAAAGGGAATTCTAAATTCCCCATCATTTTAGGAAGGCCATTCTTGGCAACCGCTGGAGCGGTAATAGACGTAAGGAATGGCAAACTCTCTCTAAATGTAGAGGAAGGTAGGGTAAATTTTCAGTTGACTAACTCTTGTAACAACCCTCCTTTTGAGAGCCATGTGTGCAGAATTGATGTAACGTCTCCAGCGGTAGAGAAAGAACTTAGCATGGAAGCAACCCCAAAGATTTGCAGGGCTAATGATGCACCCAGCAGTGGTGAAGTTGGAGTTGCTGTCCATGCGGAAACAAAACTTCCACGGGGGAGGAAGGAAGGCTAGGAAGCTCCGAGAGAAAAGAGCGAAGCGGAAGCATTATTGGCCGTATGAGCAGAAACGGCTTTTTGAAGGAGTTCCTTGGAAGAGAAGTGTGCCTGCACTTCTACGCCCAGCCGACCCCGGTTGACTTAAGGAAGTATGGTCAAGCTTAAGACCATAAATAAGCGCTTCTTGGGAGGCAACCCAAGTTTTCTTTCCCTTTTTCCTTTTGTTTTTGATTTAACCTCTTGAATAATTTGAGAAGATCAAGAGGCAAAAATATCATTAATAGGTTTGTCTAGTGTTTTCAGGTTGAGAAAGAGAAGAAGAGCATAAAAAAAGATAAAGTCAGAGGCCATCACGCCCTGGCCGTGACAGTGGTCACGGCCGTGATAAGCTATACAAGAGCACAGAAAGGATCACGGCCTAGCCGTGACAACCATCACGGGCGTGATGAGTAGGATGCCAAGGTCAGAGAGCATCACGGCCTAGCCGTGATGTAGATCACGGCCGTGACAGGGCAACTCCTGAGGACAAAATTGATCACGGCCTAGTCGTGATGAGCCTCACGGCCGTGATAAAATTTCCACCCAAGTTTTGACTGGAATGTGAAGCCAACACCCGCTACCGACTCGGTAAGTTGTTCCATTTTTCTCCTCTCTCCGACTTGATTATTTACATTGGAGACAATGTAAGTAATCAAGCTTGGGGTAGGGGTATTTATTTTTGCATTTGCATTGTTGCATTCATATTGCATTCACATAGGCATAGATTGGTATGATCACATTCTATAGATTGCCCCTCACTTAGAACATGCATCCAATTGTGAGAACTTGGTGCCAAATGAAAAAAGAAAAAAGAAAAAAAAATGAATAAAAAAAATAAAAAAAATAAAAAATAAAAAATAAAAAAAAGAAAATCCCCGGCAACGGCGCCAAAAACTTGATGTCGTGCGGATGCACGCGCTCGTGCGATTCCGGCAAGTGTACCAGACTGCCGCCAAGTAATAAAAGATATCGAACCCACAGAGACTGTGTTCTCGAATCGCAATCGGTTTTCGAATCGATTAGATCTGGACTTTGTAGAGGGTTTTGAAATTGGTTTGAATTTGAAATTAAAAGATAGACGAGCAGAAAACAAATGTTTTTGGGGTTTTCGATTTAAACGGATTCCTAGGGATTTGGGTTACCTTTGAGGTTGTTTATGTTGCTAATCTGATTTACCTTTGTTGATTACCGAAATTGCCTTGAAGGCGAGTTTATCCTCTGATAGCTTAAGCTCCCTCTCGGGTTACAAAAGCCGTGCCCAATTGACCCGACCCCTACTCTCGTGGTAGTCGATCCCAGATTGGACCCTTTACGTTCCGTGACAACTCGTTGCTCCTCGAGGGACGGCTTCTAACTCTCGTGATTTCAGTCCAAAGTCTGACTTCTATAGGTCCGACACCTAAGTTCACCGCTAGGTTCCTCCTTATAATGTCTCAGTCATGCAAACAACCTAAGTTCACCGCTAGGTTCCTCCTTAGATCATCCACTTCTCACAAACAAGCGGCCGCTGGACTTTACGAGTGAAACACACTAGAAATCCTAAGTTCACCGCTAGGTTCCTCCTTAGAACGTCTATGTCACATAAATAAACGGTTGCCGAAATTTATGAGTGATTAACACACTAGAAATCAGATCTAAAACAATTATGAAATCAACAACGATTTTTGCATCAAATCAACATCATTTACAAACCTCGGGCAGAGCCCTAGTCCCTAGAAACAAACTACTGCTCCAGTCTTGCCATGGAGATGACAAGCTGGGTTGACAACATAGTGAAAATCAGAAAAGAGAAGAGAAGAGGAGATGGGGATCACATCCATCCCGAGTTTTGTGGATCCACATGCATTGTTGGTTTAGCGAAGTAGGACTTCATTGTACTGCATAGCATGCTTGATGTTGATGAGGTTGATGTATGTTTATACATGTTGCTTATGTATGCTTACGTTGGTTCCATGCTTGTATGTTTTAATTTACTTCCTACCTCCTTGCTCTTATAATTACATGATTCTTACTCCCCATTATTTGTTTGTTGTTTGACCTGATTAGCACCTTGCAAAGGATGACGAGCAGCCCGGAGAGGAGTGACTCTGAGGAGCCGCTACTCATAGTTAGGGCTTGTTTTTATGTTCAGTTAGCTAGTTTTCAGTTTGTATTCCGTGGATTTATTCCGGAACGGTTATACCAGCTCTGTATGTGACATCGAGGTTGGGATAGGTTTATTTCTTTGCTATGTTAAATTGTTTTAAACTCGTTTTATTTTCCGTGATTTGAGAACTAGTTCATGTGGACTTTTCTACCCATGGACGGAAGCTTTATTTTATCCAGTATGATCATGACTAAATTTTATTAATTGCTTATCTTAAAATGCTTATAACATGCGGGGTAAAAGGGTTTCACAGGTCACAAGGACGGTTCAACCATGCCGATGTTGAATTTTTGAATTCAAACAATTGTAGACTGCTTTCAGAGAGGTACTTCTCCCGTCCTTTCACTTTCAACAAGGCGGCGAGGCTATGGTCAAAGGGGATACTAGAGGGGATGCAGAAATGGGCCTTGGGTTTAAAGGAAATGGGCCGCATGAGAATTTGTTAAAAGGCCAGGAGCTTTTTGAGTTGGAAGGGTTTAGTCAATTGGCGTCGGGGGTACCAGACTCATAAAAAGCAATGGGTGGTAGTGAGGCTGGAGGTGAGAAAGTAAATGAATTAGGGGAGGTGTGCTGATGGGCTTCGGTAAGTGTACCGGATCGAAGCAAGTAATAATTAAAACGGCAAATAATTTACCGAGTATCGAACACAGGGATTGAGTGACCAATTGTATTCTATATTTAAGGGAAACAGTTAGGATTGACCAAGTCAAGAGAAAGAGTTTGTTGTGAAATCAAATTTTAACCAATTATCAAGAATCAAGCAAGAGTATAATCAAAGCAAGAGCAAATATCAAGAATTTGTGAATTATGAATGGGGAAGATCTAAGGTCATGAATCTACCAACCCAATCAAACACAGTTCAACAGTGATTATTTTCTATCCCTAGGTTAAGTTACATGCCAATCAGGAACCCGAAATTATCCTAATGTCTCAGTCGAGCACAAGAGAAAATACCTAACATGCCAATCAACTATATCTCTATGATGACAAACATGCAAGATGCATTAAGTTCTTGGTTCCCTATAACGATTGCACAAATCTCCTATTATATTTCTATCAATATTCAATTTGTGTTTTTAATTTAAGTCCTAAAGTATGAATCCACGGTCAAACTCATCACACTTGACTAGTTAACCACGAGCTCATATGATCAACACACACAAAACAGAATTAAGAAACAGAATTGAGAATTATGGAGTAGAAAACATCACAATTTCACTATGCTGTCATGAGCGGCTTCATCGCTTCCTCAGAAAAGAGGATTAGTTCCTCATAGTGTGCTTCAACATTCTCAATCCAAAAGTAAACATGAAAATAAAACTATAAAAGTGTATGTAAACCTAAACAAAATACAGCTCACAAAAAACTAGGATTGGATATCTCAATTCGTAACACAACAAGCTTTATATAGAGGTATGGTTCTACGGTCACTCGCAGGGCGAGCAATTAAATTTGGCTCAATTCTGAGTTTGAGTCCTCGCGGGGTGAGGGTTGTCTCGCGGGGCGAGACTGAAAAGTCTTCAGAATCTTGTGTGTACCTCGAGGGGCAAGGCTAAAAGACTCCAACTTCCTGCTCAGGCGAGACCTTGAAAAATTCGTTTTACTTGTTTTCTTCATTTATTCCAAGTTTCCCAAAGCTTTACTTTTAACCTGAAATTAAAAGTAGCATTAAATTCTTTATTCAAATAGAAAATAGCAGAAATTACTAAAAAAATATTCCTAAGACTCAAAATGTCGCTTGTGAACAATTAAAGCCAAATTTGGCAATGAACTCGTGCAATTGGAATAAAAATGAGGTCTTTCTAGACATAAAACTAGAAGAACCAAAGGTTTATCAAAATACCCCAAACTTAAACTTTGCTTGTCCCCAAGCAAACTAAAAATTAGGAAGACTAGAAACTAGGTAGGCTTAATGGACTTAATCAATTTTACCCAATTTCATGCAAGTTTATCAATCCAAATTTTCAATGATATTCCCCTTTTCTCACTTCAATTAATCAATCCCCAAATTCATCTAATTTTAACAATGAGAATCCAATCAATCATGAAATAATTAATCTAAGCCAAGGATCCAATATACACATAAAAGGAAGATCACCAAATTCAAACAATTGCTTCCTCACAAGGGCATTTAGTGATTCACTAATTCGCTCGAATTGTCAAGGTTTTCAACTTTTCACTCAATTTCACATTTCAAGTGCACTTTCCATGGATTTGATTTTCATCTAAACAAAGTCCCCACAAAAAGATGTATGCAACATCAATAGGTCTTTTAAAGGTTGTAATGGGGCCTGGCTAAAGGTAGGATTTACAAAGGTACTAGGCTTTAAGTCCCTAGGAATCAAGAGAGCATGAAAATTTTTACACTTTTATGTTCACTCAAATTCCTTTTTCAATTTTTCTTTTTCATGCTTTGGGTAGCTACAACCTTTTCCTTTGATAACCTTTTATTTTGCCATTTTTGGTATTTTTTTTTATTTTTCTTCTTTTTCTTTTTCTCTTTTACCTTTGGCTTCAACCCTTTTATTTTTCTTTTTCTTATTCCCAAGTAACATGATAACTCATTGAAGCCACCCCAAACTTAGTTTCTAAACAACCCTTTTTCTTGTTAAGCATCCAAGCTCTCCTAAATCCTAAGATCGGGTTAACATGGTTTTTTTTCCGGCTTATAACGTTAGGGGTCATTCAGAAACAATAGGCTTATTAGGCTCAAATTGGCTAACTATGGAACATGCATTAGAAATTGTTCATTTTGGTAAAGTAGCTATTTCAAAGAAACAATGCCTAGATCATTTGATGCAACATATAGATATGCAAACCATGCATAGATTCAAGCAAATCCGGGAAAGTGCAACTCGAAAGTGATTCACACAATTTTTAAGAACATGTTGGAGGCTCAAATTTCTCACCTGGACATTTTTACCAAATTATTTGACCGAGATACATCCCTAATGTGTGCATCCCTTCACCCCAAACTTGTCATAAATCATGCAATCCAAACAAAAATTCTCAATGTTCAATTTTCAATTTTTCAAGGGGATCAATTTTTCTCATTTTTCAAAAGCATAAGGAAAACACCAAAGATTTTTCAAGTTTTATCACATGCATTCATTTTTGGTACAATGCAATTAATCCCATCAAAACTTACCAATTAGACTCTATTGACACTATTTGTTTTTGTGTATTGACCACTATTTACTTGCAACAAGAAAATTCAAAACAAAAGAAAAGAGTTGAGTTTAGAAAGAGTTATCTCAAAGGGTTTGAGCAGTCCCCACGCTCTCATTAGCATGTTTCGCCTATTCCTTTGTTAGCTTAGCAAGTCTAGCCTCTTCCATCTTAAGCCATGCATAGTCATTTACGCTCTTGAAAGTTTCCAACCAAGTCCAATCTCATCTCTCTGCTTCTTCTTCAGTTTCAGTTTCTACTTCCGGGAATGGGATCTCATTTAACCCGGATTGCATTTTTGATGTTTTGGAATTCGGGGTGGTCCGGAGAGATTGTGAATTGCATCTAATTCCACAGGTAAAACATTGGTCAATAACAATAAAAAAATTGAAAAATAAAAGAGCGAAAATATAAACATGCACCACAAAACATGTATATTGTCAGAATCAGTGCATAAGGTATCAAAGTGTAATATGAGTTTCTAGCTAATAAGCATATACAACCATATCGAAAGTATAACTTAAACTCAAAGAAAATAACTAAAAATGGTCATCTCCGACTCAGCTGAAGTCGATCTGCTCCAACATATCATCATCCTGGTCACCCTGAGCAGTTGCCTCATCACCTGGGACCTTGGGCACCCCCCTGTGGCTGGGCATCCTAGTGCCCAGGATAGTCCTTCCACACAAGACGAGGTGCCAGATCCTCCTTGGAGGGGTAGATGGGTACTCGCCCCTCCTACTGAGCCAGGGACATCTCTCTGAAGAAGTCCCGGAGTACCTCGTGCGACTACCTCTCTGCCTGCTGGTTTTGCAAGAGCAAAACCATATCCGCTGATCGAGGCCTCTGAGGGGCCCGTCCTACCGGCCTCCTAGGTGGTGCTGGCTATCCATAACAGTGACGGCGGATATAATCTCTGTCGATCGGTGTTGCGAATTCGGCAATTGTATCGGTTCGTTGCAAGTAATAAAAACACGGTAAGCAATACCGAGGTCGAACACTAGGATTGGGAGACCAATTTAACCAAATTATCAAGGAAATTCAAAGCGTTGACCAAGTCAATAATGGTTTATTAAGATGAGAGAGGGAATTAGATAACAAAAGATATCAAGAACAATTATCTAAAATTGCTAAAAGATAACAACGAGATAAAATTCATGGCTAAGGCTTCTAAGGTTACGAATCCACCTACACAATCATGCAAGTTACCCAAGTGATTATTCTCTTATCCCTATGTTCAAATTCTTTGCCAATCAGGAACACTCAATTATCCTAATGTCACTGCCGCTATTCAAAAGGAAATACCTAAACATGCAAATTGACAATCTGCCGATCTGAACAACCCACGGTTAGATTCATTAAGTTCTTGGTTCCTTATTGTGATTGCACTGTTTTTCTATTCTATGCCTAGATATATTCAAACGATGTTCTTAATTCAAGTACTAAGTACAAATCTCCTGTCAGTATCAATGCACTAGACTAGTTAACCAATGGCCATTATGATTAAAACAAGCAAAACAGAATTAAGAAACAAGAAAAAAGAGAAGGGAATAAGAAAACATCACTTGAATTCACTATGCCATCAAAGGTGACTTCATCGTTCCCTTAGAATAGGGAATTAGTTCCTCATAGTCATAGTAACAACGCAAGAAATATAAGAATTCATCCTAGAGGCTAGAAAGAAAGCGTAAAACTCAACGAGAAACAGCTCCAAGGAAACAAAGATTAGCCAAAAACAAAAACTCTCTTCAAACTGACCTAAACAAGCTATTTATAATGTTAAGAATCAGTGCCCGCTCGCGAGGCGAATACTCAATTTTGGCTCCATCAGGATTATGATTACTCGTGAGGCGAGGACTGTCTCGCAGGGAGAGACGGAGAAGTTGCAGATTCCAAGTTTGGTTCACGAGGCGAACCTTTGCTCGCGAGGCGAGCCTGAATATGTGCAATTCCTGCTTAGCCTGTAGCTCTGAATATGTGCATTTTAATGCTTTATTGACTCAAAAATAACCCAAAAATTCCTAAAAACTCTCTAAGATTCAAAATGTTGCTTAGGGACAAAAGGAGCCAAATTCGGGTGATTAGTAAGGTCAAATCACTCAATTAGCATAAAAATCTTAAATTTTCTAGCCATAAAACTAGATAAGCTAGAGGCTTATCAATCGATTGTTGGGGGACCTTCTCGTTTTCCCCAGAACCAGCAATCCCCGCCCTCGCCATCATCTCTGTGATCAAAAATCCATGAGCCAACACCTCCTTGGCGTTCCTGGAGTTGGCCTTCTGCTGGATGTCCTGGCTTTTGTATCCTTGACGATGGTGGACTAATAGAAACCACTTTGGAGAACTTTTTCTGCAGTTTTCTTTTCCCCAAAATGTCCACCATAATCCGAGTCATGGCAATGCCACAACATGCTCCCAATTTGATCATGAGGAATGCACCTCCATATTAATCCACCCGCGCACTGGTTGAACAAGAAGGGATCTTCCCAAATGTAGTACTTTGTTTTCGAGAAGAATTTCTTTTTCCGTTGCCTAGTGTAGCTTTCTGGAACCACTTTTGATGCCTTGTAGTTAGCCATATCCACGAACCAAGGAGGAAATTTTTCAAAAATTGTGAACAAACGCTCATATGGAAATTCTTCCTTGATATCTAAAAGTTTATCCTCCTGGTCAGGATTGACTGTTCTTGACAAGTGATTCGCAACTCCATTCTCTGAACCTTTCAGGCTCCTAATCTCAAGATCAAACTCCTACAAAAGTAATACCCACCGGATTAGTCTATGTTTGGCCTCTTGTTTTGTAATCAAGTGTTTAATGGCCGCATGATCGGTAAATATAATAATCTTAGACCCTACTACATAAGATTTAAATTTATCAAGTGCAAACACTACCGCAAGGAGTTCTTTTTCAGTGGTGGAATAGTTAGCACGTGCATCGTTTAAAACTTTGCTTGCATAATAAAACACATGGACTAACTTTTCCACCCTTTGATATATGAATGGGAGAGGAAAGTGGTCCTTCCTTGTTGCATCATTAAGCTTCCTGTAGTCCACACACACTCTCCATCCTGTGACAGTCCTTGTTGGAATCATCTCATTCTTCTCATTCACCACCACGGTTGTACCTCCCTTCTTTGGGACCACGTGAATTGGGCTAACCCAATTGCTATCCGAAATTAGATAGATAATTCCGACATCTAAAAGCTTAATCACCTCCTTGCGCACAGCTTCTTTCATGATGGGATTTAACCGTCTTTGTGGTTGAACCACCAGTTTATAATCATCCTCCATCAAGATTTTATGCATGCATAAGGAAGGCCTTATACCTTTTAAATCCGATATCTTCCATCCAATGGCAGACTTGTGTTCCCTAAGAACTCATTATAGCTTTTCTTCTTCTTATTCTATTTTCAACGCGTTACTAATGATGACCGGATCTTGTCCCTCTTTACTCAAAAATGTATACCTTAAAGTGAGATGGGAGTTGCTTTAATTCTAGTTTCTTTTTGTCTTCCTCTGCGCTTCCTTTGTTGAGTACTTCCCTTTTGCATTCTTCTTTAGAAAGATTTGGTAATGCTTCCATATTCTTCCAACACTCAAGAAATTCATCATCTTCCAAAAATACCTCATCTTTATCATCAACATAGGATTTTACCAACACTTTCGCAAGTGAAGAACCATGTGCTTCTTGTATGGTATGGGCTTTCAAAATAGGTTCTATCACATCTATTATGTACACACAAGATTTCTCAACTGGATGCTTCATGGCTTCAAAGACATTAAAGACCACATTCTCATCTTGCACCCGAAGTGTGAGCTTCCCTTGTTGCGCATCTATCAATGCATGCCCGGTGGCCAAGAAAGGACTTCCCAATATGAGAGGGATCTTGGAATCTTCATCCATATCTAGTACCAAAAAATCCACCGGAAAGATGAACTTGTCCACTTTTACCAACAAGTCCTCAACCACCCCATAGGGATATTTAATAGAACGATCCTCAAGTTGGAGCGACATCATAATTCCACTGGCCTCTTGAATGCCAAGCTTCCTCATCATATATAGGGGCATTAGATTAATGCTAGCCCCTAGATCACATAATGCTTTCCCAAAAGTCATAACCCCTATGGTGCATGGTATGCTAAATGAACCTGAATCCTTCAACTTCGGAGGTAGCTTGCGTTGAAGGATTGCACTACACTCCTCAGTTATAGTAACCATCTCCTCATCCACTATCTTTCGCTTCTTGGAGAGAAGCTCCTTCATAAATCGGACATAAGATGGCATTTGTTCAAAGGCTTCCGTAGATGGAATGTTGATTTGAAGCTTACAAAAAACATCAAGGAACTTAGAAAATTGCTTATCTTGCAAAGGCTTCATCAATCGCTCTGGATATAGTACCGTCATGTAAGGAGGGAGATCATTAGCTTCAATCCACTTCTTCTTTCGGTATTCTTCATCCACTAATTTCAACCTCCCCTCTTTCTCCGGTACCTTCTCGCTAGGCACTTCTTCTTCCTTAGCTTGCTCTGTCTCCACCGGTGGTACTTCTGGAATTATAACTTTAGGAGAACTAGTTGTACCTTTAGTTGATTCCAACACCTTGCCGCTTCGAGTTGTTACAGCATTGCATTGGTTCTTATTATTGTTCTCTGTATTGCCTGGAAAAGAGCCTGGAAGACGCTCATTTAACTGCTTTGCAAGCTGTGCTACCTGAGTCTCGAGATTATGGATCGATGCCCCTGTATGAGTTGCCAGCTTGTCTATGGATGTATTTGTCTGTACTGCGAACTTCTCAATGGCTGCACTAGTCTTCTCAATAGCTAACTCCCAAGGTTGCTTGTTTCCATCTGTGATCTGTAACTGATTAGTTCTTGGGAGGGCTTTCTGAGTATCCTGCTGTTGAATCCCATAGTTTTGCCTTTGATTCTGACGTTGTTGTTGCCCGGCCAATCCACCACTGGTGTTACTCCAAGAAAAACTCGGATGGTCTCTCCTGAGGTTCCAATTCCGCCCATTGTGGTAGTCATTCTGCATGTTCCTCTAATAGTCATTGCGCTGTGGTACTGTGTCATAGAAATTATGACACGAGTCCATATGCTCCTGAGACTAGTTACTCGGACAAAACTCAATATCATGATCCCCATTGCAAAGGTCACATCCCAGAGGTAATCCTTCTGGCACTGCATTCACCTTCATTTTGCTAGTAAGTGCCTCATTCTGTTTCATCAGGAATGCGTTCTGTTCAAGAATGGCTTTGATGGATGTTGAACTCAACCCAGTTGAATTTGGATGAGATGTACTTGTAGGTTTATGCATATTCCGGTTGTATTCATTCCTTGACATCTTCTCCGATAAAGCCCATGCATCTTCCGCTGACTTACAAGAGAAAGAACTGCCGGCTGCGGCATCACAATTCATTTGATAGAGACCTCTCAACCCATTGAAAAAATGTTGTACCTTTGTTACCAAGTCAAAATAGGAAGAAATACATCTCCTCAGTAGCACACTATACCTCTCCCAAGCTTCATTGTAAGTCTCATCCTCATGTTGCCTGAAAGATGTAACAACTATTTTCAACTGTGCCACTTTCTGAGGAGGAAAGAATCTAGTGAGGAATTTCTGAGCCATATCCTCCCAAGTAGTGATGCTTCCACGATCCAAATTCAAATCCAACCAATTGCGTGCTCTATCCCGGAGAGAGAAAGGGTCGCAAACGAAAGGCATCATCTGAAACTCCTGGAGTCTTCATAATGTCGCATATCTCCAAAAAATGAGCGATATGCCTGTGAGGATCTTGGTTTGCACTCCCATCAAATTGATCTCTTTGCACTGGTTAAGAACCGATGTCTTGATCTCAGACGAATTTACCGTGATGGTAGGCCTAACAACAATAGAAGCACAATCATCCAAGTTAGGAAGATTGTACTCATAAAGAGGCTTGTAAGCCAGTGGTTGTTCTTCAACCATCTCTTCAAGATTCAATTCCCCAAGCCTCCTCTGGTCTCTAAGTTTCTTCCTTAACCTCTTCTTGATCCTACGAATCTCAGGGTCGTATAGCAAGTCTTCCGGTGGAACGGTACCTCGCATACAACAAAAACTTACAAGACCAAGTGAAATCAAAGAAATTCAAAGAGATAACAAAAACTTTAAAAAGAAATTTTAAAACGAAAATTTGGCTTGTTCAAATTAACTATTTTCTTTAAATAAAGAAAAATTGGCTAAGCCAATCCCCGGAAGTGGCGCCAAAAACTTGATGGGCTCTGGCAAGTATACCGGATCGAAGCAAGTAATTTACCGAGTATCGAACACAGGGATTGGGTGACCAATTGTATTCAATATTTAAGGGAAATAGTTAGGATTGACCAAGTCAAGAGAGAGAGTTTGTTTTGAAATCAAATTGTAACCAATTATCAAGAATCAAGCAAGAGTTTAATCAAAGCAAGAGAAAATATCAAGAATTTGTGAATTATGAATGGGGAAGATCTAAGGTCATGAATCTACCAACCCAATCAAACACAGTTCAGAAGTGATTATTTTCTATCCCTAGATTCAATTACATGCCAATCAGGAACCCGAAATTATCCTAATGTCTCGGTCGAGCACAAGAGAAAATATCGAACATGCCAATCAACTATATCTCTATGATGACAAACATGAAAGATGCATTAAGTTCTTGGTTCCCTATAATGATTGCACAAATCTCCTATTATATTTCTATCAATATTCAATTTGTGTTTTTATTCAAGTCTTAAAGTGTGAATCTCCGGTCAAACTCATCATGCTTGACTAGTTAACCACGAGCTCATATGATCAACAGACACAAAACAAAATTAAGAAACAGAATTGAGAATTAGGGAGTAGAAAACATCACAATTTCACTATGCTGTCATGAGCGGCTTCATCGCTTCCTCAGAAAAGAGGATTAGTTCCTCATAGTGTGCTTCAACATTCTCAATCCAAAAGTGAACACGAAAATAAAACTGTAAAAATGTATGTAAACCTAAACGAGACGCGGCTCACAAAAAACTAGGATTGGATATCTCAATTCTCAACACAACAAGCTTTATATAGAAGTCTGGTTTTGTGGTCACTCGCGAGGCGAGCACTTAAACTTGGATCCATTCTGAGTTTGAATCCTCGTGGGGCGAGACTGAAAAGTCTTCAGAATCCTGTGTCTGGCTCGTGGGGCTAGGATGAAAGACTCCAACTTCCTGCTCAGAATCAGCCCTGGCTCGCGGGGCTAGCACTGTCTCGCGGGGCTAGACCTTGAATTCCTTTTGCTTATTTTCTTCATTTATTCCAAGTTTCTCAGAGCTTCACTTTTAACCTGAAATTAAAAGTAGCATTAAATGCTTTATTTGAATAGAAAATAGCATAAATTACTAAAAAATATTCCTAAGACTCAAAATTTCGCTTTTGAACAATTAAAGCCAAATTTGGGCTAAAACGAGAATGAACTCGTGCAATTGGTATAAAAAAAATAAGGTCTTTATAGTCATAAAACTAGATGAACCAAAGGTTTATCATGGGCCAAGGTGTAAAACAAAACAATTTGGTCCCAGAGCAAGGGATAGGGGGCGTCAAAGGTTGCTTAGGCCGTGGAGAAAATGAAAGTTTGTTGTGTCCTCATCAATTACTAGGCCAGGAGGTTGTGGGAAATCATCTTAGTGAAATATGATAGAAATTGAAATTGGCCTATCAATGGAAGTGGAAAATGTCCAAGTTGCTGCTGGGTTCTTCCTCTTCAATCATACCAAAAGAGAAAGCTCTTACAAAATGGAGGTCGTTTCTCTCTCACAAAAAACAAAATCTACCAAGATCGTTCCAATCGTTTCTTGAAGATGATGGTACCCATCGACTGGATGAAGGACAGTTGGGTGATGGAGGGGGTCTCACCATGAATAAAAATCCTATCTACAGTGTCTCTGATTTGTTACAACATAGGACTTCTGCTAATCTGGTAGAGGTCAAGGTCGAGGTTGAAGAAGGTGGCTCTAGTTGGACATCAAGTGCTGGAAATCTTCATAGAAAGGGGGTTACAAGGGAAATTTTCATGAGACAGGATGCTCGAAGTTTGGTGGCGGATCTGGTTTGGGAGGCTCGGGCTTTCATTATTAACCGAACACATGAACTTCAGGTATGTCTGTCTTAGACAATACTATTAAGAACTGCAATAGATTAATTCTCGATAAGTTGTCAGTGGATTCGACTAGGAAATGTTGGGAGATAGGAAAAAAGTTGGGAGTTAGTTTTGATGGTGATGAAGTAAATATAATAGGAGATTTATCATACCATGCACAAAGATCGAAAGATCATTTCCAGAAAGGGTGTTGATAAAAGTTCCTTATGAAGGTTGGATTTATAAACATTAGAGGGTTGGTGCTCCAATAAAGAAGAAAAAATTGTGCTCTTTCATTGAAAAAGAAGGATTGGATTTCCTGGCGGTACAGGAAACAAAGCTTGAATAGATTGATGATAGGTTATGTCAGCTGGTATGAGGAAATAGTGACTTCGGTTGGTGTCATTCACCACCAATGGGAGTTCTGGAGGCATGCTAAGTATTTGGGATTCAAATTTAGGATCCTTGATTTTCTCATTCAGTGATTGTGGATATACTGAAGTCTGTCTTTCGTGGGGACCAAAAAAACAAAATGTTATGTAGTCAACATATATTCCCCTTGCAACCTAGTAGATAAAAGGAAACTTTGAGAGGATTTACGAATGTCAAAGAGAGGCTTTGGGGGAGTTTTATGGTGTCTGGTTGGTGATTTTAATGCACAATCCGGAAGTTGATTAATTAAACAATTTTATAGCAGATATGAATTTGGTGGATCCACAAATATTGGGGAGAAGATTCACATGGAATAAAGCGAATGGGACGGCGATGAGCAGGTTGGACATATTTTTGCTTTCGGAGGAATGGATACAGCTTCGGGGGGTCACTGCACAATGGATTTTGAATCGGGATGTCTCCAATCACTGCCCAATCACTCTAAAAATGGGGAACAAAAATCGGGGCCCAAAGCCTTTTAGGTTCAATAATTGTTGGTTAACACACTCAGGCTTCAAGAAGACCGTTGAAGATAGCTGGTTGGAATCATCGGTGGACGGTTGGAAGGCTATTGTCTTAAAAGAAAAGCTTAAAGCCACGAAAGTGGCTATTAGAGATTGGAATAAAACTGTATTTGGGTCTGTAGATGAGAATATAAAAGAAGTTGAAAGCACGATTCATGAGC
This sequence comes from Sophora flavescens, assembly GCA_030762895.1. Taxonomy (NCBI): domain Eukaryota; kingdom Viridiplantae; phylum Streptophyta; class Magnoliopsida; order Fabales; family Fabaceae; genus Sophora; species Sophora flavescens. Next base: position 134,217,200 of record CM061069.1, read on the forward strand.
TGGATGAGAAAGCCGAAAGGGGTGAATTGTCAGTGTTGGAGGTTGATCTAAGAAGACAAAAATTCGTAGAATTGTGTCAGAAACTCAGACAAGGGAAGTTTGCTCAGACAAAAATCAAGACAGAGGTGGTTTATAGAGGGGGATGCAAATTCTTCATATTTTCATGCTTGCATTGCGATGAGGAGAAAAAGGAACCAAATGGTAGCACTTCTCATAGAAGACCATTGGCTTGAAGAGGTAGGTGTTATCAAACTGGAGATAAAAAATTATTTCTCAAAACTTTTCTCTTAAGTGGAGTGGAGGAGGCCTTTGCTTGATGGAGTTGATTTCCAAAGGATTTCTGAGGACGAATGCAGAGAGCTCTCACAACCTTTCTCAATGGAGGAATTAGAGGAAGCAGTAGATAACTATGATGGAAACAAATGCCCCGGACCAGATGGGTTCAATTTTAACTTCATCAAGAGTTTTTGGCTACTTGTCAAACAGTTGGGGAATGGTTCAAGAATTCCATGTTAATTGCAGATTACCACACAGGTTCACTTACCATTTTGTGGCATTGATTCCAAAAATAGGGAGCCCGCAAGGTCTATGTGATTTTAGGCCGATTTCACTAATTGGGTGCCTTCACAAAATTTTGACAAAGTTACTAGCTTCAAGTCTAAGAAGGGTATTGTCTCGATGCATTGCATTAAACCAATCAGCATTTCTACCTGAAAGGTACATTCTAGATGGAGATGTAATCATCAATGAGGTGGTGGATTTTTCAATAAAAGAGAAGAAGGAATGCTTAATTCTAAAAGTAGACTTTGAGAAAGCTTATGATATGGTGAATTGGAATTTCTTGGACTACATGATGTGCTGGGTCGGTATGTCTGGAAAATGGAGACAATGGATAAAAAAAAGTGTCTTTGGTGGCAATCTATTAGTGCTTGTGAATGGAAGCCCAACGAAGGAAGTAAAAATCCAAAAGGGCTTGAAACAAGGTGTCCCTTAGCTCCGTTCCTTTTTATTTTAGTGGCGGAAGTCTCACGGGTATGGTGAGGAATGCTGTCTCATTAGGAATATTCAAAGGATTCAAGGTGGGGAGTGGTGGTGAAGAGGTATCTATCCTACAGTACGAAGATGACACGTTGCTTGTTGGAGAGGCATCGTGGGGAAACTTATGGGCCATGAAATCAATACTGAGGTGCTTTGAATTGGTGTCAGGCTTAAAAGTGAATTTCTACAAGAGTAACGTAATTGGGATTAATGTTAATGAAAGCTTGTTGGAGGTGACCTCTACTTTTATGAACTGTAAGTGTGGAAGGATACCATTCAAATATTTGGGATTACCAATAGGTACTAATCCTATAAGTGTGTCTACCTGGCAGCCGGTAATTGATTCCTTGCGGAAGCGGTTGGCATCTTGGAAACAGAAACATCTTTCGTTTGGAGGCAGATTAACCTTGCTTAACTCGGTTCTCAATAGCCTTCCTATATACTTCCTTTCCTTTTTCTTGATTTCGAAAAAGGTTGTTAAGATCTTGGTCCGATTACAAATATCCTTTTTTTTGGGGGGGGGGGAAGTTAGCTTGGGTTAGATGGGATATGGTGTGTAAAGCAAAATTGGAGGGTGGGTTGGGAGTGAAAAACATTGAGTTGTTCAACTTAGCTCTCCTAGCTAGGTGGAGATGGCTTATTATTAATGAAGATAAAGGTCTTTGGGTGAGATTGTTGAGATCTAGGTATGTGGAACTAAACATTAAAGCAGTGGCGTTGGGTGAGGGTAGTGTGAATAATAGATTTTCATCTTGGTGGAAAAACATTACTGGAATCGGCAGGTTTAGAAGTTCCTTAGACTGGTTTGGTGAGACTTTAAAAAGAAAGATTGGTAGGGGAGATCAAACATTTTTTTGGGAACTTATTTTGGTGGGAACAAGTAGTCTAAAGGATCTTTTTCCAAGGCTCTTTTAAATTTCAGAACAGAGGGGTGAGGATGTACAAAATATGGGTGAATGGATTGATGAGAGTTGGAGGTGGACCTTTAAATGGATAAGAGAAAAAAAATTTAGTGGGAAAAACAATTATTTGAGGAGTTCAACAGCACATTGCTCACGATTTGCCCGTATAAGGATAGGGAGGATACATGGCTTTGGGGTGCTGATTCAAATGGTGATTTCCCAACAAAACCAACATACAATTTGTTGCATTCCCATTCTCATGCTTGATTCATATAAAATATTCCCAGGAATATAATTGACTTTTACAAAAATACCCTTATAAAATAAAAAGTTTCAAAGTAAAGAAATGATGAGCTATGGTAACAAATGCCACTTATGTACTCCCAAACTAATTGTTGTCTTCCTCCTTTTTTATATTTATAATTAAAAATGCATATTAATTAATAAAACAAGAATGAAGAAACATTGGTCAAGTTCTTGAACCTAATTACCGACAATTATTCATCAAAGAAACATTGTTCAAATTCCTGGCTTTGGATTTTTTATTTTATCAATGATGATGTCGTAGTTGGTGCTGTTGCTCTGATGATGGCGACGATGCATGAGGAGGAGAGGTGGGCAAGAGTGGGTATTTTGAGTGACGGAGGAGTTCTACTCAAGATGGGGATAGTTAGGTAATTTAACATCTAAAAAGTTTCCCATTCTCTTGGGAAAACTTTTTTCCCACCCTTGTACATGGTAAATTTTTTTTTCCCACCCTCTTCATAAACTCTATTCCTGGGAATCTTTTATTCTTGTGAATATATTTTTTCTCTTATACCAAATGTAGGAAAACTTTATTCCCAAGTCATATTCCCAGGATATAAAAATATCTCTTATACCAAACATCATCTTAGAACACTGGTTAACATTCTCCTTTTTAATATAATATTGAGTATGTAGTACATATTTAATTAAACAAGACAGAAAATATTTTATATATGAAAGCACCTATGAAATTTTCATCTTAGATTAACCTCTCCTTACCACAGTTTTATTTTATTCATGATTTTCTTACATCACTTTTTTTACTATACCTCTTTTTTTTTTATAATCATTTAATAAAAGACTTTTGCTTTCAAAACAATAGTTGATAGATAATAGACAATTACGATGAGTGTGAAAATGGAGCAAAAAAAACGGTGAGATAAACTTTTTTTTATTTTTAGTAACAAATAAAAAATTTGCTATCTACAAAAAATTTGCTATACTAACTGCTACGAAACTGAGGTGAAATTGGTCATGTTATCCCATTTGGATGAATTTTTTTATTTTAGAAAAAGTACTTATTTAAAAGAAAAGTTTTTTTTCAAAAAAATAGTGTTCGGACGTGCTTTTAAAAAGGTATTTTGATTTTTTTTTTTAAGGAATTACACTTCTAAAAAGGGATCTGGATTGCCTCCAGCAGCAGCCCCTCCATCCTCTCTATCTCTCTCTTAACTCCATTCCCTCTCTTTATTATTTATCATTTTCTCTCTCCATGATCCAAATCCTCCCCTTCTAATTTTCTGCTGGAATGGATGGAGGGATGGAGGCAATCCAAATTGTCTAAAAAGAAGGATGCGATAGAAGCGAGAGACTATGGACCAATCATGATTTATGAAAATTATTGGACAATAAGGGTCAATCTATTTATTTTTAGTTTCCTATTTTTATTTTTTATTTTTATAAATAATTACAACACAAATAATTATAAAATTGTCTCATTTTTTTGTGTTTTCACTATTTCCTATACAAATCTTTAGAAATAATAAAGAGAATGAAAATAAGTTAACAATTTCGTAGTTATTTTTGTTGTAATTATTTTTGAATTCAGGAAATACGCAACAACACTACAAGAAAAATTCGTATTAGCGAAGACCAAAGGCCATGCAAAAAGCAAAGTTCCATCACAAGTTAGGTGTTTCTGACGGATTTGCGACGACGTCGAATCCGTCGCTAATATGGTCGTCGCAAATGACTTATGCCAGTTTTTTTAAGCGGTCGTTGCAAATTTGCGACGGCCTTTTCCGCCGCAAATTTGCAACGGCCTTTTCCGTCGCTAAATTAACCAATTACCGACAGTCTGGTCGTCGCAAATCATAATACATTAGTGACGACATGGCCTTCACAAATCATGTTAGAAGGATAAAAAAAATATAATGGGCATACAGAAAAGTAAAAGCTCGGCTCTACCAACCAATCAAGAAGCAAATTTCAAGCCACAATTTACAATGAACACAATAGATGATTCAGTGTCAAAAAAAGCTACAAAGGCAAGTGTACTATTAAGCAGGGTAAGACTTAGGCTTTATTTGTTAGAGTAGAAAATGGCAAGAGAAAAAATAAGAAGAGAGAAAAGGAGGAGAAAATACACTTTTCTCTAGTTTGGTGGAGGAGAGAAATTGGGAAGAGAGAAGAAAATTGGTGGGACCCACCTCAAATTTTTTTCTCTCCCCAAGTGAGAAGAAAATGGAAGAGGGAGATAGTGTTTCATGTAAAATGATTTTTGTACCCTTCTTTTTGGGTTCTCATTTAATTATTTAATAAATTTAAATAAATTGAATTAAATTAATCATTTATTTAATTAAATTAAATTGAAATAAATAAAATAATTATATTAACTAATAAATTTTATTTAAAATAACTTAAATCAGTTAAATTAATTTAAATTATTTGATTAGTTAAAATAATTTAAATCAATTAAATTTAAATATTTTTATATTGATTTTTTAGTTAAGGATATTTTTGTCTTTTAAAAAAAAAAATCTCTCTTCTTATTTTCTACCCAACCAAACGAAGGGAAGAGAGAAAAAACACATCTTTCTCCTCTATTTCTCTCATATTTCGCTTACACTAAACAACACATAAAATCTACTCTATTTCTCACCATTTTCTATCTTCTCGTACTCTTTCTCTCTTCTCCTTTTCTTCTCACAACCAAACAAAGCCCAAAGAATTCATATAATTGAAAATGCTAAAATTTTCCAGGTCGCTGGTGTTCAGCAAACTTGATACATATCTCACCTCTAGATGGGCAAGAACGTGACCATATTGAAGTCCAATGATACACGAATCAGAGCATTATGGAGCTGGAACAAGTGAAAAGAATTTGTTCCTGCTGAGATCCGACCTGACGGAGTCTCACCGTAGAACGCCTAACCAAGAGTGAATTTCGGGGTTGTTTTAGATTAAGGCTTGACAGAATATTGTATTCCGGTCCTTCCTACGTATCCCAATGGGAATCAAAGCCAGACGTAGTTCTAGGTTCAACCCTTGGTCATATGGTGATCTCAATCCCCTAATCTTGTATTTGATGAATACCAGCGAGCAAGGACTTTTCAATAGTCTCTTGGTCGAGCTAGTTTCTCTAATACGCTTAAGGGAGAGTCACCGGGGTTAGTGAAAAAGTGAGTCTCTCTCTTGGGTTCTCCTGCTTTTATAATAGGATCCCCATATCTTTAAGAGATCTGGATATATTTCCTTTTATCTTTTAAATCTTCTTTGAGATGTGATTTCCTTAATTTATGGGATATTATCTCTTTTACCCGGATAAGGTTATTTGAGATAATATCGGGATTGATAATATCAATATCTTAAATTGATCTCTTAACCGGATAAGGTTATTTGAGATAATATCAGGATTATTAAAGATACTATCAATATCTTATCCCTGATATCAGGATTGGATCGGGTATCCAAGCTCGGTGGTCGGGTTTTGCTCCTCGGCCAATACACAAGCCCCCCAAGCTTTGAGCTAGTAAAGCGTAAAAGTTTTCATGACTTTAGCCGAGCTTGGCCTTTTAGAAACCTTATTTGGAGAGTCTAAGTTTTATGGTGTAGGTTCTCTCCCCCTTTTTACCATAATCTTAATGACCGATCTTGTACCTCGACCAATCGTTCATCCTTGGTGACCGAGCTTAGGAACTTGGTCTCTTCTTTAGCCTTTCGAGTTGGCGAGGTAATTGGTCGAGCTTCATACCTCGGTGTATATATATATATATATATATATATATATATATATATATATATATATATATATATATCCTTCAATTCGGTGAACACCTCGGGCGGCCGAGCTTCACGCTTCGAGTTGCCGAGCTCTACACCTCGGCTAGTGTATACAAGTCCCCCCAAGCTTTGAGCTGAATGCATGGAAGCTTTTTGTAGGAGCCGAGCCTAGCCGAGACGGAGGTAATCATCTGAGTTTCGTACTGTGACCATATTTTCTCGGTTCCCGAGATCAAAAAGAGACGTTGCCCCTTGTTATTAAGGTAAAGTTGACTTGTGATGCATGGCTTTTATGGCATCATTTCCGAGGCATGTGCTGTAGCTGCGTGCTCATACTTTTACTTGATGACAGCGCATATTCCGACTTCTCTGCCACGTGTTTCCTTTCCATTAGTGAGCCAAATCTGCACAGACTTGAAGGGACATTTCTCTTCTCTCGCAATCCAACAACCATCATTAATTCGCCAAAAGGAACGTTCCATTTCTTTTTGAGACGTTGCACTTTTTTCTATAAATTGACCGAGCCCCTGGCACAGGGTTTCACCTTCCTCGAGCCTTAGATTTTCTTCTCTCTCAAGTCCTTTCTAGTCCAAGCTTTCACACTCCCTTCCTATTCGAGGTACGTCCTTCTCATCTCTTTTTTCCAGTTTGATTTCTGATTTTCCATTCATGGAGACTTCATTCGAGGTATCCCAGAATGCCTATTCTGGGGTTCAGATTGTAGAGCCCGAAATCAATCCGATTGGGGGCTCTCCTCATCCTTCTCCATCTTCCTCTCGTGGTGGCGGCGGTGCTAATGGTGCCTCCTCCTCCTCTGATGAGAGTAGCTCCGCTGCTCCTAATGCCATACCCATCTCCAAGCGTCGTAAGCGTACCAATAGGATGCCTAGAGCCCCATACCCAGATATCACTATACCTGGGTATTTCTGGGTAAGGTCGGATGCGGGAGCCTTTCATTCAAACTTTAGGGATTCTGAATCCCTCTTGTCCATGAAAAACAAAGTTTCTTCTTCTAGTGGCACTGTAGAGTGTTTGCCGTGTTCTGAGAGTAAACACGTCTTCCTTCGTGCTGCTCCAGATCAACCTTTTTTCACATACGTGTATAAAACCATGTTTGAGCAGATTGGAGTCACCTTGCCGTTTATCCAATTTGAGTGTGATGTTTTGAAGATTATGAATGTTGCCCCGACTCAACTCCACCCAAACAGCTGGGCCTTTTTAAAGGCTTTCCAAATTCTTTGCGGGCAGATAGGAGTGGTGGCTACTGCTCCTATATTCCTCTACTTTTATAAAGTCAGGTTTGGAGATCGGGTTGGTTGGATCTCCCTTAGTAGGGTTGAGCGGGGAGGCATCATTGGGCTCTACAAGAGTTCATACAAAATTTTCAAGTCGGACTTCTTCAAAGTCCGACCTACCGTAGGGAATGAGTCTCTATTTTATGACTTGGATGGAATCTCCAAATTCCCTCTTTACTGGCAACCCCATCCCACTAAGTTTTCCATCTACGATGTTGGCTGCATGACAACTCAAGAAAGAACCGATGTTGAGCTCCTCAAGCTCTATCCTCAGCCATTGCCTTGTGGGAAACTTTTATTGCTTCCTAAATCGTCAACTCGGTAAGCCGATTTTGATTGTAAGTTGCTTTTTAGTGTGTTATTTACTTACTTTGCAGCATACTTGTTTCTGACAGATTTCCCTTTTTCAGTGATAGTGGGGAAGTTCAATTATAAAGATTTGATGAAGAAGTCAGCTAACCAAGCTGCTGGTGGGTCATTTCCGGTTGCCGAAGCTAAGGGGAAGAAGAAGAAGATTACTGACGCTGCCGACCCGAACACACGCCCCTCCAAAAGGACTCAGGAAGATTTTTAGTCCGAGGTTCCAGGGAGAAGTCCTTCTCCCCTACTGGTTGTTGAAGAAACTCCCGCCGTCGACAGGAGGTCGGGCAAGGTTCCTGTGGTGGCCGATCTTACTTCGGTCTCCAAATGGTACAACGGAAACTGCAACCCGAGCTTCGGCTCTCTTTGTGGTAGTGAAAGTGACCCCTGTTTGCTCATCGACGGCCAGGTGCTCAAACCCGCTGATGCCCGTCTTTTGCTGGAGCAAGGGCCTAGTGAAAGCATGGAGGCTGCTGCTGCCTATGCTCTTCGGATAGCTTCGATTACCCACTTCTGGAGTCACCAGTTCTTAGAAAACGTCAAAAATATGGAGGTGATGAGGGCCGATGTCACTCGTGCCCTGAAAGTAAGGGATGAGTTGGCTCAAGCCGTGGCCAAGTGTGAGGAGCAAGCTCGGGTCATTGGCCAGCTGAAGGCCCAGAAGGCAGAGCTAGAAAAAGGCAAGACCGCCCTTCTGGCCGAGCTAGATATAGAAAAAGCCGAGCGACTCAATCTTCAAAAGGCCGTAGAGGGACTTCAAGCCGAGAAGGAGGCCAGTCTTGAGCTGCGGAAGTTGCTAGAGGCCGAGAAGGAGGCCAATCTCAAGCTCTGGTCTGATCTGGCTGAAGTCAAGGCTTCCATTATGATGGAGCACGTTAATGTCTTCTCCCGAACCATGAAGCAGCTTCAGCGCTTCAACCCGGATGCTGACTTCCCCTTACTGACGTGGACAAGGATTTTAACAGAGCTGGAATTCTAGTTCCGTTGTCCGAGCTGGAGGATGAGGAAGTCGTAGCTCAAGAAGAGGAGGGTGAGGGGCAAGCAACCGAGGAGGGAGCCGATGGTGAAGGCGAAATGGGCCTACCTGACCAATCTTCTGCTATACCTCCGAGTGCCGAGGATGACCCCAACTCTTGAAATCGTTGCTCATGGGGATGCCCATGAGTAACATAACAAACATGTTTCTAAGGAAATGCCCTTTTTATTTTGGATTCTTATGTATTCTGGGCTTTGTCCCTTGTTTTTAATGAAGTCACGTGCTTGCTTACGAGTTACTTTTTACTTAGGAACTTTTCTAATGCCTTGTCGGCTTTTGGAGCTCGAGCTTGTAACTATTTTTCTAAGTTAGTGCTCGGCTTTTACAGTTTGGCACGTTACTCGGTTTACTTGAGTTTTTGGAACTTGGAATACCTGCAGGTATTTACTTACCTTCTTAGGCATTGGTTGCCTTTTTTAGGTTTTTTACTACCTTTAAGTGTGGTTTACCTTTATAGGCTCGGCATTTCGACATCAACTCGGTCGATTTTAGCTCGGTCAACGTTTTTAGGTTTTTAACCATCTTTAGATATGGTTTACCTTTTTAGGCTTGGCATTTCGACCTCAACTCGGTCGATTTTAGCTCGATCAACCTTTTAGGTTTTTAACCATCTTTAGATGTGGTTTACCTTTTTAGGCTCGGCATTTTGACCTCAACTCGGTCGATTTTAGCTCGGTCAGTCTTTTTAGGTTTTTACCTTTATAGGCTCGGCATTTCGACCTCAACTCGGTCGATTTTAGCTCAGTCAGCCTTTTTAGGTTTTCTAACCATCTTTAGATGTGGTTTACCTTTTTAGGCTCGGCCTTTCGACCTCAACTCGATCGATTTTAGCTAGGTCAGCCTTTTTAGGTTTTTAACCATCTTTCATAAATAAATTTTTAATCATAACAGTATTCTTGCCTAATAACGCAACTGGAAATGATTCTATTTATTTATTTTTCTGGGTGTGCCTCATTAAAACCTTCCTGGCCAAAACCTCGTGGGAAAAAGACCGGGATAGGAAAAAGAGTACATCACCTACTTACATAACCTTAACTAAAATAAAACTTGAGGTGGGAAGTGTTCCATGTTCTTGGAACAGCCTTTCCTGACAATTCTTCTAGCCTATAAGCACCATTTCCTAGATTTTCTATTATTCTGAATGGGCCAGACCAGTTCGCTGCGAGCTTACCCTCTCTGGAGTCTTTTCTCGCGTCGTTTTGCAATCTCAGCACTAAGTCACCTTGCACAAATTCCCTTGGCTGCAACCTCGAGTTGTACCTCCGAGTTGCTTTTTGCTTGCATAGCTCTTCTCTGATTTTCGCCTTATTTCGGACTTCATCAACCATGTCAAGCTCAACTCGGATTTCTTCTTCGTTCTTATTTTGGTCATGATGCTGCCTTCGGAAAGAGAGTTCGCCGAGCTCAACTGGAATCATTGCATCGGTTCCGTAGGTTAGCTTGAACGACGTTTCACCGGTTGAAGACTGCGGTGAGCAATGGTAATCCCATAGGATGCTTGGTAATTGTTCAACCCTAGCCCCATTTAATTGGTCTAACCTTCTTTTGAGCTCTTTTAAAATGACTTTATTGGCTACTTCTGCTTGTCCATTTGTTTGTGGATGCTCAACCGAGGTCCCTTTATGCTTAATTCTGAGGTTGGAGTAGAACTCTCTAAGCTCTTTATCGGTGAATTGCTTTCCATTATCTGTGACAATTGCATAAGGGAGACCGTGCTTGCATATGATGTTTTTCCATACAAAACTCTGAACCTTTTTAGCGGTTATCGTAGCTAATGGTTCTGCTTCAATCCACTTGGTGAAGTAGTCTACCCCTACTAGCAAGAACTTGACTTGACCTTTGGCAACTGGGAACTTGACTTGACCTTTGGCAACTGGGAAAGGACCGACTATATCCATCCCCCACATAGTAAAGGGCCACGGCGAGAACATGGAATGGAGCTCTTCTCCTGGAGCTCGTGCTACATTGGTGAACTTCTGACAGGGCTCACACCTATTAGTCCAGGTAGCACAATCCAGTCTCATGGTCGGCCAGTAAAACCCCGCTCGTAGGACCCGAGCTACCAGAGATCGATCACCTGAATGCATTCCACAGATTCCTCGGTGCATCTCATCCATTACGTACTTGGACTTCTCCTTTGCTAGGCACTTCAGTAATGGGATGGAGAATCCTCTTCTGTACAACTCTCTGTCTCGGATGGTGTAATGGCAAGATTTTAGACAAATTCTCCTTGCCTCCTTAGGGTCACTGGGCAATTTGTCCGAGGCTAAATATTCCCAAATTGGTGTCATCCAGCCACGATCATAGTGCTCGGTCATTATTACTTTGGCACTTTTTATGCTCGGTTCGAGAAGGTTTTCCTGAATGAAAGTTCTAAGCTGGCCAACTTTCTTGGTACTAGCCAACTTGGACAACAGATCTGCCCTGGAATTTTCCTCCCGAGGTATAAGCTCAATAGTAAAATTATCAAATTCAGAAATTAGACTATTAACCTTGCAGAGATACCTGGTTAGTTGGGGATCCTTTGTTTGATAATCACCCGAGACTTGTCCTGTTACAAGTTGTGAGTCACTTCAGCATTTTAATTCTTGGACTCCAACTTCTTTAGCTAGGATCAGTCCTGCAATAAGGGCTTCATATTCTGGTTGGTTGTTTGAAGCAGTGAACCCAAACTTTAAAGACTGTTCCAGGATTAGATCATCAGGGCCTTCGAGAATTATTCCCGCTCCACTTCCGTCCATCAACATATAGAAGCCAGATGAAGGATTCGGACCTCGGCTTAGAAGAGAGCTCGACAACTATGTCGGATAGGCATTGTGCTTTCATCGGCCTTCTCGGCTCATATTGCAAACCGAATTCTGACAATTCTACTAACCAAGCTATCATTCGTCCGGCTAGATCGGGTTTCCTGAGCACTTACTTTATTGGATGATCAGTTTTGACTATAACTTGGTGCGACTAGAAATAAGGTCGTAACCTCCAAGCTGCCATAATTAAGGCAAGGGCTAGTTTTTCAATTACTTGATATCGTGTTTCTGCATCTTTCAGGATTCTACTCACATAATACACCGGCATTTGTTGTTCTCCCTCTTCCTGGATGATTACTGCACTAATTGCATAATCATTGACAGATAGATACAAGTACAGATCTTCGCTGAGCTTAGGTCGAGTGAGGATCGGGGGAGAGGCTAGAAAGAGTTTCAGACCCTCGAAGGCTTTCTCACACTCCTCAATCCAGGTGAACTCTTTTGGTTTTTTCAAAAGCTGGAAGAAGGGTCTTGCCTTTTCTGCGGACTTCGGGAGAAAGCGGGATAGAGAAGCTAATCAGCTAGCTAACCTCTGAATTTCTTTCACATTCCGAGGACTCCGCATTTCCATAACAGCTGTGTACTTATCTGGATTAGCTTCAATCCCTCTGTGTGTTAGTATATATCCTAAGAACTTTCCTCCTTGTACACCAAAAGAGCATTTTTCTGGATTTAACCTCATGTTGTATTTTCTGAGCTGACTAAAAATTTCTTCGAGGTCGGCTGAGTGTTGCCTTAGGTCATCGGATTTTACCACCATATCATCAACATATACTTCTAGGTTCTTTACGATCTGGTTGACAAAAACTTTGTCCAAAAGCCTTTGATATGTTGCACCAGCATTTTTTAAACCGAAAGGCATTACCCGATAGCAGTAGTTTGCCCCATCAGTCATAAATGCCATTTTTTCTTCATCGGGTGGATACATCCTGATCTGGTTATAACCTGAGTATGCATCCAAAAAGGACAAAATTTTGTACCCTGAGGTCCCGTCTACCAGTCTGTCAACATTGGGAAGAGGATAAGAATCCTTTGGGCACGCCTTGTTGAGATCGGTGTAGTCGGTGCACATTCTCCATTTACTGTTGGCCTTTCTAACTAATACCATGTTGGCTAGCCAAGTAGTGTAATTCACCTCTCTGATGAAATTTGTTTTGACCAGTTTGGCAGTTTCCTCGGCTACTGCTTGATGTCTTTCTTTGCCAAGTTTTCTTTTTCTCTGAGCTACAGGCTTGGCTTCGGGACATATAGATAGCTTATGGCACATTAAATTGGGGCCTATACCAGGCATATCCGATGTCTTCCAAGCAAACAAATAGACATTCTTTCTTAAGACCGCTTGAATCCTTTGTTTGAGCGAGGGGTCGAGCTGACTACCGACTTTGGTGCACTGTTCAGTCTGGGCTCCCAAATGGAACCTTTCTAAAGACTCTGTTGGTTCGGCTCTGGACTCGTACATCTCCGTCCTTGGGTCAAGTTCAAACATCTATACAGCATTGCCTGGCTATCCTTTGGTCAGCTCGAACTGCGACTATATCTCCGGACTCGGCTGGGAATTTCATTGTCGGGTGTGGGGTAGAGACAATCGCTCCGAGTTAATTCAACATCGGCCTTCCAATAAGGATGTTGTACGACGTGCTAGCATTCACAATAACTTACCTGACTGACACGGATTTGGAGAGTCTTCCTTCTCCAAACATTGTTAAGAGGTCTATATAACCTCGGGTTTTTACTTGCTCCCCGGCGAACCCTACTAGCTTGTCGTCCTGCTCTTTTATCAGCTTTTCTGGAATTCCAAGTTTCTTGAAGGTCGCCGGGTATAGAATATCAGCCGAGCTCCCCTGGTCAATAAGTGTTCGTTTGACCGAGAAGTTGGCTAATTCAATCGTTATCACGATTGGGTCATCTTGATTTGGATCCAGCCCTCGGAAATCGTCATCCAAGAAAGTTATTGGAGGCCTTGTCCTTGTAGGTTTTCCAGACACCGTGTTTACAGATCGGATGGCTTTTACATGACGCCTCCGAGCTGAACTCGTTGTTCCTCCACCTGCAAATCCTCCTGAGATTGTATTGATGACCCCTCTGACTCCTCCTTCTGATTCTTTATTAAGAGCCCTCTGATTATTCAACCGATTTCTGTTCTGATTATTTCCTTGTTGGTTTGCATCTCGGTTACGGTTGTCATAACCGCGTCTCCGTCGTCTTCGACCAGCTCGTCCACCTCCATTATCATCTCGGCGAACGAAACGGTCAAGACAACCTGCCAGTACCAAGTCCTCAATTTTTTCCTGGGTTGCTCTACAGTCTTCAGTGGAGTGACCATAGTTTTGATGCCACTTGAATTCTTTGCTTCTGTCTGCATTGGCCGGCGTTTTGGACGGTCGAGGTCAGGTGAGTAACTCGGCGTTGCACACCTCCTGGAGAATGGTTGGCCGAGATCGGTTTAGGGGTATGTAAGATTGGTACCTGGGTTGCCTCTCCGAGGATCCCTTTCATTGGTCTTTTGGGTCCTTTGTGGGTTAGACTCCCTATCTCTTTCTTTGCTCGGAACCGATTTCTTGTCCTCAAAACCTCTTTCTCTCCTTTTGAATTCTACCATCTCTTCCGAGTTCATGAAACCCGTAGCTTTTTCCTGTAACTCTTCAAAACCTCTCGGTGGTTTTCGAGATAAATACTCAAAGAATGGCCCTGACTTCCGACCGCTCATGACGGTGTGAAGACAGAGTTCCGAGCTCATATTGGGAATTAAAATTTGTTTGGCACTAAAACGAGCCATATAATCTCTGAGCGATTCATTCCTTTCTTGTTTAAAATTCACCAGCAAGACCGAGTGCCGTTTGTGTTTTCGGCTCGCTGCGAATTGTGCAATGAACTTGGTTATAAGCACATCAAAGGAATTAATTGAATGAGGTGGTAGATTCGTAAGCTAGGTTAAGGCAGGGCCTTGCAAAGTGGTTGGAAAAACTTTGCACATGATGGCTTCCGAATCGGTCACCTGGTAAACAGAAGAAACAAAGGATTCTACGTGCTCGGTTGGGTCAGTGGTGCCATTGAATTTATCGATGTTAAGGGGCTTAAAATGTCTAGGAATGATTACCTCATCGATGTCATCCGTGAACGGCAGCCTCGACTGTCGGTCCGTTACCCTTTCTTTTTGGATAGTCCTTTCTGCACGAGACTTAGCTTCTGAAGCCTCTGGGCGGGGTTTGGTCCTGGACGGTCGGTTAGTATCATAAGGAGAAGGTACGTAGGATGGATCCTTTTGGATGGTCTCGGGTGAGGATTGCTCTTCCTCGGAAGGTGCCACTGATCTTTATCTTTTCCGAGTTCTTAAAAGCCTTTGGTTCTAAGCACGTATCTCCTCATTCTCCTTCTGCAGCTGCCTTAACCGTGTCATAACCTCTCCCAGCCGAGGGTTATCTTCATCGATGGGAGGGGGAAGGTGATTGTCATGGTTTTGGCTCGTGTTCGAAGCCTTATGATCTTCATGGTTCATGTTGTTCGCCCCACCCCGCGGGCCATTCCGTGTAGTCACCATCAAGCTTCCTTATGGAACCGGGGAAAGTTTTTCCTCGGCCCCACGGTGGGCGCCAAATGTTCCTGCCGAGATCCGACCTGGCGGAGTCTCGCCGTAGAACGCCTAACCAAGAGTAAATTCCGGGGTTGTTTTAGATTAAGGCTTGACAGAATATTGTATACCGGTCCTACGTATCCCAATGGGAATCAAAGCCAGACGTAGTTCTAGGTTCAACCCTTGGTCATATAGTGATCTCAATCCCCTAATCTTGTATTTGATGAATACCAGCGAGCAAGGACTTTTCAATAGTCTCTTGGTCGAGCTAGTTTCTATAATACGCTTAAGGGAGAGTCACCGGGGTTGGTGAAAAAGTGAGTTTCTCTCTTGGGTTCTCCTGCTTTTATAATAGGATCCCCATATCTTTAAGAGATCTGGATATATTTCCGTTTATCTCTTAAATCTTCTTTGAGATGTGATTTCCTTAGTTTAAGGGATATTATCTCTTTTACCCGGATAAGGTTATTTGAGATAATATCGGGATTGATAATATCAGTATCTTAAATTGATCTCTTAACCGGATAAGGTAATTTGAGATAATATCAGGATTATTAAAGATACTATCAATATCTTATCCCTAATATCAGGATTGGATCGGGTATCCAAGCTTGGTGGCCGGGTTTTGCTCCTCGGCCAGTACAGAATTATAAGATGCCTTCTATTCGTGCCAACAAATACATAACTCGAATACTACATATAAAGTATACAAGCAACGTATAATTTGCAGTTACAAAAATATTTGTTGCCAATCTATCAAATGGAATCAGTAAAGAATGTAAACACCAAGATAAATGAGTAGATTCTATTGATATTTCTACAATTTATTCTAAGTAGCACACTAATATTCTGCAGAGAAACTCATCAGAATCATGTTTGCAACACCAAAACAGCAACCTCGTATCCCACTGCAAAACAGGAAAATGCATGTTAGAAATCATCATATCCCACGAACACAAGGGAGGGGTGGGTGGCGATGGGAGGCTGATAACATGATTTTATATAGCTTAAAACCATGTTCTCACTGTAATTATTCATTGATTTTTGGCTATTAAAGGGATGGATTCTCATAAATTGTGATTGCTTTCGCAGATTATTGAGAGTGAACTAAGTTGGAACATGATTGGAGCCAAATTGTATTTTTTGGAGCTTAAAGTTGGGTGAATTAAGAGTTGGAGTATGAGACACAGTTGTGTGTCCTGATAGACACAACTGTTTCTTCAAAAAGTCGACGTTTTTATCTTCTGGAGCTCGACACAGCTGTGTCTCCTATTAGACACAACTGTGTCTAATTTTCGCAGACGCTGTTTTGCCACGAGACACAGCTGTGTCTCTTAATAGGCACAGCTATGTCTAGTTCTTGAAGGTGCCAATCTGGTCAGAGACACAGCTGTGTCTCCTGATGGACACGGCTGTGTCCGTTCTGTTTGTTCTTGAAAATACATTTTTACCCTTTATTAAGTTTAAATAGGTTTAGAAAACCTATTTTGAAACATCTTTTGCATCGTTTGGAAGCTGATCGAAAAGAGAAGAATAGAGTCGTCAAGTGAAAGACCGTCTCCCAGTTGATTCGAATATTGTTTTGCATCAAAAGGGTGTTCGGGTTTTAGTTTCCTAATTCTCTCTTATGGATTTTTACATGTTGTGATTTGTATAGTGATCTTTATGACTATGCTTAGCTAATTTCATTACAAGGGTAACGGTGGATCTTATGTTTTGATACCTTAGATGTTTTCCCAATTTTAATATGATATACTGTTTCATTTAATTGGTTGGTTTAATCCTTGCATTTGAATTTCTAGAAGGTTTGATCGTCCTTTACTAAGTTGATTAATTGACTGGCGACCGTACCACAATTAGTTGATGGAACTCTAGGATTAACCGGATTTGGGGTTGCGTGGACCAAACGCAATCCCCTATTTTCAATCAGTTATTGAATTAACAAAACTTGCCAGTTCTTTATGCTTGTTTTAACTGTTTGCCTTGCATGACCAATGGGGGTAACTATTTAAGGGAAAGAATATTAATATTGCATGACCATTGGGTATTAATAGCTTTAGAGCGAGTGATTGGCAATCAACAAGAAACACGTATTATCGAGGAATTGGGTAAAATCATAGGTAGTGACATAAGTGAAACCAAGCACCCTAGGATTTCCATAATTGAACATTTGCTTGCAATTCTTTTCTTTTCTTGGCTTTCACAATCTTGTTATTTTTATTTCTTTGTTTTCTACCAATTCGATTGTCTAAATAACATAAGGAAGTGATTAATCTAGTACTTGTCAACAATCTCTATGGGTTCGATACTTGGAGTCCCAAATACTCCTATATTACTTTTGCGAGATGGTGCACTTGCCCTTAAGTGTACTTTTGGCAACAAAGGGGCGGGAGGCGGTGCGAGGGGTCGACAATGGCGGCACAAGGGTTTGTAGTTGGGATGCTGTGTGAGAGCAGAGAAACAGAGAGAGAGTTAGGTTTGTTAGAAATGAGAAGTGAGGGGAGGAAGAAAACTATTAAGAATGTTAATAGAAGTTAGCGATAACTTTTTAGTCGTCGCAAATCATACATGACTGTCACAAATCATGCTTCCATCGCAAAATCAGTTTGGCCGCCGCAAATTCCCTTTGACAAAAATTTCCACATTAGCGACGGCCTAGCCGTCGCAAATCAATTGTCCATCGTAAATCATACTTGGCCGTCGCAAATCAGTTTGGCCTTCGCAAATTCCCTTTGACAAATATTTCCACATTATCGACGGCCTTGGCCGTCGCAAAAGTGGTGTGACACCCTCTACCCCACTTACATATGATAACCTATAAAAGATAAGGATAAACATTTATAAAACGACACTTCATTTAATAAAGGAATTAAAACAACGGACAGATGTTGCCGCATTGCAACATGTTCAAAATGTGAAAATAAAAACATATCATGAGGTTCAACAGAAACATAACATAAAAAGCAAACCCAACCCTGATGTCATATACAGAGCTGGTATAACTAAAATCCGGAAAAACAAATCATCTGATACAACCAAAACAACTAACTAATCAACTACTGAAAAACTGGAAATCCCAAACGAAAGTAGCGGCTCCTCGGAGTCACTCCTCAACGAGCTGATCATCATCCTCGGCACATAGAGATATACATGCAACACAAAACATAGAAAAGGGTAGTAAGAAACATTAACATGAATATAATGGCAAGGAAGTAGTTAGCAAGACGAGCATACATCAAACATGCATGAATATCGGATAGCAATATCATAACGGTCAACATCACATAATGTGTATGTTATGCAATGCAGTTCTACTCCACTTCTCTACTATGCACTTGGATCCAATCTATCTCAGAATGTCAACTTCGGAGTTAAATCTCCACATTGGCCACTAGGCGCCAACTCCGGGGCAATCCAACTTACCTTGGTTGGACCCCTTGGATAGCCGACGCACCTTACTCTTGGATGCGCCACCGATGGGGTACCAGGTCCCACGGACGGTGAGATCGTCTTACTCACGGACCACCTCCCCTATGTTGCACATCCCCCATTACCATCTCCAATGCGTGAATGCATGTCAAACAACACACCATCACAATCACCACCTCCGCTTGGGCCCATAGGCTACCCAAGTTTTATCACCATCATCACCTCGACCACTAGGCTATCAAGGATTATCCTTTAACGTTCATCATTAAGTCTTTTAATCACTCTGGTCGTTCTGCACCAGAGATTACCACATCGACCACTCGTCTATCGAGGCCCCCTTGACCACTTGGCTACCAAGGTACATCATTATCATCACTCTAGTCATTAAGTGCTAGAGATTACCACCTTGACCATCATGCATCAAGGCCCCCTTGGTCACTAGGCTACCAAGGTACAACATCTTTTCACTTGTCTTTTGGTCTCAATGTTCCGTTGGTGTCTTACTACATATTTTAAGCATTTTGGGGTGAAAACCCTATCTTAAACTGTTTTTTTTTCTGTTCTGAGCAAGGGAGCACGGGCGTGCTCCTTATCCAGCACGGCTGTGCTGGCCCTTGAGTCAAGCACGTTCGTGCTGACTGTTAAGCACGACCGTGCTCAAAGAGCAAGGCCTATTCTGGGTTTATGGTGGAGCACGGACGCTCCTTATTAAGCACGGTCGTGCTCAAGAGCAGGCTGCACTGTTCTGGGCAGCGAGGGTTATAAACCCTTGCCAAATTCCTTGGGGGTAAAACATATATTAAATCTATTGGCATTACTAAGTCCCTTAACTCTGATCTTTATGGCTTATAACTTTTTTTTTTTTTGGGAATTGATCCTTTAATTGGCTTCTCTCAAACTCTCACAAATCATTCCCTAGGGTCTTTCTAAACCTTTAGGCAAAGATCCTCACATTTTCATTAATGTTCATGTCTTATTAACCAAAGGGGAAAAACCTCCCTTTTATCATTAACCTATCATCATAGATTAAACATCGTTTATCATTAATGTTCACAACGAACAACCAACAACCAATTCATGACAATTCATTCAATCATGGCATTGATAGCGTGCGAATGCACGTGCGATTCCGGCAAGTGTACCGGATCGTCGCCAAGTAATAAAAGATATCGATCCCACAGAGACTGTGTTCTCGAATCGCAACTAATTATCAAATCGATTAGATCTGGACTGTTTAAAAAGATTTTTATATTTTTGAAATGGTTTTTGAATTTGAATTTAAGAGATAAAACAGAATCAAACAAAACAGAAAACAAATCTTTTTGATTTTTCAGATCTAAATGGGTTCCTAGGGATTTAGGTTACCACAAGATCGTTTACGTTATGAAGTTGATTACCCTTGTTAATTAGCGAAATTGCCTTGAAGGCGAGTTTATCCTCTGATAGCTTAAGCTCCCTCTCGGGTTACAAAAGCCGTGCCCAATTGACCCGACCCTACTCTCGTGGTAGTCGATCCCATATTGAACCCTTTGCGTTTCGTGACAACTCGTTGATCCTCGAGGGACGGCTTCTAACTCTCGTGATTTCAGTCCCAAGTCTGACTCTATAGATCCGACACCTAGGTTCACCGCTAGGTTCCTCCCTAGAATGTCTAAGTCATGCAAATAACCTAAGTTCACCGCTAGGTTCCTCCTTAGAATATCTACGTCTCGATGATTAGCGTCCGACGAAATTTACGTGTGTAACACACTAGAAATCCTAAGTTCACCGCTAGGTTCCTCCTTAGAACGTCTACGTCACGCAAATAAGCGGTCGCCGATTTTACGATTGATTAAACACTAGAAATCAAATCTAAAGTAAATCGTAATTAACAAAGAGTTTACATCAAATTTACATCATAAACAAACTTGGGCAGAGCCCTAATCCCTAGAAACTATGCTACTACTACTCACGCCTTGCCATGGAGATGACAGGCATGATTACAAATAACATGAAAATAACTAAGAGAAGAAGGAGAAGAAGAAAGAGATCCTAAATCTATGCCTAGAGTAGTAGCCCCAAAGGTCTGATGATCCCCTGTTTCTGATGCCTTGGTCCATATTTATAGAAATGGGGAAGTTAGAGTCCCAAACCAACTCAAAATCTGATCTATTTCGGTTTCTTCAGATCCAAGTAAAGCGCGTCACGGTCGTGATGGCCATCACGGCCTGGCCGCGACGGTCTCTGCCTCTGCCAATTCTGGAAAATTCAATTTCTCGCGACGCGAGATATGTCTCGCGACGCGAGCCCTCAGCTTCATAGCCCGTGATGAATTTCACGGCTGGGCCGTGATGTGCTCTGACTTGTGGTGGTTTTGGGTCACGGCCGTGATGGCTATCACGGCCAGGCCGTGACAGACTCGACTTGACCTTTCTTTTTTTTTCAGTTTTTGCTCGATCATGGCGTGATGGGCATCACAGGCTAGGCCGTGATGGGCTCTGTTTGGCTCATTTTCTTCTGTTTAAAAGCTCCATCTTCATCCAAACTTCATCAGGGTTGATCTTGAGCAATTTACCCTTGATATCTGCCCAAAAACACACGAAAACCGCCTTACCCGTTCCAAAGGAAAATTAACCTAAAATCTAATAAAAATATGCCTAAACTACATGAAAATGCATGCAAAATGATGGACAAAGATGAGGTGGAATCACACTCATCAAATCACCCCAAGCTTAAAACTTTGCTTGTCCTCAAGCAATTACTCAGGCCATAAGATATAAATCATTCAAAGCATGGATAGTGAACCAAGAACCCTAGAAGCTAATCCAAGTAATAGGCATTTTTAATAAGCACTCAAGAGATAATCAATTTCTAGTCCAATTAGAAGCTTAGGTTTTTTTTTTTTTTTTTCAAGTTCATGTCCTCACTGATTTGGGCACTCATCTCACCTCACTCAAGTGTTTTAGGGTTTATGACAATTCACTCCATTTCCTCAAGGAAAGTATTTTACCATAGGCTTGACCATTAACCAAATCTCCACTTTATTAATGAAAACACTTAAGAATCAAGAGGTCTTTTCCTTTGGTTGTAATGTGGCCATGGGATTTATTGTAAGGTGGGAAAATCAAGGAAAGGGAATTTCAAGAAGGCTAGACAGATTATCAAACATTACAAAGCATGACACCTTCTAAAATACCCCTTTTTGGGCTTTGGTTTACTTTTCCACCTTTCTTCCTTCATTTAATTTTTTTTTCTTTTTCTTTTCATTTCTCACTTTCTTTGTCATCCCCTTCTCCATTTTTTTTTTTCTTTGTTTATTTCATTTTTATTTGTTTGGAGAAGGGGAGATTTATAGCTCAAGAGAAATTACTTTCTAGCTTTTTCATCCCATACTTTTTCCAACTACCATTTTGCCCTTTTTGTAATACTTTAAAAGGTGCCATACCAAGCACTATTTATCAAATTAATTCAAGGTACCAAGAAAAGTATTTTTTTCTTTAGGCTCAAAATTGGGCAACTAAAGGGTAGCATTTATCATTCAAAGCTCGGGAGGCCGGAAAAATACCTAGTGCCTCAATCATTTCCAAAAATGTTTTCAGAAATTTTTAAGTTTTGAAATGGTTTCAAGTCAAGTTCTAGAAAATACAGTCCAAGAGGAATTACAACACTCTAGCACAAGAAATGGGGTAGATTTAGTGAATACCCCTTTTGGCTCAAAATCTTACATTTAGTAGTTCAAAAATCAGTGAGGTACACAAGTTTAAGGAACCACATGCTAATTATCAACTACCAAATGATTATCTCAAGAATTTTTATTTTTAGCCATATCACAAGAATAATGAAAAATTGGGTTCAAAATTCACTATCTCAATTCATTTGGCTCCAAGTTTTTACAATCGGATGCATGTTCTAAGTGAGGGGAAATCTAGAGAATGTGATCATACCAATCTAAGCCTATGTGAATGCAACATGAATGCAACAATGCAAATGCAAAAATAAATACCCCCACCCCAAGCTTGATTACTTACATTGTCTCCAATGTAAATAATCAAGTCGGAGAGAGGAGAAAAATGGAACAACTTACCGAGTCGGTAGCGGGTGTTGGCTTCACATTCCAGTCAAAACTTGGGTAGAAATTGTATCACGGCCGTGAGGCTTATCACGGGCAGGTCGTGATCGTTTCGATCCTCGGGAGTTGCCTCTTCACGGCCGTGATCTACATCACGGCTAGGCCGTGATGCTCTCTCGATCTTGGCATCCTACTCATCACGCCCGTGATGGTTGTCATGGCTAGGCCGTGATGCTCTCTCGTGCTCTTGTTTAGTTCATCACGGCCGTGACCACTTGTCACGGCCGGGCGTGATGGCCTCTCGACTTTATTTTTTTATGCTCTTCTTCTCTTTCTCAACCTGAAAACACTAGACAAACTTATTAATGATATTTTTGCCTCTTGATCTTCTCAAATTATTCAAGAGGTTAAATCAAAAACAAAAGGAAAAAGGGAAAGAAAACTTGGGTTGCCTCCCAAGAAGCGCTTATTTATGGTCTTAAGCTTGACCATACTTCCTCAAGTCAACCGGGTCGGCTGGGCGTAGAAGTGCAGGAACACTTCTTTTCCATGGAGCTCCTTCAAATAGCCGTTTCTGCTCATACGGCCCGATGAACGCTCCGCTTTGCTCTTTTCTCTCGGAGCTTCCTAGCCTTCCTTCCTCCCGTGGAAGTATTGTTTCTGCATGGACAGCAATTCCAACTTCACCACTGGGTGCATCTCCAACCATGCATATCTTTGGGGTTGCTTCCATGCTAAGTTCTTTCTCTACCGCTGGAGACGTTACATCAATTCTGCACACATGGCTCTCAAAAGGAGGGTTGTTACAAGAGTTAATCAACTGAAAATTTACCCTACCTTCCTCTACATTTAGAGAGAGTTTGCCATTCCTTACGTCTATTAATGCTCCAGCGTTGCCAAGAATGGCCTTCCTAAAATGATGGGGAATTTAAAATTCCCTTTCATGTCCAATACCGAGGAAGTCGGTAGGGATGAGAATTTTCCCTACCTTTACAGGAACATTCTCTAGTATGCCTAGAGGAGTCCTAGTTGAGCCATCCGCAATTTGTAAGGGGAATTTGAATGGTCTCAACTCTTTGCTTCCCAACCTTTCCATGATAGTGAGGGACATCAAGCTCGCACTAGCCCCTAGGTCACATAAGGCTTGGTCAATTTGCACTTGTTCAATCGAGCAAGCGATGGAGAAACTACCTGGGTCTTTCGGTTTAGTAGGCATTTTAGTCTCTACATCTACTTGCTTTTTCCTGACCAACCTCTGTGGGAAAGGTATCGGGGGTTGGTACGGTGGTGGAGGGACATATTTCGGTTCTGGCTCTTCTTTTTCGTTCGTGTCCTCCTCCGGTTCCACGTCCATTTCAGCTACCCCCACCCCAAGCTTATCATCCCTCAAGTGTATGACATTGCAATGCTCATTGGGATTTGCTTCGGGTTGCCCCGGAATGCACCCTTAGGTCTCGAGTACGTCTTTGGCTTGTTGGGCAATCTGGGTTTCTAGCATCTTGTTATGAGTTGCTAAGTTGTCTACCTTAGATGCTAGATCCTTTATTGCCTCACTCACTGCCCTTCCTTGTTGTCTAAACTCCTCATTCTGTTTTGTCTGAGTTTCGACAAAACTTTCAAATAAAGTCTCGAGTTTAGATCTTTGGACCAGAGGGTACCGCGGTGCTTATCTGTTATTACCTTGTCCTTCTTGTAACTCATGATTTAGCGTGTTGCTTTGTAGTTGCCGTAGGAGAGGTAAGGGTTGTTCCTTCTTTGGTTGTAGGGATTTGGGGGAGCATAGTTGGGCAGCTTCGGGTTCGTATCATAGTAGTTGTTACAAGAGTTCACTTGTTCACCCGAGCGCTTGGATCCATGTGGGCATCCCATCATGTCATGTCCCTGCATTCCACAAATCTCACAAACAAGGTTAGTAGCACCTAATACACTCACATTAGCTCTTTCCAGCCGATCAAAACGTTTATTAAGTGAGTCTATCTTTGACATAATAAGATCTGTGCTATTTACCTCAAACTTACCCCCCGAAATCTTGTTCGGGTTATTACCTCTTTCGGATCCCCATTGGTGGTAGTTGGTGGCGACATTCTCGATGATGTTGAATGCCTCAGTGAGAGGCCTATTCATAAACACTCCACCGGCTGCAGAATCTAGTGACACCTTCGAAGAGTAGTCCAATCCGTTATAGAAGGTATGCACTATTAACCACCTCTCGAGTCCGTGATGTGGGCACGACTCAGCCAGTCCCTTGTATCGATCCCAAGCTTCCGATAATGATTCTCCGTCTTTCTAGAAGAAGCCGGTGATCTGGGTCCTTATGTAGGCCGTCTTGGATGGAGGGAAGAATTTCTCCAAGAACGCCTGCTCCAATTGGTCCCAAGTAGTCAAAGTGTTAGCGGGGATTTGCTTAAGCCAGGCCTTCGCCTTTCCGGTGAGAGAGATGAGGGGAACAATCTCAAACGCACAACATCGACTGAGGCTCCATTAATCCTGATTGCGTCGGTGAACTCTAAGAATGTCTCTATGTGATCGGTCGGGTCCTCCGAAGGCAATCCTCCGAACTGATGTTGCCTAATCATGTTGATTAGCATGGGCGGTATGGTATAGTTTTTCGCCTCAATCTCTGGCCTTGCAATCCCAGTTCGCAAGCCTCTCGCATTTGGGGCTGCGTAATCCTTCAAAGGTTTTGTATCCGGTTGATTCGCCATGAGTGGAACGGGACTCAACCTTTCTCCCTCTCTTTGTAGTCTTCTACGTCTGTGGAAGGTCCTCTCGATCTCCGGATCAATCTCACTAAGGCTCCCAAGACTTAGAGATCTTTGCATATAACACACGAGAGATGGATACAATAGAAGGAAAAGAAATTTTTGATTTTTTTTTTTTTTTAATTTTTTAAATTTCAGAAATAAAAATCAAATAAAAAGAAAAGGTCCAGAAAAATCAATTCAAAATTTGAATTGAGATTCGAAAAGGCACAGTCCCCGGCAACGGCGCCAAAAACTTGATAGCGTGTGAATGCACGTGCGATTCCGAAAGTGTACCGGGATCGTCGCCAAGTAATAAAAGATATCGATCCCACAGAGACTGTGTTCTCGAATCGCAACTAATTATCAAATCGATTAGATCTGGACTGTTTAAAAAGATTTTTATATTTTTGAAATGGTTTTTGAATTTGAATTTAAGAGATAAAACAGAATCAAACAAAACAGAAAACAAATCTTTTTGATTTTTCAGATCTAAATGGGTTCCTAGGGATTTAGGTTACCACAAGATCGTTTACGTTATGAAGTTGATTACCCTTGTTAATTAGCGAAATTGCCTTGAAGGCGAGTTTATCCTCTGATAGCTTAAGCTCCCTCTCGGGTTACAAAAGCCGTGCCCAATTGACCCAACCCCTACTCTCGTGGTAGTCGATCCCATATTGAACCCTTTGCGTTTCGTGACAACTCGTTGATCCTCGAGGGACGGCTTCTAACTCTCGTGATTTCAGTCCCAAGTCTGACTCTATAGATCCGACACCTAGGTTCACCGCTAGGTTCCTCCCTAGAATGTCTAAGTCATGCAAATAACCTAAGTTCACCGCTAGGTTCCTCCTTAGAATATCTACGTCTCGCTAATAAGATGCCGCCGAACTTTACGTGTGAAACACACTAGAAATCCTAAGTTCACCGCTAGGTTCCTCCTTAGAACGTCTACGTCACGCAAATAAGCGGTCGCCGATTTTACGATTGATTAAACACTAGAAATCAGATCTAAAGTAAATCGTAGTTAACAAAGAGTTTACATCAAATTTACATCATAAACAAACTTGGGCAGAGCCCTAATCCCTAGAAACTATGCTACTACTCACGCCTTGCCATGGAGATGACAGGCATGATTACAAATAACATGAAAATAACTAAGAGAAGAAGGAGAAGAAGAAAGAGATCCTAAATCTATGCCTAGAGTAGTAGCCCCAAAGGTCTGATGATCCCCTGTTTCTGATGCCTTGGTCCATATTTATAGAAATGGGGAAGTTAGAGTCCCAAACCAACTCAAAATCTGATCTATTTCGGTTTCTTCAGATCCAAGTAAAGCGCGTCACGGCCGTGATGGCCATCACGGCCTGGCCGCGACGGTCTCTGCCTCTGCCAATTCTGGAAAATTCAATTTCTCGCGACGCGAGATATGTCTCGCAACGCGAGCCCTCAGCTTCATAGCCCGTGATGAATTTCACGGCTGGGCCGTGATGTGCTAGGAGTTGTGGTGGTTTTGGGTCACGGCCGTGATGGCTATCACGGCCAGGCCGTGACAGACTCTGACTTCAGCCTTTCTTTTTTTTCAGTCTTTGCTCGATCATGGCCGTGATGGGCATCACAGCTAGGCCGTGATGGGCTCTGTTTGGCTCATTTTCTTCAGTTTTAAAGCTCCATCTTCATCCAAACTTCATCATGGTTGATCTTGAGCAATTTACCCTTGATATCTGCAAAACAACACACGAAAACCGCCTTACCCGTTCCAAAGGAAAATTAACCTAAAATCTAATAAAAATATGCCTAAACTACATGAAAATGCATGCAAAATGATGGACAAAGATGAGGTGGAATCACACTCATCAGGCATCAACACATAACATATTATAATTATAATAACAACATCATCATCAATGACCCAAATAAACATATCATAACACATAAGCCATATTATCATGCCAAGACATCAATTCACATAAACATATTATCATCAAACATATACATCTAGTCATGTTATCAAACATAAAAGGGTCATGGGAACCCTTCGTCTTACGCTACCCCCAAGCCTACATACTCATATTGTCCTTTCTCCCCATACCTAGTATGAAGATTCCTCTCTAAACAACGTCTTTCTAACCGGTTCCCTCTATTGGCTCGATGAATCGTCTCAAGCCTTGGCCAACATAAAAAGGTTAACCAATTAGTTTCCCTATCAAAAGAATTGAAAAGGAAGCACAAAGGGAAAGACGCTTACCTTATAATAATTGGCACTTAGCGTGTGAAGGACTCTCCCAAGGAGCAAGAACGCCAAGAACGGTTGCTTTCTAAGAAAAGGGAAAGAAACGGCTGCCGTCACCCTTAGGGTTGCCTAAAGTGCCAATTTGAGGGTTGTAACTCGTAACCCTCACAAACCGATGTCTATATATAGACTCAGGTCCGAGCACGGTCGTGCTTACTATTGAGCACGGACGTGCTCAACTTAGCGTCAACGAGACGCGTTTGACTACTGAGCACGGTCGCGCTCCTTATTGAGCACGGTCGTGCTTGCAGCAGCATCAACGAGACGCTTGCAGCCTAAGCACGGGCGTGCTGGTGAATGAGCATGAGCGTGCTCATGTACCAGAAAGGGATTTTAAGGATAAAATCCCCACTTAGCCCTTAACCTGTACTCTAGACTAAGTCTTAAGGACTTAACAACCATACAAGCATACAACCAAGCGCTTAACCAAAAAACGGGGTGTTACAAGTGGCGCCAACATTTCGCATAAAATGGTGGGAACTGTATCGACGGATCTGCAATGGATTTGCCATCGGTATTCTCTTTTACCATTTGCGACGACCGAAGCCATCGGAAAACATAAAATTAGCGACGGATTTGAGGCTGTTTCTAATCAGCATTATTCTTGTAGTTCAAATTTCTTAGAAGTTTTCTTTAAAGACCATACACATGAAAATTAATTTTTGCTTTTAATAATAATTTTTGTTTCTATTTCTACATCATAGACCTGTTTTTTTAAGCCATCCAAATGCCTCTTAGAACTCATGGCATTTGTCATGGTGATGGAGTTGGGTTGAAACTTGAAAGGGAATTCCCCCTCTATTCAGGTGTTGTTCATATTCATCCTTTTTTTTCATACATTAAATTTAGGGTGAAAGGATGGTGTCTCAGTTTGTTAATTGAACTGAAGTTAACTAACCTAACTATCTGATTAAATGCATCAATTAACACAGTTCAAGGCAAGGAAAATTTCTAGACTTTATGAGTACTTGCAAAGAGATTTTTATTGATTAAATGCATCAATTAACACAGTTCAAGGCAAGGAAAATTTCTGGACTTTATGAGCACTTGCAAAGATATTTTTACATTTACCTCAATAGATACTAGTGGGGGCTCGAACCTGCAATCTGTTAGATACGAGACCCCGTCATATTCCACTAGACCAACCCCTTGGAGTTACTCTTTATAGTCTATCTTTGTAGTCTAAAGTGTCACTTAGGTTTAAAAAACAAAAATTAAGAGATGTTTAGTTGAATCTTAACTCTGAATTATTTACCAAAAGAGTTATATCCGTTCCAAAAGAATATCAATTTTTGTTTAGACTTGCTCTTAAAATGACAACATATAATTGGTTACATGTAAAGAAAGAATTTAACCTTAATTGTACATAATGATGTCAAATGAAACAATGAGACGAAACTGTCCTTTTTGAAACTTAATGGATAGAGTTTCACTAATCGTAAACATTGTAATTCTTGAAATAAGAACAACTTCATCAACTCTGTTTCGTGTATGAATTAAACAATCAATGACATGATTCTCTATTATCCTTTACTTGCAACTGTTTATGAGTTTATCTCCAGTCCATTTATCAATATTGATCATCAGCCTTACCGAAACTCGTACATAAGCTTATGAGGGGGTAGTCCAGATTAGTTTATTGCATTCAAAATGTGTGTAGAAAATGTTTCTAATCTAAATTCCAAATCGCCTTCCTCTATATATGTTGTAACTGGTTCATACACCAAATGACCAAACCCAATTCAAACCAATTATTGTTAATATGACCAGATTAAATTTTGCAAATTTTTTGATATGCACTCAAATCAAACCAATCTACCAACATGTGGTTTCTCGTTATATACCAACAAGGGTTGGCACATCTGATCAAGTCTTCCGCTCACACTAGCTGTGACTTGGGTTCGATTCATAGATCGACCATATTGATAGACAATATATAAATTCTATTATAAATCCTCACTGAGATTGGTGGTATTCCCTGACCTTGAAAGGGGACGTGCCTTCCCCCAATCTGAATTTTTTTCAATAATAAAAAAAAAATTCTCCTTATATATGTAAACACCTAATTTTATAAGGATTTATTTTATTTTTATTAATGTTTTAAAAAAACAATATAAAAACTGAAAAAAAAAAAGAATAAAAAAAATTCAATTTTGTTCATGTTCTGAGCCCAATTTTTGTTTAGCCCATATTTGCCACAAGTATTTGAGCCCATAATCCAAAGGGAAAAAAAAATAATTCTGAAATTTAAAATAATAATTAAAAATTTTAAAAAATTGTTTTGTCCTTTTGTACGAGTACTTCCACGGCTGCCCCCAGCTCACTCTTGATTTGGTTTTGTTGTTCAAAGAAAAAAGTGGACAACGGTACACTACACCAGCCGCCGTTGTCCCGTCCACTCCAAACCGCGTCTCCGCCCAGCGCCGCAGGCCACTGTACCGTCTCCGGCGTTGTCCCAGCCGCCGCCCTCCGGTAGCCTCCATCTCCACCAAGGTCGTCTGTATCAACATGGTTGCAGCAGGTTTCTCTTCTTACCCATCCTATGTTACTCTTCCTTACCTGCTTGTTTCATCAATTTCCCAGCTTAGATGCTTTGTTTCTTTTTTGTTTCTTATCCATCCTATGGATGAGGCCTGTGACTTGTTTGATCAAATGGCTAAGACGAAATCTATTATGAATTTATGATGCCATTGCACTCTACTTTCAAATGGTTGAATTGTTTTCACGTAATCTATTACTGCTCTAGTAGTGTGAGTATCTTCACATTGATTACTATGTTGAAGAGTGGCTATCATTCTAAATTTTCTAACTTCTCAGAAAGTAATTCAAGCATTTTGCAGTCATATTCATAACATAATTCACAAGCACTTATTTTCTTTGACAGTTTCTTCCAGTGCCTCAATATTTTATTTATCTAGTATTGTAGCTTTCATCTAATTTTGTTAAATTATTTTCATATAAATGCTCTTATTCTGATTACAATTTCAGATTGAGGTAGTTAGTTGGGTTGGGTTATGCGCATCCAGCTTTTACATTGACTAAATGCTTTGTGTTCTATATTTGCTTTCTCCATCTTGCTGTAATATGCACAAGTGGCCTATCTATACTCTGAACTTGAATCCAGTTCACACTTAACCCTCAATTCTAATATTTCTTATCAATGATCATAGGTAGTGGTATATAATTTTAAAAATATCATTTTGGGACTATGAAAGAGCTTCTTAGGTAGTGTTTGGTGCGGGAACAGGACATAATGGTATGGAATATTCTGTTTTTGTTCTCTTATTTTCCACCCCTTCTGTTGGAATCAAAACGTTCCACTTTTTTAACCTCATATCCTATTCTGTTTTATTTCTGAAATACATCACACATAGAATAGAACCCATATTCTATATGCTATGTTCTGTCCTGTTCTAACATGTCTATCAAACGCTACCCGAGTCTCAAACTTTGTTCTTTATAAATGCTTGGCTTCTCAACATTTACGATAAGGCTGTTGTGACTTTTTTTTTTAAATGTATTTGAATGTGAGTATCTATCTAGCATTTCCAAGCTATTGTCTGTGACAATGAATTTCGAGTGTATTTATGTCTAACCCTACTTCCATTTTATTTTTTTATTTTTTGCTGATCATGCAAGATATGTTGTTCCTTTTGTACAGGTGCTAACACTGGAAGTTATTTGCAACTTAGAGCCACAAATTTCCACAAAAGGCCAATTTTGGGTAATCAGACCCTTTGTTAATTGAGTATATACTATGTTGTCTTCTTCTGGTAGCTTTTATGAGAGTATGTCTCAAGTTTGCTGCAAACCAAACCAGCATTTATTCCTCACGTATACTTATTTTCATGTCTTTGCTTACGGTGAATATGTAAGGGGACTAGGTCATAACTACTAAATGACCCACTTTTCAACTGTTTTAACATATGATTTATGTAGGTTTGAGAGGACAGGAGCTGCAATTTTCTACCACAGGGTTCTGCCGTCCGTATAAAGTTTCCTGCAAATTCACTGGGTTGAGGATTGATTCATGCTCATCAAAGGAGCTTGAAAAGAATCGACCTTTGGTTAAGATGTGTGGCATTACATCAGCTAAAGATGCTGCTATGGCAGCTGAAGCTGGTGCAAATTTTATTGGAATGATTATGTGGCCAAAGTCAAAACGTTCTGTTTCACTTTCTGTTGCAAAGGAGATATCAAAAGTTGCTAGAGAATATGGAGCACAGCCTGTGGGGGTATTTGTGGATGATGATGCAGAAACAATATTAAGAGCTTCTGATGCATCGAACCTTGAATTTGTGCAGGTATATTTTGGCTTAATGTTTGTGTCTATTCCATGACAAGTAAATCTGTGGTCTCATAATATTTGGACAATGCAGCTTCATGGAGATGGTTCTCGGTTAGCTTTTCCATCTTTAATCCAGGAAAATCATGTAATATATGTTCTCCATGTAAATGGGGATGGGAGTCTTTTAAACACAATTTCTGATGAAGACTGTTCTCTAGTTGATTGGGTTCTTGTAGATAGTGCAAAGGGTGGCAGGTAAAGACATACTAGTTGTATAGCTTAAATACTTAATGCCCATCTACTTGTTAGATGATCTCTTTTTTCTGCAATGGAAATGATAGTTGCATACCATTTTATGCACACCCTTTTTACCCCAGTGATAAACATACTAATAACTTGTGAACAACGTGCATTATGTGGTGATAACCGATAAGAGATATTCATCGATTAATATTATTTGAAACTGAGAGACATTTGAAACCTACCATTATTAGTTGATTAATATCCCCACGACATATTAAACAGTGTTCACAAGTTATTTCCTTGTTAATCATCGGTGTAAACTGGTGTGTGAATAACATAATTGCTTATGCTT
The DNA here is from genome assembly GCA_030762895.1 of Sophora flavescens. Taxonomy (NCBI): domain Eukaryota; kingdom Viridiplantae; phylum Streptophyta; class Magnoliopsida; order Fabales; family Fabaceae; genus Sophora; species Sophora flavescens. Next base: position 134,249,626 of record CM061069.1, read on the forward strand.
AGTAAATTCTTAGAACTCATGAGATGTCTTTGCAGTGGCAAAGCATTCAATTGGGCCCAGTTTAAACTACCAAAAATTAGAAGCAAATATGGTTGGCTCTTAGCAGGAGGGGTCAATTCTGAGAATGTCTGTGAGGCTCTAACTACTCTCAAACCTGAAGGGGTGGATGTCAGTAGTGGCATTTGTGCATCAGACGGCATCCAGAAGGATCAATCAAGAATAACTTCCTTCATGAATGCAGTGCATTCTGTTCAGTATTGATTCACCTTAGATTATTGTAAACCTCAAGATAGGAAATATTGTCATTTAGAAATATCCGCATGATATCTTATTACAATTTTGTTTATCAAATCCAATTTTATCATTTTTCTTGGTAGAAGCTGTTTTATAGACATGGGAATATTGTAATGTTGGTTGAAATGCGTGGACACATGTTTTATTTACTTAATACAGATGGGAATAAAAGAAGTTGGTTTTCTCATTTTATTTTATTTTCCTGAAAAAGATGGTTTCTGGTCTTGTCAAGTTTTTTCTTGCTTATCTCTACATACATGCTCATTGCACTGCTACTCTTTTAGGTCTAAAGTAACGTTCTAATTCAGTTCAAGACTTAAAATGGTTTGTTCTGAAAGTGTCTGTTAAAATGGTTTGTTCTGAAAGTGTTTGCCGCTATGAGGAGCTGAGGAAGTTCAATCACACCTGAACGAAGACATAGAACAACTAAGGAGGCTCAGATGGATTATTCATGGATTGATGATTAATGTGATTCAAGGATTTATGTTTACTTTTTTTTTTTTTAGACAAAATGGCATGCGAAGGCATTACTGTTTTACTAGACATCCCAACTATGTTGGCACCCCTAGCAAAACCCATCATCTGCAGCACACCATGATATTATTAAGAAAAGAAGAATACAAAGAAGGGCAGGACATTCACTTAACCCAAAAAGAATCAAACAACTAAGTTATACCTAGCTCAATACATTATTTAAATCTATAATTAGGAAGACTCCATCTATTCCGATAAAAGTCTTCACTAATGAATCTAGGAATTAAATTCCACCAAGTAAACCCCTGAGTAGAAATACCATGATCAGCAAGTTTGTCTACACATGTATTACCCTCTCTATAGATATGAGAACGGTAGAAACTCATCTTACTAGTTATCAATAAGCAGTTTTTCCACCTATTCCTAAGCTTCCAAAGAACTATATCAATTGATGAAAATGCAAAAATCACCAACTGAGAATCACATTCAAGCCATAATCTATGCCAACCTTTGTCATAAGCCAACTCAATAGCCAACATTGCTCCAATTAATTCTGCATTAAGAGCATAGGAGCTGCCAATATTAGCTGAAAAGCAACCAAGGACAGCCACACCTCTATCCCTGAAAATACCACCACAAGCTGCCAAGCCAGGAGCAGCCTTAGCAGCTCCATAAGTATTACATTTAATCCAATAGCATGGAGGGGCTGTCCAAATAACCTGCTTGATGGAAGGAGACTTTCTAGGCTTACCGGTAACAAAAAAGTATTTCAATATCATGAATTTTGTCATATCAGCAGACATATGATTATTACTAGCATTTCCAGTTATAGAAGCACTGCTAATGATGAGATTGATTGCAGCTCTTGAAGAAATGAGCTTATTATCAAACCTGAGGGAATTCCTGCAAAACCAGATGCACCAGGAAACATTGATTACACAAGCAGTGACCAAGTCTTGCACCTGAGAGCTCCAAGCCTTCCAGCAAACTGAAGGGATGCTACCTACAGAGGAACAATCAATACTACACTGCAAAATTCCAGCAAGCCAATTCCATAAGGGCACAGCAAAATTACATTCACAGAAAAGATGCAAAGATGTTTCAGTTGCAGCTCCACACAGATTGCAAAAAGAAACAGTAATACATCCTCTACACCAGAGATTATCATCTGTGGGGGGCTTGTTATGCATAGCTCTCCAAACTAAAAAAGATCTAGGAGGAGGAATGAATCTATTCCAAATGGACTTACACCATTGAATATCATTTTCATTCGGATACAAGAATAAGAAGGCTTCTTTAAAAGTTAAATTCCCTGAAGCTGAGTTAGTCCAAACTAAGTTATCCAAAGCACTAAACTTTAGAAGAGGAAGCTGCTGCAGCTCATGAACCAGATTAGGGAATTTCTGAAACAATATGCTAGGAATGCACTAAGAGCCATTACTGATATAATCCTTCAAATAGGAGTTCAGATCCTTACTCAGTTCATTAGGCAGATTACACCATTCAAACAATGGTTTGGATAGCCATTGATCTGTCCAAAATCTAATAGTATTCCCATCACCAATTTGCCAGGATGAATTTGTCATGACAGTATCAAGGTGAGACTTCAGACCAGGCCACAAGGATGATTTAACATAGTAAAACACTACCGCATTGCCTCTCATGACTCTAGATTTAAGAAGACAAGCCCATTGGCTTTTTGAATCAATCAAATCCCAACAAAGATGAAGCATGGCAGCATTATTCATTGCTTTTAAAGATCTCAACACGAAACCTCCCTCCTTATAAGGTTTACAAACATGCTTCCAAGCAACTGTAACAATCTTCTTAGTATTAACATTTCCAGACCAAATGAAGTTTCTAATCCATTTATCAGCATCCTTAAGAAGACTAGAAGGCCAAGCATAGATATAGAAGCTGTACAGGATCATGCCATGTATAACAGACCTCACCAATTCCACTCTACCCATTATTGAAAGCAATGAGGCCTTCCAAGTTGCTAACTTGCTTTTGACCTTATCAGCTATAGGTTGAAGGAACTTCCTTCTTGGTTTGCCTTTAAAGGTAGGCACCCCAAGATAGGTAAAAAGAAATCTACCAATTGCAAAACCAAAGGCAGAGGCAATGTTGGACAGTCTGGAAGCAGAAATTGAGCCAGAAAAACAAGTGGATTTAGCAGGATTGATCCATTGACCAGAGATTTGACCATATCTTTCAAACAAAACTAGAAGATTCTGAATATTCTTTTGAGTTCCTTTACAAAATATCACCACATCATCAGCATAAAGAGCATGAGAGGGGACAAGCATACCTCTAGGGCCAGACATAAGATTCAATTTTCCATCGTCAACCAACTTGGAAATGCCCTTGCTTAAATCTTCCTCAGCTAAGCAGAATAGGAGGGGAGACAAAGGATCTCCCTGCCTAACCCCTCTTTTAGAAGAGAAGAATCCAGCTGCTCTACCATTAACAAAAACAGAAAGCTTAGCTGACTTTAGGATTACCTCCACCCAATGACAGAATTTTGCATTAAAACCAAATGAATCTAACACTTTTAAGAGAAAACTCCAGTCTAAAGTGTCGAAGGCCTTTCTAATATCAATCTTCAAGGCTGGATTGCCACCAAAAGTGTTTTTATCAAGTAAGTTCACCACTTCAGAAATCAAGCAGATGCAATCTAAGATGTGTCTACCTTTCACAAAACCTCTTTGATTTTCTGAAATGATAGAGGAAGCAACTGTAGCAAGCCTATCAGCCATTATCTTTGATATAATCTTGAATTTGAAGTTAGCTAAAGCAATAGGCCTAAACAACTCCACTTTGTCAGCTTCTGGAACCTTAGGGATTAACACCACCAAGCTAGAATTAAAATTTGGGAGCAACCAACTATGAGTGAAGAACTGCAGCACAGCATTATAAACATCACTAGCAACTATTTCTCAATACTTTTGAAAGAAAAAACATCCAAAACCATCGGGCCCTGGAGCACCATCCCCATTCAATGCAAAAACAGCTCATTTAACTTCATCTAAGGAAGGAAGACTAGCGAGCATAACATTGTCCTGCTCAGTCACTAAAGGAGAAATGACTTCCACAATCAAAGCATTATCAATACATGTGTTATTAGAGGCAAACAGATCCTCATAATAACTCACAATGTGATTTTCAATATCAGTTGAATTAGAGAGCAATTCATCACCTCTTTTAAGAATAGAAATCTGTTTGGAAACATTTCTAACCTTGGCCAATTTATGGAAGTACTATGTGTTTCTATCCCCACCAATATGCCAATTTAGCTTAGCCTTCTCTTGCCAAAACTGCTCTTGATAATTAAGAGCTTGCTGCAACTCCACCTGAGCCAACTTCTCTTGATCAAAAAAAGAGTCAAAGTATCCAGATATGTCAATTTGATCCTGAATTAAATCCAGATTGTGCATAGCAGTGTTGACCTTATCATGAACATTTCCAAATACATTTACATTCCAATCCTTTAGCTTAGATTTTAAAAGCTTAAGCTTAGAACACAAAATATACATTGGACAACCTATGATATCTTGCTTCCAAACTTCTGAAATCACATCATAGCAAGAAGGATGACTGGCCCACATTTTATGAAATTTAAAACGAGAAGCATGTCTAATCACCTCTTTTCTAAATTCAAGAAGTAAAGGAAAATGATCAGACTTACTTCTTGTGAGAGTGCAGCAGGACGCATTTGACCAAAAATCAAACCAACCCTCATTACAAATAGCCCTGTCCAACCTCTACGCCGTATAAGCATTACCTTTCCTCCCATTTGACCAAGTAAATTGAGATCCTCTAGTCAAAAGATGAGTTAAATTGGAGCTGTCAGACCAGATTCTAAATTCATCTGAGGCAATTTTGAGAGGCATGCCTTTCCCTCTGTACTCATGAGCATCAAGAACCACATTAAAGTCACCTATGAAGCACCAAGGACCTTGAAATTGCTGCTGCAAGTCATTCAAATCCTTCCACAATTGTCTTCTCAGGCCATAACTAGATGAAGCATAAATGGCAGATAGATAAAATGACTGAGTATCAAATTTTACAGAAAAAGATACCTGCTGGCTAGTGTTGGATATTATAATAGGATCAATATTATTTGAGCAAGCACACCCAATATTTGATTGGAGATCATTCCTATTGTTTGTGGCAACAATCTTTAACCCCAAATTCCTCCAAAACCTACTAAGAACTTGATTTAAAGATATCAAAGGCTCAAAAATAAAAATAAAATCTGACTTGTTGGCAATACATAACTTCTTGAAAACCACTCTAGAATCCTTCTTGCCAAGGCCTCTAGCATTCCAAAAAAGGACCTTCATTAAGACTGAGATTTTGGACCTGCTCGAGCCGAGGTTAAGACATCAGACTTTACATTCACTGCATTTTGTTTCTTCTTCAATTTTTGCTTCTTTTTCTGAGATTTGGACAGAACCTGTTTAAAGCCATCCTCATCCTCTTTATTATGAGAAGAGGATTCAGACTCATCTAATTCTTCAACTGTGTCTCCCCAGAACTTAGAAACAATTCTAAGATCTTTCTTAGCAGCTAAAGTTAATTCATCTGCTTGAAACACTGAAACTTCATAGTAATTACTTTGGAAATCAGGTTGATCTTGAGCCATCTGTTTTGCAGACGACACCATCCTATCAGAATTTTCCAACAAAGGATTGCCCTGAATCAATTTAGGCACATTAAGATGACCTTCCTCAATTACCAAATCTTGGTGCTTTCCTGAGGAATGCATAGGAGTTTCTGCCACCACATCATCATCAGAGAAATCACCATTCACAGGATTCACAAACAAATCATCAGAGTCAAATGCCCTTTATGAGAGATGTTTTCCACAATTCTGTCTCCCTCTCCAACAGAACCATTGTTTTCAAGATTAACAACCACAACAACCTTTTCATTATCAATAACATTATCCTCCATAACAATCTGTTGCTCATTCTTAGAGCATTCACCTTCATAGACAGTTTCCACACCTAAAACTGTGTGATCATGATGAACTCCCTTACCTTTATCCTCAGCCAAAATTGGCTTATGTTTAGGAACATACACAGCAGAAGTCTTTTTAGGGACCATCTCTTTTGAAACCTGCTTGGTATAATTCTTTTTCTTGCAATCCTCCAAGGCATGACCAATGTATTGATAGAAAGAACAGAATGAAGGCAACTTCTCATATTCAACTCTCAAATGAAAAGCAAAATCTTCTCTCTCAACCATTATTTGATCATGCAAATCCTTTTTAAGATCAATGTCAATCAGTACCCGAGCAAAATGGCCAAAAGATTTACTCCTAGTGGCTTCATCAAGACAAGAAGCAACATGATCGATCACAGGGGGAATAGGAGAAGAACAAGAAGGAGGAGGAGGGGCTACAGATTCAGGAAATAAGAATTGCCATGGTGCAATGTCCATGGTGCAACCCATGCAAATCCTAAACCCTCATGCAAGCAAAACCCTAGCAAAGCTTTTTTTTATGATCATGGTCATTATGTCCAATTTTGTTTATCAAATCCAATTTTATCATTTTTCATGGTAGAAGCTGTTTTATAGACATGGGAATATTGTAATGTTGGTTGAAATGCATGGACACATGTTTTATTTACTTAATACAGATGGGAATAAAAGAAGTTGGTTTTCTCATTTTATTTTTTTTCCTGAAAAAGATGGTTTCTGGTCTTGTCATGTTTTTTCTTGCTTATCTCTACATACATTTGGTCTGGTTGAAATGCATGGACACATTTTTCTTGCTTATTTGAAGAGCTTTTAAATATGAGTTGTTTCAAGTGGATTATTTAAAATGATTCCAAGGGAATGCAGGTAATGGAAATAAAAATGGATGAAACAAACACATTTTCAAAAATTAAAAAGCTAAAAAATAATTTTAAAAAAAAAGGAAATGTTTCTGCATCTTTACTTGGTCATACATGTTCTTGAGATTTTTTTCTTACATCAATTAGAAATATGGTCAAAATAGTTTTTATACTATTTGGCTAATTCTTATCTCTTGAAGTGATTTTTGGGGTTTAGTTAGACCGCAAATTCTAGGGTGGGAGCATGTCTCCCACCATGAGCAATTTCTTTTATGTAATTTTTTTATTATTTTAAAATCCCTTACTTTTCCAAATTGGAAAATTTGACCCAATTTTTTTTTCACTCCTCTCTCTCCTCATCTTCTTCCCAACCCCATCCAACTCCAGAAACAGATCTCAACCCCACCATCGCCGCCACCGCCGCCACCGCCGCCTTCTTCTTCCTCCACTACTACCGCCTCCTCCCATTGCTATCACGTTCTTTTCTCCTCTTCATTAATTCTAAACCCATAATAAACAAACAAAGACCAGACCACACCAATGGCATTTATTATTGTTTTCCACCTCCATCACCACCACCACCCCTTCCACTCCTCCAAACGTTGCAGATCCGCCCAGTCGTCGCATCTCCACTGCAGTTCCGACCGTCGCCGCCATGCTGAACCGGACTCACCACTGCGAGTTGGTCTCCTTCGCTATCGCCCACGCCCTGATTGTCTTCTACGTTTTCGTTCTGCAAGTCAAGGGTCAAGGGTTCCAACTTGGTGGCTGAGGCGGTGGAAGGGGACGACCATTGGAATGGAGAGAGAGGGGAAGTGGATAAAGTTGCAGAAGGGAGACCGGTGCCGGAGAAGGGACGACGGTGGTGTGTGGCATGGCTGGCGGAGACCGATGCCGGAGAACGGAAAAACTGGCGGCGCCGCTGTGATTGAGAGGGACTGGGTGAGGTGTGGAGGGATCTTCGTGCTTCTGTTTCTCTTTCAAATCATTAAACCAGATCTGCCATGGAAGAAGGAGCTATTTAGGTGATGAGGGGGGGGGGGGGGGTTCGGTGGTGGTGGTGGTTTTGGGACTGAGATGATGGTGAGAGAGACATGGAAGTGAGAGAGAAGAAAATTGGACCAGATTGGTAAATTTGAAAATCTTAAGGACTTTAAAATAATAATTTTTTTGCAAATAAAGGGTTGCTCATGGTGAGCCTTCGCCTTAGTTAGACGTAAAACATAAATTCTAAGAAGATATCATACTTTATTGTAGATCTGTTATTTGGGCCCTCCTCCTAAGAGAGTCAAATTGTTTCATCATGATCTATTAAAAACATGTTTCATCATGAACTAGTTTGAATCCCGATCCTGAGAATGCAACAGCGTTAAAAGTTTTGAGTGAGAGCTTTATCATTTTTGTGGTCCTATCCGACTCGATGGATTAATCTCCGCAGTTGCATGCAAAGATACCCTGAAAAAAAATATATATATATATTATGAATCCTAGTTGGTTACAGTGATGTTTTAAAAGGCCATTTAAATATCTACATGCAATGATTGACTTACAAGTCATGATGGATCAGCCGGAAAAGATGTGAGTTGGGCAAGGAAGTGGTTGCCTCCCATGGGAGTTACATATTGATGCTGATTTGGCTGGTCACTTCTGTGAAGAGAAAGTAGGATCTACTTCAGTTTTGGAGAAAAAATATTTGCACATTATTATTTTAATATTTTCTTTATTACATCTATAGTTAGTATATGTTTGGTTTTAAGGTGGGAACAACTAAATTTAAGTTTGCAATGGTCAAACGTATGTTTGACCATTTTTTAAGATGTTTGGCTTTTTAATATAGAAGTAATTTTGGATTTTAGAATCAATTCTATCAGAAATAGCTTGGAGTAGTTTATGTTTTTATATTGAAAAATTACACTAACTTTTATATCAAACTTGCTTTTAAATAAAAACATCTAAACCCAAATCACTTAACTTCATACTCAATTATATTCAGATAAATTCTACAAAATCAATTTTATTCAAAATAATATTTCTCAAACGCTTATTTAAACACACACTTATTTGAGAAAGAAAAGATAGAGAAAATATATATTATAGATAACAACATTGCTGGTTACCAGTTTTTCTTGTTTCTTTTTCTTCTGTACCAAAAAATAAAATAAAAAAAAACCAACATCAAACTGAAACCAATAAGCTGCATTTGAAAACAAACGTTGATGGAAATGAGACATGATAGTTGTGGCTCATCCTATGGTACTACTACCTTTCACTGTTGGACCCCATTGTATAATTGTTAGGGCTGCTTTCCTTCCCTATATTCCTTGTTAATTTATACTTCTGTTAGATAAGATTAGGTGATCATTTTCGACATATTTATCTAGGGGGTCGTTAATCATTTTACTTTTCAGATCAGCCATGTTTGGCTTCTACACATGGTGATGTTGCCACACAGCTACTATGATGTATACATCTGAAAGTTGATCTCAGATGCTGAAAAAAAATTGAAAGAGTGATAATGAAGGTGAGAGGGGAGGTTTGGAAAGAACTGAGGAGAACCTGACTTTAATTCTTCTAGCAGAGTTTGCCTTAGAAATTAAAATAAGCTCTTTATATATATTATGTATATATTTCTCTTGAAGCTTAACACTTTTTGTAGCTTTTCTTCCATACGTGCCTTAACTTGGAAAGAAAGGTCCCCCCCCCCCCTATCAAACCAACAATGGAAGTGAAGTTGGTAAGTGCATAACAGTAAACAAGAGGCTGGTGTCCTCAATACACTTGCAAAAATCACATTGGGTTCCTTAGCTTTTACTTTCTCCAACATAAAGATACTAATAATTTGATATTTGCTTTTAAAAAGCATTGCCAATTAATTAGACTTCACAGTCAAAATGAAACCAGATGAATGCGAATGAGATTAGGTTATCTAATGGATGTTTGATTGAGATAACATAATGACTTGGGTTCCAATCCGTAGACAATTGATAATTATATGATAACTTCTGCTGAAATTAGTAGTTAGGGAGAGTTTCTTGTCGCACTAGTCTTAAGATGAATGTGAATGAGAATTAGAGTGCCTAATCAAGATTTTGATCAAAATAACATGATGACTTGGGTTTAAATCTCCCAAGATAGTTTATTATTATATCGAAATCAGGATTTTAAATTACGACTATAATTTTGTTTGCATTGCAGCTATTGTGACCTGAAGTGACCAATATGATCCGCAATAGTCGTTTAACGTGATGTGGTCTATATTTTAAAACCTTGATGTAATTTTGTTTTTGTTTTTGAGATTAGTGGTTTGTACTGATATTAAAATGGAGGATGTATTTTCCTATCCTTAAAAGAATGAAAGCTGGTTCAATAATCTCTAAAGAAGCTTCATCTCCAACCCTTGAAAATGGAAGGTTAGTTTGTACGGTTGCACCAACTATACTGATGAAATATCCACAATCATGATGAGTGGGTGAGCTTTTGACCAAATCAACCATGACCCGGATTACTGCATGAGACTTGCAAAGTAGAGGTAAAAACCTAAGAAAACATCACTTGTTCCCCACACTGTAGGTAAACAACTTTTGCCATCATGCACAAAAGGTGGAAATTGGAGGCAAAACAGTAAAAATATTATTGAATTATTTTATAGGTGGAATTAACTTTTTAATATTCCAGCGGCTATGTAAAAGTGAAACTGAAAATTGAAAGTATAAGGGTGAATTGATAAAAATAGTTCTTTATCCCATTCTTTCTCTCCCTCTTTTTTTTTTTTTTTGGGTGAAGTCCATTCTTTAATTATGGACAACTTTTTTAGCAATTTTGATTATCCATTATCTAAGTGACAGCACTCTGATTTACAGTATATTTGAAGTGTCAGATCTAGAGATTGATAAATTCTAAGTATGCAACCATCAACAAGCATAATGCATCTGCATATCACAAACAACCAATGCTAACTTGATGAGGTGAATTGTTATATGATGGCTAAGCTTATCTGATCAATGGAGAGTGCATAACTTATTTAAGCTCCCTATTTATAATTAAATATACAAAATAACATTTGACCTTATATTTATAATTAGGTGACTCATTGATTTTTAGAATCAAAAGTAGAAAATAAAAAGGAAAAGGAAAAACACTCTGACCATCAATGATCAAAAACATTGCCTTTCAATCTGAAACTGGAAGACAACAACATTCTGTCTGCCAAAGAACTTGAACTCCACCACAATCCTTTCAACTGACTCAGACAAGGACCAACTTTGAAGGCTTTGAGATCACTCATTCCTCTGCATCCCTCTTAAATTGAGAGTGGTTGCAAATGGATTATAGGTATTAAAAAAAAACACAGAATAAAAGAACTTTATAATGTGAGAAAGACAACTGTCCTTCACAACACTACTGTTCTGTCCCAGTTTCTTCAAAGACAACACCATTTCACCAAACACCAATTAAACAAACAAACACAAACCAAATACTAAAATTATTCTTCAAAACCTCTTTCTTTCTTTTTCTCAATGTCTTTCATTTCTTTCTCTGTAATATTTCTATATCTTTCTCTCCACTCCTTGCTCAGCCTCACACAAAGGCAATATTCTGTTATATTTCAATCTTTCTCCCTTCCATGCAACCTCTTCGCCGCAAGAATCCTCTTTTCGACTCAGAAACAATGAAGGGACGCAAGAACAACAACCTCTCCATTTTTGTGGTGGTCTTGTTTATGTTCTTCTTTGGGGTGTTCATGTACAACGAGGACATTAAGTCCATAGCTGAGTTCACATTCTCAAGGCATAATAAAGCTCAAGAAATCCAAGAAGGGAAATCAAAACAAGATGATTCTATTCAAAGGGGTACCAAGAATGACACTGCCACTGTTACAGTTTTCATGAATTCAGAAACTCAACTTGTGAAGGAGGAAGAGAAAGAACAACAACAAGAACAAGAAGAAGAAAAGGTTGAGTTGCCACCAGAAGAGTGTGACTGGTTCACAGGAGAGTGGGTTTTTGATAACATAACACACCCTTTGTACAAAGAAGACCAATGTGAATTCCTCACTGCACAAGTGACATGCATGAGGAATGGAAGACCTGATTCTTTGTATCAGAACTGGAGATGGCAACCTAGAGATTGCTCTTTGCCAAAGTAAGCACTTTGATTTGGTTCTTTTACTTTTCCTGATTTTCTGATCAGTTTCTGTTTTATTTTGATGATGTTGTTATTGATTGCATTTTGTGTGAACTTATTATTAAGGTTCAAACCAAGACTTTTGCTTGAGAAGCTTAGAGGGAAGAGGCTTATGTTTGTTGGAGACTCCTTGAATAGGAACCAGTGGGAATCAATGGTTTGTTTGGTCCAGTCTGTTATTCCTCAAGGCAGAAAGAGCTTGAACAAGACTGGTTCTCTTTCTATCTTCAGAATTGAGGTTTGTCCCTTTTCCTTATTCTCCAGGTAAGTAGGGAAATTATTGCAGGAACATAGTTACCGGTATGCAATACGGGTACACGCTACACGGGTTATTTGATGTTATTTGTCACATTTTATATTTTTATTATTACTACAAGATTTTCTATAAAATGAATTCGGTATTCGGTGTTTCCTATGAAGGGGTTAACGAGAGAACTCGATAATTATGGACATGACTTTTCTTCTTTTTCTTTTCTTTTTTCTTTCTTGTTTGTCTTTGAGTGAGACACTTTCAACTATTGCCTTCTCAAAGATTGTAGCTCAGTAGCTCACTTGTTATCATGTGTAACTCCTGTTGGCAGGCCATTGTCATCAACACAATTTGACATAATGATTAATCACGGGCATAATATATACTAGACTAAGAAAGTATTCCTCTTCATTAATGATGACCCTTATTGGCTAGAACCAATGTTATAGTCAACAATAGAATCATGCTGTGCAATCATGGTGGGCCACTGAATTAATTTGATGACCAATTACCCTTAGTTTTTGAATATATATATATCAATTAGCTACTTTTTTATTTGGCTTTTGTCTACAAGTTCTGGCTTTAGAATGTTATGCTGATCTCCAATAGTTAAAAGGCGAGCGAGTATGTTGTGTCCTCGGGATCCAACTTGGATCCTCTGCCCTCATAATCTCTTGTCCTTTCTCTAGCCAAATGTGAGCCGTTTGATTAATCGGGTGATCTAGAGTTCTTTAACTATTGGATTAATTCAACGGCTGACATTTGATTAAAATAATGATAGAGGGGAATTGTGACTGCCGAGGATTTGGATCCCTTGAATAAGGTGGATCTATGTAATATACAACAATGTTACACAAGGTTGATTGACTAGCAAGTTGTGTGTGTGTGTGCAGGATTACAATGCTACTGTGGAGTTCTACTGGTCACCATTTCTTGTAGAGTCAAATTCAGATGATCCAACGATGCACAACATATTGAACCGTATTATCATGCCTGAATCAATCGAAAAGCATGGTGTGAATTGGAAGAATGTGGACTACCTTATCTTTAACACTTACATATGGTGGATGAACACTGTTACTATGAAAGTCTTGTAAGCACCACATTAATCTATTCAAATAATTTCTTTACTCTTCCAAAGTATCTTAACTTTTCTCGAGCAAATTAATTCATTAATTTGTTTTTGTGTCATGTTTGTGTTGGTGTTATATGCAAAAGACGAGGGTCGTTTGATGAAGGATCAACGGAGTACGATGAAGTCCCTCGACCAATAGCATATGGGAAAGTTCTCAAGACATGGTCAAAATGGGTGGATGATAACATTGATCCAAATCGAACCAAAGTTTTCTTCAGTAGCATGTCCCCTCTTCATATCAAGTAAATGCTCAAATCTTAATTTCTGCCTTTTATTGTTTTAAAAAAAAAAATGGATTTTGGGGTCAACAAACAACCATTGTTTTGTAGATGCCCAACGAGGGTCTAATTTTTAATTCTTGCTTTGCTTTTTACATCACCTATTTTTGTGGGATTTTGTTTTGCTGTCTCCAATCGTGTTGCGCATGCCCACTTTTGGGTCTACCAGTAGGTTATCAAATTTGTTCTTTTTGGAGAGCTTAACTACTAAAAAATTCTAATTGCTAGCTAAGGTCTCATTTGGATATTTCATTATGATGAGTGGCATAGTATTTATATGATAAAATGGAATGACATAAAGTAGAAAGGATTGGAATGGAACAACAAAGTTTCTATATCATTACATGAATATTTAAGAATAGACAGGAAGAAAATTTTCATTCTAATTTGTAAAAGTTCCAATTGAAATGAATGAAATGACAATGATTGTAAGTTTTTACTTTCATATTACCCTTATTAGAAGAAAGGGGGAAAATGGGGAAATACAGGGTTAGGAAATGGAATGGAGCCTCCCTGCTTCCATCTGGCTCCATCCAATTTTTAAATACCTAAACAATGATACACTTTGTCATCCCATCCCAATCCACCCTTTTTCATCCTTTATCACCAATCCAAACCCTTTTGCTATCCCTCATGATTTATGAAAAAAAATCCTCTCCATTTCTCACAAAAACTAGGTTCATTATTATGCTTTAAGAAAATATATATATTTTTCACTATGTATATCTTCATTTCATTCATTTCTCCAAAAAGTATAATATATTAATATGTATATTTCCATTTCTCATGAGAAATGGAGAGGATATTTTCTGGTGAAGCATTATGTAATTGTAAAGATAGCATATTTGTTTTGTTATTAAGTGAGACGATCCTCGCTGTGATTTTTTATTTTATTTTTTTTACAACATGGTCCCTTTTTTACCTTTAGAACTTTGCTGATCTGGTTGTTGACTCACTACTACCGATTATGAATTTGCAAAGTTTATAGCTTGCTATGAGAACTAATGGACTATGAATTCTAACATTTATAATTATCCATATATGAATTTGTAGGAGTGAGGATTGGAACAATCCGAATGGTATAAAATGTGCCAAGGAAACTATCCCAGTTCTTAACATGTCTATTCCGCTAGAAGTGGGCACAGATCGCAGGGTTTTTGTGATTGCTAATAATGTGACACAATCCATGAAGGTGCATGTGAACTTTCTCAACATCACCAAATTGTCTGAGTTTAGAAAAGATGGTCATACCTCTGTTTACACCATACGCCAAGGCAAGATGTTAACACCTGAGCAACAAGCTGACCCAGCTACTTACGCAGATTGTATTCATTGGTGTCTACCTGGGTTACCTGATACATGGAATGAGCTCCTTTACACGCGTATCATCTCTCAATCTTGACCTAAAAGAACTTCTTTTCCCTTCAATGCCTCAGCTTTTGTTTTGTCTCTTTTAAATTCTTGTAATTTTTCTTAGACGTTTTCTTTTAGTTGTCTATTCTTGTAGAATTAGATTGGGACTTGGGCATTGCCTTTAATTTCCCCTTTTATCTCCTCCTTATGTTTGTGTTAAAAGCCAATGTAACTGAAGTTGGAAGCACAACAAGCACCTCAATTGTATAGGGAATCCTTGAAAAGAAAATAACGTAATTATACATTGTATGTGACCGGAATTTGTTACAACAATATATTTGTATAATGGTTGATGTTTTGAATTGGTACCTCGGATCCAGGGTCTAATATTGCTTATGTCAAGTCCGATTATGGCCCTGAGGTTGCTTGGTCTTTTTGGATAAGGACAAAACTTATATATAGTATCTAAGGTGGAGGAAAGAGAGAGTTGCCTTGGAGCGAATCAGGTAGTCCATGAGCTATGGTCTGACTGGAAGGGAGGGTTGCCTTGTGGACCAAGCCGAAGCTGCCATGGCCGAGTTTGGTGGAAGGGGAAGGAGTTGTGGCGTGGAGTAGAAGAGAAAGGGAGGAGATCTACGGGGGAGGCAAAGGAAGACAGAAGATGGGAGATCCGGAGAAAGGGCACATATTTTTTATTTTTTAAAAAATAAAAATTATTTTATATGAAATTCCATGTGGCATTAAAACAATAATTTTTAATGCCACGTGACATGCTGAACTGGAGCTTCCGTCTGCCAACTAAGATGTTAATGGACTAGAGTAACTGTAGGGACATAATGTAAAACTGAAAAAGTTAAAATACACAATGAAAGAAAAAAATTCAGGGACGAAAACCAAAAATGACTATATTTATAGGGATCAAAATGTTCATTAACCCTTTGTGCTTGAATTTATTTATTTAAAGTTTAAAATAATATATAAGTAATTTTGTTTTTTTTTTAAATGATTATATTTCCAAAAATAAAAAATAAAGCAACATGCTATAAACCTATGAATTATGTGAACAAAGAACAATACAACTATCTTTAATTTCTTATTTATTTATAGAATAAAGGCCAGATCGGTCCTCGAAAAATTTAGAGGACCCACTTTTGATCCCTGAAAAAATAAATTAATTACTTAGAGCATGTTTGGGAAACAACATTTCAACTGTTTTTTGTCCTTTCAACTGTTTTGTAAACAATCTATTATGTTTGGCAACCAAATTATTTTTTTAAAAAAGTTTTTTTTTTTGAAAAAAAAAATGTTTTAGAAACATCTCATGATAAGTGTGAACACCCATTTTTGTTTGTCTTCATTTTATCCTAATTTTATGTTATTATATTTCAGGGAGACTAAAAAATAATAGTGAAGAAAAAAGAAGAAAAAGAAATTAATGTTGGACGAGGAGGTTCCGTCCACTGCCATTATTTAATTTTCTGTTGGACGGGGAGGTTCTGTCCACTGCCATTATTTAATTTTCTGTTGGACGGGGAGGTCCCGTCCATTGCATATCTAATTTTCTGTTGGACGAGGAGGTCTCGTCCATTGCATATCTAATTTTCTGTTGGACGGGGAGGTCTCATCCATTGCATATTTAATTTTGTGTTGGACGCGGAGGTTCCGTCCATTGCATACTTACTTTTCCGTTGGACAGGGAGGACCCGTCCAATGCATACTTAATTTTCTGTTGGACGCGGTGGTCCCGTCCATTGCATACTCAATTTTCTGTTGGACGCGGAGGTCCCGTCCATTGCATACTTAATTTTCTGTTAGACATGGAGGTCTCGTCCATTGCATACTTAATTTTCTGATTGGACGGGGAGGCTCCGTTCACTACAATTTTATTTTCAGACTGGAGACTAAAAAATAAAGAAAGAAGAAGAAGAAAATAATGAAGAAAGGAGTAAGAAAAGAAGGACAAAAGAACAATCAGTAAAAAGAGAGAAAGGAGATTCAGTTACTTCTCCTAACCCTAAAAAATCTCATTTTAGATACCAGACAAGACCTATCTTCCTCCTCCCACTCTCAAACTGCCCCTACACCTCCTCTACCCATTGGTCCTTCTTTCCCCCTCATCTCCTCCACTATCTTAACCGCACCACACTTCCTTCTCTTTTCAAACACGCAACCTTCACATCAAAACACCTCATTTCCTCTGCTCGTGCCACCTTCATCTGGACACATGTGATCTCTGCTTAGAACCGCCCAAGCTTCGGATTTCGTGAAACCAACCTTGAAGCCGCTGGGTAAGGAGAAGCATGAAGCCCTCTCCTCCATCTATAAAAGGAGAGGGGGGAAGAACGAAAAGGAGGACGGAAAAAAAAAAGAGGGGATAGGGAGGAAGGATACAAAGACAGAGGGAGAGAGTGATTTTTATCTGATGTTTTCTTTGTGAAGAAAAAGAGATAGGGTTTGAGTTTCTTTTTTCCATTTCTCTGTCATTAGAGTGATTCCAAGTTTTCAAAAGAAGAGGGAGTTAAAAGAGTCAGTGAAACTGAAATGTAAGGGTTTTGATCTTAAAATTTTACTACTGGGAGAAGGCAAAATCATTGTTATTCTACTCTCATTTGGTAATCCTTGTTCTCTTTGTTGATATTATTAATGAGTTTCTCTTGACATTCTTATTTTTCTGTATCTCCGTTTATGACAAAAAGAAAATCTATGGATATTGAAACCGAATAAGTTAGTATGATGTTTGTTATATGAGTTCTTATGCCTATTTCAGAAATGGTGTATCGTATGGTTCCTATTTCATTGTTTGCCGTTATATGCTGAGATGCGTGATACACCGGTAATATTCATATGGCTATATTGTTACTAAACACTTAAAATGTTTCATTTTTGTTCTATTCTCATATGGCAAAACTTTTTTTTACGTAAAAATAGAAGATGATCACTTAAATCCCCTTTGACCGGTTCTAAATACTTAATTAAATCAATGTTATTTTTTGGGTTGATCTATGTCAAGTGTCATGCTCAACCCTTTAGATTTTGAGGTTGCCCTGTGGACTTACGTGCTATGTTCAACCTCATTTAGGTTTAATAAAAAAAATTCAACTAAAAAATTATATTTTTCCTTTAAATGATTTTCGGGGTAAAACAAATATTTCCAAAGTTACTAATAATTTACGCAACTAATTCTGGGTAACCATTTTTATGGATGTTATAGGGTGCTGTGGGGTTAAGTCTCTATGCATTCCCTAGACGTAATTGACTCCCGAAACCATAGTTTTTTTTAGGGATTTCCAACTTTCCCGAAATTAAATAAATTCGGTGGCGACTCCATGTTTATTCTCTAAAAGAAAAACAGGTTTTCTTCCTGGTTGCGACAAATAGCGACTCCACTGGGGAGTACTTTTAAGAGAGTCAAGCCCGTAAAAATTATTTTTGGAAAATTTTAATAACTTGTAGCTTGTTTGTTTTACCTTTTTATTGCTATATCTTGATGTTTTTTTTCTTACAATAATTAAAAATATTAAAAAAAACAAAAACAAAAACAAAAAAATGTGTTTTCACTACAAGAAATTTCGCTATTTCCCAGGGCTTTTTACCCAGGGATTTAAATCCCTAGGAAATTTTGACATTTCCCACGGTTGAGACCCTGGGAATACTCTCTGTAAGCTTCCCACGGGTAGAGCCGTGTGAAAATAGGCGCGAATGAGTTTCCCACGGGTTAAACCGTCGTTAATTACGCGCGGAGTTTCCCGCCTTCATAATCCATCTGCAGCGCGTGGATTTCCCACGGTCAATACCCTCACAACTACTATACGCCGTTTCCCACGGATCCAACCGTCGCTAATCTCGGATTTTCCCACGGACTCCACCGTCGCAAGTCACAAGGCGTTGCTTCCCACGGCCTCCACTGTCGCAAGTCAGAAGGCGCTGTTTCCCACGGCCTCACCGTCGCAACATATAGGCGCTGTTTCCCACGGCCATACCCGTGGGAATATGTAAAATACCTAGCCACCTCTTCTTCCTTCGTTCATCAGTTCCCAGCTCCTCATTTTCATCTTCCGCCGCACCTCCGTTTCCGCACCACAGGTTAGCTATTTCCCTCTGCCCCTCTTTCTCTCCACCTTTCCCCCTCCATTTTCACTCCTCATTTTCTCTCCGGTAGCAGAACCACCTCCGCAATGGCAGCGAATCTTAGGCGTCAGCAGAAACCACCACACGACCTGAGCCTCTCAAGGTACAAAGTCCCTTCATTTTCAAATACCCATTATGATAAAGTTGTCATCTTGATTTTTTGTTGTCATCTGGAATTGGTTAACTGAAATTTTTGTTGCCTTTGTTTTGATTTCATTGCTTTGGTCTTAGTTCTGTAGGAAAAAATTATGATACCCTTTATCTTCTTCATTCCGAAAGGAAATAATTATTTATTTATCTAGTTTAACAATAATGTTAAGCTATAAATAAAGTTTTATAATTAAAAAAAAATCCCAGGGTTAAAACCCGTGGGAAACATTTCCCAAGGATTATCCGTGGGAAAAGTTTCCCAAGGAATAATCCCTTGGAAATTTCCCAAGGCCGTAACCGCGGGGTATTTCCCACGGCTTACCCGTGGGAAAATTTTCCGACCCCCTGAAAATCGAGGGATATGAATCCGTGGGTCATCCCTGGGAAATGTGTGCTTTCCCACGGATTTTCTGGATTTCCCAAGGCCTTTGGCCTTGGGAAACAGCGAAAATTCTTGTAGTGTTTATTAGATGTTTGTTTGGATTGTCTTTTTTGTTTGGGTTTTCCTTTTATTTAAATAAAAATGAAAAAAATTAGTTGTATATACATTTTAACTCAAGTTATTTTTTGTATATGTTTCACTAACAATGTTTCTGTTTCATCCTCCCTTCTTTTCTTATTTCCTATATTTTAACAATAGGGTAGATGACTCATAACCATTTTTATGTATACCTATGTTTTTATTTTGTAGGTTTTTCTTGCCCTTTCTTTTCTTTTTATTTTTTAAGTGTTACAGGTTTGTATGCCCCCTTTACACACATCACTATCAAATATTGCACACACTCTTGGATCTATACCCGAGCTTGCTCAAAAACCCAAGGATTAGGTCATGCTCCGACATTGTCATTGAAGAGGTCTTGTACCTCCCTGATACTTGTCAGTTCACCACTCGGATTGTACATAAGATCATGGAATAGTCATATTGAGAGGGTTTATCCCTACTTATGGCTAGATTCATGAATCAGATCCTTATTGGGGCAATCTGGGGACCATGACTTTTAGAGGTCTAGACCCGTCCCAATTTTCACTAATAGAGCAAACCTAGTGGCTGACCTGTTTAGAGTCCTAACCTTAGGGTGTGTCCATCCTTAGGTTTTACCTGGCTTAGGACAAAAGGGGGACGTACTTTTCTTTCCTCTCTCTATCATCATAAGCATAAATTATCATGCACGTTCATTGTGAATATTCACAAAACTAGGGGCGTCACATTGCCGCCTCAAACCTGAATGACATATTCGAATATTATTGCACATCTAATAGGCGATATGTCATAATGAAGGTGATGCATTGGTAGCATAACCGTCAGGGTTTTCAACCCCATTGAGTCTCATACAACATGAATCATGCAAGATATATTTGTTTCACTATACTCATTTTCGCTTTTTCCCTTGTGCCTCTTTGTTGGAAGACTTTGATATTCATATTATAGCAAGAAAATGGAAAAGTGTGGTTCCGAAAAGAGTACTAGCAATGCGAGCTGTTCCAAGAAAAGTATCAAGATCGATGTGACACTCAATGACGTGAAGAGTTTATGTGAACTTAGCCAGTAAATGCCGGAAAAAGCACGCTCAAGCTTTGTCATCAACTATGGAAGAATATTGGACCTATTGCGTGTTCCAGTGGAAGCCCCCGCTTTGAGTGCGTTAGCCCAATATTGGAATTCAACTTTGAGGTGTTTTGAATTGCCTGACTTAGACATCACTCCGACCATAGAAGAGTATGCTAATATGATCAGACTGCCAATTCAAAAGAGGACCCGCGTCTACATGTATTATGGGCAATATGTAACAGATTGGAAGATAGCAAGTCTATTGGAACTTCAACCGAAACAGCTTGAGAAAGCGGAAAAAGGAACCACCAAAGGATTGAAGAGGCGATTTTTGGAAGTGTATCTCAACAAGCTGGCCCAGCAACAACGATGGGTTACTTTTAACAAAGTACTAGCCCTCATGATATATGGGTTGGTGCTCTTTCCTTTTGTACTAGATCTGATTGATCAGTCAGCCATTGATGTTTTTTATAGGGTTGAAGAATATGGTGTGAACCCGGTCCCTGCTATCTTAGCTGAAACTTTCCTCTCCCTACAGGTTTGTTATCATAATCAACAAGGGAAACTGCGATGTTGTGCATCAATACTGTATGTCTGGATCATGACTCACTTGTATGCTCGCGATAAAATTGATAGAACAGATGACCCACTGAAAGGATTCGCTCGCACGCGACTAAAGCCACGTAAGCTATATGAATGGAAACAAGAGTTTGATCAGATCGACCCGAGGTCATTTAGTTGGATGTGTCCATGGTACAATGGAGATTCAGTTGTATTCAACTGTGGAAGTTTTTCAAATGTTCCATTGATGGGTTCCAGAGGTTGTGTATCATATTCACCAGCTTTGGTGATGCGTCAGCTCGAGTGGACACAGGATGAACCCCCCGAAGAGCTGCTCAGTGGGGTATTCTTCCTATACCAAGAAAGTGAAAGCATCAAGAGTCAAACAATAGCAGTAAGGTCAGCATGGAATGATGTTCATATGAAAGGACCCGAGGAATTAGGAAGGCGAATCATATATCACACAAAAAGATATGAAGTATGGAGAGAAGCAAGAAGAGGTTTCCCCCCAAGACCTGCATCCCCTCTCCGTAATGAAAATAATCCTCTTACCGAAGATCAAAAGTTGAAAGAAATCAAAATTTTAAAAGCTCAGATGAGGGTTTTGGATGAGAAGAACCAAGCTGTCGAAGTAACTATTGCCACGCTCCGAAGCCAAGTGCAGAAGCTAAGTTTACAGGTTGAGCATTTGAAAGACGAATGCGCCAATGCCTACGAAGCCCCGAGTCGTGCAAAGAAGGCAAGAAAAGAAAAAGAAGCATAAATTCAAGAGCTGCTGGCAAAGATAGAATATCAAGAGAAGATACTTGTCAAACTTCAAAGGAAGAAAAAAGAACTCAAGACAAATGTAGGGGTTCGTATTGAAACAATACATATACTAGAAGAGAGAGTTGAATCCCTGTAAGAATCCTTTGCCCAAACAGAACTGTACTCTGATCGAGGATGGAACGAAGCAGCCAAGTATCGCGAGCTACTAGTGGATGCATGAGAGAAAATTGGGTCAGAGACAAAATAAAAGACACTGAAAGAGTTGAAGCTCAACGTCACGCAGAATGGGTAAAGGGATGGAAATTGGTAGCGAAGGATGTAATGAATGAAAAGGAAGCATGGAAAAGAAAATACGAAGACATGATGGATAAGCTCCAATATCACACTTCCCAGCTAGTGGAGCGATTTGAAGAAGCATCCATCCACATTCGCATGAACCATTTCCTTCAGATACCACCAAAGGTGACCGAGTTCTTCAATCATTTTGGGAAACTTGCCAAAGAGTTCGGGAAAAAGAAGATGAGACTCTTAACATAATGCTTTGTGGACCTCGGAGAGAGATGGAAACTATCAATGTGTTTATTTTATTTTGATCAAAGACTCGTGATTTGCATCGAAATATTTATGGAATGGAAGTTTTCATCAGTGAGCATTTTTTTTAGATTGTATCTATCGAGGAGTGTGTTCTCCCTTAGATACGTCATTAACTATATTTTCACCCTAAAAACGACGTGTTTTCTGCGTAAAAATAAGAACGTTGCTAGTATGGGTGTGGTCTATCGAGGAGTGGATTCTCCCTTGGACTTGACACCAACTGCATCAAGCTAGAGAGAACCATACCACTAGATTTGATTGCGGGATGAGTATTATTGCTATAGGTGGATACGACAGTCTTCCTAAGAGCACTCTCACGATCAAACAAATGGTGTTAACTTGCACATGCATACAACAACAAAAAATTACTAATGAGATTCTTCGATGCATCCTTCTGAGAATTTGGTAACCATTGTGAGACCTAGGAAAGGTGACACCAATCAAACCCGAGTTCACAATACCAAATCTCGGACCGGGATGGCTGCCAACATGCCTGAAGAAGGAAGAAACTTATGCTCTGAAATAGATGAAGTTCTCAATAATTGGCGATCTGAACCGTTTATTGATGTTATTTCCATGAAGTAATTATCTTATTGTACTAAATATGAACTGATGTTTACTTTGTTTGAGACATGAATTAGAATGTAGCACTTTGTCTGGTGTTTTCCTTTTGGTTCCATCGTTTCTTCTCTCTCTCTTTCATTTCTTTACTTTGGTTAAGATTTTCTTTCATGAATAAGACTCTCACCTATACTTCTCATATTCCTGACCTTTTTCATCCAGGAACACTTCTTCCACTAAAGATTTACCTCAGGAGAGGAACTTTGAAAACTCATTTATTGATTCCCTTGCGGCCGTTGATGAATACAACCTTGAATCTGATGAGGAAGAAGAAGACATTGAAGAATTCATAAAGATGGTGAAACAGTCAGAAGAAGGGATTAGCTCGAATGATGGGGTTGCAGAAATGATCAATCTGGGAACCGAGGAAGACAAAAAGGAGTTGAAAATAGTGGATAACCCAGAGCGTGAAGAAATGGTTGCACTATTCAAAGAGTATCTGGACGTTTTTGCATGGTCCTACAGAGATATGCCAGGTTTAGATCCTGAGATAGCATCACATAAAATTCCCTTATACCCAGATGTGGTTCCAAAGAAGCAAAAATTAAGGAGGATAATCACAGATAATGCTGCTAATCTTAATGGTGCCGAGATTCAAAAGTTTTATGATGGCTTCAAAGTCAAACACCACAATTCAGCTCCTTATAGACCTCAAATGAATGGTGCAGTTGAAGCAGCAAACAAAAATATCAAGAACAATGAAATGGCAACCTAGACAAAAGTTAGGGCAAAGAACAATGAAAATAAAAGAAAAAAGAGCCCGCTAGGTTGAAAACCCGAAAGATCAACCTAGATAAAAGTTAGGGCGAAGAACAATGAAAACAAAAGAAAATAAAAGGTCCGCTAGGTTGAAAACCCGAAAGGGCAACCTAGATAGGCAAAAGTTAGGGTAAATAAATCTTAGGCTGGAAACCTGTAAAGGCGACCTGGTGGGAGGATGTGGTCCAACACTTCTGCAAGCACTCACCATACTGGGGCAATTTTATCCGACTGAGTATACTGGGGCAAGATTATTGAGGAATGATTGAAGAAGGAGTGTTTGAAGAATCAGAAACAAGTCAAGATCTGTGTCATCAAAAGGCCGTGGGGAATCAATTAAATGAAAATCAAAGGACCAACACTGGGGTAAATTTCATGTGATTCTCGTAATTTTCTTTGTTTATCTTTGCTTTTAATCTTCATGATCCCTTCTGTAATTTTGTTCTCATATTGTTATTTTCTCTTAACAAACTAAATTCTCGTATTAAGACAATAGGCTTTTCCTTCATACTCCCCTGTCATGTTCACTCTTATCATGGTCATGTTTCAATAAAAGTAAATATAAGTTTAATGGTATGATTTGATAATTCTAATGGTAGCACCAATGAATGGTTTGAACCAAAAGGACTCAATATTTCAAATTCAATGGAAGAGACAGCATGCACTGGACAGCAAAAGAATGATGCAAATAAGCTTGGGAGAATAAACATAACATCCACCTCATATGTTATCGGATTGTTGGGTGACCTATATTATTGAAAGAAGGAATGATGCCTCGGCTCAGAGTGGTCGGTGAACAAGGGTTTGGTTGGTGGAAGTCTTTTCCATGGAGGTTCCGTCTATTGCATATTTAATTTTCTGTTGGACGAGGAGGTTCCGTCCATTGCATATTTAATTTTTTGTTGGACAAGGAGGTTCCGTCCCTTGCATATTTAATTTCCTGTTGGATAAGGAGGTTTCGTCCACTGCAATTTTATTTTCGAGCTCTGAGGCTCACTGCAATTTTATTTTCGAGCTCTGAGACTCACTGCAATTTTATTTTTCGAGCTTTGAGGCTCACTGCAAGTTTATTTTCGAGCTCCAGGGCTCGCAGCATATTTACTTTTCTGTTGGACGAGGAGGTTCCGTCCACCGCAATTTTATTTTCGAGCTTTGAGGCTCACTGCAAATTTATTTTCGAGCTCCGAGGCTCGCTGCATATTTAATTTTCTGTTGGACGCGGAGGTTCTGTCCATTGCATATTTAATTTTCTGTTGGATGAGGAGGTTCCGTCCGTTGCATATTTAGTTTTTTGGACGAGGAGGTTCCGTCCACTGCAATTTTATTTTCAAACTGTAAGGTTTTCTTTTGAGCTCCTCACGTTTTGACGGACAAAATATGTGTTTGTTTTTTTTACTTGTTCATTACTACAATACATGAAAAGTCACGACTAATCATGTCTTCTAGTATGCAACAAGTAAAGAGGGGTAACTGTGAACACCCATTTTTGTCCGTCTTCATTTTATCCTAATTTTATGTTATTATATTTCAGGGAGACTAAAAAATAATAGTGAAGAAAGAAAGAAGAAAAAGAAATTAATGTTGGATGAGGAGGTTCTGTCCACTGCCATTATTTAATTTTCTGTTGGACGAGGAGGTTCGGTCCACTGCCATTATTTAATTTTCTGTTGGACGGGGACGTCCCGTCCATTGCATATCTAATTTTCTGTTGGCAAAATCATTGTTATTCTGCTCTCATTTGGTAATCCTTGTTCTCTTTGTTGAAATTATTAATGAGTTTCTCTTGACATTCTTATTTTTCTGTATCTCCGTTTATGACAAAAAGAAAATCTATGGATATTGAAATTGAATAAGTTAGTATGATGTTTGCTATATGAGTTCTTATGTCTGTTTCAGAAATGGTGTATCGTAGGGTTCCTATTTCATTGTTTGCCGTTATATGCTGAGATGCATGATACACTAGTAATCTTCATATGGCTATACTGTTACTAAACACTTAAAATGTTTCATTTTTGTTCTATTCTCATAGGGCAAAACTTTTTTTTTACGTAAAAATAAAAGATGATCACTTAAATCCCCTTCGACCGGTTCTAAATACTTAATTAAATCAATGTTATTTTTTGGGTTGCTCTATGACAAGTGCCATGCTCAACCCTTTAGATTTTGAGGTTTCCATGTGGATGAAATAGACAACTATAAACACGAGAAGGGGGGTTGAATTGTGTTTATAAGAATTTAAACAAAGTTGAAATCTTTTCGCAAACAGAAGCTAGTTTCAGACGAGTGGAAAGATACAGGACAGACGGGTGACCTTTCTGATGAAATTTTAACAGTGACTTTGGCAAACACACCATTTGAGAAACGTATAAGAAAACTTAAAGCAACTAGAGAGGTTATAAGAAAAGAGACATTGACACAGTTATTTATCCCGGTTCACTCTTCAAAGCAAAGAGCTACGTCCAGTCCTTGGCAGCACCAAGATTTATCCACTATAGCTGATCAAGTTACAGACTCTAAGTATTGTTTGCACACCTAGCTTCTTCAGGCTCCAAGACAAGTATTCTTTGCACACTTAGCCTCTTCAGGATCAAGACAAGTATTATTTGCACACTTAGCCTCTCGAGGCTCACTCAGGTTTGTTTGAGAGATTTGGTTTGTAATAAATACAACTTCAGACAAACAGAACTTTCACTAACACTCATAGAATGGTTTAAATGTAAAGCTTAGGAAAGTTTGCGTAATAACTTCAAATGATTGAAGAATACAGAATGAAAGAATGAAGAATTTAATGCGCAGAGTAATGACTCTTTAATATTATGTGTATTCTCTATACTTCATCTTCAATGACTTTTGTATTTATAGTCTTCAAGCATTTAGGATCCGTTAGAGACATTCCATTAGATGTTGGCTTCAAGTAGAACTTCATTAAATGCAATAGAGTCGTTCTGGGCAGCCATTAATGCAATAGGAACGTTGGTTGTTGTAACATCCCAGGTTGCTTTATGGATTGACGACTGTCCCCACAAACCAACACGGGTCTTTTTAGCATGCTTTGTCCTCACTCACACGCTTCCTGGAAAAACTTTCCAGGAGGTCACCCATCCCAGAATTGCTCCAAGTCAAGCACGCTTACCTGTGGAGTTCTTAAGTGATGGGCTACCGAAAAGAAGATGCATCTTATTAGTATAAGTAGTACCAATCAGTTCATATAAGCCTTCCTCAACTGTATAGTCCCATACCTACACAGTCTCAGGATTTCTCTCATTCAGGTGTGTAATCGGTTCATTCACGTGTCCCTCCGCCTAGAAGCCTGCCAAGAACCGCTCCTTGTCCGTGCCTTCTTGCACCGGCGACCACTCCCCGCCCTCGTCGGCACCCGGGTGTTACATGCCCACCAGCTTCAGCTTGGTTCGTCCCCGAACCACACCGTACTGGGAGAGGTGCTGCTCTGATACCATTTGTAACATCCCAGGCTGCTTTATGGATTGACGACTATCCCCACAAACCAACACGGGTCTTTTCAGCGTGTTTTGTCCTCACTCACACGCTTCTTGGGAAAACTTCCCAGGAGGTCACCAATCCCAGAATTGCTCCAAGTCAAGCACGCTTAACTGTGGAGTTCTTAAGTGATGGGCTACCGAAAGAAGATGCATCTTATTATTATAGGTAGTACCAATCAATTCATATAAGCCTTCCTCAACTGTATAGTCCCATACCTACACAGTCTCAGGACCCCTCTCATTCAGGCGTGTAATCGGTTCATTCACATGTCCCTCCACCTAGAAGCCTGCCAAGAGCCGCTCCTTGTCCGTGCCTTCTTGCACCGGCGACCACTCCCCACCCTCGTCGGCACCCGAGTGTTACAGTTGTACTCCAACATGAAGGATCATGACTTTATGCATCGTGATACAGTCATATCAGAGTTGTGCAGAGAGCTTTTTGTACTTTGCTGAGTACAATTCCCTTTTTGTGTAAGGACCAGAGGTACTAGGGAATAAAACATGTTGGAAGCATTCTTTAACTGGTCTTTGGTTCTGAAATCCGAGGCAGCTTGAGAGAATAACTTCTGACTTTTCTTGATTCTGGTTCTTGAAATAAGATTCTGATAATTCTTATAGAATTTGCGTTCATAAAATAAGCGCGTCCATCTAGCCATTTAAGATTTTACATTCGGACGGGCTAGTAGACGAGCTCCATATGCCACGTCATTGGACGGATACTCCTTTAATCTGGTTGAACGTAATCTAGTAGACGAGCTTCATATGCCACGTCATTGGGCGGAGCTTCTCGTTAAGGACTTAGAAAGTCCAAAGACTTGTGTGGACGAGCGCTTCTGTTACCTTAATGGACGAGCACCTCTGTTACTTTTAGTGGATGAGCGCCTCTGTCACTTTAGTGGACGAGCACCTCTGTCACTTTAGTAGACGAGCGCTTCTGTTACTTCAGTAGACGAGCACTTCTTACAGTTTTAATCTGCACACTAGATAGACAAGTTAGTAACTAATATGAAGGTTAATTAAATCATTAACTAATGTTTAGTTCTCATCAAAACTTAGGGAAATGCACATTAGACATTTTAGAGACTTAACAGTGGACTTACGTGTCATGTTCAACCTCATTTAGGTTTAATCAAAAAAAAATTCAACTAAAAATGATTTTTTTCCTTTAAATGATTACTAATAATTTACGCAAATAATTTTGGGTAATCATTTTTATGGATGTTCTAGAGTGTCGTGTGGTTAAGCCTTCATACATTCTCTAGATGTAATCGACTCCCGAACCCAAAGTTTTTTTTAAAGATTTTTCAACTTTATCAAAATTAAATAAAATTAATGATGATTCCATTTTATTCTCTGAAAGAAAAACATGTTTTCTTCGAGACAATAAGGATTGTTGGCTTTTTTTTTTCTTTTCTTTCTTTCTATTATAATTACGCACTATGTACTATTCGTCCCTGTAGCTCTCTGCTTTTTTCTTTCAATATAAAGCTGACTACTTTTCACCAAAGTACCAAACGGTAGAAAATTGAAACTACAAAGTATCTACAACACGAATAAAAAAAATATGAAATTTGTCAAAAAGGACATTATTCAACAAAAAATTGCTTAAAATGCTCAAAAAATACTGATTTGACAAATAAAAAAAATTAAATTTGTCAAACAATTAATAATAATAATAATAATAATAATAATAATAATAATAATAATATATAAAGTTATGCTAGAAAGTTTATGGCTGATAATAAAAAGTTAAGTGATTAAAATGAGCAAAAAAATATATTAGCAAGAAATAAGAATTTTTTTTAAAAAAAAAGACATTATTCAAAATGACATTATTCAAATAACTTCATACACTTTTTCGTAATTTACTATATAAAAGTGATTTTTTTTTTGCACCATCCAAACGAAATAGATTATCTTAAAATCGCTTTTCAGCAAATAGACCCAAACAAAAACAAATTCTGATTATAATTTTTTATCATAATAATTGGTTATACAAAAACTGATTAGCAGCATAATCTTTTTTTTCTAACTTCTCCAAACACACTCTTAGTCCTTCAAATTTATAAACGCGGGACACATTAATCGCTCATTCCACTTCCAATGTTCGTTTACTTGCTTATATGTCTTGTTAACTATCATGTCTGACATATTAGTGGTCTTGTATAGCGTATGATAAATTTTCACAGTGAAAACGAATAAAAAGTGAAAAAATGCACAATTTTCGGGTATCACGGTTTCAAAACTGTGCACATTTTTTCCACTTTTGTTCATTTTTTCACGGAGGAAATTTGTCATAGGCCACACAAGACCACTAAGGAGTCAGGCGGTGTGGTTAACGGGACACATATGCAATTAAACAGACGTTGGAAGTGGAAGGAGGGACTAATGTGTCCCGAATTTATAAATTTGAGAGATTAAATAGTTAATTTATTTTTTTAGGGACCAAAAGTAGGCTCTAAAAATTTTTCAGGGGACTAACTTAGGCCTTTGAATGAACCTTATAAAAAATATAGGCTTGATTGCACTTTTGACCCCCAAGGCATTACGATTGTGTAATCTTGATCCCTCGAGTCTCACTTGTGCCAATTGGGTCCCTCGAATATCAAAATTGTACAATTTTGATCCCCGATGTTCCAATTGCGCCAATTGGGTCATCAGGTATCATGATTGTGCAATTCAGTCCCCACATATCATGATTGTGCAGTTTTTAATGCCAATAGCCTACGTAGCACACCTAAGACCCATTTGGAATCGATCTTCAAAAATGTCTTTTGCAGAGAAACATTGGATCCCTGTACTCACGTGATGCACACAGGCCATTAAAGTGTGTGATGTGTCAATAATGCTACATATGAATGCCGTGTAACCTGCCAAGCTGACATCACTAAGTGTCAAATTAGTCCCACATATGCCACGTAGGCTACTGTTTAAAAAAATTGCACGATTGTGATATAGGGAGACCAAAGTTGTACAATCCTGATACTCGAGGGACCCAATTGGCGCAATTGGAACTTAAGGGACTAAAATTGCACAATTGTGATACCTGAAGGATCCAATTGTCGCAATTGAGACTAGGGAGACAAAATTGTACAATCATGATAGTCCAATACCAAAAATGCAATCAAACCAAAAATATAATATAAAACCAGCCCTTTCATGATAAAAAAATATAAAATAAAAAACAGAGGGAAAAACAATCGGTCTTATACTTTGATCCTTACCCGATTTTGATGGTTGTAAAATCTAATGAAGGCAAGACGAGTAAGAGTTGGTATTGGAAATAGATTCTCTACTATACTTTATCATTTAGTTAAATTTCAATCATCCATCAAAAAGGGGAGAGAGAGATTCTTTATACTTTAATAAAAGACGGAAAAGAGGTTTAAGTATAAGATTTCCTCAATATTATTTTCTAAAAGTTTTTTTCAAATGGAGAGAATCCATTTCCAAGGTGTTAGTCAGCTGGTCTACTAAATTATGTTATTTTTGTGTAATGATTGAATTTACCAATTTTTAGATTAAGTTTTTTGGGTCTCTGATAGTATATTCAATAATTTAACAAAATAAAATTAACATTTGGATATATATAACGATTCTTTATATTATCAATTAATTACTTATTGTCACATTAATAAATTTTTTGATTTTTTAATAATTATTTTAAAATTCACACATGAAACAATCTAATAGGAATGACAATGAGGTGAGACGATTTTGAATAGTAATTCTTATGCACTCGTTCTATTACCACATGGTACCTGCATATTTTAAACATATTTTTATGAATACCGACAAATATTTATGAATATTTATTAAACTAAAATTTTTTTTAAATTATAAAATATCTCGAAACGTGATTGACTATTTTTTACTACACAAAATTTATAGATATTTTTTTTTCAATTATCTAACGAGATGTGATTACAAGAGCTTATTCACAAACTAAATTATTGCATAATTGTTTTCCTATGCAAATCAACCCGTTAATAAAAGTAACAATATTGTTTGTAACAAAAAAAAAAGTAACAATATTGCTGGGAATTGTAAGAAAACTTAAAAACATTTAAGTAATTTCATATATCATATATTAGGCACTTATACCTTAAGGGCTTGTTTGATGGTCAGGATAGGATAAGGACGGATAGGATAAGAGAACAGGATAGGAATAAGATAAGATATGAGCAGGATAAGCTGTTATCCTATCCGACGTTTGGTATCTACCAGATAACCAACTGGACAACATTATAATTTAAGTATGAATTTTAAATTTTTTTGTTTTTATTCTAAATGTTTTCATCTTTTATTAGATTTACTTTTTTTTTATAATTTTAATTATTTAAATTTATAATAAAAAACAAAATTATCCTTATGATAAAATTACATATAATGTTTTAAATTTTTTTAAAATATTATCTAACTAAAATTAATTTTTTATATTTTTAAATATTCATTTTTTGTTTTTACTTTACATATAATTAAATTATTAGAATAATTTTTTATATTTTACAGTTTTTAAAAATAATATAAAATAACAAATTTAGCATTGTGATAAATAAAAATAAATTTTAAAATTTATTATTAATATTTTATTATTTTAAATATTTTATATTTTATTATACATTTTTTTGGTAATCATGTTAAATTTTATTATACTTTAAATTATTATTTTATTATACTTTAATTATTTTATATATTATATATTTTTATATTTTATTATACTTTAAATAATCTTATCCTACTTGTTATCGAAAAAAAAATCACCTTATCCTATCCTGTTAAATTCTAACCCAGCCCTCCCTCAGGATAGAATTTTAACTAGATTGACATGATAGGATAAGTGACAGGATTGACTTATCCTATCCTGCTGGCTCACCAAACAACAGTTTCAGATAAGATATGATAGTTTATCCTATCCTGTCTATCTTATCCTCACCACCAAACGGGCCCTAATATTCATCATCGCCATGTTAATAAGTAGGTAAAAAAAATCTGTTTATTTTATCGGTAGATATCTATTAAGCTATCCAAACCAAACACATAATGGGTTTTGCCCACAAGTTGTATGAATAATTTTGTCATTCTAATATATGATTGATTGTATAAAAAAAACTTCATAGTTTATATTCATAATTATCAAAAAAATAAAATAAAATTGGTGTACATGATTTATCGAATTTAAATTCTGTATTTAATTTGAATATTATAATAATAATAGATAGGATTTAATTGGTAAATATTGATAGTGTAAAGTTTTTTTTACTATCAATCAATCAAAAATTGACATATCATTATAAATATTTGATTCTTATCTTAACAATCTTAAAAGTTATCAATCCCATAATTGGTTATCAGTGTAAATACTTATAGGGCTCGTTTGGTGGTCAGGATAGGATAGGGGCGGATATGATAAGAGAGCAGGATAGGAGTAAGATATGATATGAGCAGGATAAGTTGTTATCATATCCGACGTTTGGTGTCCACCAGATAACCAACTTGATAGCATTGTAATTTTAGTACGAATTTTAAAATTTTCGTTTTTGTTCTGAATGTTTTCATATTTTATTAGATTTTATTTTTTTATAATTTTTATTTTTTAAGATTATATAAAAAGACAAAATTGTCCTTGTGATAAAATTACATATAATATTTTAAAATTTTAAAATATTGTTTAGCTTAAATTAATTATGTTATAATTTGAAATATTCATTTTTAGTTTTTACTTTACATATAGTTAAATTATTAGAATATTTTTTTATTTATTTTTCAGTTTTTTAAAATAATGTGAAGTAACAAAATTAACAAATTAAAAATAATTTTTTAAATTAATTATTAATATTTTTATTATTTTATGTTTTATTATACTTTTTTTGTAACCATATTATATTTTATTATACTTTAATTATTTTATATATAAAATATTTTTATACTTTATTATACTATAAATCACCTTATCCTATCCTGTTGAGTTCTAACCCAGCTCCCCTCATGATAGAATTTTAACTAGATGGACAGGATAGGATAGGTGACAGGATTGGTTTATCCTATCCTGCTGGCTCACCAAACAATAGTTTCAGACAGGATATGATAGCTTATCCCAGTCTGTCTCTCTTATCCTGACCACCAAACGAGCCCATAATGGATACAAATTAAACTCTAGATAGATAACATCAAATATTTAAACTAATAATACATTAAAATTAAACTTTTTCCTTTTTATATGCTTCTAATTCTAAATTTGCTTTATTAGCGTGTAACATAAGGCGAAACACTGAAGCTAGATCTCTGCTTTTCTGTCATCTAATTTCTTAAGAATTTCCATTCCGCTTTATTAGTGTCAGAAACCATCTTCCCCGTAGATCCCTCTCTCTGGTTTTTCGCTTTAGAGGGTCCAAGTTGCTTCCAGATCTCGCAGTGATTTGGATCCTCACTCTTCTCTTCTGAAGTCTTCATTCTTCAATCGCCGCCACTGATCCTCGATCCAAGCCACCATGGCCGCCGCCGCCAACGCTCCTATCGCCATGCGAGAAGCTCTCACTGTAAGTTCTCATTCTTCTCTTTCTTAGCTCAATTCGTATCTCAACAACAACACTTCACTTCCAATTCATACGCTCTTTCCTCAATTCTGCGATAGTTTTATTATATAGCGTAACGAAGTTTACTTCTATAACTGCTGAGTTTACTTTTACGTAGATCTGATCGTTTCTTGTTTTGTGTCTGATCTGAACTGTAGTGTCAGAAATTGAATCGTTTGAACTTTGAATTGAGTGATAGTGATGGTGATTTTTATTTTTTTTTGTGTGTGATGTAATTGTAGTTGCCGAGCGTTGGCATAAATCCACAGTTCATCACTTTCACGCACGTGACGATGGAGTCTGATAAGTATATATGCGTTCGAGAAACGGCTCCGCAGAACAGCGTGGTTATTATAGATATGAACATGCCGATGCAACCGTTGAGGAGGCCTATCACTGCTGATTCTGCTCTTATGAATCCCAATTCTAGAATCCTTGCTTTGAAAGGTAAGCTATGCTATGATATATGCCTTCGTATTGTTCTATTTAACTTGTGAGTTGTATTTGTAGCTATTAATGCTGATGTAGATACTTAAACTAGTAGCAATTCGGTATTGATATGAATTCTGTATGGCATTGAACACATCAGGATTTATATTTATCGATATGTTTTTGCCACCTTTTGGTGTATTATCGATGCAACTTTTATATGGAAATGGAACAAACTGCTTAGTTTGAATTAGGTTGACTAGTAGCATATTAAGATGTCGATAGATACCCACTTTCTGCATGGTATTATGCCTCAGTCGAGCGAATATTTTCTCTAGCACATGCATGCAGGCATGCATCTTTATCAGTAGGGGCGCATAATTGTGAAGCAGCTACCTTAGATTGATTTGAGAATGTGCAATCAATTGGTATCCTTATTTTTCAATTATTTTTTTCTATATATGAAATAAAAAAATTGTGTCTTTAAGTGATAAGAGTATTAAAACAAAAAGTTACTTTTTTTTCTTATCACCCATACTAGGGTAAAAGGATTATTTGATTAACAATGCAGCTTGGAATGGGGAAATCATGCTTTGTCGGTTAATTAAATTATGACTTCATTCTTGTGAGGTTTCTGGAAGATATATGAACTTTATTGTCTGTAAATGCAATGAATCTGATAAATACTTCTTTCCACGCTTTCTTGTTTTGCTAACATATTTACCATTCCTAATTTCATTCAAGGCCTATTAAATATTATGATTTATTTATGTTACCATATTTTGGCAAGCTTGACAATGGTTTTATTTTAAGAACAAAAATGCCCCTAGCAACTGTAGAATAGTCAGTATGCAAATGGCATGATATTCATAATGCTGATTCCAACCATTGAGACAAAATTCGAGGTTTTAGTCGCTTATACCACGTGCTTCTGTTTATGCTGCACCTCAATCATTATTTGGTTTTGGATTATATTAACTTGTAAACTCTCCTTTTCTTGAAGCCCAACTCCAAGGAACGACACAAGATCACCTACAAATATTTAATATTGAGATGAAAGCAAAGATGAAATCATATCAGATGCCTGAGCAGGTAACTGTTATCTACAAGTATACATATATGTAACATAATGGGTGATAAGGACAACTTTGTTAATCCTCATGGAATGCCCTTATTTTATCGGCAGGTAGTCTTTTGGAAGTGGATTAGCCCTAAGTTGTTGGGTCTTGTGACACAGACCTCTGTATACCATTGGTCAATTGAAGGTAAGATAAGGATAATCTGCAATTCTTCATAACTCTGTAGTTTTGTGCTATGTTTTCCAGTTTATGCATTCTTTTTCAGTGTGCTTGTAGCCCATCTGCAACTTAATAACTGGTATATTGGTCCATGATATATGTAATTTGTAGGTGACTCTGAACCTGTAAAGATGTTTGAGAGAACAGCAAATTTGGCAAACAATCAGATAATTAATTATCGATGTGACCCTACGGAAAAATGGTTGGTCTTGATTGGTATTGCTCCTGGTTCCCCCGAGGTATATCTCTGGTGCCTGTTATATTAAGTAGGCTATCATGGTGAAATACATTTCAATTATACTTTGGTATTCCGTTTATCTTATGTTGCTTTGACTTTTTTTTTTGTCTATTTGTATTGTATTTATGTGTGCATAATCTTATGAAAATTGTTAGATATAAAAACTGTACAGCTTAAGCTATTGGGAATTGGGATAGTTGGTCCTTGACATGGTATCATAGCCTCCTTAGCTAAGTGGACAGTAGTTTGATCCTTGACTAAGTTATCCTTGGCTTATTTCTTTACGTTGTCTTGTGTTATAGAGGCCACAATTGGTTAAAGGAAACATGCAACTCTTCTCTGTTGATCAACAGCGCAGTCAGGCACTTGAAGCACATGCTGCAGCATTTGCTCAATTTAAGGTGTGTATCTTCACGATTTTGTGTTTATTCTCCTTTATTTCTTTGGTTAATGTTTACCTGAGTAATTTTAAGTTACTACGCTGGGAAAACTGATTTGTGTTTATTGGACAGGTTCCTGGGAATGAAAATCCTTCTACTTTGATTTCTTTTGCGACAAAGACACTCAATGCTGGTCAAATTATATCCAAGTTGCATGTTATTGAGCTGGGTGCTCAGCCAGGTCTATATTTTTATCTCTATCACATTTACTTCTTCTGTATTAAATAATTAATTAATCTATAGGCAATATGGATGTTAGACAAATCTGTCTTGTAATGCCAATTTAGTTATCCCATCTTGTGTTTCCAATCTTGATTGTTCCTGTTAAATCAGAAATTTAAATTTAAATTGGTCGTATCATTGTCCATTCGTGATCCACTACTTATAAATAGAGATGAGTGGCCCGGGGGGTGGTTTTCATCCCTAGAATGCCACCTTTGGCATGCAATTTAAAATTCTTTAACTCAAATTGTAGATGAATGAATTGAATGTAGCGGTATGGAGGAGGTTACTCACCATTTCAAATTGTTTCAGTTAATGAAATATATTGCCTTTTCTTGTTAGATCATGCTCCAGGGATTACTGTGCGTTTGAATGATAGGAAATGTTAAATAATGGGACTGTAACAGACTTCTGTTAGGTTTTCAATTTAATGATAAACCTGAGAAGCTTTTGTCAGTATATATGCTTGGTTTGGGTGTTGTTTGGTGGTTAATTCCACAAATCCAGGAAGCAGTATATCGAAATTGGTCAGGGAATTCAAAGATGGATAGGGATATTTTCTATTATAATTAAACCATCCATATAATTTTTTATTTTATCACCTGTTATTCAGTTGATCATCCTTCTGGGATTTAACTTTCAAAATTTGTTTGCAGGGAAGCCATCATTTACAAAGAAACAAGCAGATCTTTTCTTTCCCCCAGATTTTGCTGATGACTTTCCAGTTGCCATGCAGGTACACAAGTTGTTGGTGTTTGTTGCTTATTTTACAAACTGTGCAGATATTTGATTCGTTGTTTGATTTTTGGCAGATATCCCACAAATACAGTTTGATTTATGTGATTACCAAACTTGGTCTCCTATTTGTCTATGATTTGGAGACAGCTACCGCTGTATATAGGAATAGAATTAGTCCTGATCCTATATTTTTGACATCAGAAGCTACATCTGTGGGAGGATTTTATGCAGTTAACAGGAGAGGCCAGGTGTTATTGGCTACTGTTAATGAACAAACCATCGTGAATTTTGTCAGTGGTCAAGTATGTTTCTGATCTTGTTATCAGTTTTATGGTGTAAAGTGGGAAACAAATTGGCATTTTCACAAAATTCATTTGGTTATTATCACAGTTAAACAATTTGGAGCTAGCAGTTAATCTCGCCAAGAGAGGAAATCTTCCTGGTGCTGAGAAGCTGGTATGTTATTTCCTTACTGGTATTTGTTGTATCTGTTTTGCACTGCCAACTGTTTTTTTTTAGATATTTTTTCATGCTTGTAAAAGACAGATGCTTGGGATGAGGGAGGTTATGCAAGTGATATGGATGCTATATTGCCATATATCTTTTTCTTCCTAAATCATTTACTTTTCTCTTGTAATTAAATCCATGCAATTCAATTAATTTTTTGGTATTCTTTAAAATTTGTGGAATTGATTGTTTGTTTGGATTTTGTATTGGCCTCTTTTAAGATGGTTTCTTATTGTGATTGTTTTTTCTTTTTTTAATTTATAGAGATTGACATGACTTCTTGTTGACATTACAGGTAGTGGAACGTTTCCATGAACTGTTTGCCCAAACGAAGTATAAAGAAGCAGCTGACCTTGCTGCTGAGTCTCCACAAGGAATCCTTCGTACACCCGATACGGTTGCCAAATTTCAGGTTTTTTGGATAAAATGTAGCTATTAAAGATTTTGTTCATTCTCTTTCAGCAACAATATTTACCTAGATATTGAGGTATAGTTGATAAAGGAAATTGAACTGCTTTAGGTCTGTCATTTTTTGTTGTTTGGTCAATTAGACTGTAATGTTTAAAGTGTCGTAACCTGTTTTATGTGGCAGAGTGTTCCTGTGCAAGCTGGGCAAACTCCTCCACTGTTGCAGTACTTTGGGACACTTTTAACGAGAGGAAAGCTTAATGCCTTTGAGTCATTAGAATTGTCACGGCTGGTTGTGAACCAGAATAAGAAAAATCTTTTGGAGAATTGGTTAGCAGAAGACAAGCTTGAATGCAGCGAGGAGCTAGGAGATCTTGTAAAGGTTAGTCTGCCTTGAACAATATGTATTTTGCTTTTGTTTCTTTAAAATTGTTTGCCTAGTGGTATACTATTGTCAAATTTGCTTATTGTGAAATGGAGTATTTGTGTTGATTTTTCTTAGTGTGCTCCATTGTAGACTGTGGACAATGATCTTGCTTTGAAAATATATATCAAAGCCAGAGCTACTCCGAAAGTTGTTGCTGCTTTTGCTGAGAGGAGGGAGTTTGACAAAATTCTGATATACTCTAAGCAGGTAGAGGACTTTTTTTATCATATAATATTAAAGGATGATTCATAAGATTCTTGTCTTTCTCTTGTTAAATTCTTTAATGCTGTAATGGCCTGTAGAGTATTTTACTTTGCCTGTATTATATGTTGCCTTTTCATTTTACTTGAACTATTCGGGGCTGAATATTTTCATTACTTATTTGTTGCTATAGGTTGGGTACACACCCGACTACCTCTTCCTTTTGCAAACGATTCTCCGGACAGATCCTCAGGTATGTCAGAAGCCTGTGCATTTCTGCAGTCTATACTGAGTAATTAATTAAATTGAACTATTTCTTTGTTTTTCCCCATTGTCTGCCACCTTGTTGAATGCATGCTAACTAATTATTTTTCATGCAAAGACTGGACACGTTTACTTTTTCATTTTGATTTACAGAAAATAGTTGTACAAATAATTCAACAACTATTTTTGTTTTGATTTGCAGGGTGCTGTTAATTTTGCCTTAATGATGTCTCAAATGGAGGGAGGTTGCCCAGTTGACTACAACACCATAACTGATCTGTTTCTTCAGGTTGATTATCTACTATGATTAAGCCATCATGGTGATTAGTAATTTAATATTCCTACTTCATGACTATTGACATAGTAAGAAATGTTTCTTCAAGTGTCATTATCTTGCTTAAGACATACGCACTTTCCATGTCATTTCCCTTTTTATTTTAGCAATGTATTGCTTGACGGTCCATTTATTAGCATCTGGTTATTTGTTTGTCCTGCTCAGAGAAACTTGATCCGTGAGGCTACTGCCTTTCTCCTAGATGTTTTGAAGCCAAATCTACCTGAACATGGGTACCTTCAAACAAAGGTTCCGGTCTTCATTCCTCATTTGTTATAGACATTTTACTCCTATACTTCTTTCTTTGCAGTGATTCAATCTTGTGAATTGTTGGTCAGGTGTTGGAGATAAATCTGGTAACTTTCCCCAATGTTGCCGATGCAATTTTGGCTAATGGCATGTTTAGCCATTATGACCGTCCACGTATTGCCCAACTTTGTGAAAAAGCTGGTCTTTATGTGCGAGCTTTGCAAGTAATTACTCACCAAATATGTTGTCCTACCCTTATTCTACTTTAAGCTGAAAGTCATCCCTTTTGTTGATTGCATTATTCTTGGTGCAGCATTACACAGAGTTGCCAGATATAAAACGTGTGATTGTAAATACCCATGCAATTGAACCACAGGTTTATGTGCCTCATTGCTTTATAATTTATCTATTTAAAAATCGTGTTAGGTTTAAAATACTTACTCATCATGTGGTTGTTGCAGTCACTTGTAGAGTTCTTTGGTACTCTGTCTCGAGAGTGGGCATTAGAGTGCATGAAAGATCTATTGTTGGTCAATCTTAGAGGCAACCTACAGATAATTGTGCAAGTATGGAAGTATAATTGTCTTCTATATGTTGGAGTTATTAATAATTATTTGGTAACTGAAACTTATGTTTATCCAGGTTGCTAAAGAATACTGTGAACAATTGGGCATTGATGCTTGCATAAAGATTTTTGAGCAGTTCAGGTCATATGAAGGACTGTATTTTTTCCTTGGATCATATTTGAGTTCCAGGTAACTCTTTTATTCATAAAAAACTGTTTTGGCTGGTGGACAAATGATCCCATTTGTACAGGAGATATTGTCCAATGTATATCTTTTAATATATGCTTCTGTGAATAATATGGGACAGTGAGGATCCTGACATCCATTTTAAGTACATTGAGGCAGCAGCAAAGACTGGACAAATCAAAGAGGTCGAGCGTGTGACTAGAGAATCAAGTTTCTATGATGCTGAGAAAACGAAGAATTTTCTAATGGAAGCTAAGCTTCCAGATGCACGACCTCTGATTAATGTTTGTGACCGGTTTGGATTTGTTCCAGATCTAACGCACTATCTATACACAAACAACATGCTTCGCTACATTGAAGGTTATGTTCAGAAGGTATCATAGTTTGCATTTATATTGTTACCTTGCTTATTTCATGAGCTCTCTCTCTCTCTGTGCGCGCGCGTGTGCCCCAGTTTAACTTTTGTGCCTTCCTTTATAGGTGAACCCAGGGAATGCTCCTTTAGTTGTTGGGCAGCTGTTAGATGATGAGTGTCCAGAAGATTTTATCAAAGGCTTGATTCTTTCTGTCCGTTCATTACTGCCAGTGGAGCCCCTTGTGGAGGAATGTGAGAAGAGGTGGTATCTGTTCTCTAATCCTACATATTGTTGTTTTGTGTTCATGTATTTGATTTTCTTATGGTACTTTTTTTGGCATTCAGGAATCGCCTTCGCTTGCTCACACAGTTCTTGGAACATCTCGTATCTGAGGGAAGCCAGGATGTACATGTTCACAATGCACTGGGCAAAATCATCATTGATAGCAACAACAACCCAGAGCATTTTCTCACTACCAACCCATACTATGATTCTCGAGTTGTGGGTAAATATTGTGAGAAACGTGATCCCACCTTGGCAGTTGTAGCTTACAGGCGAGGACAATGTGATGATGAACTTATCAATGTCACAAACAAAAATTCTTTGTTCAAACTACAAGCAAGGTTTGTGGTGTAGATGTGTCTTTCTTTCAGTATAATTATCCATGGCATCAATGCTCACATGCTTATATTGTGATTGCAGATATGTTGTTGAAAGGATGGATGCTGATCTTTGGGAGAAAGTTCTTAACCCTGATAATGCATACAGAAGGCAACTTATTGATCAGGTTGTATCTACTGCTCTGCCGGAAAGCAAGAGCCCCGAACAAGTCTCTGCAGCTGTTAAGGCTTTCATGACTGCTGATCTACCTCATGAATTGATTGAGCTTCTTGAGAAGATTGTGCTTCAGAATTCTGCATTCAGTGGGAACTTTAATTTGCAGAATCTGCTTATTTTGACAGCAATAAAGGCTGATCCATCCAGAGTTATGGATTATATTAATAGACTGGATAATTTTGATGGGCCTGCAGTTGGAGAAATGGCTGTTGAAGCTCAGTTATATGAGGAAGCATTTGCAATTTTCAAGAAGTTCAACTTAAATGTTCAAGCAGTCAATGTCTTGCTAGATAATATTCATAGCATTGACAGAGCTGTGGAATTTGCTTTCCGTGTTGAAGAAGATGCTGTTTGGAGTCAGGTGGCCAAGGCTCAACTCAGGGAAGGGCTAGTAAGTGATGCAATCGAGTCATTTATACGAGCAGATGATGCCACCCAATTCTTGGATGTTATCCGTGCTGCTGAAGATGCCAATGTTTACCATGACTTGGTGAGATACTTGCTGATGGTAAGGCAGAAGGCAAAAGAACCCAAGGTGGACAGTGAGCTCATTTATGCCTATGCAAAGATTGATAGGCTTGGTGACATTGAGGAGTTCATTCTTATGCCGAATGTGGCCAATCTACAAAATGTCGGTGACCGATTGTATGATGAAGAACTATATGAGGCTGCAAAAATCATATATGCTTTCATATCTAACTGGGCCAAGTTAGCAGTCACACTTGTGAAGTTGAAACAGTTCCAAGGTGCCGTTGATGCGGCTAGGAAAGCTAACAGTGCAAAAACATGGAAGGAAGTTTGCTTTGCATGTGTTGATGCAGAGGAATTCCGTTTGGCCCAGATCTGTGGACTCAACATTATCATTCAGGTAATATGTTAACTTTTGGTAAATTTTTAATTAACTTTATCTTGCAATAAACTAGGTAATTTTTTTCTTTATTCAGCTTTTATCTGATTCAAATATATTAAGTTTAAATAATTTGAGCTTTCAGAATGTAATGGAGAAATAATATCCATAAAAGTTTACTGTGAGCTTGTGAAGATCGGAAAAATTTGTGTTTATTGTATGAGCATAACAGTTGTTGAGCTTATTGTCTTTCCAATGCTTAATATATCAAATGTTAATTGTGAATTTTGTAGGTGGATGACTTGGAAGAGGTCAGTGAATATTACCAAAATAGAGGTTGCTTCAATGAGCTAATATCCCTCATGGAGAGTGGTTTAGGATTAGAACGAGCACATATGGGCATCTTCACTGAGTTAGGAGTTCTGTATGCTAGATACCGTCCTGAGAAGCTTATGGAGCATATCAAACTATTTGCCACCAGACTCAATATTCCAAAACTCATAAGAGCTTGTGATGAACAACAGCATTGGAAGGAACTGACCTTGTTGTATATCCAATATGATGAGTTCGATAATGCTGCAACAACCATCATGAACCATTCGCCTGAAGCATGGGATCATATGCAATTCAAAGATGTTATTGTCAAAGTTGCTAATGTGGAGTTGTATTACAAGGCTGTTCACTTCTATTTGCAAGAGCATCCAGATCTTATCAATGATGTTCTGAATGTCCTTGCACTTCGTGTTGACCATGCACGTGTCGTCGACATCATGCGAAAGGTAGCATTAATATTGGCAAAAATTTCATCAAGTCTTTAGTTTATAACCTGTTTTCTATATGACTCATGAATGTTTTCCTTCTAATGTGCTTTAGGCTGGTCACCTCCGCCTTGTCAAGCCATACATGGTTGCAGTTCAGAGCAACAATGTGTCTGCTGTTAATGAAGCCTTGAATGAGATATATGTTGAGGAGGAAGACTATGACAGATTGCGTGAGTCAATTGATTTGCATGATAACTTTGATCAAATTGGCCTTGCACAGAAGGTGAGTCGCATTTATTCTTCATGATGTCTATTTTTCAATTCAATTGTAGGAACTGGATAGATTATTGTTATCTGTAATGCAGATTGAAAAGCATGAGCTTCTTGAGATGAGACGTGTTGCTGCTTATATTTACAAGAAGGCAGGTAGGTGGAAGCAGTCCATTGCTTTGTCAAAGAAGGATAACCTTTACAAAGATGCCATGGAGACAGCCTCCCAATCTGGTGAACGCGAACTTGCTGAAGAGTTGCTCCTTTATTTCATTGATCAGGTATCTGCATATAATTATTTTTTTGTTTTTGTTTTTTGACAATATGGCCCAGCCTCTTTCATTTAGGGTTGATTCTTATTCTTAGTTAACAAGTTTTATTTAAAGACTATAATATGCTAAATCATCGTGTTCTGTTTATTGCATATTGGTGCTTGTGGTATCCTTTATAGCATGTACAGTTCTAAGTCATGCAGAGAAATTATTGGCTACTAGCATTATTAGTATTTTGTTTGTCAAGGCTATAGTGACAATTTATTCTGCGTTAAGAGTCCTACTGTCAACAGTAGTATTTTGTTTGTCAAGGCTATAGTGACAATTTATTCTACCGGTTTCATGTTAAGAGTCATACTGTCAACAGTCAACACTAATTGATGGACTGTAATTTAATTTACTTACCTTACGATTCAATTTTTTTTACCTTTGGAATGGTGATTTTTCAATCTTTTATTTATTAATTGCATACAATTGAGTCATTTCTTTTAGGTTAGGACTCTTGTTATTATTTTTCTTGGACACTGGTTTAGATCTTATAGGC
This sequence comes from Sophora flavescens, assembly GCA_030762895.1. Lineage (NCBI taxonomy): Eukaryota > Viridiplantae > Streptophyta > Magnoliopsida > Fabales > Fabaceae > Sophora > Sophora flavescens. Next base: position 134,294,039 of record CM061069.1, read on the forward strand.
TTCCTTCCTTTGGTCTTCAGTGTAGGGCATTGTAATACATATACTGTCCTTCTTTTTAGTGGCAGTATATTAGCAATGTTTTAAAACCGGACCGAACCGGACGGTTCAACCGGTTCAACCATGAACCTTCCAGTTCGGTGGTCCGGTCCAGCCCTATTGAACCGTGGTCTGGTTGAACCGGGGTTGGACCGCTTTGAACCGTGTTGAACCGCTCAAAATGATTTTTATATTTATTTTTTTAACATTTTCCCCCAATTTAGTATTTTTTATATATTTATTGATTTATTAATCATCCGGTTCAACCCATGATTGAACTGGTTGAACCAATTGAACCATGACCCGGATGCCTCGCCGGTTCGATCTCTGGTCCGGTTTTTAAAACATTGTATATTAGTTGCAGTTTTGTTCTGCTCCTTGGATCTTCTCTCATGTATATTGGTTCGAGTACCCATTGTATTCTTATCAATATATTTTTGCTTATCAAGAAAATTAAAATTGCATACAATTGAGTGAGGTCAATATATATTCTAATATTTCTTTCCATGTCAATGCAGGGAAAGAAGGAATGCTTTGCCTCATGTCTGTATGTTTGCTATGATTTGATCCGGGCAGACATTGCTCTTGAACTGGCTTGGATGCACAATATGATTGACTTTGCCTTCCCATATCTCTTACAGGTTTTTGACTTCACATAAATGCATAATAATACAGTTGACATGCATGTCTTTTTCATCTTATGTACTGTCTTCTCTTTGCTGTTGTAGTTTATCCGTGAGTACACTGGCAAAGTTGATGAACTGGTGAAGGACAAAATTGAAGCACAGAATGAACTGAAGACTAAAGAAAAAGAAGAAAAGGAAGTCATTGCACAACAGGTAATATAGTTTGGCCATTTTATGATACCCTCTAATAACTCAGTTGATAATTTACATCCACCTCTCATCCATCACTCTTTAACAGATTGAGTTTATAGTACTGAATTCTGATTGAATGAAATGTGTTTTCTGTTGCAGAATATGTATGCTCAATTATTGCCCCTTGCATTGCCTGCACCACCAATGCCTGGAATGGGAGGAGGCTTTGCCCCTCCCCCTCCAATGGGTGGATTGGGGATGCTTCCGATGCCTCCTTTTGGCATGCCACCCATGGGCAGCAGCTACTAAATGCAAGCAGTGGTATGTTTAGCAATGAATTCAATTCTATAAGGGAGAGCAATGTAGCAGCATGGGAGTGTTCGTAGAATTTCTTGTGGAATTTCAATGCAGTATTCTTTCCTTGCTTCTGATGGAGGTGGAGGATCAAGTTAAAATAATTTCGAGTTTCTATTGGGAGTTTGTGTCATAGTTTTGTAATATTTTTTTAGTTGAGGCATTTTTTTGGGCTGCTTCTACGAGTCAGCCGAGGATTTTATGTATTTTACCATTTTTCCTGTATGAAATGAATTGGTCCAAAGTATAGTACAAAATAGACCGACTTCGACTCCTTGTATTTTTTGCCATGGCCTGGATTTATTTGACTTTTCCTTGTTAGGGAAACTATCTGAAAAGCTAGTTCGCATGCTGTTTATCGTGTACATCTTGTTCTAAATATATGGTTTATTGTGAATTAATTTTATGTTTAATATTTTTGGTTTGCACATTTCTGGTACTGTCAAAGTACATTGCTTTTGATATTACTGCCTTGTCTCTTGCACCTGTGACATATTTGGCCACTATATTGATCTCTGCTAGTCTTGCTTTGTGAACGGTGGCGTCAGGAAATCTAGTGTTCTGATGTATAAGATTACATGAGATTTACACTGGGGGTTAGAATAACATAATAATAACTAATAAGATAGTTGATATGACCGTTTGTCATGGGGACGGACATATATAATTGTATACTTTTAGGATTTAGGAATAGGGTCTTCTATTCCATTTGTTAAATCGATAGAGTAGTGTACACTATGAGGGATAGAAGTCAAGCAGATTTTCATGTCAGTCATGTAATGTCTATCCATCATGAATATTAGACTCATTCAACTTTGGATTTGGCTTTTCTAAGGTGAGCTAGCAGGTAAAATGAGAAAGTGATAGTGTATCTACTATCTATCCTTGATATTGATCATATCAAGTGGGTTGAGATTTCAATATATTTTAATTTTAATTAATTAAGGATGAATACACTCTCATTTTTTTACTTTATATATTTGCTCACTTTAAAGGAATTTTATCCTTAGACTCTACACTAATCCATTATAATCCAATGTACTCACCATTGAACTAACGTTGAAACCCAACAAATAATAAATAATAAACATGTAAATTACATAATTATATACATCACTTGCCTTTGGCATCCCCTTTCTTGCAGTTAAGGTAAAGATTTCATGCATGACCAGCTCCCAAAGTGTGACGGGTGGTGTGTACAAGGCCCAAGAACGAGTCCACTGTTGTATGGCTGACATGCAGGTGATTGCTAGTGATTCCGACTTCATACAAGCGAGTTGCAGCCTACAATCCAAACTGAGGGTGGATTTTTGGAGTTAGCGAATCCGCGGTAAATACTATATTATTTATTTAGCCCATTTCAAATAAAATATATTACACCAATCAATAAAAGTCCCAACAAAGAAAACTATTAACATTCTCCCACTTAGAGTATTGATTGGGTTTTAGTTCATTTAAAAAATTATTTTGGAAATAACTCTTAGGGTGAATAACTTGGTGGCCACTAAGATAACTCGCTAATACCACAAAATATGATCATGACCACAAAAAAAATGATCATGATCACCGGTAAAAATATCACCCAAGAATCATAAGCGAAGATAAACTATTTAAATTCTAGTTCTCTCGTGACCACATAACTCATAACCTCATTTGCATTATCACAAACAAGTGTGAAAGTGGTGTAAACATCCATAGCATAATACGTGATCTCTTCCATGCTAGATCCTCATTGTGTTTTCCCAAGAAAACATAACCCGATCTCTCTTAGGAGATCAAAACATCTTTTCGAACAAAGACCAAGGACTCATTTGTTTTATTTTTTGTTTTTTGTTTCCAGTTTCCAGTTTTAATCACTAATTGCAAAAATATCACATTGTTTTGATTTTACTTCAAGATTTGTAGAAGAAATAGTAAAAATAATAGCTTCTTCCAATAATTTTGACCTACTGATAGCTGGAAACTTTGACAACAAGAAATCCATTTCCATAATAATGTAAGGTTGACTTAGTGGTTTGGGTCAGAGAGTTAAGAAGGGAGAGTGTTCAAACCTCACCTACTAACAAAATACAAACATTAATACTAACATTTGCTTATAAGAAAACAAAAACTAAAAACCTAAAAAAGTTCTAAATTCTAACATTAACCAATTCATGAATACTATATATTATATTCACGGGACTTTTTTTTTTTGTGAATATTTTCACGGGACTTAAAACAATAATAAAATAAGCAATTGTTTTTAGCCGAAATTACAAATAAGTAATATAAATTGCTTTTTTCTGTCAAAAAATATAAATTGTTTTTCTAAAAATATCTTCGTGAGTTAATTCACCTGTTTAGTTTTAGACTAAAAAACCCAAATTAATCCCAGTAAAATTTAGAGATCCACTTTTGATCCCTGAAAAAAATGAATTACTCATCTAGTGTCTCAAATTTATAAACGCGAGACACATTAGTCCCTCTTCCACTTCTAACGTCCGTTTACTTGCCTTTGTGTGACCTATGACAAATTTTTACCGTGAAAAAAAAGAACAAAAGTTAAAAGATGTACAAAATTTTAAAACCCTAATAGCTAAAAATTCTTCATGTTTTTCATCTTTTATTTGTTTTTCACTTTGGAAATTTGTCATAAGTTATACAGGACTAATAACAGGTTAGGCATAATGGCTAATGAGACACATAGATAAATAAACAAATATTGAAAATGAAAAAAAAGAATAATGTATCCCATATTTATAAATTTGAGGGACTAAATGAATAATTTATTTTTTTGAGCATTAGAAGGGGGGTTGTGTAAATTTTTCGGGGACTATACTCTTAATTTTATTTTTTGCTTGAAAAGGATAAATACATGTGGTCACGCGATCTACTGCGTGTGGCAACAGCAAACTCAGTCCTCGATAAGCAATAATCTAAAATCTAGTATCGTGGTACCACTTCGTGGCCATCTATCATTGATCTCATCCATGGTTGGACCTTGAAAGACAAAAGAAGATGGCTATATCGTTAAACTCCCTCATGAGCTTCAGCTCAACTGTATGTACTTCTTCACCACTCATTCTTTTATGTTTCTTTGTGCCTGTGTTCAGTTAAAAGTCATTTCCTTTAGTTTCAGTTTCGTTGGAATATTCCGTGTTTTCTCCCAAATTAGATGTTTACTTTTAGTTTTGAAGCATCTGGGAAGTTAATTCCACATATTTGTCACAGCTTTTCTTAACATATGCTATCGAAGATTAATTATAAGTAGGACTTAAGATATTTTCTTTTTTATAAAACTTTATAGTTTTAGAGATATCAGATAAGCAATTGTTGGCTTTATATAAAGTACAGTGATGTGCTGAGCACAAAAAAAAAAGTACTGTGATGTGCTGTATTTCTCCAAAATTTAATACAAATATGAAGCATTTTTCTTAATTTTTCCTGGACTTTTGTTCTATAGGAAAAAGTGATAGATCAACAAGGAAAGGAAAAAAAAGGTAGATTAATTGGGGTAGTGTTTAATTTTGGAATTTAATATATGCACGTCAAAGAATAGTAGTTGCCACTTGCCAGGACTTAGGCTCTGTTTGGCAAAAATAGCTGATAAGTTAGTTGATAGTTGATAAGCTAATTTTTAGTTGATAGCTAATAGCTGAAAAGGTAGTTGATTGAATTTGAAGTGTTTGGTAAAATTAATGGTTGAACTAACTTATAAATATAAAATGACATATTTATGATATACATGGTAAAGTGAGAATTTCATCAAATGAATGACGGTAAAAACGAGAAAAATGTCAATAAGCTATAAGTTATATGCCATAAGCTAAAAAAATTAGCTTATGAAGAAAAGCTATAAGCTAATGAGATAAGCTTGTTTACCAAATATCTCTATTTCAGTCAAACAAGCTTATAAGCTAGTCAAATAAGCTATGAGCTAGCTTATTGGGCTTGCCAAATAGAGTCTTAGTTAAGCTATTTTAAGAAGATTCACCAACCTACTTCTTGTGACTAGGGAAGGATTTGGAGATAAGAAGTTTATGGTAAGAAGATTGTGTGTTTGGAGATTAATTGGAAAACAATTCTGTTGGAGGTTCAGGAACAAGCTGGAATTTTAGTATTTGGTGTAAAAGATTCGGCCATTCGGGCCATCCAGACAGAACTTAAAAGAATTTTTTACTTTTTTTTATATCAAGAGTAGAGAGTATTCGTTAGTGGGTAGTTCTTATGAAAGATGTTATTTGAGTATATTATTTTATGTTGGTATACTGAAATATAGACTGTTAAATCTCCTTGTGGGTGGAGCTTTGATAGTTAACTACTTTGTCAGCATGCTCCAAACCAATGCTTCTGTCAGACTTATTCTAGTATGTAATACTGTGAAGACAGATTTGTCAATTGTAGCTCTGCAGTTATGTTATGATCTGTTCTTAATTTATATTTTGGTTCAGAGAGATGTTTGAGATAAAAAAATGAGGGTTTTGCTATAGAGAAGAATCCTTTATATGTTCATTTTCACATTATTCTCGAGAAGACAAAGCACCGACTTGTATGAAATGAATTATCAATAAATTTATTGAATTTATCTTCAATTACTTCAGTATGATTCAATTACATGATTATGTTGCGTTTAACCCAAATTCCTAATTCAAAATTTGTTTTTAAATAGGAAACTAATAAGTCTTATCTTGATAAAGATCTCTAGGGGTGGTTGATTGTATCGGGAATTGTTAGAATTATGAGAAGATGTGTACGATTGAGAGACTTGGTAGAGATGTAGGATAGTGGTGAGGAAGTTGTGGAATAGAGGAGATTGAGAGTGCCCATCACACTATCCTATATTCTTGTTTTGATAGTTGATTTGATTATTCTCATCCTTGAATGTAGGCATGTCGTGCTGAACCACATTAATTTGTGCATGTTTTGTTTATGGTTCTTTCCTTATTGACTGTAATTTTACTGATTACTTACACAAAGTCTTCATTCTCCATTAGAAATTGCAAGCAAAGTATTCTGTTGGAGCATCTTTACCTAAGACCACTCAGTTTACACCCTTCTTGGTTATGTCCGGATCGAGAGTGCGTGCCAAGGAAAAAAGATTTGGCCATTGTTTTTCCGTTGCAGATAGTGATCAGCTTGCAGCAGACACAGGTGGTAAGGATTTTGACAATGCTGAAAATTCACCAGCCAATGATCAGTTAGCATCCACGAGTCCAAATGAAAATTCCCAATTGGAAGCTAAAGTTAACACTGAGTCAGAATCTCAGACATTAGAGAGTCACAATGGGTCAATTGACCAAAAGCAAGTTTCTGCAGCATCTCCTAACTCACAATCTACAACCAAACGACCTTCCCTGACAGCAAGAGAGAGGTTAAGGGCGGCTCGAGTCCTCAGCCGGTACACGGAATCAAAAACATCTAAACCAGACATTGGCAGCAGAGTGTTGGATGCTTTAAAAGAAAGTGACCGAGGGAAGAAACGATCTAGACTTCCAGAAGCCCCCACTAACCTGTTTGATGACAGCAAGCGAGGGATGCCAAAGCAGGGTTTGACTTTCGATTTTCCTGGGGGTTTTGATCTGTTTATCATTGCCTTTTCATTTGTTTTCATCAGTACATTGATGTTTGCAACAACTTACTTTGTATGGAAAGTTGGTGCAATCCATTTTAATGAGTACTGAGATGACAAGTTAAAGAATTCACCAAAAAGATAGATAGCTGATTTATATATATTTTGACTAGCTTTCAGCTTCTTCAAACTTTATGAACTGATGTTAAAGATCAGTAGTTCACCTTTTTGGTGCTCAGATTCTGTTTTTATATATATTATTGTTATTATTATTTTCAATGTGCCCTGCCTTGTCTTTTTGGTTAGAAAACACTGAAAACCTCAAATTGATGAGAAGAAGAGAAGAACAGAATTTGGAAGCATAATTTGTAGAAAGCAAGAATGAAGTAGGAGCTTTGAATTAGATGTAGAAAGAAATAATTGTAGAACCAATGGTTTTTCATTAGATCTTAAACCTAGAATTAAGGCTACTACCTTGGCTATGAGCCTTGCTTTGTATCCATCAATTGTTTTGTCTATTTTGTATTTAATTCTATAGACCCACTTGCTGCCAGTGGAGACTGGAGACTTTACCAATAGGAAGATCAGTTAACGTCCATGTCTTGTTCTGCTTCAATGCAGCCAATTCAGAATTCATAGCTTGCCTCCTGCATTCATGTCTAATAGATTGAATGATTGATGGTAGGTTTTTTATTCTACAGTGGAAGATTTTGATAAACTGAAATGCTGTGTGTGTGTCAGTTACAGGGTAGTGTGGTATGGGTATGCAAGTATTTGAGTACTTGTTACTTTTTACATTATTATTACAAGACTTTCTTTAAGGTGATCCTAATATGCAATATGTGGTACGTCAATTCGGTACACGGTATTAATGAGAGTCCGATGACTACAGTCTGTGTAATCTCTTATGATCAGGCATAAGGTATATGTCTAATCTTAGTTACCAGATTCTCTCGTTAGTTGGATCAGTGGTGGACCTTGACTAATTTTTTAAGGGGAGCCACAAGCTACTAATTAAAATTCATATGCTTATTGAAAAACTAATAATTAAAATTCATATGAATCACATATAAGGTCCACATTTGTATCAGGATTTTTTTTATTAGCCATTTTTTTAATTAAAATAGAGACAAGGAATACCTGAACCCATAAAAAACACAAAAGAAACGATGTTTTGTCCAGGACCGTATATGGAAGAAGCTTAAGGGCTGGAAGGAGAAGTGTCTTTCAAGAGCAGGAAAGGAAACTTTGATCAAATCTGTAGCACAAGCCATACCAAATTATATCATGAGCTGCTATAGGATCCCAGAAGGCTGCTTCAAGAATATTGAAGGTATGTTGTCTAAATTCTGGTGGGGAACATCTGAGAACAAGATGAAAATTCACTGGCTAAGTTGGGACAGGTTGGGTACAACAAAAGATAGAGGGGGTCTTGGCTTTAGAGGCTTCAGTGAGTTTAATAGAGCTTTGTTGGGCAAGCAGTGCTGGAGGCTGATTAAAGGGGATAATTCCATCATGGCCAGGGTCTTTAAATCCAAATACTATCCTAGGAGGTCATTCTTGGAAGCAAAAGTGGATTTCAGCCAAGTTATGCATGGAGGAGTTTAATGTCTGCTAAGGAAGTAATAGAGGCTGGGGCTATATGGCAGATTGGAAATGGTAATTCTGTTGGCATTTGGTCTGATAGGTGGCTTCCGGATCAAGCAAATTTCAGAGTTTGGAGCCCAGTAGCTAACCTTCGACAAAACGCAAAAGTTTGCGAGCTCATTGACCCTGACACAAAGCGGTGGAGAAGAGACCTAATATTTGGCATTTTCAACAGATTTGAAGCCCAACAGATTGTGAATATCCCCATATCCCTGAGACTTCCAGAAGATAAGCTAGTATGGCATTGGGAAAGGGATGGTGAATACTCTGTTCGTTCTGCCTATCATCTGATTGTTGAGGAGAAGAATAGGAATGTTGCAGAGTCTTCAAATACCAGGGGACAAATGGTATGGAAGGAGATATGGAAAGCAAAGGTTCCTAATTGCATCAGGAACTTCCTATGGAGGTTAGCTAGAAACATTCTTCCTACAAGAGCAAATTTGTAACACCCCATTTTCTTTCATAAATAACCTTAATATATATATATATATATATATATATATATATATATATATATATATGATATATATGTTTGAATATGGTTTTTAGATTGTTCTTGGCATCTAAGTTCATTTTTGGAAAGTTTAGCCTTAGAAAGACTAAAACCTTTTAGAGTCCTAGTAACATGTTTTACCGTTTTGGTCATATATTGAGTTCTAGATGTCCGATATAGGTGATCTTTGTGGCATTGGAAAGATAAGAGAATTTTCTACAACTTTAATGAAGAGATATAAATCAAATTCGGAAGATTAGGTTGTAAAAAATAATCAATTGTGGAGCAGGCCAGCTTGTGCGGATTTTGGATATACCTCCACTAATTTGGGTCTATCTCACCCATTTCAAACCCAAATTAAGTATATGAGCACTACTTGGAAAGCTTATTTGAAGATATATCTGTTAGGATTGAATTGATTTTGAAATATTGGTCAGAAATATCATTTATGGGTTAGGTGAAAAGTGAAGGAATCATATGGCATAATTAGTGCAAGATTAGGTGGGATAATTAGTGCAATGCTTTTTGTTTCATTCTTTTGACTCACCAACTCCACCAACCATCCCACAATCAGATAACACCTCAAAAAAAATCATAGTGGAGCAAAGCATGGAGTGATTTATGGATTAGTGGAGCCCATCATGAAAGAAAAACCAATAATCAAAGTTTGGTGGGAGACAAAAGCAAGAACATTCACTAACCATGGAATATTAATTAGGCCACCAAGGAGCACGAATTTTGGGCAGATTTATAGAGTTTCTAAGCTTATATAAAGGATGGTTATTGATTCTTAAAGAGGGGAGAAGAAAGCTTAACCTATAGACCAAAACAACCATTGCCGAAAACTTGAAACTTAGAGGAACAGTTTCGGTAAATCCTTCACTACTTCTACATATACCGTTGGATCTTGTTCCAAATTCATATAGAGTTCCTAGGCTTATATTACTTCATATCCAACGGTGGCAATTTCTGTTTAATCCATATAGTGAGAGTTATTCGTCTTATAAGTTTGATTTGAGTTCAACTCGGGTAGCTCCAGACCAGTCAACTTGAGAGGATCATCCTGTGCTCAGTAACCGTTGGATCTAGCTGAAACTTTTGTATAAGGTAAATTAAAGGTATATATTTATTCTTACCGTTCAAATTGGTAAAATAATGTCTAGTTTGTGAGATATAAGGCAAACGCAGTGGCGGATTTTGTGGTAATTGCTGTCGATCTTAAGTTCTTTACAATGTGCCTTTCACAATGTGTTTCGTAGGTGAATCTTGAATCTCAGGGACCCTAATGGATCTTATTTTTTCTTAAACGCGAACTTCAATCCAGATATGGGGAGAAGGGTAGTGTTTACATAGGCTTGGAGTTAGAGTAAAGTAAAAGGGGTCCCCATAACCCCGTATTTATGTGTTACTAAATGATTTTAATACGTATGAGGCTGTGATTGTTGATTATAACATGTTAGTGGCCGTTGTTGGATATTTGATTATTCATGCTTATGTTCATAATGTTTGGTTTGTGATTATGCTGTTGCTGTTGTTGTTAATATGAATATGTTGACATAATAATGTGTTGGATAACGCTGTTGTTGTTATGACTGTTGATGGTTAAGTCTTGGGTGCTTATTGGCCCAAGAAACATTATTGTTAAGTCTCGAGTACTTGTTGGTGCAAGCGGAGGTGGTGGCGTTTGCCGTTGATTGCTATTTGACATGCATTTCATTGGAGATGTTGTTGGGAGATGTTCGACATAGGGGAGATCGTCCGAGAGTAAGGCGATCCGGCCATCCACGGTAGGTTACCCAAGGTTTGGTAACCGCGGCCCCCCGTGATGAGGCATCCATGGTTTGGTGCGTTGGCTATCCATAGGGTCTACCCGAGGTTAGGTGGACTGCTGGTGTTGGTGTTTATTGGCCAATACGGATATGTAACTCCGAAGTCGTTCATCTTGAGTTAGCTGGATCCACATGCATAGTTGGAGTAGCGGAGTAGTTGGTGCCTTGCATTGCATAGCATATTCGATGATGTTGTTGTTGATGTACGTTGATACATGCTAAAAACTATATGCCTATGTTGATGCCATGCTTGTATGATTTACTTTACTTCCTACCTCTATGCTGATTATGTATACATGAACTTGCTCCCCTTCATTTGTTGCTTGTGTTTGACCTGAACGGCATTTGTAGAGGATGACGGGCAGCCCGGAGAGGAGTGACTCTGAGGAGCCGTCACTCATAGTTAGGGCCTGCTTTTATGTTTTAATTCTTTTGGTTTAGATGTATTTCCGTTATACGGAAGGATTATACCAGCTCTGTATGTGACATCGGGGTTGGGTTTTATTGTGTTTATTTGCTTTAACTTATTTATTTACGCGATTTTGAAACTTGGTTCATGTGGGACTTTTCTACCCATGGACAACTCACTGAATTCTTATTCAGGTTATGCATGTCTGTTTAATTGACTTTTGGATTTTATGTTCTTTATCATGCGGGGTAGAAGGGTGTCACAAAATTTGAGAAGGAAATGCATCACACTGGATCCAATCTGTCCAATCTGCAGCAATGAAGAGGAGGATGCAGAGCACTTATTCATGAAATGCCAAGCAGTCCAAGTTCTGTGGTTCACCTCCCAGCTGGGCATACATTTACCGGATCAACTGAGTCTCTTTGATTGGATATCCCAGTGGCTGTCCTGTCCAGATCCACTTGCAAAGCAGATTTTCAGTGTTATCTTGTGGAAGATATGGAAAGTAAGGAACCAAATTGTGTTTAATAGTAGGAGTTTGAATCCTATTGATATTGTGGCTTCTGTAGTTAATTTTGTAGATGATTTCAACAAAGCCAACATGGGTGGAGCGGTTGGTAAATGCAATCGAGTAGCAACCAAATGGGATCCACCTGACCTCGGAACAACAAAATCTAACATTGATGCAGGCTGCTTTAATGATGATACCACTGGTTGGGGCCTGTTGGCTAGAAATCATGATGGTGCTGTTATTTTTGCTGCAACAAAGCTAGAAGGGATCAGGACTTCTCCCACTTTAGCAGAGGCTCTTGGTCTCAGATGGTGCATCCAATGGGCAAAGGAAGAGAACTTCCCTAGGATAATCATTGAAACTGATTCTGAGTTAGTTGTTAAATGCCTCAAAGGAAGTATTAAACTAGCTCTTATTGAGTTTGTTGTGTTAGATTGTCTGCAGTTGTTAGATCAAATGAGGATCACTCAAGTTGTTTGCATTAGAAGGGACAGCAATGGCACTGCCCATGCTTTAGTTGGTTTGGCCAGGACTTGTGGTTCTCAATTGTGGGAGGGATATGTCCCAGACCCATTCAGTCTTACTGTCTATAATGATGCTTCTTTCAGTTAATGGATTACCCTCTTTAATGTCAGAAAAACAAACAAACAAAGGAAACACAACTCTTTCAAGCATGCATCGTGCAGCTACCATACTCAGGTCAGTCACAGCGCACCAGCCCCCCCCCCCCCCCCAAGCAATCAGACTATCAGAGGGCAACAAAATACAATATTAGACTATCAGAATAAGGAAACACTCAATATTGAAGGGTGCCTTAAAAAAAATTCATTCTAAAAAATTTATAGGCAAATGTCTGCCTCTGCTAACCGTCCATCTGTCCACAATCAGAGTTGTTATCAAGTGATGTGAATCGTTACTCAAAAACAAATTTTTTTTATAGGCAAATATTAAATTGTTAGTATTTATTATGTTAGTGGGGAGTTAAATCAATGACATCCTCCTTATCACTCCACCCTATCTATTTATTTATTTACTTTTTCACAAAGCGTATCCTTCGATCGATAGTGAAAGACGATTTTCCTTCTAATCAGTGGTGTATACGTCAGAGTTATGAGCAATCTAGATATACATGATTAATTGATCAAAAGTCATAAGTTAATTGCATAAGGCGTTAAACCATTCCACTAGCAGGCGATTAATCGACCAATTTCTACTGATTAATCGCTTGGACACAACCAGTAAAGTCTAAAATGATGTGTTTGTACTTATTCAAATGAAAGGACAAGGGTTGCTATACATGAATGAACGTGCGTATCATGGAAGCAATGTTTTAAAAATTGACCCGATTAAAAGTTGGTTCAACAAGATCGGTTCAGTCGGTTGCATCGTAAATCGGATGCTTCACTTGTCCTAGTTCAACTCCATACACGCACACACTCTGGTTCAACCATTGGCGGATCCAGTGTTGGTGAGGGTGTGCAAGTACACCCTCATTTATTAAAAAAAAAAAAAATATTACTCCTTTAAATATTTTTATTTTGCCTCTTATTGTTGATTTATTTGCACTCATACCACTCAATCTTTTTTCTTTCTTCATTTGATCATGTTCAGACCACTTGTCTAATGACTTATATCGAGAGAGATATGTTCAATAACATTGACAATGAATTGATCATTTAAAAATTTCAAAACATGAAATCACGTAAATGACAATTATGAAATATGTAATTTATTTGATTAGGTACATTAAAATTGGTTAAATTAATTTGAAGATCCATGAACTATTTGAAAACTTTCAAATAGTTCATTATACTTTAAAAGTTTGTAATTTGGTTTCTAAACAAAAAAAAAAATTTAATTAGCAATTAGGTCCCTCATACACTTTTCCGTCAGGGTTTCGTTAAATATATGTTAAATGATCCATCAACTCATCCTTGCGGGTCCTTGAGCTTTTTGAAAAAATTCAAATATGTCCCTATACTTTTTAGGAAAAAATCAAATAGGTCTATGTTCTTTTTTGAATCCAAACGAAACCTTAACAAAATAGTGCATGGGGACATGATCTCAATTTGTTATGTATTCGGGGACCGAATTACAAACTTTTAAAGCAGTGGGACATATTTGAATATTCTTAAATAATTCAGCGACCTACAAATTAATCAAACCATTAAAATTTTATAATTTAACATTTATGTATTTATCTTTATATGTATTATATGTATGATAATAATTATTATTAATTTTTTTTGGAATATAAATTGCCTCCATTGGTTCAGGGTTCTGGATCCGCCACTGAGTTCAACCATCGGTTAAACCGGTTGAATCGATTAAACCCTGAACCAATCTTCTTTTCAATCCTTCGGTTGGACCGAATTTTAAATCATCACATGGAAGGATGTTATATATAAAGAGATGTGCCTATTTATGTATATACCTATTCATGGTGTCTAGTCATGAAAAGTTATTCCTCAAAAAAGAGAGTCATGAAAAGTTATATTACATGAGGAGTTGTATGAGTATCTCTTCACAGGAGGTCTCTCAATGTCTATTATAAAGACATTTTCCATAAAGGATTTTTTTTTTTTAAGCCAAATGCATATTGCATAGAATAGAAGGGATATTCAAAAACCCATTGCAACAAGTAAGAAACAGAGATCCCACCCACAAAGATACCAACGGCTACATCTGTAGCAAGAAAAAGAGTTCCCACCCACAAATATCTTCCAGCCTTGCAGAATACATAGAGAACTACAAAACACTAGCAAAGTTTTTATAGGATATGACTTTCAAAAACAAATCCGCCAAATACAAAGAGATTTTGAATTCGTACAATCTAATTTCATTTCAATTTTGTTTGAGAGTTATCTTTCTGTAAAACACCATCGAACTCATTGGCTTAGTTGTGTTAGTGCAAAACAAACCAAATGTTCTTCGTTGTATCCTAAAGAACATTTGTTAATACTTAATATACATTTGCATCTAGTAAAAGGATTGTGGTAGAAAATTGAATTCAATGGAAAGTATTTAACCCGCCCTAAAGAATTGAGTATATTTCCCATAAGGTTGCCGTATAATTGTTTGGTTTTTTGCTACTTTGAAGAAGATTCTTGATACCTATTTTATTATGGGCCATGCTAATGAGTATGCTAAAGGTACTCATAAAGAAAAAAATCAAGTTTTTATTGAAAAACTTCAAATATTAAATACATCAATTCTCTTACGTCACTCGTTAACATTCTCCTTTCATTATTGCTGCCTACTATTACGCTTCCATGTTCTGTTCTTGTCTTCTTTTCATTAATTTGAGGCTTTCAGTCTTCACTAACCAAAGAGATGAGGAAGGGGAACATTTACTTCCAACTTTAGCTACTTCAATGTTTCATTTCATATCAATATCATGTTATTGCTTAACAAATTAAAATTGTAAAAGACGTGTTGTCTATGTTCACTTTCATCTTGACACATTTTTATCGTGACATTTCACTTGCCGACGATATGTGTGTGTATAATGTATAATGTATAAGATATATTGTAGATATGTTCTGAGATTATGGGACCCAAAAAAGCCTTTGATCAGACACATAAAAATGTAGACATAAAAAAATGATGAAAAAGATATGGATGAAGAAAATACGGAATCATAAGAAACCACACAATTTGTTGTGATGGGTAGATAGAAGCTTACAAAGTGAGTGATTGAACAGAAGTCGTATCACACTTTAAGGCACTCTTCATTATGAGTTACAATTGTAAGTGATTATAGGGCCCTACGTTGTGATCCGGCTGTTCATTGTAGATTTGTAATTAAGGCTTGTTTGTTTGGTAGCTTGTGCTGAAGACAAGTTAAACTGAACAAGTTTTTCAATCAATGTGGCATTGAAGTGTACTATATAGACCTCTTTTACTAAGTGCCACGTTTTGAACTTCCACCTTTCAATCAAAATACATGAAGAAAACCAAACTTTGTCTTGCAATGATGCATAGTTGAACTAGTCCACTTGCTAAGAGAGCTGTCTTCAACTAAAAAAATTCCTTTATACACTGTGAGTAAATACTCTACGGGTTTTGTATGCGTTCAAATTTAATTAAATAACATTTTATCTTTAGTCCAACTCATAGTTAACGGGTTCTTTCATTAACCCCGCGTACCACGTATCGAATTCGTCTTACCTTGTACTGCATATCGGATCCACATTAAAGAAAATCTTGTAATAATAATGTAAAAAGTGACGAACCATGTATCATATGAATCGTGTATCACGTAGGCGTACCACGCACCCGGTAACTATAGTCCAACGGTCTGTATGGTTATGCGGCGACACATGTCATGTTTTTATGGGTGTAATGTAATTTAATTTCACAAGAATTTGTCATTCAACTTCAAGTGCAATTCGTTTATTGATATAGCTACATAATGTGTTTGCTTTGTCCAGTTGGATGAGCATATCTTGCGGTTTTTCTTGACTTTGTGATCCTGTGTGTTTGTTTTCTTTCTATAACCTTATCTTGGTCATAATGGCAAGGACTAAAACTTTGGAGGGAATATACATGTACAGGGAATAGCCACATAGGTGAAGGCAAGAAAGCTTAATTCTACCAAATTAATAATTCAATGCAGAAAGTCCTTATAAAAGTATCTTGAATGAATGGGATCCACAACAACAGACTTATAAACTATAGAGTAAGCTTCAGTGATTACTTTTTACTTATTTAAACAACTGATGAAGAAAATTATTAATGCTTTTATTTTTTTACCATACAGTTTCACTGTTGTTTTATATGAAACTCCATCAATCTAAAATTGTAATTATAATTCTGACAAGTATATCAGAATAAATCATCCACTAAATCAACTACTGCTAGAAGGTCAATCAACTCTAAAGTTACAACAGTGCTTCCCAAGTCTATTTG
The DNA here is from genome assembly GCA_030762895.1 of Sophora flavescens. NCBI lineage: Eukaryota > Viridiplantae > Streptophyta > Magnoliopsida > Fabales > Fabaceae > Sophora > Sophora flavescens. Next base: position 134,310,595 of record CM061069.1, read on the forward strand.
CAAGATACTATTTCATTTCTTGTTCAAATCCTTCTAATTAATATTAGCTTAGTAGATCAGTCAACCCTCATTTTGATTCTTTTAATCTTTCTTAATTTTTCTCCTTTCTCAAACTTTATATTAATTAAAAAGTGTAAGTTCGTTACATTAATTGGAGGGTGAAGTGACAGATGGATACAGCCAAAATTGATTTTCAAAGACACCATTCAAATGTTACTGCATATAACACCAATCACCATCAAGATAAGAAGAGGATCACTCATTATTATTGCAGCAAACAGTAGGTGCTAATAAAAAGCTGAGAAATAATGGGAAAAAGTTTAGACTGGTTTCAATTGTGAGTATGGAAAATTACAATGATTCTGGCTTGCATCTAGGAACTAGCTGGGATCTATGTAGTGATCATTCTCCCATTTTAGTCCCTACACAAATACTCCCTCATGTTGCTGACTCTACCTGCCTTCAATATGGTGAGTTCAATTCATGGCCAGCACCTAATGAAGATAGAACAGCAAGTGCTTCCAAGAGCCACAGACAAGCAGAGAAAAGGCGCAGAGACCGGATCAATGCACAGCTTGCAAGTCTCAGAAAACTGATTCCCAAGTCTGATAAGGTGAGAATTTTCATTGCATCTCTTTTCAAAGGTGGCATATATAGTTAATAATCAGTATTGCTATTTACATATTTAAAGCTTGGATTCTGTTCCAGTTATCAAGCAATAAAATGGAATTAGTCTCTTTTCATAGATGGCAAAGTTAGTTTCAATTATACTATATCAAGTATGAACAATTTAGATGTTGTTATAGTTAATGGAATTTGGAATTTGGAATTAACATGACTTGATATGCTTAGCAAATTCATAAGGGGGTATGTAACATTTGTGTGCTTGCATTGCAGATGGACAAGGCAGCATTGCTTGGGAGTGTGATAGATCATGTCAAAGATCTGAAGCGAAAAGCAATGGATGTTAACAAAGACTTCACACTTCCAACTGAATTTGATCAAGTAACAATTGACTATGACCATGATCAAGATGAAAGTTCTACTAATGTAAACAAATTCAAGGACAATATCATCATCAAAGCTTCTGTTTGCTGCGACGATCGACCGGAACTGTTCTCCGAACTCATCCAAGTCCTCAAAGGCTTCAGGCTCACAGCAGTTAAAGCTGATATAACTAGTGTGGGAGGCAGAATTAAAAGCATGTTGGTGCTTTGTTCTAAGGATAGTGGACAGGGTGTTTGCCTTGCAACTCTCAAACAGTCCCTTAAATCAGCTGTGGCCAAAATTTCTTCATCATCCATGGCATCAAATTATACCACTAGAAGTAAGAGGCAGAGGTTCTTCTTGCCTTCTCATTGCATACAGTAAAATTTACAGCAAAATCATTTTCTCTTCCCCTTTTTTCTTAGGAGGGTCATTTCAGTAGGTGCAATTATTTGCTTTATTTTCATATACCTATGACTATCACATATATGTTTTGTCCATTTGGAAGATGAAATGCTGATTTTGTGCCACCAATTTAGGCAAATTATAGGGTGGGAAACTAAAAGAAAGCACATCAAAGAATTACATCAATTTGGGTGTGTGACCTATTTGCTGCTTCCAAAATAGAAATATATAAACTTTGCTTCGTTTCTATGAAACACTGGTACATATACGAAACATAAATACAACACGAGACTAACACAGCAATATGTAGATATGATAAATCTTAAAACAAAAATGTTATCTTGAAATCTTAAACCTCATTAACCATTCATTGAACTACATTAATCAACCATTGACATACCCATCAATGATTGATGAAATTTAGTGGATGGTTAAGTTACCAATTTATTATATATGTACTCATTAGTCAAGTTCAACACATTATTAACCATAATTTTGAACTATATAAAACTATTGATGAAAAATTGTCTCATTTTAATATACAAATATCACAACGGTAGAAATATGGCTTTCAAATTAAGTTCCGAAATAGCAGTTACGCTACAACAGAAACTACTTGAGTGATGTGCCTATATTTTTGCTGAGTCCATTTCATCACTTCTTAAAGTCAAACGTGGTATGATTTAACACTGGAATCGGTGTGCAAACGAATCAATGAGTGAGTGTCTTGTTAATAGAAGAATTTCAGATTCTTGACAGAAAAGGTTCCGATAGGATGACAGAAGAATTGAAGGAAGAATTGTCAGATAATCATCATAAAGAGTCGAATTCAGCAGAGTTGGCTGACTAAAAAATTGACAGAAGTTGGTATGTCAAACAAATAAAGCCGTCAAGAAAGAAACACATTCGTCACCAGTAAAATTCCCGACGAATATACTCAGCTGACTGACGGAGAAATAGAAGTAACAGAAAAAAGGTAAAAACCCAACTTTCGACAAAGTTGGTAATAAGAATTGTCAGACGGACAAAGTATGGAAATGGCCAAGTTTTCAAGGTTGACAGCATCAGCAAGATAAGCTGTCAAACAACCAGACCGTGGACAACAAGCAAGTTGGCATAAAGCAATTCAAAGGAATGAGCAAGTTAGAGAAGTTTACTTGTCAAATACTTTGAATCTGAAACATAGCAAAACTGCCATACAGGTGGCAATTTTTAAGATAGGAAGTTTTCTTTAGGCAGTTATTTTATATGCTTATAAATACTGTTAATCTCGATGTAACAGAGGAGGTTTTACTTGATGCAATGTCCTACATATCTCGATCACACAGCAGATTAAAGGATTGGACTCAAGTATTTCCTCCATCCCTTTTCACTTCCAGTTCAATTTACAATACAAGATCGCTTCATTTAATTCCCCTTTACATGTTCCTTTATTACCTTCAGTATTCCTTTCATGTCATTTATTTAAGTTCTTCATTCCTTCCCATTTATCTTTCACGTCGTTTTACTTGCTTTCTTTTAATTTCCTGCACTTTAAAATGTTTTCTTTTACTTTTCAACCATTTAAATACTCTTCTTTATTTGCTTCCTTCCTTTAATTTACTGTCATTTATCTTTCATTGTCATTTACAAGCTTTCAGTTATTTTCCTGCAACTTACGTGCTTTCCTTTAAATTTCATGTTGTTTATTGCTTTCCTTTAATTCCATGTTTATTTACTTTCTTCTAATTTAACTGCAAATTATATGTTTTCTTTCAAATCCATGTATTTCTATAAATTCGAGTAAGAAGTCACTCTTGTTTAGGCAGACATGCAATATACCCATCCTTACGAGATTACCGCATAACTCGTCCGTCCCTACACTCGTCTGATCTTAAGTTATTTGTGACAAGGAATTTGGACACCAAACCAAAAACCAGCGTCAACATGTCTTCAAAGTGACGTGGAGATGAATACTTTTATACGGTGTTGAATACTATTTTTGTGTTCAAATATCTGTATTCTATTTCTATCTCTTTATTTGAAAGCCATATTTCTATCATGGACATTTTTAGGATGTCCCTAATAACCAAAGAATAGAAAGTGTTTTTTGTCATGTAGATCCTATTTCAATGGGAATCTAATGAATCGTTCTCCTTACTGCCCACACGTCTTACTTTTATTGTTATATTGGAAGTTACTCCATGTATTGTTTGACGTAAAACAGATAATAAATTTGTTTCTATCTTTTGTTGAATCTTTTTCATAGCTCGATAGATAATTTGATAAACCAACCTATCATCGGAAAATCATCATTGCAGGTACACATTGGATAACACCAGTAATCATTTTTGAATAACTTGCTGCATTATTCCTTCTATCTCACACATCTTCATCCCCAATTATGTACAAAAGCTAATTTATACTTCATGCCAACCACTACTATCCTCTTCAATGACCATTATTTAATTTTCTTTCCCGATAACATTTAACATACGAACGAATGCCAAAGTTGTGTGCATGGCTCGGACCAACGTTTCTCTGGCATTTTAACAAACAAGTAGACGCCAAGATTGACGAGAAGGTCCTATTGAACCACCTACACTTGAACTCCAATTGCATGTTTATTTAGATAGATTGTTGATTGTTAATTAAGAACATTATACCATGATTAGTAAAAACCAAGATAACATAACAGGTTGTTTCTATTGGAAAAAACTGAAGTCCTAAATTAACTAGAGATAGTACCTAATAAGAACTTATAAGTAGTGGACAATTTTCATCATATGAGCTAACTTTTGGGACTGAGTTAGCTAACATAAATCCATTGTTGGGTCCCGACCATATTATTCACGTACCATGTCCAATAGTACGGGGCGTGAGACAGTGTATCGGGAAAATCCAAAATCCCACGTTAAGTAGAGATGTCTAATAAGAGTTAGGCTCAAAAATATAATATGACCTCCCATTCGCAACTGTAAGTGTACTTGCTGTTCAACATGTAACAACCGCTGCAAGAGATTTCATATAAGCAGAAACATGACCAGAAAAGCATTTCATCCATCATTACCAGAACAATTCGATAATGTATTTAATCATATTGCACATAGCTGCATTAGCATAGAGTGAGGACATACGATATCTCTATCAGTATTTAAATCATTATCCTTCTCATTAAGCCTTCTAAAGGTAATCCAGCTCAATATATGAAAAAATAGCATATATTTCCTTAAAATTAGGGATATAACAAAATCAATTTGTACAATTGTGCATACCAAACTTCCAGATCTTACCCTGGACGCATCAACACCCCATTTAAGAACAATAGAATTCAGGATCATATGGTTTATAAGTGATTATTTCATCATTGAAATTCGACCGTCGATTTGATCTATAACCCAAAATTACCACATAATAATGCGACGCAATGCACGAAAATTCCAAATTCTAATGAAGTGGAAACCAAAATCAAGAGACTAGCATATTAAATCTAATTAATTCGCACCACGAAAAACATTTTTAAGCTCGAATAAAAATGTATCATAACATTAAAATTAAAATTAAAATTAAAAATGAGAGACCAACACGCACAAGTCTCTTCCTAGGAGTCCCATTACAAAACAAAAAACAACGCAATAAGAAAAGAAAAACAAGGAAAAACTGTTATTGTTGTTGAGGAACACACACACTACTTAGATCTCTGTCTCATCTTTCGGCGCTTCCTCTTTAGCCTCCTCATACGCTTCTTCTTCCACTGTTCAACACAACACTCCCAATCAGAAACAAAACACTCACAGCACAAAATAGCAAATAAAAATTAAACAATAAAAAATGGGCTTACCTTGGCCCTCATGGTGCTAAGGAACGAAACCTGATCTCAGAACCAAACCTTAGTCGTTGTTCCAAACAAAAGAGAAAGCTGCGGAGAATTAACAGAGATTGAGAAGAGTGCTAAGATAGGTTTCAGCAATTTATATATTGCGAACAAGACAGAAACCCTAGCAAAAATAACAAGTTTCGGGCTTGGATTGTGAATCAGTGGGTTCGTGAAAATAGGTAAGGATGGGTTGGCCCATTATGTTATTGTTCATAGCCCAATACTTGGCTGTGATGGGTTTTTAATGAATTTGAATTTTGCCTTTTATGGATTGAAAATAAAAAAGAATTTAACATTTTTTCAATGTTTCAATGAGAGAGAAAAAAATGCTATTTTTTGTGCATGAACTTATTTGTGTGATCTATCATGACAATAAATTTTTTAAGCTGGGGTTATGTTTTGAGTGCCCTAATTCAATTTGGTGTATTTGTGCATTCTTTAAAAACTTATCTATACTATAATTAAATCTCATGCAATACCGCTACAGTGCCTCATCCAATGCCGCTACAGTAACTTTCTTTAAAAAAATTCATATGCGTTTTACATTTTCTTTCCTTAAAAAAAAATCTGGATCATGATATTTTTGATTTTATTTTCTTCCAATAATTTTTGTTTCTTGTTTGTAATCAGTAAAATCATGGGTTTGATATCACTTTTCTTTAAATAGGTAACATTTCCAACATTCAATAAAATACTCTTTTTTAGCACAACAAAAATAAAAAAATAAAAACACCCTTTTATTTATTTTATCCTTTAAATTATATTATAGATTTTTTATATTGCTTTATCTAGGAGATGACACGTTATAAGTCTATAAGGCTTGTTCTAATTTAAAAGTTTAAGATTGGTTTTTATCAAAAATAAATAAAATTTAAGACTAGTTGAAGTGTCAAAGATCCTATCTTCTAAGATGAATTGTTTATACAATTTGCAGTTACAATAGTTTTTGTTGTTCTATGTAAATTTATATAGTCTAAAACTATGGTTTTACTCACTAATAAAGACTCATACGGGTCTCTGAGCTAGTACACTTTAAACATTTGGTCTAGATAATAAGAATTCTCGACTTAAATTAATAACATTTTGAATAATGTGACAATATATTTACACTATTATTATTTTTTTAGAAATAAATGTTATAAAATATCTCCTAGTTTCAATATTTTACTTTTTTTTTTAAATCAATGGTATCCTTTAGTCGATCGTCGAAGATTAACCCATTTTGAGGTATAGAGATCACCGAAGTGGATTTTGTCTCTCCCAATAGAGTCTTTTCCATACATACGTCAGGAGTAAAACACCTAACAATATGCTTAAGGAACTCAGCTATCTATTAATTGTATTGTGCCTTGTCGGAAGTTCCTACTTCCTTTTTTTTTTGTGCACCAAGGTTATTCTCCATCCGGTAACCAGAGATTTTTCCTCTCCCAACAAACCCTGTTTTCATACACACGACATGAGAAAGAAGTTACAAACATGTTATTTTTATAAGCCTATTTGACAAGCTTACTGCGATAAGCTTAAATGAGTTGATATGAAAATTATAAATTATTTTCATAAACTATTTGCGAAAGTTTATTTTCATAAATTACATTTTAAGCTCAAATAAACTTTTTATAAACTCTTCCAAACGTAACATAACTAAACTCTATACACTAATTAGTATAATCTTCTACGTCCTGTGTTTGTCTGTATCTACTTTATTTTTATCTTAATAATATCATACAGTAATTCGTTGATTCTTTTGGTCTTAATGTAGTTGACATTTGACATACCGGATACGTACGTTTTGAAGAAGCGTTTGCTAAAGTATGCTGGAGAGCGTTGGAGGGCTTTTAAGGCCGACCTGGGCAGATACTATGTATTCAATCCAAAAAGTAAAAAGAACCCACTTGAGGTGTATCCGTTTCTTGACAAGGCGACGTGGGATCACTTTGTTCAGAGCCGACATGATCCTAGCTTTCAGGTTAACTTATTTGATGTGTCTCTAAATTTATGTAATTGCATTAATTTCATTTACTTATGTAATTTAATTGTCTTTTATTTATAACAGGAGAAGAGGAAAAAGGGGCAGAAAAACCAAAGCAAGAATGTCTACCCCCATGTCATGTCTCGTGGGGGATATAAAAAGCTTGTTCAGAAAATGGTTGAAGAGGAAAAGAAAGCGCGTCAGGAAGCAGCATCTCAGGCGGATCCTAATGCTGAAAATCTTCCAGAGGTTGTTGATCCACCTCCACCCCCACGCCATCGTTCATGGAAGAGGGGCCGACAAAGAAAAACGGGACAATATACATCCGAGGAGGCCCGCCAAGTAGCTGAGAAGATTGTAAGTATAGTTTGTTGTAATTGTCATTTTAAGATTGTTACCGAATTGTAATGTGACCTGATATTTTATGTGATAGGATGCCTTGGATGATCAGCTAACCCAAGGAACCTTTGTTCCTAGAGGACGCAATGATATCTTATCTGCTGCCATCGGTAAACCAGACCACCCGGGCCGTGTCATTGGTGTTGGATGGGGAGTCGGCATTTGCTAATACCATGGTTCATCTTCACACCAATGCCACGGGGATGTTGAAGCAGATAGAGCACGACTAAAACAGGAGATTGCAGCTGAGCTTCGACAGGAGATGGCTGAGCAGTTTGCCCAGCAGATGGCAATATTGACTTCTATGTCCCAAAGAGATGACAAATGTGTCCAACCCTCTATCCAACCCTCTGTCCATGTGAGCACTAAGGGCTCATGTGATCCTCCTCATCATCCTGAAAATGATGATGATGGTGATGATGATGATGATGATGACGACGACCCTGATAGGTGTGAGCTGTATGTTGATGATCATCATCATCGCCGCTTAGTGGCATTGGGTAGGGCACATAATAACTTAGGTAATATCATACACCATCAGTTATTACCGGATGATCAGCTGAGGGTCGTTGTTGAGATTATTCGAGATGCTGATGCTCGAGTCCCTGTGCCCACTGAGGAGGTTCAAACAGTGGGTCAGGCCCCCGGTAACTTCATCCTCTGGCCAAGAAGACTGGTCAACTTTCTTGTTGCATCTGAGGTATTCGGTTAGTTGTGTTTTTCTATATTCATAGTTGAAATAATTTATTATTGTTTAAAGATAATGCTTTATTTTTATTCGTTATAGGATGTTGGAAATGATATTGTGCCTAAAAGGTCGGATCTAGGAAGACCGAGAGATGTCTCGCTCCTCGCCAAGGTATTCATTTGACCATTTAGTTAATAACGAATTAAATAACTTAATTATCCGTGATTACTAATATATATCTATGTTGTTTAGGGGATCGACAAAGGGGCACCTGGCCATGGTGATGTTTTTAAAGTTCTCGCTATACAAAGTTGTCACCATGGAGAATGACGCAGATCTTGGTAAGGTTGGAACATGATGCCACTACAGTGAATCTGTATATACCAAAGAAGGAGCTTATGGAGATGGTACTCAATAAAGAAATGGTCAGTTCTGCACACATATCGTTTTGGTACACGTAAGTACATTTTATTTATAAGTTAAGTACGTAATTAATTTTTAAATACTATGATAATTAACATGTTTTTCCAATATATTAGGTATCTGCATCGTATGTTAGTCGATCAGGGTAACCTCGCCCTTTATGGGTTCATTGACCCCATGTTCATTCAGGGTGATGTTCTCCTAGCATCGGAAGACCCGGTCACTACCATACGTGATATACTTGCCCGAGACGATCATCAATTCTATCTTGCGCCTTATCTCAATAAGTAAGTACCGGTTATTTAAGTATAACTATATATGACCTAGTCACTAACTGTTCCGCAAATACAGCCTGCATTGGCAACTGTTGCTCTTGTACCCAAGAATGAACGTCGTGGTCTTCTTCTGCTCGTTAGGAAATAAGCCTATGAATCAATCAAGACGATCATCGAAACGTAAGCATTAAAATACTTTATAATCGTGAATGCAGTTGTTTTAATTATCTGAAATCTATTAGATATACTTTAATTAATGTTTTTGTCATGATAGGTCTATTAATGCAACCCACATGTTGCGTGGTGAAAGGCGTACTCGGGCTATCAGATGGATTATTCCCAGCGTAAGATATTTATTAGTTCAAATGCATCAAATGCAGTGGGTACAATAATTGATTTCTATTTTATTTAATTCCTCATATTCTAATTGGGTTTCATTGGTACGTAGTCATGTATACAACGTGGGTCATGGGAATGTGGCTACTATGTGATGCAGTGGATGTTGGAAATTATCTCCTCCGGGATCACTAAAAGATGGCACGAGGTAAATGTTAATTGACACAATTAGAAGTAATAGTATAGATTCGTTATATGCTTTATGTTAGTTTATTACTTAAAAGATATAATCTTTTGTCCAATTAAACTTGCAGATATTCAACAATCCAACTCCATTATCTGATTCTGACATCAACAACATAAAGAGGCATTGGGCAACTTTCTTTCTTGAAGTGTATCAACCATAGTTTGTATATATGTAGTTAGTTTAAAAACTTATCATGTACTAGCTATTACTTTTGACTGATTATATGTATTTTGATATGAAATCTATAATATATCATGTAGCTTTTTGGTTTCTAATTATTTTTGTTGTCTCTGAATGTAATTGAACGTATATATATATGTGTGTATTGTTCGTAATAAATTCAATATATGTTAGTTGTGTTGAGAATATTTACAGTATGTTATTCTGGTATATATTGATCTACATTACTGAAACAGGGGGAAGGAATGATAGAAATGTAAATAATAGGAAAAAAAATGAGACTTTACACATCGGTTTTATTAAAACCGATGTGAAAATTTCACTTTACACATCGGTTTTCATTAAAACCGATGTGTAAAGTAAAATTTCACAATAGGATACGAATTGACAAATTAATTTTCCACATCGGTTAAGAGTTAACCGCTGTATAAAATATTATACACATCGGTTATAAAATCGATGTGTAAAGTGCCAATAAACCACATCAGTCGTTTCAACATCAGTTTTAAAACCGATGTGTAAAGCAAAAAATAACCGATGTGGAATCCATTTTCTGCACTAGTGTGGTGACTAAACATCTTTCATATAAGAGAATCTAACATGAAATTGTTGTAGTTTAAAGATTGTATATTATTCCTATCTTCTCCTCCTACAACGTAAAGAACCACAAAGGAACTTATAAAAGTAACCTAAAGTAAGGTGAACAAAAACACCTAAAAAAGACAAATAAAAGACGATAGAAACAACTCAAAGTAATTAACAGACCTAAACGATTTTTTTTCTTTTTGGTGGATGACCTAAACGAATTATTGAAGAGAAATATAAAGAAATATAAAGAAGATGACGGTGTATTATTTAAGTCCCTATCACTTCAAAGAGGTTGCGAAAAAAGGAAATTAGTTTCAGAAATGGAGAAAGAATCATACAGAATACAGATTTTTAAATTTTTCTAACAATGATAAGAGTATATTTCACAGATAGCGTATCAGACTATCAGCCAACCCAGCTTATAGTTGTCAGGGATGATTCCCCATTCCATTAGGACAATATGCATGAAGTTCAATTTTTTTCTCTATTTTTTTTTTGGTAAACAAATTTTCCCTATTATTAATTTATTACAATAAAGGTACTATATATATGTTTGGTTCACCAACCACGTGAAAAAGGGAGAAAAAGGCACTTTCCCCATTTCACGCATTTTTATGTTTTTTTTTTACTAAAAAAAGAATATTCATATATCGAAAACAACACAAATTCAATATCGCTAAAAATCGAAAAGGGTGAATCTGCGAACAAACTCACAGCACCCAGGTTAATAGCATAACACGGCAAAATACCTACAAATGTTACAAAATCAAAGTGACTGGAATATCTATGCCTCTAGAGCTGTAATGTTGACGCCCAAGTCTTGAGTGAATCTATAATGGATCGAAGTTGATCCGTCAATCCGAACCAAAGGAACACCGCAACAAGACGAGAAACCAAAAGACGCCGCAACAAGACGACGAACAAAACACCGTCGCACACGCATTTACTTAAAAACAGGGAAAAACACGAAAGAAAAACCAGATCTATGTGGAACAACCACTTATTTAGATAAAAAGAGAAAAAAATGATGTAGAGGGGTGATTTCAGGCCAAATGATGGTCCAAAATCACCCCTTCCGATGGACGAGGAAGAAGGAAAAGAGAAGCAGAGTGAAGGTTGAGAGAGACCACTATAGGATTCAAGTTTATAGTTGATTTTGATATATTTATATCCCCGCACCGATTATTTAGTATTTACTATTGAGCTGTGCTAATTGAACACATTTTTTGCGACATCGTATGCGACACTGCTACAGTAGTGTACATATGGTCATTGTGAGCCGTTGGATCTATGATTATTATTATTCTGTCCATAATTTTAATTTATTAATTATGATTTTTATTAAATCTATTTTTCTATCATATTCTTTACAATCACAATACTCACAGTGATATTCCATATGTTTGTTACATGTATCAGTGGCTCCAGCTTTTAATTCTTGTATTAGTCTTTTCAGTACATCTTGATTTGTTAAATCTAGCATACTTAATTTGTGTACAAATTTTTCTATATTCTGAGAATTCATAAGTAATTAGCTCTGATACCAAAATGGTACCATCTTTACAATCTTTACAATTAGAAAATAGTTTTTCATTTAATCATCTAATAAATCATATTCTTCATATATGTCAGAATCGGATAGTATATCATATTCAAAAGCTAGTCCTATTTCTTCCATGTAATTCCATTCTATGTCTAATGAAATAAGTGCTAAGTAATAATCTTCTTGTCTATGCTGAGCTTTTATTTTTCAATTATTAATTGTTTACAGTCAGTAGGTAAATTCATTACTAATACACTTATTATTTCTTTTTCTGTTTGATCATCAAATTCAGAGTATATTTCCATTATTTATTCATTATTATTATCTTCAAAAGGTGGTGCTGTTATTTTAAAATAATTAGATGATGATGGTTGAGATCTTGTCGATTCCATTTTTTCTATTTTTTCTATTATTTGTCTCTTATATTTCTTTCTTTTATTTTTTAGATTAATAAGTTCCTTTTATTTCTCTATAATATGTTTTTTCATTTGTTTTCGATTTTTGTCTTCAAGATCTTTTTTAAGATAATGATCATAGATGTTCATTAATTCTTTCATATTCCTTTTATCCTGATTTATTTTGCTATAAGATTCTTCGTAAATATTTTTTAATTCCCTTCCTTTATTCATATCCTATTTCTTAAATATTGTGTTAAGTCTCTTACTTGGTTTGATACCTTATTTATATTTTTGTCTTCCTTAGTGTTTCTGTTTCAGGAAAAGTAATTGGTTTTGGAATTTGTTTAAAACTTAATGATTTTGGATTTCTTATGGATATTCCTAATTCAGTTAACTCGTTTTTTTTAGGGTAGTAGATTTTTCCTATTTCTTCAAATAGTCTTGGTATGTCTATTCTATCATTATTTCTGAAAGTAATGCTATGGTGAGAATTTGTTAGTGCATAATTAACACAGTAAGTAATTGAGAAGATTTTATCTCTAGATCTCATTAAGTTATTTCTTAGGAACCTATGTTTCATGGTTAATGATTGATCTAGTCTTTGGGTATCTAATGGTATACCAATATTTGGGTGTATTTCAAATTTTAATTTAACGTAGGCTAAATTTCCTTCAATAACTCCTAGTATTTTGTCTTTCGGATCTGTTATTCTATCGTCCTTTAATACTAATTCTATGGGTGAGTTTATTCCTACCTGAAAGGTTGCTTTAATTAAAACCTGTATGGCTCCTATATGAATATAACCTATCTTCCTTCTGTGTGCTTCCTTTTTAAAACTTTTTTTTAGATCGATTAATTTCTTTTTATTCAATAATTGTATACAAGTATTTCCTTGTGCTTTTGATATATCTATTGGAGTTTCATTAACTATCTTTCCATAGTATATGATATTTTCTTTCTGATTTATTCTTTTCATTATTCCTCCAAGTTTTTTCATATTCGCATCTTTTGCTAAGTTTAAATCTTCTTTTTGTATCTTCTGGAATAATTTTGGATCTATCAGAATACTTTCTTCATAATTTCCATCTTCTTCAGTGATTTGTATATGTTCTATATCAGTGTTATCAATTTTTTCTCTTTCTATTTCAGACATAACTAATTTCTAATATAAATTGAGGGTTGATAAGTCATACCTTATTTGGATCTTTTTGAAATTCTTTCTGAATTATTTGGTCCACTGCTGCTTCCGTTTAGTCGAATTGAAATTCAATTGCGAAGTAGTTTTAGTAAAGTTGTTGGAGAGAAATTCTAGTAGTGAAGGTAGTATTTATTGATGAGAAGTAGAGGGAAATACAAAGAACCTAATGAATCCACTCTCAAGGATTCGACTAGCAGATTTGAAGCTAGCACAGTTCTCTGAGAGAACTTCTCAAGGATGAGAGATTTTTCTTGGTTGAAAACTTTCTCTGCTCTGCCTCAACATAAGAGGTCTTATTTATATTCCTAAGAGTGCTGGGTAATTTACAAAAGGGTCCTTACATTATTTTAGTCTATCAGACTTTCAATAATTCACATGATGACGTGAGTGCTTACGTCATTCTTCTATTATTGCCTCATCCGAGTCTTTATCCTCCTGCCGGCAGTCCTTTTTTGCCACACATCTTTCACATGCATGATTTCCATTTTCTTTTATCATTGAGCAAAGTAAGTCGAGGACAGCTGGCTGATAGTTCATGGATAGTCCTTGGAGTGTGTAGAAAGGTAGTTCAAAATTTGTCAGTAGTGCCAAATCCTTTTCTCTGATTGTCTTTCCACTAGTCTTGCTTGGAAGCAAAGTATGCGGTCCTTTGTATAGGGCATTGATGAAGGAATCTTTTCCAATAATTTGACACTGAGTGAAAATGCTTGCTAATTGATTGGCTAAGATCGTAGTAATTTTATTTTCGTCATAGTCTTCACCAGTTGGTTCATCTCTCATGGAGAAGCTATTATTTCTTACCCCAATAAAGATTAAGTTCTTTGGTGGTTGCTTAGTAGCAAAATCTGGATAAGTTGAGTAGAACTTCAAAAAGATGGTCCTGTCTTTTGCAACATTTCTCTTGTAATTCTGGACAGCTTCTTTCAAGTTATATGGGAATAGGCTAATTCACTAGTGGAAATAATGTAATATACGGAAACGTTTTACGTCAGTTGACCATATGTTTGACGTTAAAAATGAGGCGGTGACAGTTTTGTAAATATTAAATCACTATTTGCGTCAGTTGTTTAATGAACTGACGTTAAAAGTGATTTGCAAGAATTATTAACACTTTTAACGTCAGTTGTTTATACGACTGACGTTAAAAGTGTGATTTTTACTTCAGTTAAATAAATAACCGACGTATATAATCCTATATCCCTAACTCCTTCCTATCTTTCTTTCGTTGTCATCTCCCTGTTGTCACTCTTAACGCAGATCACTCCATATAGTGCAGTTTATTTCTAAACTTTTTTTTAAACAAGTTTATTTTTAATCTTAATTAATTAGCTTGAATTAGTAAACAAATTCTTGTGCAAATTAAAATAAATAAACACTTAACATAAAACAAGTTATATATTTATAATCAAATCGTATCTCATTGAAGCGATTCATAAGTTACAATTACATTATTAAAAGATAAAAAATTTCTGCAACATAGCCCTAAAATATAAAAAAGTTTCTGCTTCAACATCATTTTCTTCTCAGTCCTGTCCTCAGAAACTCCAATGGATGCATCTCCTCCCTCACTTGAATTCCTTGATGCATCATCTTGAATCCACAGTCACTTGCTGCCAAAGCGGAGTGAAAGGGATGACGGGGATGAAATAAAGTGAGGGAATCACATTACGTGATTCACTCAACCTTACCATCCATGTTACGTGATTTACTCAACCTCAGAAGTTTGTTGACCATTAAGACAGAGACCTTTAAGTTTAAGTATAGGAAGAAATAACAAAATCTCAAATATGATAGAGGCATATTGTGAAGGAATAGAAAACGCACGAAATATAGAGGAAAAGAAGAGGGGGGTGTAATACAGACTGATACAGAAGAATGATACTTTATATAGAGAAGAGAGACTACCTGATTTTCTTGAAAACTGATCTATAAACTTAATGCTCATTAAGAGGATTAGGTTACAAGGTGCATGGGTAAGTAGCACAGTAGTCATGGGTAAGTAGCACAGTAGTCAAAGAAATGAATGTTTTTGCAGAAACTTATACACTTTTAACGTCAGTTGTCTTCAACAACTGACGTTAAAAGTGTTTTTAAAATAAAAAATATTTATTTTTAACGTCAGTTGTTTAATACAACTGACGTTAAACAATGACTTTTAACGTCAGTTATTTAAGACAACTGACGTTAAAAATCATTGTTTAACGTCAGTTGTATTAAACAACTGACGTAAAATGTTGTTTTATTTTTGGTTTTTGATTATAACGTTTACACCCGCTCGCCTTCTTCACTTCGCTTCGTACGTCTTTGTTCTTCTCTTTTCATCACTCTCACTCTCACTCTGCCCTAATCACGAGCTCATCTCCACCGCAACCACCGCGAGGGCTTCTTCACCACCACCGTGAGGTACACTCTTAACCCTAACTCTGTCTTTCCCGCTCAATCTTTGCAATAACTTGACTTCTCTCTTTCCCCTTCCCGCGCACTAACTCTCCTTGTCCTTCTGCTCTCAGTAACCACATCGAACGTTGGCCACCACTCGAGCTCCCCTCCCCACCACCACGCAAGCGCCTATTTCTGGTGAGTCTTTAGGGCACATTTTTTAATTTTTGGTTTTGAGTGTATGTTGAAACTGTAGCCTCTGTAGTTGAAACTTGAAACTGTGAGTTTGAGTTGTTTGGAATGTCTCTATTTCTGGTCGTGGGTTTTGTGTTTTCTCTTGTTTTTATTCTGCTATCATGACCTATTTCAAAATGGGAAGAAATTTAGAGTTGCTTGTAGCATGTGACATCAACAATATATTGCTCATTGGAATTCTGTTTTGTTAATTTATCTTCATCTGCTTATTTATTTTGTCTTAAGAAACCTGAAAATGGTGTAAATTTGAAATAATTTTTAAACGCCTTGAATATATGTTTTGTATATCTACAGAACCTATCTAGTTATGGATCGTAGTTGGATGGTTTGTAAGCGCACTAGTGCTGAGTATTTGAAGGGGGTGGGAGAATTTATAGAATTTGCTCAAAGGAATGTTCCTAATAGTAATGGAATGTTTTGTTGTCCTTGTGTCAAGTGTTTGAATACGAGGAAATGTACGGTGAACGATATACGTACTCATTTGATTTGTGAAGGGATTTGCTTGAGTTATACAAGATGGATATGGCATGGTGATGTGCTGTTGAGTAGTACGGCAAGTGTCTCCCAAAGTGAGGACGTTGACGTAGATATGGAGGATGATCGAGTAGAGGACATGATCCATGATATTGGACAAGAATCTTTTCATCGAGCTCATGTGTATGATAGGTTGTGCGGTGATGCGGATAAGCCTTTATATCCAGGGTGTACTACTCATACACGGTTGTCAGTGGTGCTAAAATTGGTTTGTGTGAAGGCGAGAATTGGTTGGACCGATAAAAGCTTCACAGAATTGCTTGAAGTGTTGAAAGACTTGCTTCCGGAGTACAACACATTGCCTGACCGTAACTATGAGGCCAAGAAGGTATTGTGTCCGATGGGTATGGAGTATAAGAAGATACACGCATGCCCCAATGATTGCATATTGTACACCGGTGCTCATGAAGACAATCACGATTGCCCCATGATAGGCTCCGGCAAGCGTACCAGATCGAAGCAAGTAATAATAAAACGGTGAGAAACCGCGTATCGAACTCAGGGATTGGGAAACCAAGTACCATTTCACAAATTAAACAACTATTTTAGATTAAGAAATAAATGTGAATAGATTTCAAGAAAATAAAAGAAACAATAAAATAAAATCAAATATTTTTGGGATTTTAAATGTGAAAAAGAGATTTTTTAGGATTGAGGCTATCACAATGACAAATTATGAAATCTAATTGACTACCCCTTTATTAATATTTAACTCAATTGAAGGTGAATCATCCTAACTTAGTTAATGTTCCCTCTCGAGATACAAGAATCGTGCTCAATTAAACCAACTCCTACTCTCGTGGTAATTGTATTTAAATTGAACCCATTACGATTTATGATAATTCAATGGTACCCTCGAAGGACCGCTTCTAACTCTCGTGATTTAAGTCATAAGTTCAATTCCTATAGATCCGATACCTAGGTTCACCGCTAAGTTCGTCCCTAGAATATCTAAGACATGCAAAAAGGTGATCAATCAATTCACATGGATAAAGCACAATAAGAACCAAATCAATGAATCGAACATTAACAAAAGGGAAAAATCAAATATTCATCATAATAATGTCAAAGAGCATTGCCCAATCCTAAAAACAAAACAACTACTCAGCCATAAAAGAAATAACAAGAAGAAAAGAAAGCTGCATTAGAATTATTCGGTACTGTGTTCTTTGGCGCTGTCCCTGCGTCGACTCATTGTGCAATCTTGTTACTACTTTCTATTGCCTTGCGGCCTCCTCCTTCCTCACGCTCTCAGGTTCGGCCTGTATATATATTGAAGTCTTCATCTCCTAATTTAATTAGCAGAAATGCTAAATTGACACAGTTTTGGGGACATCAATACGCGACATCGTATGTGCCGTACTGTGCGACACTGTATCTGCACTGTGCGGCACTGTAGTGAGTCTTTTTTTTTTAAAAAAAATTTAATTTTTTTTATAAATAATTTTTTTGGTTAAGTATGTATAAATATCTGGTGAATCGGGTATAAATATCTGGTGAATTCAGTTCGTTATCTGGTGAATGGGTTTTTTTAGAAATAATTTTTTTGGTTAAGTATGTGCAAATATATGGTGAATCAGGTATAAATATCTGGTGAATTCAGTTCAGTATCTGGTGAATGGGTTTTTTTAGAAATAAAATTTTTATTTTTTTTAAAAAGTCAAAATTAAAAAAAAAAAAAAAGTGGTGCTACAGTAGCAATATTGTAACAGATATCGCGTATGATGTCGGAAATCTGTGTCAAATTAGCACAGCTCTTTAATTAGATGAGATCTTTTTGTGTGGGCCAACGACAATTTGTTTGTGTTTATCAATTTGCCCCAAAATCTCTATCATTAATTTTTATGATAAGCCATTCAACTCTTCAAACCCATTATGTGGGCCCCTGCCACAATTTGCTTCACGTGACCATTTCATCAATTGCATAAGTGATGGAGTGAATTCTTCTTTCTTTTTATTTGGACGTGGACCCCGCAAATTGATTGAATCAAATTAATTAAATTACCTTCACATTGCTGGTGGACTTTTGTCAATTGTCATCAAATATTTCCATTCCAAATTTAATTGGAATCATCCAATATCTTCATTCCAGAGGCTCACGTTTTATGGTAAGAAGATATTTATCTCAATGCCAATTAAATTCACACATGGTCCGGTTTGTTCTTTTAATTCCAATTGAGCTTAATATTTCACGAGTGCAATCACAAAGTGAACATGGGGCCAAGTTAAAATGCAACACTTTGTAATTGCCCACTAAAATATTGATCATAGACACGTCGCTACTCCAAAAATTTTGAATCCTTGCGGGACAAAAATTGTCTCGCAGGACAAGACAACACTCTCAGATTTCCTGTGTCTAGTTCGAGGGGCAAATTCTTGATTGCGAGGCGAGATTGAAAGACTTCAATTCGTTGCTCAGTATCAGCTCTGGCTCATGGGGCGAGACCTTGAAATTCTCCTTTTTGCTTGTTTCCTCTATTTTCCAAGTTCTCTTGAGCTTCACTTTTAACCTGGAAATATAAAATAGCTTTAAATGCTTTATTTGACTCAAAATTAACTAAAATATCCTAAAAACTACTTAAGAGACTGAAAATGTTGCTTGAGGACAATTAAATCCAAATTTGGGCGAAAACGAGATTAAACTCGAATAATTAGCATAAAAACCATGGTCTTACTAGATATAAAACTAGATAAGCCAAAGGCTTATCAAAATATCCTAAACTTAAACTTTGCTTGTCCCCAAGCAAACTAAAACTCCAAAAGACTCAAAACTGGGTAAGCTCAATGGACTCAATTATTTTCGCACAAATTTCATGCAATTTTAGCAATTCAATTTTTATTCAATGTTTTCCCTTTTCATTATAGTAATCCCCACATTCATTTACTTCAAACAAAGAGAATTTCATCATTCATGCAATAATCAAGGATCCAAGTTACACACAAAAGGGAGATCACAAATTTCAAACAATTGCCTTCCTTACAAGGGCGTTTAGTATTTCACTCATTCGCTCAATTTGTCTCGGATATCAACTTTCACTCAATTTCACATTTCAAAAGTACTTTCCATGAATTTGATTTTCATCTTAAAAATAGTTCCCACGAAAACATGCATGCAATATCAAAAGGTCTTTTAAAGGTTGTAATGGGGCCTGGCTAAAGGTAGGATATTCAAAGGTACTAGGCTTAAGTCCCTAGGAACTAAGAGAGCATGAACATTTTTACACATTGAATTTCCACTCATTCCTTTTCCTATCTATATATTTTTATTTTTTTACTTTGGGTGACTACAGCCTTTTCCTTTTAATACCCTTTTTGATATTTTTGTACTTTTCTTCTTTTTCTTTTTGCCTTTGGCTCCAACCTTTATTTTTCTTTTTATCAATCCAAAACAACATTTCATATCCTTGTAGCCACCCCAAACTTAGTTTCCTTCAACCTTTATCTTGCTAAGCATCCATGCTCTCCTAAATCCTAAGATTGGGTTAACATGGTTTTTCCAGATTTTTGGCTTATAACATAAGGTCGTCAAGAAACAATAGGTTATTAGGCTCAATGTGGATAACTAAGGAACATGCATCAGGGATGGTTCTTTTTAGGCCAAGTAGCTATTTCAAAGAAAATTGTCTAAATCATTTGATGCAAACATATAAACATGCAAACTATGAAGAGATTCAAGCAAATCCGGGAAAGTGCAACTTAAAAGTGATTCACACAATTTAAAAACAATGTTGGAGGCTCCAATTTCCTCACCTGGACATTTTTGGCAAATTGTTTGACCGAGATACAATCCCTAGTGTGTGCAACCCTTCACCCCATACTTATAATAAATTATGCAATCACAATAAAATTTCTCAAAGTTCAATTTTCAATTTTTTATGGGGATCAATTTTTAGATTTTCAAAACCTAGGGGGAAATCATCAAAAATCAAAATATATCATGCAATCCATCTATGATAAATTCAATTAAATTCCTTCAAGCTTACCAACACAAGACTCATACACATATGACTCAAGTAAAGAAAAGCAAAATAATTAAAAAGAGAAGGGTTTATAAAAACCCATTGAAGACGCTTCCACCCGGATCCCATAGCCTGTGGTAAAAAGACCAAGAGATGCCCAAGATGTAAGACCTTCCTCCCGGATCCCATGGCTTGTGGAGTGGAGATGGAAGAAGCAAGTGTGATGAGATTCCATTGACTTCTTTAAGTGATATGATGAGCTCACTTCCTCCTGGGTCAAATGGTAAGTCACCTACTCCAAGAATGGCGTTTATGTAATTAGTTTCTCCATGAAGCACTAGAACCATAACTTTTTGAGGCGACCTTAGAGCCTTTGCCGCTGTTGATGAAAACTGCCAATTCTCAAGCAATGACTGGAACTCCAAAGTTTGTATTTTCACAAAGTAATGTTGTAGACAAATAGAAGGCACCAACTTTGTTATATCCAAACATGCATGCAAACCAACATACTTATCCAACTCATAATTTTTAGACTCCTCAATAGGAATGGTGAGAGAAGTATTTTCCACATGATTGGTCTCTTTTGTCCCTTGCAAAGGAACAATAGGAGATATTTCCTCCTTGAACTCCTCTTCGCGATCCTCTCTTCTTGAATCATCTTCCACCACCAGTTCATATTCATTCACTTCCATGCTAGCAAATAGATTCTCTTCAATTTGAATTCCATGTTGCTTTTCTGCTAGCAATTTAGAAAATTCACTAGCTTGTTCTTCCAACTTCTGAAAGTTGTCACTTAGCGATGCCACTATCTTACTAGCATTTTCCCCTGCTCGTATTTCAGTCCTCTGAATCATGGAACTAACTTCCTCCTTGCTACGCTCTATGCTCAAGCTCAAAAGATAAGCATCTATATCCCAAAGAATCTCTAGCAAATCGAGATCCAGCTCGAAGTATGGTGGTGGTGGTAAAGATGACAAATAGGATTTCCATTCCTCTTTGGAGTATATCTTCACGTGATTATTAGTGATACCATCAAACACAATCCAATCAAGTTGATATTCCCAAGTTGGATAGTAACGATAGTCCATGTGTTTCATTAACCTTGCACAAACAAAACTCAAAAGAAAATGTCAAATATATACAAATAAAAATTAAAAAGACTAAAATAGTTGCCTCCTTTGTTACTAATGATATTTGTATTGCCAATCCCCAGCAACGGCGCCAAAAACTTGATAGGCTCCGGCAAGCGTACCAGATCGAAGCAAGTAATAATAAAACGGTGAGAAACCGAGTATCGAACTCAGGGATTGGGAAACCAAGTACCACTTCACAAATTAAACAACTATTTTAGATTAAGAAATAAATGTGAATAGATTTCAAGAAAATAAAAGAAATAATAAAATAAAATCAAATATTTTTGGGATTTTAAATGTGAAAAAGAGATTTCTATGATTGAGGCTACCACAATGACAAATTATGAAATCTAATTGACTACCCCTTTATTAATATTTAACTCAATTGAAGGTGAATCATCCTAACTTAGTTAATGCTCCCTCTCGAGATACAAGAACCGTGCTCAATTAAACCAACTCCTACTCTCGTGGTAATTGTATTTAAATTGAACCCATTACGATTTATGATATTTCAATGGTACCCTCGAAGGACCGCTTCTAACTCTCGTTATTTAAGTCCTAAGTTCAATTCCTATAGATCCGATACCTAGGTTCACCGCTAAGTTCGTCCCTAGAATATCTAAGACATGCAAAAAGGTGATCAATCAATTCACATGGATAAAGCATAATAAGAACCAAATCAATGAATCGAACATTAACAAAAGGGAAAAATCAAATATTCATCATAATAATGTCAAAGGGCATTGCCCAATCCTAAAAACAAAACAACTATTCAGCCATAAAAGAAATAACAAGAAGAAAATAAAGGTGCATTAGAATTATTCGGTACTGTGTTGCTGGCGCTGTCCCCTGCGTCTGACTACTGTGCAATGCTGTTACTCGCCTATTGCCTTGCGGCCTCCTCCTTCCTCACGCTCTCAGGTT
Organism: Sophora flavescens; assembly: GCA_030762895.1. Lineage (NCBI taxonomy): Eukaryota > Viridiplantae > Streptophyta > Magnoliopsida > Fabales > Fabaceae > Sophora > Sophora flavescens. Next base: position 134,333,271 of record CM061069.1, read on the forward strand.
CGGCCTGTATATATATTGAAGTCTTCATCTCCTAATTTAATTAGCAGAAATGCTAAATTGACACAGTTTTGGGGACATCAATACGCGACATCGTATGTGCCGCACTGTGCAGCACTGTAGTTGCACTGTGCGGCACTATAGTGAGTCTTTTTTAAAAAAAAATTATTTTTTTTTATAAATAATTTTTTTGGTTAAGTATGTATAAATATCTGGTGAATTGGGTATAAATATCTGGTGAATTCAGTTTGTTATCTGGTGAATGGGTTTTTTTGAGAAATAATTTTTTTGGTTAAGTATGTGCAAATATCTGGTGAATCAGGTATAAATATCCGGTGAATTCAGTTCATTATCTGGTGAATGGGTTTTTTTAGAAATAAATTTTTTATTTTTTAAAAAAAGTCAAAATTTAAAATAAAAAAAAGTGGTGCTACAGTAGCACTATTGTAACAGATATCGCGTATGATGTCGGAATTCTGTGTCAAATTAGCACAAATCTTTAATTAGATGAGATCTTTTTGTGTGGGCCAACGACAATTTGTTTGTGTTTATCAATTTGCCCCAAAATCTCTATCATTAATTTTTACGACAAGACATTCAACTCTTCAAACCCATTATGTGGGCCCCTGCCACAATTTGCTTCACGTGGCCATTTCATCAATTGCATAAGTGATGGAGTGAATTCTTCTTTCTTTTTATTTGGACGTGGACCCCGCAAATTGATTGAATCAAATTAATCAAATTACCTTCACATTGCTACTGGACTTTTGTCAATTGTCATCAAATATTTCCATTCCAAATTTAATTGGAATCATCCAATATCTTCACTCCAGAGGCTCACGTTTTATGGTAAGAAGATATTTATCTCAACGCCAATTAAATTCACACGTGGTCCGGTTTCTTCTTTTAATTCCAATTGAGCTTAATATTTCATGAGTGCAATCACAAAGTGAACGTGGGCCCAAGTTAAAATGCAGCACTTTGTAATTTCCCACTTAAATATTGATCATAGACATGTCGCTACTCAAGAAATTTTGAATCCTTGCGGGACGAAAATTGTCTCGCGGGACAAGACAGAACACTCTCAGATTTCCTGTGTCTGGTTCGAGGGGCAAATCCTTGATCTCGAGGCGATATTGAAAGACTTCCATTCGTTGCTCAGTATCAGCTCTGGCTCATGGGGCGAGACCTTGAAATTCTCCTTTTTGCTTGTTTCCTCTATTTTCCAAGTTCTCTTGAGCTTCACTTTTAACCTGGAAATATAAAATAGCTTTAAATGCTTCATTTGACTCAAAATTAACTAAAATATCCTAAAAACTACTTAAGAGACTGAAAATGTTGCTTGAGGACAATGAAATCCAAATTTGGGCGAAAACGAGATTAAACTCGAATAATTAGCACAAAAACCGTGGTCTTACTAGTTATAAAACTAGATAAGCCAAAGGCTTATCACCCCAAATGTGGGTTATCACGATACAAAGTGAAGGGTGGTGATGATGATGATGATCTTGATGATATGAGAAAAAAGGGTCCTCCTGCGAAGGTGTTGTGGTATCTTCCAATAATTCTAAGGTTCAAGCGATTGTTTGCCAATACGAAAGATGCGAAGAATCTTAGATGGCATAATGATGAGAGGAAACGTCATGGAAAGGTTCGTCATCCTGCTAATTCTATGCAATGGAAGAATATTGATACTATGTTTCCGGATTTCGCCGATGCGCCAAGAAACCTAAGGCTTGGACTTGCTACGGATGGAATGAATCCTTATGGTAACATGAGTAGTATTCATAGTTCATGGTCTGTTCTGTTGATAATTTACAACCTGCCCCCTTGGTTGTGCATGAAGCGCAAATACATGATATTGTCTATGATGATTTCGGGCCCAAAGCAACCGGGAAATGACTTAGATGTTTATCTAAGTCCCTTGATTGAAGACTTGAAAACACTGCGGGTGGAAGGTGTTGATGTAGTTGTTGGGTATTCTCATGAGACTTTCAAGCTTCATGCCATGTTATTTTGCACCATCAACGACTTTCCATTATACGGTAACTTGTCCGGGTACAGAGTCAAGGGGCATAAAGCATGCCCTATATGTGAAGAAGGCACATGCTACACTCAGTTGCATCATGGAAAGAAGACGGTTTACCTTGGGCATCGGAGATTTCTTAGACGTGATCACCCATATCGTAAGATGAAAAAATCTTTTAATGGATGCCAAGAGACAGAAGAAGCTCCGGCGGCCTTAATTGGAGAGTAGGTTTATCAGAGGGTAAAGGGCATCGATGTTATATTCGGCAAGTCCAAAAAAAAAGGTAAAGATGCTGAGAAAAACATATGGAAGAAGAGGTCGATATTCTTTGATCTTCCATACTGGCGCGAGCTTGATGTCAGACACTGCATTGATGTGATGCATGTGGAGAAAAATGTGTGATAGTGTGATCGGGATGCTTCTCAACATTCAGGGCAAGACAAAGGATGGTGTGAATGCTCGTCTCGACCTCGTTGCTATGGGTATACGAGAGCAGTTAGCTCCAGTTGTTGAGGATGGTAAGCGGATTTATTTGCCGCCAAAGATGTCATACTTTGTCAAAAAAAGAGACAAAAGTTTCTGCGGGTGTCTTCAGGGCATCAAAGTTCCACATGGTTACTCTTCAAATATGAAGAGGCTTGTCTCTAGTGATCTTAAATTAGTTGGCTTAAAGTCTCATGATTGTCACATCTTGATGCAACAACTTCTGCCCGTTGCTATTCGTGGTATTGCTCCAAAAAATGTGAGACATGCCATTACTCGGTTGTGCTCATTCTTCAATTCTATATGTAGCAAAGTCGTTGACCCCCGTATGTTGGATGACTTGGAAGTTGAGGCTGCTACAATCTTGTGCCAATTGGAGATGTATTTTCTTCCTTCCTTTTTCGACATAATGCTTCACTTAATTGTTCATTTGGTGAGGGAGATTAGATTAAGTGGGCCGGTTTTTCTGAGATGGATGTACCTTGTAACACCTGGGTGCCGACGAGGGCAGGGAGTGGTCGCCGGTGCAAGAAGGCACGGACAAGGAGCGATTCCTGGCAGGCTTCTAGGCGGAGGGACACATGAATGAACCGATTACACACCCGAATGAGAGGGACCCTGAGACTGTGTAGGTATGGGACTATACAGTTGAGGAAGGCTTATATGAATTGATTAGTACTACCTATACTAACAAGATGCATTTTCTTTTCGGAAGCCCATCACTTAAGAACTCCGCAGTTAAGCGTGCTTGACTTGGAGCGATTCTGGGATGGGTGCCCTCCTGGGAAGTTTTCCCAGGAAGCGTGTGAGTTAGGACAAAGCACGCTGAAAAGACTCGTGTTGGTCTGTGGGGACAGTCGTCAATCCATAGAGTAGCCAGGGATGTTACATACCCAGTTGAGCGCTACATGAAGATCTTGAAAGGGTACGTGAAGAATCCTCATCGTCCGGAAGCATCTATTGTTCAAAGGTATGTTGCAGAAGAAGCTATTGAGTTTTGTTCGGACTACCTTCATAACACGGATCCTATAGGGGTTCCTAAGCCTCGGCATGATGAGATAAGATGTCAAGGTAAGGGTACACATGGCTTAAGAATTAATAGCAAGGGTCGGGAGGAAGTGCTTCAAGCACATTTGAATGTATTGAACAACATCGATTATGTTCAACCTTTCTTATTTGAACATAAAAGAAAAGTCAATCAAGAAAACCCTCGAATGAGAGAAAGGTGGTTGTTGAACAAGCATAACAAGACTTTCTTACCATGGTTCAAGGAAGAAATGCTTAAGAATGGTAGTACTGCTTCTGATGACGTAAGATGGCTAGCACGTGGGCCTAGCTTCAACGTCATATGTTGGAGCGGATACGACATCAATAACTTTTCCTTTTATACAAAGGAACAAGATAACAAGAGTACCATGCAAAATAGTGGGGTTATGATCGTGGCCGAAGCAATGCACTTCTCTAGTGCAAAGGACACAAAACCCGTTAAAGCACCGACACCTTACTTTGGATATATTGAAGATATTTGGGTGCTCGATTACACTAAGCTTACGGTGCCTTTTTTTAAATGTAAGTTGGTTGATAGTAACGGTGGTGTACAAACCGACGAATTGGGGTTCACATTGGTAGACCTCAACAAGTTAGGTCATATAAATGAGCCTTTCATAATGGCTTCCCAAGCAAAACAAGTGTTCTACATCACTGATCCTTCTCACAAAAGGTTGTCCGTGGTTCTCCAAGGAAAAAGCATGTATAATGGTAGTGATGAAAATCAAGATTCAAATCTTGATATTCCTGAGACTCCTTCTTTTTCAACAAACATGCCTACTATAATCGAGGAGACACGGGTGGACGATGTACATGCCACTCGTGATGATCATCACGAAGGGATATTGATATAGGTAGTTTAAACTTAGTATACATTTATTTTTATTTATACTTCTGCATTTATTTTTAGTTATAACCTATGTTAATAAATATATATTGTTTATGAATAGGCATACATATGGATCAATCGGATGGCCCGCATGCACGGAAGGACATTGTGGGGCCTACGCAGGACCTAATCGCGCCTACGCCTGATTCTAGTGTAAGTTTACATGTTATATACTATCTTTAGTCCTTCTTTTTAATGTAATTTTATAATGTTACAACCCTCTATTTTATCATTTTTTTGTCCATACAGACATCACAGGCTCATAGGAAACGGGGTAGAGGAGCCATGACTTTGAAGAAACTAGAGAAGGCCAGGCAAAGCGGGCAGACGCTTGAGGTGTCCTTCGATGCTAATCTAAATCCCCAGAGACCCCATGCTAAAGAATTTAAAAAGTGAGTGTTTCTACAAGCGAAGCAGCACGTTAGCATCAACTACAACCACTGGAATGACGTTCCACAGAACGTTAAGGATCAGATTTGGGAGGCTATCATGGTATTTTACCTTTACATTCTTGTGTTTTACATTATTAGATAATTACCCGAGTTATAATCCATCCAGTTGTTATGTATTTAATGTGTAGGTAGCTTGGACTGTGCCGAATCACGAGGATCATCGTACGAAATGTCTGAAAATGGCATCAAAGCGTTGGAATGGGTTCAAGCATGATCTTACCAGGTACTATGTATCTGGGAAGAAGCGGCTTGATAAGATGTTCTCGGATTATCCCTGGATTGATCGGGATACTTGGGATATGTTTGCTAGGAGTCAACAGGATGAAGAATTTCAGGTTGGTTGATTAAGTTAATTTTGTATGCTTCTTACAGATCATTTAACTGTATTTAATTATGTGTTTTTGTTTGAATAGGCTAAGGCAGAGAAGGGTCGGCAGAATCAGGCGGAGAACGTCCACCGCCACACCATGTCTCAGGGTGGGTACGAGACTCGGATCGAGGAGATGATGACGGATAGGCTGAGGGTGAAGCAGGAAGAGCACTCTGCTAGGATAGAAAGAGGAGAGGTGCCTGAGGGCACACCATTAAGTCCTCCGTCGGACATCGACCGCGAGGATGTCTGGTTAGCCGTCCGCATGACAAAGACGGGAACTTTTAAAGTTAATGCCACTCGCGAAGTGACAGATAAGATTGTATGTAAATAATTAACTTCATTTCAATTGATATTTGTATAGATATTTTTAACACTTTTCACTTGCACGTTTTTTCATTTTTTCATTGTAGATGGATCTTAAAGCACAATCCTCCCAGGGCTCATTCGTCCCTTCTGGACGGCGGGACGTCTTGATGTCTGCTCTAGGCAAGAAAGACCATCCTGGTCAGGTTATCGGTGTTCCTGGGAACGTGACCATCAAAGAATATTATGACAAGTCTGCTTCACGAAAGCGGGTGGTCGATGAAGCATCAATTTTGGATGACATGACTCAGCAGTTCATCTCCAACCCTGCTATTACAACGCATCTGATGCAAAGCTTACTATCCAACCCAGAATTCAAGCAGGCTTGCTAGATAGCTTTCCTCCGCCGGTTCATCCCAGGACACCGCAGGGCATGCCAACCCTTCACATGTGAGCACAAAATAGAGTTATAGTAGGGCACATGTGGAAGACAATGAGTTGGCAGCTAGGGAGCGGGAGTTGGAAGTCCAACGCCATGAGCTTGAGTTGGAAATGAAAAGGCGTGAGCTTGAGTTGGACTTCAAACGACGTGAGCTCTAAATGTTAACAAAGGTATGTATTCATTATTAATGTCCAAATTAGTCAAATAATTACTTGTGTTTTTTTAATTATCAACAACTTATCTATTTTATTTTTCCTAAATTGAAGGCCAAGTCGACGTCGGTGTCGCTGTCACCTGTCACTCGTTTGTTCTCACTCGGTGAGGATTATGCGTTTGAGATTTTTGAATGTCCATTGGAGCACGATGGATGGGTGGCACGCCCAAATCAACAAAGGATATTTTCCTTCTGTGGTGAAGATCTCGAGCACGCCTGCAGAGATAACGTGTGGATGGCCAACACGGTTTTGAGTCTCTGGTGCACGTAAGTTAATTTTAATTTTATAACTTATTTATTTTTGGTATTTTTCCATTTAATAATTTATTTTAATTTCAATATATATATTATGTAATTAACATCCACACCTTTTCATATCTTAGGTATCTCCATCGTCTTCAGCTTGATAAGGGCGTTGCATCAGTTTACGGCTTCTTAGATCCGTCAATCCTTATGCCCCAATTCTTTGCTGGCGATGCATTTAGTAAATACATAGGGAACTTGATGGGAGACAATTATCGAAAAGAATTATATCTGGCTCCCTACTGTATGAATAACCATTGGCAGTTGTTCGTACTTCACCCGTCCAGGAATACTGTCATATTCTTATTCTCTCTCCACCAAAACCCGCCACAGGAGGTGGTGGAAGCTGTAAATACGTAAGTAACTGATCTTAAATTTAATTGAAGTTTTAATATCATTTGTTTTTAGTTTATTACACACATGATATATGAATTTGTTAATTGACATGATTATTTGTTTATGATAGCGCACTGAAGGCGAGTAGCATAAGTTGCACCAACGGGAGAAGTAGGACTTCTAAGGCTAAAGGAAATCCTGAATGGATCATCCTCAAGGTTTGGTAGTTTATTTATCAAATAATTAATATTATAATTACTAATTTATATGTATATTTAACTGACATTGAAATTAATTTTGTTTGTAGTCTCGATTTCAACCTGAAGGGTGGTCGTGCGGCTATTATGTGATGCTTCATATGCTGAACATAGTCTCCGCATCTATTACGGATGGATGGAAGAAGGTAATATTTAAACAACTTGTTAAATTATATATTATAGTTTTGGTGATGACTTGCGTTAATGTTATTGTTATTATTTGAATGTGTGTAGGCATTTAACGACCAATCGCCTCTTCAAAAAGATGAGTTTAGAGACTTGAGGATGCGCTTAGCAGAATTCTTCTTCAAGTATGCGGCTGAAAAAGGAATGGACAAGATACCTCCATGCAATACTTAGATGAATAGTTTTTTGTTAGACTTTAGAAACTAATTAATAACATGGATATATATATATATATATATATATATATATATATATATATATATATATATATATATATATATACTTATATTGGTAGTTTTGTTTTTAGACATTAGAGACTAAAATTTATATATATATATATATATATATATATATATATATATATATATATACTTGTAGATAGTTATATTTTTCCTATACATGGGTTTTGGTTTTAAGTCCCCCCATTATTCCTTTGTATATTTCTTTTCTTTTTGTTAATATTGAAATTTAAGGGTAGTGTTTGCACTTCTGTAATGTGTGTGATATTCTGTGTTACTGGGATATTTACTGAATGCAGGGATAGTTGAGGGGAGTGATATTTTAAAACTAAATTTCAAAAAAAAAAAATTCTATTAACGCCAGTTGTATCAAATAACCGACGTTAATAGTATTTTATAAAATATACAGTAGACTATTAACGTCAGTTGTATTAGGAAACTGACGTTAAAAATAAAACCTTTAACGTCAGTTCTTTAACACAACTGACATTAGTTTGAACAACGTTAACGTCAGTTGTGTTAAAGAACTGACGTTAATAGTTTTATATTTAACGTCAGTTGTTTAAACAACTGACGTTAAAATATTAACTATTAACGTCAGCTGTATTTACGTCAGACAATATTCTGACGTATAAAATCAATTTTAATCGACGTAAAAAGCACTTATTGCACTAGTGATTTCTTCTAAGTCTTTGTTCAAGTAGAGACATTCAATAAGTCCAAATTGGAACATATTAAATGCAAGTATCAATGATGCTCCAGGAGTAATTATAGCTCTAACCCCGAAAATATTTTGGTTTACCATATAAAAACAGTTAATTTTTTCTTTTTCAGACCAATTGGTTAGTCTTTTTATATTTTCATGAAATTTTTCTTTTGAAAATTGGATTTGGAGTTCACGGTCTTTTCTGGAAGTTATTTGATAATCGTTAATAGAAGATGGGATTCTTCCGAGTATCCTCATTGAAGTCTTTGGTTCTGATGGAGTCTTTATTGTTTCAGAAAAAGTTCTTGGGCCAAGATAGACTTCTTTGCCCTTGCTTCGTTCTTCTTGATTTCTTTTCAAAGTATTTTCCTGGTAATCCTTCAAAGCTTTTTCAGCTTCTTCTTTCGTCTTAAATCCTTTGTGGTGAACTCCGGAAAGTTCAATGCAGTGAGGGGCTGCTTTATGCCAATCATCATAGATACCTGGAAATAGTCCATTAAAAATAGTGTACCATTTTTCTTTAGTACTTGTATCTGTTGTTTTATTTCCTTCAGGGTATCTTCTTCCAAAGATTCTCCTTTTGCTTGTAATTGGAATTCCAGTACTTCAATATTTTCTTTGATCAGGTCCAATTCCATTATTTTCTGTTTTTCTAGTATTTTTTGGAGTTGAATCTGCCTTTTTATTGCTTCAGCTGTTTGCTGCTCCATTCTCTTGATAGTATATCTGCAAGAACATTTTTATCTCCTTTAATATGGGAGATTGAGTAATTGTATTCGGCAAGTTTCATCTGCCATCTAATCAATCGTCCTTGTTTATAAGTTCCTTTATGGTTTAAGTGCTTAAAACCTGCAACATAAGTAGAGTCCGTTCGGACAATAAAGTCTTTATCCAGTATATAAGTCTGATGTTTTTCTAACATTCGGATTAAGGCCAGTGTTTCCTTTTCATGAGTAGGATAATTAATTTCGCTATCTGAAAAGGTTCCCGACATATATCAGCATAGTAATTCATTTTTGTATCCAGGGGGTTTTGCTTTCATAACACCTCCCCAACAGTCATTTGAGGCATCAGTCTCAATAATAATTAAATCATCATCCGATGGATGATACAGCTCAGGAAGATTCCGGCATAAGTCTTTCATTTTAATAATAAGTCTATCATCCTCTTCGGTCCATGTCCAGATGGCATATTTCTTCAGCTTTTGTTGAAGTATTCTTCTTTCTGACGCAAGATTCTTGATGATATATTAATCTTTTCTAATAAAGGATTGAATGATCATTTCAAAAAGATAGAATTAGTTCTTAATAAATGTTATGAACATGGAATAGTTTTAAGCAAGAAAAAGGTTGCCTTAGCCCGAAACAGGATTAATTACTTAGGACTAGAAATTGAAAAAGGGGAAATAATAATGCAGCGGCATGTATCAGAAAAACTTCCGAATTTTCCAACAAAATTAAAGGATAAAAAGGATTTACAAAGATCCAACAAAAGAAGTAAAATGCTAAAAGATATTGAGGAAATGTGCCAAAATTCAAAAGTTCTTCTAATTGGGATGGAATTATTCTATTTGGTTCTAAATTTACTAGTACATGGCGAATTTTGGTGCAAATTAAGCTAATTATCTCACCACGGTTCAGCTGGCGTGACTTTGATGAGTAAATACATTCAGAAAAGTGTATAATTGGAATTTGTATAATTTCACGATGTTGCTTTTGGTAAATATATGGTGTCTTTAGGGTAATATATTCTAGATATTGACAAAACGGTGCGTATAGTCTTAAGAAATTATTTCCAATAATTACATCTATTCCGGTTTCTTGTTTATATATCGTGGGTATTATAAATATTTTGCCTTGTATTACTAAAGTAATTCTAGTTGCTATCCAGTATAGAGGATGGATTGATCCATCTGCGATTTGTATTTTTAGTGGCTTTTCTAATCTTTCCCATTTATTAAGAAGGGCTTCTGTTGCAAGACAAAGACTTGCTCCAGTATCTATATAGGCTTCCGTTTCTTTATTACTTTTTTCTACTAGTATTTTTATATAAGTATTATTCGGATTTTGTTTCTTCTGAAGATAGTTCATCTTACTTGTATTCATATATACTTACTTCTGAAACACTTAATTCTTCTTCTAAAGGTTCAAGTTCATATATTTGGAAAACCTGTTTTATTAATTTTGATTTTTCTTTGAAATCTTTTTCTTTTCGTTGAGGGCATTCATTGGCATAGTGTCCTTCAATATTACATATCCAACAGACATATTTCTTTTTTCCCTTTGGGCTGTATTTTCTTGGTGTCGATTTCTTCCTCCTAAAATATTTTTTCTTATTATTTTTATAATAAGTTTTCTTTTTAGGATAAGTTTTTCGTAGGTTTGGTTTTTTATAGTATTTTCTTTTTCTTATTATTTTATCACAATCATATTTTCCTGGTTTCTCCATTTCTGGAATGTCACAACAAATGACAGTGCTTCCTCTATTTAATTGCCTTATTGTTTCTCTATTTAAACATTGTTCTCTTAGTTCTTGGTATAAAAGTCTAATAATTCCTCCTAATGAGTTTGTTGTTTCTGCTGGTCTTGATTCCCAAAGTCTATTAATTTTTGAATTAAGTGGATATGGTAATTTATCTATAAAAATGTATTTATATATTTCCTTAGTTTATTCATTTAATTGATAATAGTATTTTTTTATATTCACATATAAAACTTTCAATCTGGCACATATCGCATATTTGCATTCTATTTAGATGTGATTTAGCATTTTCAAGTAGGGATTTATTTGCCTTTTCTTTGTGTTCCATCATATTATATCCTAGGAATTCCTGATGAATTAGTGTCATTACTAATTTAACATAATCCATGTTATTGTCTACCATTCTTCTATACGGAATCCAGTCTTCATCCTTAATTCCTATTAAGAATTTTTGTACGTTTCCTGATGTTTTAAATGTTACAAAATTCTTAGTTTCTATAAAGCTTAGTTGTTTAAATCTTTCATCAGTCAGGATTATTAATATCATCTCATTGGTCCATTTTAATAAGACATCTTCTTTATTTCTTATATAATCAAGGTCTAGAATATTTCCTGTATTATGGTATCGAGGTTTAAATTCTTCTTGAATTTTTGTCCATTTATTATTCTTTCTTGCATATCCCTTATTATAAATAGTTTCTTCTTCATCTTTATCCCAAGCTCCATCGGGTGTATATTTATATTCTTCCCATTTTCTTTTAGGACTTTTTCCGCTATATTCTCCTTTCTCCAATCTTATATGATTTTCCTCAGATTCTGAAGATGAACTATAGTTTAAAATTATTTCTTCGTTCTCATTGTTATCGGTATCTTTTTTATCAATTCGTTCTATTTTGTGTATTTGATTATTTTCTTCTTCAACAATTTTAAGTTGTTCTAGTAGCTGCTGAATTTCTTCTAAATCATTTGATTTTCTTAATGTCTCCATATATTCATCTTTTATCTTCTCCATGCGGATACAGGTGTAGGTATTTTTGGTGGTTCTTGACTTAATTCTTGTTTAATTATTATTTTTTCTAACTTCTTTGTTTCCAAAATTTCTTCTAATTCTATTTTTGTTATGCATTTATTATTTTCTTCATTATTTAAGAGGTCTTCTTATTGTTCTAGAATAATTTTTATTCTATTAATATCTTCATTTTTATCTATTTCTTTTCCTCTGCTTATATTATATAATGTTTCCTTAATATCTTTTATTTCATTTTGTCCTTTTTGTATTCTATTGCAAGTATAATTTGCAATTCTATCTGTATTTTCTATTAGTTGAATAATATTTTTATTTATATCCATCATAATTTTTTCCAATTCTTTAAATCTTAATTCTATTTCCTCGGATAACCCCATTATCCTATATAATTTTCTAATTCCTGTTTTAGTATTTTTATTCTTTTTCTAACCATTTCTTGTTGGAAAAGAAGATAGTTATTTTGACCTAATTTTTCTAGTATTTCTAAGTATTTTCTTAGCTCGTATATGCTTTGTTTTATTGTTAATACTCTATTCATTATTAAAATAATAATTTGCTATGGTAGTATACGGTGTATGATGTCAAATAGCGTGTCAAACTATCATTTCTGTTTACTGTTTATCCTCCTCGCGACAGAGTAAGGTTAGAAAAATATTACATGCATTTTTATTTTCTCACATCGTTCACATTAAGTGTATTAAAATATGAGTTAAAAATAAGATATAATTAACATTAATTAACAAATATATATATATATATATATATATATATATATATAAAATATGATTATATATGTGTGTGTATATAGTACTATCCTTTAAAGCAAAATAACCGTATTTTATAAATATATTATATTCCAAAAGCTTTATTAGGCTCAATGTATTTAATCTGTTAGTTAGTTAGTTAAGTCAGTTAGTTGGTTAGTTAGTTAGCCAATTCTGTTATGGTAGTTATTCTGTTAATTAGTTTACTCATGGCTATACTCTCTTATGTTATATATCTGTGGAGCTCTGCATATTGCACCTCACCTTTCAAGCCTAATTCATTCTGATTCTTCACCATAGCCACTGATTCTAGCAGTCTTAATATGGTATCAGTTGAAAAATTCCTCTTCCGCAAACTCTGAAAAATTCTGCTCATCTTTTCAGTCCTTCCCTGTTGAAGTTCTTGTTTCTGTTTCTGTATCAATGGCAAATGATGACGCCAATAATCCTCTTTTTCTTCATCCCTCTGATCATCCGGGGATTGTTCTTGTAACCCAGCCCTTGACTGGTGATAATTTCAACTCATGGTACAAATCCATGGAGTTAGCCCTCAGTGCCAAAAACAAGCTTTGCTATGTCGATGGATCTTTCCCTCAACCTGATGGTAATGATTCTCAGCTCCTCATTTCTTGGAAAAGAAATGACAGTGTCATTCGTTCTTGGCTTCTGAATTCAGTATCCAAGGACATCATTCCTAGCATCATCAATGGTACATCTGCAGCTCTCATGTGGAGTGATCTCAAGAATCGTTTTCAGCAAAGCAATGGACCTCGCACCTACCAAGTCAGGAAGCAGTTGGGGAGCGTGTCTCAAGGTTCTCTCACTGTTACTCAATATTTCACCAAACTGAAATCTCTTTGGGATGAATTTCAGGAATTCAAACCTGTATGCAATTGTGTTTGTGGTGCTGCGAGGCCTCTACTTGAATTTCTTGAGCATGAATATGTTCTTATGTTTCTCATGGGGCTCAATGATAGTTTCTCTCATGTTAGAGGTCAAATCTTGCTCATGGACCCTCAACCTCCAATTACTAAGGTTTTCTCCATGGTTCTGCAAGATGAGACACAAAGGGAATTAGGGATTTCTCTCCAAGAACCTTCTGGTTCTCAAGTGGCTTTTGCAGTGAAAGGTTCTCAGCCTAAGCAGCAACAGAAATCTTACCCTGGCAAGAAGGATACACCCGTCTGTACTCATTGTGGTTTAATTGGACACACTGTGGATCGATGCTACAAGGTTCATGGTTATCCACCTGGCTACAAACTCAAGAATCCCAATCCAGGGGCATCTCAGACTGTACATCAGATTTCTGGACCTTCTGAGATTTCTTCCCCAAATCTTGGATTCACTACTGATCAATGCAAGATGCTGCTCTCAATGTTGTCTGATCAGTTAGCAGAAGCTGCAACTCCAAAGGCTGAACATCCTGCCATAGAATCAAACTCAGGTTTCATTCTTTCTGCTGTTTCAAACACCAAATCTGGTGTATCCTTTTCACACAATTCTTGGATTCTAGACTCAGGGGCTACTTGTCACATCACTTGTTCACTTGATCACTTCAACTCTTACAATAAAGTCTCTAATTCTTTTGTCACTTTGCCAAATAAAGAACTAGTTCCTGTCCATTCTGTTGGCTCAGTTATACTGCATCCTGAAATTACTTTGCACAATGTATTGTATATTCCATCTTTTAGTGTAAACCTCCTGTCTGTCAGTGCCTTGTTGACTTCTTCAAACACAGCAATTATATTCCAATCTAACACTTTCTTTATACAGGATCTCAGCAAATTGAAGATGATTGGCAAGGGTGAATTACTACAAGGACTTTATGTCTACACATCTCACCCTTCCTCACCTACAATTTCTGATAGTTTGCATAAGAAATGTACAACACACTCTACTTGTAAATCTGTTTCTAATTCAACTTGTAATTCTGTTTCTACTTCAAACAATGTTTCTGTCCACCATTTGTGGCATAGTAGATTAGGACACTTGTCAAATAAATGTTTACAATTCATCAATAAAAGGTTCGATTTACACATTCCTGAATCTCAATTTACTCAAACTTGTTCTATCTGCCCTATGTCAAAACAGAAACGACTTCCTTTCCAGTCTTTTAATCACATGTCTAATTCAGCCTTTGAGCTTGTGCACTGTGATATCTGGGGGCCTTATCATGCTCCTACATATGATAACAAAAGATACTTTCTTACCATAGTGGATGATCATACCAGATTCACCTGGATATATTTGTTACAATCTAAATCTGAGGCAACAACTTGTATCAAACAATTCTTTGCTTTAGTGGAAACACAATTCCACCTAGTCATAAAACAGATCAGAACAGACAATGCAAAGGAATTGGCCTTGACACAATTCTTGGCTGAAAAGGGCACTCTACATCAGTTTGGTTGTGTTGAAAGACCATAACAAAACTCTGTGGTTGAGAGAAGACACCAGCATCTCCTCAATGTGACTCGAGCACTTTATTTCCAAGCTAGGCTCCCCATTGTTTTTTGGGGAGAATGTCTGAAAACTGCTGTTTTCCTCATCAACAGAACACCAACACCACTCCTTAAGGAAAAGTCCCCTTATGAAATGTTATTCCGAAAGGCTCCTAATTACTCCAACCTCAGATCATTTGGATGCCTTGCATATGCTTCAACACTGCATTCTAAAAGAAACAAGTTGACACCTCGGGCAATCCCCACTATTTTTGTTGGATACCCTACTGGATACAAGGGTTACAAGCTTTATGATCTTACTAGCAAGGCGTTTCTCATTTCTAGAGATGTGGTTTTCCATGAGGAGACATTCCCATTTCACACAATTTACCCCTCAACCAATATAGTAGATCTATTCCCTGATTTAGTCCTGCCCATGCCCATACCAGAAAACACTGTCAATCCAGATTTCCAGCCCAGCATCACACTAAATACTACACCTAAACCCGATACAGTCACCTTATTGCCTAGTTCCACACCACAAAGCCCTTTGCCTGATTATCATATTGTCCAACCTACCAGAAGATCAACTAGATCAACTAGACCACCTTCTTACCTGCAGCAATATGATTGTCACCATGTTGCCACTTACCCTATAACCAACCACTTATCTTACCATAAACTCTCTCCTTCCTATCATGCCTTCATTAACCAAGTTTCTAGTTTCTATGAACCTCAATTTTATCACCAAGCATCCAAACTTCCTGAGTGGAAACTAGCTATGACAGAGGAGCTTGCTGCAATGGAGGCTAATAACACATGGTCCCTTGTGCCCCTACCTCATGGCAAGCACACCATTGGATGTAGGTGGGTCTATAAAGTCAAGACCAAGCCCGATGGTTCTGTTGATAGGTTAAAGGCCAGATTAGTAGCCAAAGGCTACACACAACAAGCAGGTGTGGATTTTAAAGACACTTTCTCTCCAGTGGCTAAGCTGACCACTGTTAGAGTTCTACTTTCCCTTGCAGCCATCAAGAATTGGCATCTTTTGCAGCTTGATGTTAATAATGCATTTTTAAATGGAGATCTCTTTGAAGAAGTTTACATGGACTTGCCCTTGGGATACCAAGTTAAGGGGGAGGGTCTTGTGTGCAGATTGAATAAATCAATCTATGGTCTAAGACAAGCTTCACGCCAATGGTTCAACAAGTTTTCCACTTCCATTGTACAGTTGGGTTTCACACAATCCAAGTGTGATTACAGCCTCTTCACTACTGGTTCAGGTAACACCTTTGTGGCTTTACTGGTTTATGTTGATGACATTATCATAGATGGGCCCAATAATTCTGCCATTCATGAAGTGCAAAAGACACTGCAGCGACTGTTCAAACTCAAAGTGTTGGGAAACTTGAAGTATTTTCTTGGGTTAGAAATTGCGAGATCAAAGCAAGGGATCTACTTATCTCAAAGAAAATACACCTTATCTCTTCTAGATGACACTGGTTTTTTGGATAGCAAACCTAACAATCTTCCTATGGATCCAAATCTAAAACTCAGTGCCTTAGATGATGATCCACTACCTGATTCTGGCCAGTATCGAAGACTGATTGGAAGGCTCCTATATTTGACCATTTCGAGACCAGATATCAGCTTTGCTGTCAACAAGTTGAGCCAATATATGTCAGCCCCCAGAACATCTCATCTAGATGCAGTACATCAATTGTTGAGGTATCTCAAGTCTGCTCCCGGCACAGGACTTTTATTTTCTGCAACATCTGCATTATCCTTAAAAGCCTATGCAGATTCGGATTGGGGAAATTGCCCTGACACAAGAAGATCCACAACTGGTCAATGTATATTTTTAGGCGAATCCCTCATCTCTTGGAAGTCAAAGAAGCAGCATGTAGTGTCAAGATCCTCAGCAGAAGCCGAATATCGAGCACTTGCTAGTGTGCCAGTGAAGTGCAGTGGTTAACCACCTTGTTAAAGGATTTTGACATCACAATTGGACCTACACTTCTATTCTGTGACAGTCAATCATCAATTCATCTAGCCACCAATCCCATCTTCCATGAAAGGTCGAAACATATTGAAATTGACTGCCACTTCATACGGGAAAAGGTTCTAAATGGCATTATCAGATTAGTTCATGTCAAGTCTGCTCATCAACTTGCGGATCTTCTAACAAAGCCTGTGACAGCTCCCATCTTTGCTACTTTGATGTCCAAGTTGGGTATCAAGGATATATACCTTCCAACTTGAGGGGGAGTATCAGGCTCAATGTATTTAATCTGTTAGTTAGTTAGTTAAGTCAGTTAGTTGGTTAGTTAGTTAGCCAATTCTGTTATGGTAGTTATTCTGTTAATTAGTTTACTCATGGCTATACTCTCTTATGTTATATATCTGTGGAGCTCTGCATATTGCACCTCACCTTTCAAGCCTAATTCATTCTGATTCTTCACCATAGCCACTGATTCTAGCAGTCTTAATAAGCATTCTAAAATAAAAAAAAAAAACTGCTTATAAGATACATGAAAGTTATCGTAGTTTGGAGTCTCAAATAGCTTGCAGGAACCCCTGAAGATGTTTATTACAGATTATTTGACAAAAGAGTCACATGTTAGAGTAAAAAATGATTTTTAATGAATTTGATTGTTTTTGTTTAAAAATTTTATCTAAATATTTTTTTTATAAAACATTTTTATAGTCAAAATGAAAAGTTACTTTCATTATCTTGTGGAAAAAATATTTAAAATCATTAATTAGTTTTAAAAAAGTGATTTTTATAATTTTAAACAAATATAAAATAATCTCTACTTTTATTGAAAATCTCAAAAAAAAAATCTCTAAATTATTGAATGTTAAAATCACTTTTTTTTAATCTGTAACAAATACACTCTATATCTTTTGCATAGTATAATTTGGGAATTTAGAGATATGTCGGTGTGTCTTTTTGTCTGTAAATCTATATTATATGTAAAAGAAATTGGTTGATTCAACATGTTTTGGTTGAAGTTGAATTTGTCATTTGGAGTTTTTATTTTCATTTTTGATTTTATTAAAGTTTGTCACATGAAAACATTTAAGAGTATTTGAAAGAGCTTTTAGAAAATTTATCTGGGCTTATAAGAATAATGTATGATTGTGAACACCTAATTTTGTCCGGGTATTTTCCTTTTAATTAACATTTTGAAAAAAAAAAAAAAAAGAGAAAATGCATAAAAATTCTCTAAAAAATTGGTTATGTTATTGGCCCAATTTGTTTTTGTTACAAGTTGTTTTGAGTCCAAGCCCAAGTGAAAAGATATTTAAATAAAAATTAATAAAAATAAAAATAAAGAGAAAATGTCTCTGCCTTGTATCCTCTTTCTCACGTAAAGTATATGTCACTTCTCCTCTACCATGGTTTTTCCCTTTAACCAACATGCTTCCAAGCAACTTTTTAACATAAGAAGAAAGCAAAATTCAGATGTGGGTTTCTCAAGGAGATAATTCTACCGTCAAACACATTTCCACACAAAGCTCAACATCAGTTTCCATCTTTAGTTGATTTTCAGAACTTGGGGAAAAGCATCTGCCTAGATCAAGGGAAGAAGAAACATAAATGGGAATGGAAAGGGACCTGACCATGGTAACATCTGCAACACTCAAGCTTGCAAGGTCCCAATGACATTGAGAAGAGTTCATCTTCTTCTATAAAAAAGGACCCAACAGAGACAACTGGGGGGGACACACAGAAAAATCTGAGGAAGGGGAGAGAGCACAGGAAGAAAAATCTGAAAGAGGGGGAGCATACAGGGGAACACAAAAAAATTATGAAATGGGGAGATAATAATACAACATCAGAAGAGAGCAAGAATAAAGAAAATTTCTGCAAGAGAACCTCTGTTCTGCCACGAGATCCGCCACGATCACGACCAGAACCGCGACCACCGCCGGCCACCACCACAGATCGCCTGTCTTCTCTTCCACTTGCCATACACAGATCTGCATCCCTCAGACCTCCGTGCGCCGCCACGATACCCACGCAGACCCGCATCCTCATCACCGGTCAGCCACCCCGGACCTCCACTGCTTGACGTCACCTTCGTCCATAATGGATCCACAGTAGCGAGGCTGCCACCGAGTCGTCACCGTACCAGATCTCGTCGTCGCCGGCCTTCTCTGCCATCGCCGTCACGTAAGCATCCGCGCCACAAACCGCCACTCAGACCTCCTTCAGAGACACCGCGCGAGCTTGAGTTGCTCCGCCGCCGGCGTATGAACACAGATCCGGACCTGGCGTCACCTTCTCCGCCTCGAGCTCCTCCCACGCTCGCCGTCGCCGCTGCCCGTACTTTTTCCTCTGTCTGCGCGTGTTGGGTTAGGAACGAAGGTCTTTTTGCTGCTTTCTCCTTCAGTTTGCAATGTTTTGATATGTGCTTTAAATGCTCTTTTTAATAGCCTTTTTTACCATTCAGTCTTTTGTTTTTTTTATTTCACTCCTTTTGCTTGTTTATGCAGATTCAAGATTTAATTAGTCAGGGGTCCATGGGTTAGTTATTGGCCCAATTAAATGAGTTTCATCTAACTAAATGGATTTTTCTGCTTGTGGTCTTGTAATGCCTTTTTTTTATCCATTTATTTATTTATTTTTATAAACAAATAACTAGAATTGAATAATTATTGAATTATTTTGGGATCGTTTTGTGATGGGTTTCACACTCAATCCCTTAGATGCGAGATAGCTCTGTGGACATATTTGCCATGTTCTACCTCGTTTAGGAGTTTTCGACATAAAAAATAATAGATAAGTAAAAAACGAAAAAATACATAACAACCTTTTTTTTAAAAAAAAAGTAATAATTAAAAAATAATAAAAAATATTTTTCCATAGAATTAAAATCAACCAACCAATCAAATCTTTTCAAAAGAACTACGTGGCTTTGAGTTTCCCATCGCACCCGGGAATACGTAGGAGCAAGATAAATCATCTTGTCGGGCCAAAACCAAATTTTCGTTTTTTTGTGTCCCTTTTTATGTTTAAATAATTAACCAAAATAATTAAACTTTTCTCTTTCCAGGGATGCTCTATGGACACGGTGCCATGTTTAATCCCTTAGATTTGAGGTTGTTCTGTGGACTCATGTGCCATCTTCAACCTCATTTAGTTTTTATAAACTATAAAGTTAAAAATATAAAAAAATTAATAAAAGTCAAAAGTTAAAATTTAAAATAATTCTTTCTTATAAATAAATTTTGGGGTAAAATAAATATTTAAAAGATTATTAAAATATTTTTTACACAATTAACTTGAGGTACCGTTTTTAAACGGGCGATGTGGGGTGCTAATACCTTCCCTACTCGTAACCGACTCCCGAATCCAAATTTCTATCTTTTTTTTAAGATCAGTTTATCTTTAAATAATTGGGTTTTCTAAGATTTTCCCAATAAAAATTTTAGTGGCGACTCCTCTGTTTTTATCCATCTTTTCGCGGCTCCCGGACGGGACAGTCGCGACAATGATAATAACTTATGAAAACAGTTTAATATCTTCATATAAACTTTTTTAGTTTATTTTAACACTTTAGTGAATAATTGTTTAATTAAGTTATTTACCAAACCGTACATTTAGTCTACTTGGCCATGAATTGAACTTTATCAATCATAATCATTTTCTAATAATTAAGAGGCTTCTTTTGTTCACTTACTTTTAATCTTTTTTTTTTTCTCAACCACAGTTTTTTTAAAATTTATTTTACTCTCAATATTTTTAATTTTTAAAGTAATAGAAATGGCTCGATTCTGTTTTAAATTGCATCATTGATCACTCTTCTATGCAATGTCTGCTCTCTGTGTGTGACAGGAATTGGTCTTCTGAAGTGAAAGATGTTGTTGTAGCTGGTGTTATAAATGGTGTTTGGGTTTGACGGTTCTGCAGAAACAAATTTCGCTTTGACAATAAGCACATTCCTCTTCAAACTGCTATATAAGCATGATAATTGCCAATGTATCTATATCAGGCAATCAAAGCTCAAGTTCCATGGCCTCTAATATGCAAGAGTTCACTTTGTTAAAAACTTTTGGTGTAGATGATAAACCGACCAAGGCTCCTATAGTCAAAACAGGTAAATTGGTACCCTCCCTTATGTAATTGGGTGAAATGTAATATCAATGGGACAACCAGAGTTGCTCCAGGGCCAACAGGTTGTGGGGGCAATATTAATTTTCGAGACTTTAGAGTAGCTGCTCTTGATTGTTTTTGCAGCAAACATTAGTGTTAGTTGTGCTTTAAAGGCCGAATTAGTTGGAGCAATGCTTGATATTGAAGTAACTTTTAAAAAAGGTTGCCATAATATTTGTGAACATCTAATTTGTCTAGATGTTTTAATTAATGTTTTGAAGAAAATAATAGATAAAAATAAAAGAAAAGAAACACTTTGCAAAAAAAATATTTTTATTTTTGGCCCATTACATCATCAAATGGAACCCATTTTTGTTTTGTTCCAAGTTATCTTTTGGGCCCGTTATCCTAAACCCAACCAAAACATTGTTTTTAATTATTCTGATTTGTTAAAATAAAAAATAATAATAAAAAGTAAAAGTTTTATGAAAATCCCTACTCCCACACTTGTACCCCTCTTTGTCATCTTCTTCTTTTTCAGAAAAAAAAAGGGATAATGGTACAGGCCATCCTTACCCTTGCTGCCCCTACAAGGTGGTGGAGCAAATGCTTATTTGCTCCCCACTACTTGTACCCCCCACCAGCGGGCCCAACAGGAAGATTTGTCATCTTCTTTCTGGTGCTATATATTGAATAGTGACCAAAGAGGGAGGGGGGAGCAAAACGAAAATTTTCTTCTCCACTCTCTGTTTCTGCTCTCAAGACAGCAAAAAAAAAAATACTCAATATTCTCCCCTCCAACCTCTAGCAACCATCACTCACAAATCACAAATCAACACAAAAATACCAAATACTCTCTGATACCAAAAAAAAAAAAAAAAACCTTCTCCTTTCTTTTCTTTCTTTCTTTCTTTCTTTCTTTCTTTCTTTCTTTCTTCTTCTTCCTCCTCCCTCCTTCATCTTTCTCCTCTCATTCTTCTTCTTCTTCAACAACTCATCCCTTCACCCATCCATCCCTTCCACCATTTTTCACCTTCCTCCTTCATCTCCCCACAACTCAGACACCATCAATCAAGCCACCACCTCAACCAGTCGTGCCGTCCTCTGCTTTGGACCACCTCCGACCACCGAACCCGTGCGTCGCCGCCTTGTATCACCGACGACCGCTCGTCGACGTGGGGAAGAGAGGAAGACGGATCCGCTTCCATCCTCCGGACCTCCTTCACGTTCGACCCGGACCCGCTGAGGAAAACCAGATCCGCCTCCATCCTCCGCGCCTCCATCGCGTCTGGACCGGACCAGCTTCGTCTGCCTGTTCCCCCACCGCGTCGGACGCCTCTGCCACGGACGCTGCCATCACCACGCGATTTTTGGAGCATCTCCATCTCGAACCAGCATTGTAGCTCCGTCCCTGTCTGCTGCGTGATTGGCAAGGTCTTCCTTTTGGTGACTTTTCATATTGCTTAACTTGTTATATGACTGCTAGGTTTTTCATGATTTATGGGTTTTGGTATTGGGCCTAAATGATTTGTTTTCATGGCTGCTAGTTTTTTTTATTTTTCATGTTCATGGGTTTTGTTATTGGGCCTAAATGATTTGTTTTCTTTCTTTTTTTCTCTTTCCTGAAATTGGACTTGGGGTCGTAATCAAAATTGGGCTTAGAGTAAGTAGTATAATAACCCATTTTGCTTCTAAAGAGTTTTAAACAGAAAAATAAAAAAATAAAAAAGGTCTTTTAAAATATTTTCAATCATCGATTTAAATAAAATTATGCTACTAACATTTTTGAAATAAAAAGAACCTTTTGAGTTCACGCAACAATCTACGACGTTGATGTATGATTTTTCATCCTCAAGTGTTGTATGAATTGTAAGAGTTTATCGTATAGCACTGCTATCTTGGACTCTAAGCAAAAGTGAATTTATTCTGAAATAAAATCTTTTTAAAATAAAATAAATAAATCAAATCCCTTTTTTTCAAAAAATAAAATAAAATCAACCAATAAATCAAACATTTTCAAAAGAACTACGTGGCTTTGAGTTTCCCATCGCACCCGGGAATACGTAGGAGCAGGATAAATCATCTTGTCAAGCCAAAACTAAATTTTCCTTTTTTGTATCCCCTTTTTATGTTAAAATAATTAATCAAAAAATTAAACTTTTCTATTTTTAGGGATGCTCTATGGACACGGTGTCATGTTCAGTCCCTTAGATTTGAGGTTGTCCTGTGGACTCATGTGCCATGTTCAACCTCATTTAATTTTTATAAACAATAAATTTAAAAATGTAAAAATTAATAAAGATTTAAAATATTAAAAATTAAAAATAATTCTTTCTTGTAAATAAATTTTGGGGTAAAATAAATATTTAAAAGGTTATTAAACTGTTTTTGCACACTTAACTTGAGGTACCTTTTTTTCAAACGGGCGATGTGGGGTGCTAATACCTTCCCTGCCGGTAACCGACTCCCGGACTCATCTCTCTCTTTTTTTTAGATCAGTTTACCTTTAAATAATTGAGTTTTCTAAGATTTTTCCAATAAAAATTTTAGTGACGACTCCTCTATCTTTTTATCTCCCTTTTTCGCGACGCCCGGACGGGACGGTCGCGACAACATTTGACTCTGTGATTCTCAGCAAGTAATTCAAGCTTTCAAGTCCTTGAATGTGGTTCCTTGGAAGCTACCAAATATTTGTAGAAACTGTTTACTTTTAACACAAAGGATGAGATTTGTTTATTCTTATATTTTTAGGGAATGCAATAGTTATGCAGATAAAATTGCATCCCATGGTTTTTTAATTCAAGGTTTCTATTGATAGGATATCATTCCTAGTTTTATTAGTGAGGACTTTAATTATAATAGGATTTGTCTTCCTTCTTATAGATTCAAATAATGTTTCTAATATGTTTTGGTTTTTGTCCCAATGCTTATTTGTATTTTTTTTTTCTTTGGGAATAAATTCGTGGTTGCAGATAATTGGTAACTACTGATGTGTCAACATAATTGAGATATTGGTGGTTATTGTGATGTCATTACATACCTTATTTATTTGTTTTTAAAAAATATTAAATTAATTATATTTTAAATTCTTAAAAATGGACAAACTTTTTCATTTATTACTTAAAAAATATTTTTATTTAAGTATGTATTGTAGCATTCGTATTATTTTCTTTATTTAATATCTTCCGTATGTTGCAAGGGATGATGCTAGTTTATTACTGATTGGAATAAACTCTTGTCTGCATCATATGACATTATCAAATTAAAACCTGGATTTAATTTATTTACACGGTCAGTATAAAGATATTTTATACTGTCAACCAATTATAAGTTGTCACATAAATTAAAATATTTGAATCTTATTCTAACAACTTAAAAAGTCACTCATACCAGAAATTTGTGATTGGTTGACTGCGGAAAAAACTTTAACAATGCATAGCAATTAAACTCTTAAAATCACGTGTAAATAAGTTTGTCATTAAAGCAAGTAAGATATATTTACCTTTTTATTAGGTGGAATATATATTTACCTTGGAGCAACAAAAAAAAAGAAGATACATTCCTATTTGGTTTAGTAAAGGATACAAGATCCTAGTCTTTTTTTTTTTTGACAAAAGATCCCAATCTATTAAATAATACAAGGTTACATCTTACATTATAAAAAAAAATTGACTAAAAAGATATCCATTCATTCAAATTGGTAAAATACATCGAAAACAACACAAATTCAACATCGCTAAAAACCGAAAATGGTGAATATGCGAACAAATTCACAGCACCCAGATTAATAGCATAACACAGTAAAATGCCTACAAATGTGACAAAATCATAGTGACCAGAATACACATGCCTCCGAATCTGTAACGTTGACGCCCAAGTCTTGATTGAATCTGTAATAGATCGAAGCTGATCTGCCAATTTGAACCAAACGAACACCACAACAAGACGGGAAACCAAACGACGCCGCAACAAGACGACGAACAAAACATCGCCGCATGCAGATGACGAAAACACGAAAGAAACACTACAAGGAATAAGCCATTTAGTGACAGTAGAAAAACGTAGGTAAAAGTTAAAAACCGTAGGTATAGGTCAAAAAACCTATATCGACAGATGGTTGGATCCATTGTCAATTGTTTGCTATACCTACGGTTTCAGAGGCGTCGCTATAGGCTTTTGTGACGGTTGTTATGCTCGTTGGTAGAATACATAGAGATATACCCACGGTTTAGTTTCCGTTGGGATATGTATTAGTTACAGACCATAATTTACCATACCTACGGTTTTGTC
The DNA here is from genome assembly GCA_030762895.1 of Sophora flavescens. Lineage (NCBI taxonomy): Eukaryota > Viridiplantae > Streptophyta > Magnoliopsida > Fabales > Fabaceae > Sophora > Sophora flavescens. Next base: position 134,358,633 of record CM061069.1, read on the forward strand.
GCCGTCACTATAGGTTTTAGTGATGATTTTGAAACCCATCAAAAAAATAGTTGAACATATACCTACAATTTATCTTCCATTGCTATATGTTTTAGTGACAGATCATAATTTACTATACCCACGATTTTGCTTCGACACTAGATTTTAGTGACAGTATTCATACTAATAATACCCACGGTCTTTTATTACGTTGATGATATTACAAACTAAATACACAATAAAATAAATAAATATATTTAGGAACCAGAATAGAATAAAATAAAACTTCATTCATATTGAAAACATAAAGTCTTACAAACGTATCAAATTGCTCAAAAATAACATATAGTATGCACATTTCTTAAAAAAAAAAGTATAGAATGCACATAAAGTCTAATAACGATCTCAAAAATTACATAAAAAATCATATCATCTTCACTTAATTGCCAAGTTTATGCCGTCATGAACAAATTTGCTTTCGTATCTTTACCTGCAAGTAAAAAAATTAACATGAGCTTACCATAGGAAATATTAACGATTTTAGTTAGAATAACTTAATATTAAGTATATACTATATTAATTGTCTTCATTAGTGTCTGAACTTAGAGAACTCAAATGGCCAGGGGCACTAGAAGCATCTGGAACCTATTGAGAACAAATGATACACCTTATACAAGTCACAACATGAACATTGAAATATGAATATGAACTTCATGAGGAAAATATAAAGGACAAACCATTCATTTTAAAGTAACAAATCTGCCCGGTAATACCACACAAATCACAAGCATTAAGAACAAATAAAATAACAAATCAGCTAGAGTGTGCTGGGCTAAAAACCCATGTGAAAGTCAACTTATTACATCCTCAAGGAAAAGAATGCATATGCATAAGTTGAAAACCACGTCTGCCCTGGTTGAGAAACAAACAAGTTTGAAATTTGATACAAGTCACAACACGAACAATTAAATATGAATTTCATTAGGAAAATATAATATACCTGTCTTGCAGAATCTATAATGTCATTAACATCTTCTCCAGAAAACCGATTTTGAATTAATGTCATAACGTTTGCGAAGTTTGAGCTTGCCAATATCTGTTCGCTTCTCTGTTCCACAGGCTTCGCATAGCAGGGCCAATGGCTGCAATTACAACCACAACATCAGAATTCATTTCCATGAATGTATGGAAGTCACATGACACATGCCTGCTTTCCCCCTTCTACTCAAATTGATAGAGTAAGCATTTTTGTAATTGAACACAGAAATGAAGCAGAAGAGTTGGACACATTAACAAATATAAAATGCAGCAAAAACCATAAATAACTTGTGCATTCAACCAACTTCAAATTAGACACATATAACAAGATAGTGCATTCAACCCTCTGGAAATACGCTAGTTTTTGCATTTACGTGGACAAGTGAAACCACATGTATGCATCAGCAAGATAGTGCATTACCACCAAGTCGATAAAACTAGGTTAGTCTGTTAGTGGCAAGGAGGGGCTAAGTAGTTTGCATGAGGTCATAGGTTCAAACCTCAGTGCCACATTATACCAAAAGCATAATGTATTATCATAATCAGAAAACTTTCATCTCTCAATTCACATGAAAACTCTATACATAGAGTGTGACACCCTCTACCCCGCATACATATATAGCATTAAAAGATAAGATAATTAAAATAACATATTGTTTATTGAAATCAACACAAGGTAAAAGGTAACACATTGTATCAACCAAGGAAAATAAAAATATAACATAACATAAAAGAAAACCCCAACCCCGATTTCACATTACAGAGCTGGTATAACCAATCCGAAAAACATCCTCTGATACAAACTGAAAACAACTATCAAAACAACTACCGAAAACTGGAAATCCTAACTAAAGAGTTGCGGCTCCTCGGAGTCACTCCCCAACTGGTCACTCGCCGTCCTCTGCATAAAAGATACATGCCACGACAAGAAACATAGAGATAGGGAGTAAGAAACATGAATATGAATCTAATGGCAAGAAAGCAGTTAGCAAGACGAGCATACATCAAACAGTCATGTTATAGCAAACAACAGTATAATACATCAACATCATAAATAACGTGTATGCTATGCAATGTAACTCCGCTCCACTACTTCGTTATGCACTTAGATCCATCTATCTCAGGCAGTCAACTTCGGGGTTACATTTCCGCATTGGCCAATAATCTCCAACGCCGGGGCTTTCCAACTTACCTTGGTTGGACCTCTAGGATAGCCAACGCACCTTACTCACGGATGCGCCATCGCGGGGGTACAGGGTCCCATGGACGGCCATATCGTCTTACTCACGGATAACCTCCCCTATGTTGAACAACGTCCACTAACATCTCTGATGCTTGAATGCAAGTTCAACAAAGCACACAAGCACAACCACCACTTCCGCTTGGGTCTATAGGCTACCCAAGTTTTAACACCATCCACTACAAAAAATCAACTGTTTAGCGACCGGCATATTCGGTCGCTAAACTTTCTAATTCGGTCGCTATTTAATGTAGCCACCGAATTAGCGACCGATTAATGGGGGTGGCTGATAACCTGGTAGGTAAGCTTTTAGAGACCGAAATAATGATTCGGTCGCTAAATGGCGACCGTAATTTCGGTCGCTAAATAATAAAAAACGGTCGCTACACGGTTGGTCGCATTGTTTGGGTAACCATTTTTAGCGACCAATAATCGGTTGCTAGTTCGGTCGCCAATGTTGGTTACTGTTAACCTATATTAGCGACGAATTTTCGATCGCTAGACCACAATCTGTTAATGTTAACTAAAGTTTAGCGACCGAATTATTGGTTTCTAATTCGGTCGCTAAACTGGTTTTTATTAAAAAAAAATTAAATTTAATTTTTAAAATAATAAATTTTTTCTATATTTCTTTAAAGTTTAGCAAAATTACTAATAAAACACACCAAATTACTAATGAAATATACAATCATAAGAAATAATGAATATATATATAAAAAAGTAATCCAAAGTGTCATACAAGAATCGTTTAAAGTCAAAAAAATGAAAAAAAATCAGTCATGATGAGGGGAGGTGGAGGAACCCAATCATCCTCAGCGTCCGTATCACCGACGTCTGCTATCTGATCGTCCTCTACAGTAGCAGCATCAGTAGCTGGCGGCGGAACTGGAGGAGCGACAATAGGCGGCACAACTGTAGGCAACTGGAGTTTGGATCCTCATCTTCTCCAACACCAGCCGCAGTGTCTGGCCCTGCTCGATGCTCATCTGCATCAGCTGCTGGTGTGCCTGAGTCAACTGTGCAATCTGGTTCGCCATCTGCTGCTCTCTCTCGCTCTTCTCCTGAAGCTCCGCGTTCAACTGCGTGATGGTGTCCTGCATTTGGTTGAACTGCTCCTGAGGGACGGTATCGGCGTAGGAAGGAGCAGGCGTGCCAGATGATGAAGCGATAAACTCGCCTCCCAAGAGTCTGAGGCCATACACATGCCCCTTCTTGTTCCTGCCCCCGACGACCTCCAAATAACTAACATTATCGTCGACAGAGATAGAAGAGCTGGGCCCATCACCAGTCAAGGCCTCATCTTGTGACTGTGAGGCACGTGATATGGCATCTTCCTTCTTCTCGTTGAAGCCCACCTACAAAGTATAGTTGAAGAGATTTAGTTAAAATTATAATCAATATTAACAAATCATTTATAATAAATTACAAGTAGACACTAAATTGTTTATTTGCTTACAGCATAGTTACGGGCCTTGTTGTTGACCCATGTCCCCGACTTCAACTTCTTCGTCCTCTCCACCAACTCCATAGCAGTGGGGGCCCGCTGTTTCTGTGCTTTCTGGACAGAAAAATATAATCTTAAATTCATAAGAATATTTAAAAATGAAAACTCATTAAATAGTATAATAAGTCAAAATTTTAATGTATTACCAGCTCGTCGTAGTGGGCGGCGGCTGATTTAGACCCGCCGGTCCAACCACATGCGCCACCATCAGAAGCTCGATTACGCCGAGCTGTGGCCTGGATCTCCTGGAACTTCTCAGTAGCCCAGTATTGGTCCAGCTGCCTCCTGATCTCAGGATCCACCCACTTCCCCTTATTCTTACCCTTCCTCAGCTTGTTCGTCAGATTCTTCATGACCAGTGAGCCTTTATGCTCAAATATGTCCCTGACGAGACCTTCTAAAGCTACGTCCCATATACTCTTTCTGCAACTTACAGTTGTTAAGAAATTCGTGTGTGTGTATATATATATATATAATGTAAATTTAATTTAAATAACTTAATAAATTGTTACCTTAAACTCTTGAAACAACTGATCCCTATGGTCCCCTGGGATGGCCTTCCATGTAGGCCATAGACCATCAAACTTGCGTCGCAGGATCTTCAATATCGAATCAGAAGAGCCCTTCGCGGGCATAAAGCTGTAGCAAAATTAGAGCATTAATAAATGTTATAAATAAATTTAAAAAACAAGTAAATAGAAATTAACGATACTTTATATATATTAAAAAATTAAATTAGCTTACTCGTTATCCCCCTGGGGATAAGAAGAATCCTCCTGTTGGATGGACCATGACTCTCCTGTCCCGATGATAATGATGGTCTTGTCATAGGTGTGGATGATGACGGTGCAACCTGTGTCCCGACCACATGAGACTGGGTAGGGGGTGCAACTCCATCACCCTGAGGTGTCTCATCCACAGAGGTGCTGGTAGGGTGGTCTCGATCTGAAGGTTGTCGGTCGGCCGCCGAAGGGACTCTCGCAGCACGACCTCTGCCACGACCTCCAAGACGACCCTTACCTCTAGAGGAATCTGTCATCTGTGTAAAAAATGAAAAGATGATTACACAACAGTATAAATAATACGAAAGTAAATTACCTAAGTAGAATGACATTTACACAATGAATTATGACATAAATAAATTACCTAAGTAGAATCTGCGTCACTAAATTCACCCTCACTCTCATCAGTCTCACTTGATCGGAATGTGCCTTCGCTAGATGCGTCCAACCCGGATTGATCCATTAACTCTCTTTCAACTTCTTCCCCATTTCCGGAAATGTCCGCCAGAGAATTAACAATAATGTCCGGCATAATTTGCAACGGTACGTGGGGTCTTGAAAACTCATCATCTTGGTACGGAGCATCTTTTTCAGGTTGGTTGATTACATTATCAGTAATTATACTGCGAGCCTTTATCTTAATAACACCCAACCAGCCTTGATGTCCTTCGGGATATGACAAGTAATAAACCTGATTTGCCTGTTGTGAAAAAATGAATGGGTCGTACGCCTTATTATACCTACGAGACAGCCTAACTTGAACAATACCATATTTTTTATCGATTTTTGTCCCTACGTCAAGAGTAGGATCAAACCAATCACACTTGAAGAGAACTAACTTCATCATGGGGAAACCGGTATAATCGAGTTCAAGGATGTCAGTTAGAACCCCATAGAAATCATCCTCTACATTGCCATCAGTGGCTCGCACACAAACACCATAGTTACATGACTGCATTCCTTCATTCCATGTTTTTGTGTTAAATTTATATCCATTTACAATGTAAGTATTCCATGATGTAACCCATCTGTTAGGCCCCCATGCCAAATTTGTCAACAATGGATTTTGAACATTGTTTTCTGGATCTAGTACCTAAAAAATCAAATATTAGATTATTCTTATACATGCTATATATTTAAGGAGATAAAATGTTTTGCAAGTAATGAATATGCTTAACCTACATATTTACTGAAGCACGTAGCAAAGTGAGGAGTAATTTCTCGATCAACCTGATCGTTTGAAATGTCAGGTTGGAGATCCCTTAGAAAATTGTCGTACATCCTACATATGGGAGATTAACAGCAAGACGATTAATAATCATAAATGTCAATTGAACTTATAAAAGACATTGTAGAAACTTACTCTAAATATGGCGCCACCTCTTCACAATTTTGAAAGATATACAGATGAGCAGCATTAATGTCACGCTGCTCCAAGAAATATCCTTTTGATTTACCACTAAATCTGCCCGGATAGTTGAATATTGATATAGGAGGACTAGTTGAACTTCCTTCGCCCGAATCAACGTTTCTAGGCATCCTTGTCCTTCTCGTGTTAACTTCGTCCGGATAGTAATAGGAGGCAAAAGTGGAAGTCTCCTCTACTAAGTATGCTTCACAAATGGAACCCTCCACTCGTGCCTTGTTCTTGACTTTGTGTTTAAGGGAGTGCAGGAACCTATTAAAGAGGGATACATACAAATAATTACTAGTTTTAGGGAAAGCTAAACTACGATTTCGTGTTTGTGAATTTCATATGTATTAAGTAAAATAGTTGATGTTGTTTGCCTCTCAAATGGATGCATCCAGCGGTATTGGACTAGGCCACCAACTCTTGCTTCGTAAGGTAGATGAACCGGCAGGTGTTCCATGGAATCAAAGAAACTCGACGAGGAGATTTACTCCAGCTTACATAACAAAACGGGTATCTTGACTTCCATATCCTTTAATTGATTCACATTTAGTGTTGTCGATGTAAGCTCCCTGAAAAAGTGGCTAAGGTCAACAAGTGAGTTCCAAATTTGCTTCGGTAATGCGTCAAACACAATTGGAAGCAACCGTTGCATGAACACGTGGCAATCATGACTCTTCATTCCATGTAACTTTGCTTCGTTAATGTCAACACATCTACCCAGATTAGAAGCATACCCATCTGGTAACTTTAGTTCTTTAACCCACTTACAGACAGCCACTTTCTGTGTTTTGCTTAGTGTATAACTTGCCTTCGGTTTGATAAGTCTGCCACGACCACCATCCTGCAACTCAAGCTCCTTATGATTACAAATTTCAGCCAGATCCAATCGGGCTTTATTTGTATCCTTTGTCCTCCCCTTGATGTCCATCACAGTGTCAAACACATTCAAAAACACATTCCTCTCGGTATGCATGACATCGATGTTGTGACGGAGTAGCTGCGTCCTCCAATACGGCAACCTCCAAAATATACTTTCTTTTGTCCAATTATGGTTGATGCCATAATTAGGAATATGTTCTCCTTGGGATTCATGGACGAGTGGTAAGTATTGTACTCTCCGCCATACATTAGGACCAGTCAAACGTGGTGGAGGCGGTGTTGTCTCCGCACAACGCTTCTTGAATGCATTCTTGTTCCGCCTATAAGGATGATCTTCTGGAAGGAATTGACGATGACAATCAAAATATGAGATCTTTTGACTGTTTTTAAGTGTGAATGCCTTCGATCGCTCCATACATATTGGGCATCCAAGCTTCCCCGTGGTCATCCAACCCGATATCATCCCATAGGCAGGAAAGTCGTTGATCGTCCACATCAAAGCTGCTTTCATCATGAAATTCTATCTCAAAGATACGTCATATGTCAACACACCATCATTCCACAACATCGTCAACTCATCTATCAGCGACTGCAAGTACACATCAATCTTACCTTTTGGATTAGACAGACCCGGAATTATGACTGTTAGGAACATAAACTCCCGCTTCATGCACATCCCCGGGGGAAGATTGTACGGAGTCAAGATAACCGGCCAACAACAATATGCTTTTCCAGACTGCCCAAAAGGATTAAATCCATCAGTAGATAACCCCAATCGGATGTTCCGAGGGTCCTGTGTAAATGCCATATGAACCCTATCAAAATGCTTCCAAGCTTCTCCATCAGATGGATGACACAAGACATCTTGCTCCCTCTCATGCTCACTATGCCATCTCATGTGAGCTGCAGTGGCCATCGAAGAGTACAATCTTGTAAGTCTTGGCACGAGCGGAAGATACCACATCTTTTTTAGCGACCTCTTCTTCTCAATGCCCATCCTAGTGGTTGTCTTATATCGATCCGCACCACAAAATCGACAACATGTTATGCTCTCTGTTGAATCATCCTTATAGTACAACATACATCCATTCGGGCAACAATCAATTTTCAAACACCCCAGACCCAAATTTTCCACAGACTTCTTAGCATGATAAAAACTAGTAGGCATCCGATTTTCTTCTGGCAACGCCTTGGAAACTGACCTGGTGAGGCGATTAAAACAGTCTTCTTGCAATTGTAGTCAGATTTGATACTCGACCATTCCATGCACATCGACAACTCCGTGTACTCCCGACATCTTTCCCATAATGGAGATCGTGCAACACTCAGCATATCATAGAATCTTTGAGCTCCGGGATTCGGATTCTCCTCTATATATCGGGAACCCATTCCATCATCTTCTCCCCCATCTTCTTCTAGTACAACACCAACCACTGGTCCAGCATGATCCATTATCATCTGCTCGTATGGATTCAATTCTTCCCTCCGGTCACCACTTCCATAGTACGAACCTTCAAACACAATCGGGTTTAAATCAGGCAACGCCTCACCATGGTTACTCCACCAATAGTAATCAGGCATGAAGCCTTTCTCATAAAGATCGGCTACAACTCCATCAACGCTTTTGAAAGATTGACACTTGCATCTTTTGCAAGGACACCTCAAATGATCACCGCCCAGTGATGAGTGTGATTTCACCTCATATTTCATTGTCATTTTGCATGCATTTTCATATAGTTTAGGCGTCTCTAATTTGATTTTGGTTAGTTTTTATCTTGGAACGGGTAAGGCGGTTTTATGGTGTTGTTGTACAGGAATTAAGGATTAAAATGCACAAGATTAACCATGATGGAGCTTGCATGAAGATGGGAGTTGAAAAGTGAAGAAAATGAGCCAAACAGAGCCCATCACGGCCTAGCCGTGATGAGCACCACGGCCATGATCGAGTAGAGCTGAAAAGAAAAAATGGAAAAGTCAGAACTGGTCACGGCCAGCCCGTGATGTCCATCACTACCGTGACATGTCACCGAACCGACCCTCACAGCGAATGATCGATCACGGCCTAGCCGTGATGGTGGTCACGGCCGTGACAGACCAACCAGTGAAGCAACCTCCAAGGCAGAATCCGTCACGGTCACGGCCGTGACGCGCAATATATGGATCTTTAGAAACTGATTTGATCTGAATTTGTAATTGCTTGGGATTCAAGTTACCCTAAACTATAAATAGAGCACTTAGAATCGACTTTTTGGGGCTGCTACCCTTAGGCAAAATTAGGATTTCCCTTCCTCTTCTTCTTTCCTTCTCTTAGGTTTTCATTCATGTTTTTGTTAATCAAGCTTTCCATGACCATGGCCATGCTTGAGTAGTAGCTTTATTTATAGGGATTGGGGCTATGCCCAAAATTTGTTTCATGTTATGAATTAATGTTTTCCCTTTGTTAATTTCGATTTCGCTTTCGATTTGGTTTCCATCGCATGAATTACTTGTGAATCTGGTGCGTACTTATTTGCATGTCATAGATACTCTAAGGAGGAACCTAGCGGTGAACTTAGGTATTGGATTTATAGGAATCAAACTTAGGACTTAAATCATGAGAGTTAGAAGCGGTCCTTCGAGGGTTCACGAATTGTCACAGAACTTAAAGGGTTCAATTTAAATTCAATTACCACGAGAGTAGGGGTTGGTTTAATTGGGCACGGTTTTTGTAACCCGAGAGGGAGCATTAACTTATTGAGGGTAAATTCGCCTTCAAAGCAATTTTGATAATTAACAAGGGGTAGTCAATTTGGTAACATGAACAATCTTGTTGGTAACCCAATTCCTAGGAATCTCTTTAGATTTGAAAAACCCCTAATTGATTTACTTTCCTCTTTTAATTGATTGCATTCTTAAATATCTGATTTTCTAGTTAATTCCTATTACAAAAATCAAATCTTTTCCAAATCTTTTTTTATATAGTCCAGGTTAATTGATTTAATAATTAATTGTTATTTGAGATCACGGTCTCTGTGGGATCAATCTTTTTATTACTTGGCGACGAATCCGGTACACTTGCCGGAGTCCACACATCAAGTTTTTGGCGTCGTTGCCGGGGACCATGCTTTCTTAAATCTCAATTTAATTTTTAAATTGATTTTTCTGGACTTTTTCTTTTTATTTATTTTTTTATATTAAATTTTCTTTTTTTTCATTTATCTCTTTTTCTTTTTTTTAGTATCTATCTCCCTCTTATAGGTGTTTTTCTTTTTTATGCAAAGATCCCTATGTCTTGGAAGCCTTATTGAGGTTGACCCCGAAATCGAAAGGACCTTTCATAGACGTAGAAGACTACAAAGACAAAGAGAGAGAGAGGTTGATTCTCATTCCACTCATGACGAATCTACCGGATACAAAACCACTGAAGGACTACGCAACCCCAAATGCTAGGGGTTTGCGAACTGAGATTGCTAGGCCAGAAATCGAGGCGGAGAACTACACTATACCGCCTATGCTAATTAGCATGATTAGGCAACATCAATTCGGAGGATTGCCCACGGAGGACCTGACTGATCATGTGGTGACATTCTTGGAGTTCACCGATGCAATTAGAATTCATGGTGCCCCGATTGATGCTATACACTTAAGGTTATTCCCCTCCTCTCTTACTGGAAAGGCAAAAGCTTGGCTGAAACAAGTGCCCGCTAATACCTTGTCGACTTGGGACCAACTGGAGCAGGCATTCTTGGCGAAATTCTTCCCTCCATCCAAGACAGCTTACCTACGAACTCAGATCACCGGCTTCTTCCAAAAGGACGGTGAATGCTTATCCGAAGCTTGGGATCGTTACAATGGGTTGCTGGAATCTTGCCCACATCATGGGATCGAGAGGTGGTTATTAGTGCATACCTTCTACAACGGATTGGATTACTCTTCGAATGTGTCACTCGACTCTGCAGCTGGTGGAGCCTTTATGAACAGACCTCTGACTGAAGCGTTAAATATAATTGAAAACGTAGCCACCAACTACCACCAGTGGGGCTCGGAAAGAGGTAATAACCCGAAAAAGCTTTCGGGGGGTAAGTTTGAAATGAATAGCACTGATCTTATTATGTCTAAATTTGACTCATTGAATAAACGCTTTGATAAGCTTGAAAAGGCTAATGTGAATTCAATAGATGCTACTAATATTGTTTGTGAGATTTGTGGAATGCAAGGACATGATATAATGGAGTGCCCACATGGTATCGCTCATGGATCCGGTGCTTCGGTGGAACAAGTGAACTCTTTTCACAACTTCTATGACACGAACCCGAAGTTGCCAAACTACGCTCCTCCAAATTCTTACAACCAAGGAAGGAAGAATAGCCCTTACCTCTCCTGCGAGAACTACAACAGCACATTGAACCACGAATTCCAGGAAGGCCAAGGTAATACGAAACCCGCATCGGGGTATCCTCAGGTACAAAAGTCTAAACTTGAGTCTCTCTTGGAAAATTTTGTTGAAACTCAAACAAAGCAAAATGAAGAGTTTAGGCAACAAGGTAGGGCAGTCAATGAGGCAATAAAAAAGTTAGCATCTAAGGTAGACAACTTAGCCATCCATAATATGATGTTAGAAACTCAGATTGCCCAACAAGCTAGTACATATTATAGAAGTAAGGGTACGTTCCCAGGACAACCCGAAGTTAATCCCAATGAGCACTATAATGCTATATACTTAAGGGATGATAAGCTTGGGGTAGTTAACAAGGATGTGGAATGTGAGGTGGACATGAGTGAACATGAAGAGATAGAGCTAAAGTATGTCCCTCCACCACTGTACCAACCCCCAATACCTTTCCCACAAAGGTTGGTCAAGAAAAAGCAAGTAGAAAAAGAAACTAAGAGCTTAATTGAGGAGCAGGATGCCATGATAAAAACTAATATGCCTCCTAAACTAAAAGATCCAGGAAGTTTCTCTATTGTTTGCTCAATTGGAGAATTAAAAATAGACCAAGCCTTATGTGACTCAGGGGCTAGTGCGAGTTTGATGCCGCTCACTATCTTTGAGAGGTTAGGAACCAAGAAATTGAGTCCATCCGAATCCTCTTTACAATTTGCGGATGGATCAATTAAAACTCCTCTAGGCATACTAGAGAATGTTCCCATAAAGATAGGGAAATTTTTCATTCCTACCGATTTCATGGTGTTGGATATGAACGGGAATTCTAAATTCCCTATCATTCTTGGAAGGCCATTCTTGGTCACAGCTGGAGCAATAATAGATGTAAAGAATGGCAAGCTCTCTCTGAATGTAGAGGAAGGTAGGGTGGATTTTGATTTGACTAACTTATATAACAATCCTCCTTTTGAGAGTCATGTGTGCAGGATCGAGATAATGCCTCCAAAGGTGAAGGAAGAGCCTAATATGGAAGCAACTCCCAAACTTAGCATGACGAATGATGCACCAAATAATGATGAAATGGGAATTGCTCCTCACGTGGAGTTAAAACTTCCACCGGGAGGAAGTAAGGCCATGAAACTCAAAGTGAAAAGAGCAAAGTGAAACCACAATTGGCCATATGAACAAAATAGGCTCTTTGAAGGACTCCCTTGGAAGAGAAGTGTTCTTGCACTTCCAAGCCCAGTTGATCCCGATTGACTGAAAGAAGTATGGACAAGCTTAAGACCGTAAATAAGCGCTTATTGGGAGGCAACCCAAGTTTCCTTTCCCTTTTCCATTTGTTTTTGAATTTTATTTTTGAATAATTAGAGAAGATCAAGATAAGAAAGATCACTAATTGATGGTTTTGCCAAGTATTTTCAGGTTATGAAAGCAGTAATAGCAAAAAGTCAAGGAAAAATAGAGTCAGAAGTCATCACGCCCAGACTGTGACGGTGGTCACGGTCGTGATTAGCTAACCAAAGAAGATCAGAAAGGATCACGGCCCAGCCGTGATATCCATCACGGGCGTGATGAGAAGGACCCTGAAGATCAGAATGTATCACGACCTAGCCGTGATGGAACTCACGGCCTCGACAGGCCAGCTCCTATAGACCAGAATTGATCACGGTCTAGCCGTGATGAGCATCACGGTCGTGACACATTTTCCAACATCTCTTTGACCGGCATGTGAGCCAGCACCCTCCAACACCTCGGTGAGTTGTTCCATTTTTCTCCTCTCTCCGACTTGATTATTTACATTGGGGACAATGTAAGTTTTTAAGCTTGGGGTAGGGGTATTTTTGCAATTTTTTGCATTTTTCATGTTGCATTCATATAGGCATAATTTTTCATAATCACATGACTAGATTGCCCTTTTCTTAGAGTATGAATCCAATTGTGAGAACTTTGTGTCAAATGAATTGAGACAGTGAATTTTTGAACCCAATTTTTGTATTCTCGTGATAAGGCTAAAAATAAAAATGCTTGAGATGATCTTTTGATAGTTGATAATTAGCATGTGGTTCCCTGGAGTTGTGTTTCTCATTGAGTTTAAACTACTAAATGTGAGATTTTTGAGCCTAAAAAGGGTACTCATTAAATCTACCCCATTCTTTGTGATTGAGTGTTTTATTCCACTTGGATTGTGTTCTCTAGAACTTGACTTGAAACCGTTTTGAAACTTTAAAATTTTTTAAAACATATTTGAAAATGACTGAAGCACTAGGTATTTTTCTGGCCTTCTGAGCTTTGACTGATTAAATGATACCCCTTAGTTGCCCAATTTTGAGCCTAAAAGAATAAAATACTTTTCTTGGTAACTTGATTTATTTTGATGAATAATGCTTGGTATGACACCTTTTAAAGTATTTCAAAAAGGGTAAAAAGGTATATTGAAAAATAAATTGTGGGATGAGAAAGTTAGAAAAATATTTCTCTTAAGTTGAAAATCTCCCCTTCGCCAAATAAATAAAATAAAAAAATAAAAAAAATGGAGAAGGGGATGAGAAAAAGAAAGGAAATTGAGTGAATTGTCATATACCCTTAAACACTTGAGTGAGGTGAGAAGAGTGCCCGAATTAGTGAGAGATATGAATCTAGAGAACCTAAGCTTCTAATTGGACTTGAAATTGATTGTCTCTTGGTTACTTATTTGAATATGCCTGTCACTTGGATTAGTTACCCAGGTTCTTGGTTCACTATCCATGCTTTAATTGTTTATCTTTTCTGGCCTTAGCGATTGCTTGAGGACAAGCAAAATCTTAAGCTTGGGGTAGCTTGATGAGTGTGATTTCACCTCATATTTGATTGTCATTTTGCATGCATTTTCATATAGTTTAGGCGTCTCTAATTTGATTTTGGTTAGTTTTTTCCTTGGAACGGGTAAGGCGGTTTTGTGGTGTTGTTGTGCAGAAATTAAGGATTAAAATGCTCAAGATTAACCATGATGGAGCTTGCATGAAGATGGGGGTTGAAAAGTGAAGAAAATGAGCCAAACAGATCCCATCACGGCCTAGCCGTGATGAGCACCATGGCCATGATCGAGTAGAGCTGAAAAGAAAGAATGGAAAAATCAAAACTAGTCATGGCCAGCCCGTGATGTCCATCATGGCCGTGACATGTCAGCTGAACCAGACCCTCACAGGCAGAACTAATCACGGCCTAGCCGTGATGGTGGTCACAGCCGTGACAGACCAACCAGTGAAGCAACCTCCAAGGCAGAATCCGTCACGGCCTGGCCGTAATGCCCATCACGGCCGTGACACGCAATATATGGATCTTTAGAAACTGATTTGATCTGAATTTGTAATTGCTTGGGATTCAAGTTACCCTAATCTATAAATAGAGCGCTTAGGCTCGACATTTGGGGACTCTTAAACTTTTTGGGGCTGCTACCCTTAGGCAAAATTAGGATTTCTCTTCCTCTTCTTCTTCCCTTCTCTTAGGTTTTCATTCATGTTTTTGTTAATCAAGCTTGCCATGACCATGGCCATGGCCATGCTTGAGTAGTAGCTTTATTTCTAGGGACTGGGGCTATGCCCAAGATTTGTTTCATGTTATGAATTGATGTTTTCCCTTTGTTAATTTCGATTTCGCTTTCGATTTGGTTTCCATCGCATGAATTACTTGTGAATCTGGTGCGCACTTATTTGCATGTCATAGATACTCTAAGGAGGAACCTAGCGGTGAACTTAGGTATTGGATCTGGATCTATAGGAATCAAACTTAGGACTTAAATCACGAGAGTTAGAAGCGGTCCTTCGAGGGTTCATGAATTGTCACAGAACTTAAAGGGTTCAATTTAAATTCAATTACCACGAGAGTAGGGGTTGGTTTAATTGGGCACGGTTTTTGTAACCCGAGAGGGAGCATTAACTTATTGAGGATAAATTCGCCTTCAAAGCAATTTTGATAATTAACAAGGGGTAGTCAATTTGGTAACATGAACAATCTTGTTGGTAACCCAATTCCTAGGAATCTCTTTAGATTTGAAAAACCCTAATTGATTTACTTTCCTCTTTTAATTGATTGCATTCTTAAATATCTGATTTTCTAGTTAATTCCTATTACAAAAATCAAATCTTTTCCAAATGTTTTTTTTATATAGTCCAGTTTAATTGATTTAATAATTAATTGTTATTTGAGATCACGGTCTCTTTGGGATCAATCTTTTTATTACTTGGCCACGAATCCAGTACACTTGCCGGAGTCCACACATCACCAGTCGTATAAATCTCTCTTGGCTAACAACAAACTCTATAAACTCACCCACTCCAACTTTATACTCTTCCCTAAGACGTTTATTCCGATCCAACCTACGATACATCCATTTCCGATTCTCCGGAATATCCATTGCTGGCAATTAAATAGTCTGACCAACCCTACAATAACACTTATATATTACGGTGCATTCCAATAACTCCATCAATCTCGTTCTTATGACAAGGTATGAACCTATCCCATTCGAGAAGAAACCATTACCACACTCGGCTATTAATAGTTATTCCCATATTCAAATACCTTATACTTGACAAAATTTTGGCACATTTCCCATCAGTCTCCAAGTACACGACTCGAGCACGGTGAGAATCACCGCGATCAAGTATGCACCAGGAGAACAAAAGGAAATGCATCAGACCGAGATTTCAACAAGTATATAAGGCATTTGAACATTGAAATGACTATTGTACGAGTGTGAAAAAGGTTTTTTCCCAAACTGTCCCTTATAAGGATTGCAGCATACTTCAACAAATATATATTGAAGCATAATTCAATACAAACTTAGATAAAATATAGTAGCAAACATCCTATTAAGCTCCGCTCTCCACTAACAAGTAACACATAATTGTCAAACACATGCATAACTTCTAAATTAGCAACACACAACACGCATCCCGCCTTTTTAACAGGATCACATCCTATTGAGCCCTGCTCTCCACTAAGGCTATTCTAACTCATTAACCATAACAGAAGATACAAATTTAACTCTATATACAGAGCACAATTATAGCGACAAAAACGTTAATAAGGACATAAAGATGGCAATCAAGGCATAGAATTGACACATCCATCCTATTGAGCTTTGCTGTCCACTAACAAACAACATATAAAGGTTGCAACCACATGCATCAATTTTAATCTACCAGCACACAACCGGCATCCTATTGTGCTCAGCTCTCCACTAACAAACAACATATTCAATTGCAACCACATGCATCATTTCTAATCTACCAGCACACAACCAGAATCCTATTGAGCTCAGCTATTCACTAACAATCAACAAATCAATTCAAACTCTTCAAGAACCACTAGCAACAATGAAAAATATAGAATATTTGACCTACCTCAACTCCAAGCAAATAGTGAAACGGGTGACGACTAGAGCGGTTGTCAATAGGCAAAGAAAACTGTAAGAAAAAATAATAACATCAACAAAGGCTCATGTAATCAAAGTATAAACTTGGAAATCATTAACCTACTTGCACACTTGCCACTCATGAAAGTATAAACAAAACATTTTCATTACACATCAGTACCATAGCTTGTTTAAGCCGGGCATTGTTTTAGTGGCAAAGCAATAAAAAAAAGGTATGTTATGTACTTCAACAACTTATATAAGTGTGCCCAAAGTGTGTTGTGTGCAGGTGGCGTGAATGGAAGGGAAGAGAGTGTGGGGAACTGATAGTGCAGGAACCCTAAACAGAGGGTTAAAATAAAAGAAGTAATAAAAAGAAAAGTGGTAAAATGGAGCAATGCACATGAGACAAACCAGCGTAGCATGTTCACCAAGATGACTTGCGAAATCAAAAATCCTCTTAGGCAATAACCATAGCATAAATATCATAAAAGGTCAATCAAATTAAAACAATGATCATTCAGTTAAGTTATTTTCATTTTTAACATCACAAAAATATTATTTACCTTTAGCTACACCAAAGGAGGAATTTAAAAAGTAGAAACAAAACCAGATTAGAACCAATTGGATATATGCCAAAAGGTGGCAGAAATATAATGATCCTATAAACACTAAAATACCATAACTCAAGTAGTCATAAAGCAAGCAATTTTAAAGTACAATTAAAAACCAATCACTAGCAAAAATATATACTTTACAAATCATGGTAATTCAGGCTTTTCATCAAACACCCTACTATCATTACCCTCAACACCTATCATAATGTTTAAACAAGACAATAATCCCCAGAAACTTTACCCATTTGATCAATACCAAACAGTTTAGAAAGTAACAGAACAGAAAATCTAATTTTCAATGCTTAATAGCTTCAATCATCAACAGGCAACATCACATAGATCAAAGTTTCAACCAATCAAATAGTATAACAACATGAAGATTAAACAAAATACAACTTGCTACTCCACCTAATGAATGATGAGTGCAATCACGATCTTGGATTGAAAGAAGAAACGGAGGCACTTGAATAACCTACCTTCACATGCAGTTGCAGAGACGGCGGTGCGGCGGCCCAAGAGGGTGCTCTCTCAGCCGAGCAAAACCTGCAAACAGAGAGAGAGATAGATGCAGTAAGAGAGTGAGGGGGGAAGAGAGACGCGAGTGAGAGAGAGAAGAAGAGTGAAAGAGAGACGTATGCTTACCGTGGGGAGGAGGTGGTGGCCGGAGACTTGGCGACAAAGAGGAGCTGCTGCGCGTGAGAGAGAATAGAAGAAAAGAGAGAAATGGGGGAAGAGATGAAGGAAATCGCGATTTAGGGATTTTATTTTTAGCGACCGAATTATTCGGTCGCTAAATCGGTATGTAATACCCGCTAAAAAATGTCTTATTTAATTATGAAAGTGGCTTATTTAATTATAAGTAAGGTAAACATATTATAATTATGGGAAAATACTAAATTTGTTTGTCATGTTGTAAATAATTTAAATTAAGAATATTAGGAGTTTATAAATAATAAATAACTTATGCATTTTGAATAATTTAAGGATTTTATCCTTTTGCCCTCCAGTGTCAAGTAAGCACATGTTAGGGACTTGTCATTTTAGTGAGTATATAAGCTTAGTGTGAGGGTTTTGATAGCCGTCAAGAACCCTATTTGTGTTTGTGGTCACTCTTGAGAAAAGGAGGATAGGCACGACGATCCAATGGTGAAGGAGCACCTTCTTAACGTGATTTCTGCTGTTTGGGTGTGGAGAATTCGTCTCTAACGTATGTTTATTATCTAAACGCATCAAACCAGGTGAAGGATTGTGATTTTTTTGGGGTTAATTTTCGTGGATATTTTTGAGGGGTATGAAATGGGTTGATGATGGTTGAAATAGGGATGTTTGTGAGTTGTTTTGGGTGAATCCCTTTCATGAAAATCGTTTGTAAATGTTTAGCTTGATTACTCTTTGACTAATATGTTAATGATGAGTTATCATATCTGTTTGGTTGAACCCTAAAAATTGGGGGTGAGGAAACTCCAATGTTGGAGCTTGACGTTTGGTGTTTTCTTATGGGATCTCGGTTTTTGTCTGAGATTCTGACAGACATGCGAAAAAAAAAATTATAACTAGAGTTTTAGATATCAAATTAATATGAAATTGGTCTCGTTGGAAAACTAACATCTAGATATACATAGTGTATAAATTTCGTGATTTTTGGAAACCTGAGCTATTCTCGGTTACATTTTTAAAACAGGGTTAAGGCTGTCCCGAAGGTACCCTGACAGCCTACGCTCAGAAAATCATATCTTGGTTAATAAAATTCGGATTGAGATGAAACTTGTTGCATTTGAAAATTGAAGTGTTGGAGTATGATGTGGTTAGGTTTCGTGATTTTAGGAGATCTGAGGAGGTCGCAGTTTAATTTTTAAAACAGAGTATTGTACGTCTTGGATGTACTTAAACAGATTTTACTTCAAAATTTATATATGGAGTTGTAGAGTATCTTTTTATGTGAAACTAGTGTCATTTGACAGTAGACATGTAAGTATTGTTGTGGTTAAAATTTCAGAATTTATGGACCTCTATAATATTCCTAGTTTTCATTTAAAGTTGGCCTAGGCTTGCTGGAAACATTATCATCAGTTATGTATTGGTGGATTTATGACTATGCTATGATGTGTATCTCAGTGTGGTTGCCTTTTAAATGTTGATTCCATCCATGGTTGAATTTTAGTGAGGGCATTTATTCAATGGATTTTTATCTACGTTGTGAGTATATATTACATTAGATTATATTAATGTACATCTTGGAAAGTATCAATAAAGTGATGAAAGTGTGTGAATGAAATGATTGTGTTGTTGTCACCATGGCTATGATATGGAATAGAATAGTTGTGAATATGTTAAATTATGTGTTTGATTATATGATACGTGAATAAAGAAATTAGTTGTGATATGCTAAATGTGACTATGTGTATGTTCATGGTGTAACTTTTGAAATGAACTTATCAAGTGATGATAGTATGTGAATGAAACGACTACAATGTTGCCTATATGTAATTGTGATTGTGAATGTTATGAACTTCATTGAATACCTCTAAGATGGTTATTCAAGATTTATTATGAAGCACAGTGAGCGTACGTTATGATAAGGTATGATTTATTGTACTTGGTGCTTTGGTATGATGCTTAGACATTGGACAAGACTTGGTGTATTCGACCGGTCAACGGATTCGACCGGTATATAAATGTGACCGTCGGAGCGTGAGGCCTCTAGTGAAAAACCCCGGAGTTCGGAGGGTGGTTGTGTAGTGACCGAGGTCACTTGCCGGTTAGCTGGCTCGACCTGGATATAAATGTGACCGTCGGAGTGGGAGACTCTAGTGAACAACTCCAAGGGGATACACAAGCATCTTGCCCAATGGCAAATTGACTTCATAGCAAGTGAAGATTTGCTATGTAAGCTTATATACAATGTGAAGAAGTCAATGAGATATTTATGGAGATGCTTATATATATTGTACTATTTTGCTATTATGTTTTGTTTATCCCTCACCGGGTTCTGAGACTCACCCCCGCCCTTTTTGGTTTTAGCTTCAGGTATTCCACGAGTGGAGCCATCTCAGGGAGCCCATGCACTTGTGTAGTGCGGGTAGCTGTTGCTGTTTCAATTTCTAATGGGTGCTCAGAACGACTCTATTGCATTTAATGAAGTTCTGCTTGAAGCCAACATCTGAGAGAATATCTTTAACGGATCCTAAATGCTTGAAGACTATAAATACAGAAGTCATTGAAGATGAAGAAAAAGAGAATACACACTGCATTAAAACGTCATTACTCTGCTCATTAATTCTTTTATTCTTTCATTCTGTATTCTTCAAACATTTGAAGTTATTACGCAGACTTTCCTAGACTCACATTTAAACCACTCTGAGTGTTAGTGAAAGATTTACTTGTGAGAAGTTGTATTTTTTACAAACCCTATCTCTCAAACAAACCTAAGTGAGCCTGGAGAGGCTAGGTGTGAAAATAATACTTACCTTGAGCCTGAAGAGGCTGGGTGTGCAAATAATACTTGAGTCTGTAACCTTATCAGTTATAGTGGATAAATCTTGGTCTTTGCCAAGAATTTGGGCGTAGCTATTTGATTTGAAGAGTGAACCAGGATAAATCACCGTGTTAATCTCTCTTTCATAAACTCTTTAATTGCTTTAGTTTTTCTTGCGTCTATCGGTGGTGTATTTGCAAAAGTCATCCATCCATCCTGTATTCTTCCACTCGTCCAAATCTGCTTTCTGTTTGCGAAAAGATTTCAGCTTTGCTTAAATTCTGATAAACACAATTCAACCCCCCTTCTCGTGTTTATAGTTGCCTATTTCAGTTGGTATCAAAGCTCGGCCTGCGGGTTGAGCATCTAACAGATGTAGAGGTAAAAGGTCCCGAAGAATAGACATGACTACTGGAGCTAGTTCAAGTGGAAGTCATCGATCAAGGAGCTTCCCTAACCGCACCTCCTTACTTAAATGGAGAAAACTACAACTACTTGGAAGGATAGATTTCAATGGTTCATTCTATCCACAAACTCTGATCTTTGGGATATCATCACAGATGGTCCATTCATTCCCAAGAATGATGATAACACTGACAAACCAAAAACTCAGTGGACTGCTGCAGAAAAATCAAAATGGGAGTTGTACCACAAAGCCAGATACAACATCATTTGTGCTCTCGGTCCGGAGGAGTTTGAAAAGGTATGTTCTGTGACTCTGCAAAGAAATATGGGACACCTTAGTTGTCACACATGAAGGAACAGTAAAGGTCAAAGAGTCAAAGATTGTCATACTTGTTAGAAAGTATGAACTGTTCATCATGGAGGAAGGAGAATCTGTTGCTCAGATGATAAGAAGATTTCAAACTATCATCAACGGTTTAAAATCTCTTGGCAAAGTCTATACCAATCTTTGAGAAGGTTGGTAAGATTAAGAAGTCTACCTAAACAGTGGAGACCTTTGGTCACTACTATCTCCCAAGCCAAGGATCTCAATACCTTGACTATGGATGAACTTCTTGGAACACTCACTGTGCATGAGCAAGAACTTGGAGATGAAGCTGCACCAAAGAAGGGCAAGTCAATTGCTCTGAAAACTGATCAAAAGTCAGCAAAAGGTTCCAAGGCTCTGAAGGCAGATGAGTCATCCAGTGATGCTGACCTATCAGAACTCGAGGATTCTGAGAGTGATGAAGAATTGTCTCACCTGATCAGGAAGATAAAGCTTCTCCTACAGAAAAAGAAGTTCAAGAGGGATAGGCCATTCAGAAGGTTCAACAAGGACAAGAACTTCAAAGAATCCACCTCAACAGACAAAAGTCCAATTGTTTGCTATGAGTGCAAGAACCCGGTCACTTAAAGGCTGAATGTCCTCAACTCAAGAAGGCCCCTTTTAAGAAATTCTTCAAGAAGAAGAAGAAAGGAATGATGGCTACTTGGGAGGATCTGGAGTCAACATCTTCTAATGAAGAAACTGAGGAAAAAGCCAATCTCTGTTTGATGGCCAACACTGACTCAGACTCTGACGATGAGGTACATCCTGACAATGAGGAATTACTTGATGCCTATGAGGAGTTGATGGAGGAATCCAACTGCTTATCTAAAGCCTTCAAATCCCTCAAGAGAGAGTATGTAAAGCTCACCAGTGAGCATAAACAAAAATCTCAAGAGTGCGAGAAGCTGGCTAAAGAAAACAGTGAGCTGAAGACCGAAAGGTCTAATGAAGCTAAGATCTCAAGTGAAACATCACCATCTGAAGAAGTTGAAAAACTTCAACAGAAAGTGGAAGAGCTCACTTCTGATCTTGCCAAATTTGTTAATGGTAGGGACAATCTGACTAAGCTACTTGGTAGTCAGAAGCACTCTCTTAACAAAGAAGGTATTGGATATGTCCATCAGACACATCATAAAGTATCAACTATAGCTTCTAAAGTATCTGTTAAGTCAACTGTAACCAAATCAACACCTATTTGTAACTTTTGTGGAAAAACTGGGCATGTTATGTCTAAATGTATCCATAAGAAGAGAAGGAAGTCCTCACAGACTCCTAGAACTAACAGAAAAGGACCCAGAAAAATATGGGTACCTAAAGATCAAATAATCTCTATTGCAGATGTCCTCAACAAGACAAAGAAAACACCACTGCTGGTACCTAGACAGTGGCTGCTCGCGACATATGACAGGAGAAAGGTCTACGTTCCTAGACCTCCAACTTAAGAAAGGAGGACACGTTGCCTTCGGAGGGAATCAGAAAGGGAAGGTTATAGAAATTGGTACTATTGGTGGTAAACCCCCTCTTCCCTCTAAATCTAATGTTCTCTTGGTTAAAGGATTAAGACACAACCTGCTTAGCATAAGTCAATTATGTGATAGTGATTTTGATGTTTCCTTTACCAAGGATGTATGCATAGTTAAAGACTGTAGTGGCAAAACCTTTTTAGCTAAAAGGCAACAAAATATTTATAAGATTGAACTGTCTGATCTCTTAGATCAAAGTGTAACCTGTCTGATGTCTAAAGAGGATGAGAGATAGGTATGGCATAAGAAACTAGGACATGCTAGTATGAAACTAATTTCTGAATTAAAAAGTAATAATCTCGTGAGAGGGTTGCCTGATATTAGCTTTAAGAAAGATGTCTTGTGTGATGCATGTCAGAGAGGTAAACAGATAAAATCAAGTTTCAAATCTAAAAACCAAATATCAACCTCTAAACCTCTTCAGTTGTTACACATGGATCTGTTTGGACCAGTTAGTGTTGCCAGCCTGGCTGGAAGAAAATATGGATATGTCATAGTTGATGACTATTCTAGATACACATGGGTACTCTTCCTAACACACAAGGATGAGTCTTTTAAGGCTTTCTCAGTATTCTGCAAAAGAGTACAAAATGAGCAGGGTTTCTGTATTTCTACCCTTAGAAGTGATCATGGGGAGAATTTGAAAATGAACAGTTTAGACAGTTCTGTGAGAAGAATGGAATCTCTCACAATTTCTCTGCACCTAGAACTCCACAGCAAAATGGAGTGGTTGAGAGAAAGAACAGATCTCTGCAAGAGATGGCTAGATCTATGCTCAATGAAAATAATCTCCCTAAGTACTTCTGGGCAGAAGCTGTAAACACCGCTTGCTACGTACAAAATAGAATACTTATTAGGCCTTTTCTAAAAAGGACTCCTTATGAATTGTGGAAAGGAAAAAGCCCCAACATATCTTATTTTCATGCTTTTGGATGTGAATGTGTTATTCTGAATACCAAAGATAATCTTGGAAAGTTTGATTCTAAGGTTGATAAAGGTATTTTCGTAGGATATTCTGAAAAGTCTAAAGCTTTTAGAGTTTACAATTCAAGAACTTGTATTATTGAAGAATAAATTCAATGATGGATTAAAGACTGATAAAGAACTATCAGATCTAGAAGATGATCTTGCAGGTCTTGATATAAACAAGCCAGACAGTCAACAATCCGATCTAACCAAAACAGAACCTGTGCCTGAGGCTGAAAGACAAGTGAAACAATCGAGTCAGCAGACAAGTCAAGATCTTCATGTTGATCTCAAA
This sequence comes from Sophora flavescens, assembly GCA_030762895.1. NCBI lineage: Eukaryota > Viridiplantae > Streptophyta > Magnoliopsida > Fabales > Fabaceae > Sophora > Sophora flavescens. Next base: position 134,382,881 of record CM061069.1, read on the forward strand.
AGGGATTGGAAGTTCAATACTCATCATCCTAAGGATCTTATTATTGGAAATCCTTCTGAAGGAGTAAGAACCATATCCACATTAAGAGAATCAAGCAATGTGGCCTTTATTTCAGATTTGGAGCCTAAACGCATTGAAGAAGCTCTTGAGGATGAAAGCTGGATTCTTGCTATGCAATAAGAACTTAACCAGTTCACCAGAAATGATGTATGGACTCTTGTCTCTAAGCCTAAAAATAAGTCAGTTATTAGAACAAGATGGGTCTTCAGAAACAAATTGGATGAAGATGGTAAAGTTGTCAGAAATAAGGCAAGGTTAGTAGCTCAAGGCTATAACCAACAAGAAGGTATTAGTTATACTGAAACCTTTGCACCTGTAGCTAGAATAGAAGCCATACGCATTTTAATGTCATATGCTGCACAACACCAAATTACCCTGTTTCAAATGGATGTAAAAAGTGATTTTCTAAATGGTATAATTGAAGAAGAAGTGTATGTTAAACAACCCCCTGGTTTTGAGGATACTGATAAACCAGATCACATTTTCAAACTTAAAAAGGCATTATATGGTTTGAAACAAGCACCTAGAGTATGGTATGATAGACTTAGTTCTTTTCTCATGCATAATGGTTTTACTAGAGGACAAGTAGACACTACTCTGTTCAAAAAATGCTCTAAAGAGAACTTTATTATAGTTCAAATATATGTTGATGATATTATTTTTGGAGCAACTAATGAAAAGCTGTGCAAGGAATTTTCAAGTCTAATGCAAGCTGAATTTGAAATGAGCATGATGGGAGAATTGAAGTTCTTCCTTGGATTACAAATCAAACAAACAAGTGATGGAATTTACATTCATCAACAAAAATATACCAAGGAGATACTCAAGAAATACAAAATGGAAAATGCAAAGCTCATGAAAACCCCTATGCAGCCCAATGCAACACTAAGCAAAGATGATGAAGGTAAAAAGGTAGATCAAACTGTCCACAGAGGTATGATTGGCTCTCTACTGTACTTAACTTCAAGCAGACCTGACATTCAATTTAGTGTCTGTATGTGTGCTAGATTCCAATCTGATCCTAGAGAATCTTATCTTAAGGCTGTAAAAAGAATATTTAGATATTTGCTTGGAACTACTGATCTTGGTTTGCTGCATTTAAGATCAAAAGAATACAGATTAGTGGGATATTGTGATGCTGACTTTGCTAGAGACAAAATAGAAAGAAAAAGCACCAGTGGAGGATGTCACTTCATTGGAGCAAGTTTAGTCTCATGGTCAAGCAAGAGGCAGACAACCATTGCCTTGTCTACTGCTGAAGCAGAATACATTTCTGCTGCTAGTTGCTGCTCTCAACTCTTATGGGTAAAATATCAACATGAGGATTACTCTATTTATTAACATAACATATCTGTATGATGTGATAATTCCAGTGCCGTATGCTTAACTAAAAATCCAATTCAGCATTCTAAGGCTAAGCATATTGAAATCAAACATCATTTCATTAGGGATTATGTTCAAAAGGACATCTTTGATATTAAGTTTGTTAAAACTGAAAATCAATGGGATGATATTTTCACTAAACCCCTCGCAGAAGAAATGTTTTTATTTATTAGAGATAATCTAAACATGCATTGCATTGTTGAATGACTTGTATGAATGTTAACGAGTCTATGCTAAATCTGTCATTACTCCTATATACATGTTCTTTCAACTAAGCATTAGTTCGGGGGGAGTAATGATACAATAATTTAAGTGGAATATGTCTAATATGCTTGCTACATTACTATGATTTTCTTAACATGTTATCTTGCCTTTAACATATCTCATAAATAAAACTTGATAACCCTTTTTTTTTATGTTGACAAAAAGGGGAGAAAGGGAGAAATGAATAGAGAGAATGGGAGAAATGAAAATGGGAGAATATGAGAAATAGAATGGGAGAATGAATATGATATGACCTGTTCACTTAAGAAAATTTCAACCTGTCTATATATGCTATTTTCTTTGTTGATATTTTGAGGTTCATTAAATCATCTCAATGTTTGTCATCATCAAAAAGGGGGAGATTGTTAAGTCTTTAAAATGTCTGATGTGCATTTCCCTAAGTTTTGATGAGAACTAAACATTGGTTAATGATTTAATTAACCTTCATATTGGTTGCTAACCTATTTATCGAGTTTGCAGATTAAATAAGAGAATCATTCGTCCAACAGTGTAATGATAAAAACTCATGTCCAACACACAAGTGTTTTAAACAAACGTCCAGCACTGTAGTGATTGAAGCGCACGTCCAAAACGCAAGAGAAACAAACCCGCGTCTACTTAAAGTATCAGAATAGTGCGTCAATCAAAGTATCAGAAAAGCTCGTCCATTGAGGTATCAGAATTATCCGTCTCATCCACTAGAGTAATAGAAGTACTCGTCCACTAAAGATGACAGAAGCGCTCGTCCACTAGTCTTTGGACTTGCTAAGTCCTTAATATGGAGCTCATCTACTAGCCCGAATGAAAACTCAAATGACTAGATCGACGTGATTATTTTCAAGATGGAAGCACTTATCTTATGAACGCGAATTCTCTGAGGATTATCAGAATCATTTTTCAAAAGCCAGAAAGAGACTTGAAGTCTTCTCTCCTACTCAGTTTCACGATTATCAAGAAAAGTCAGAAGACTACTCTCTCAAGCAACCTTGGATAATCTAAAAGAATGCGTCCAACATGCTTTATTCCACAAAAAGGGGAGTGTACTTAGCAAAGTACAAAAAGCTCTCTGCCCAACTCTGACATGGCTGTATCTCAATGCATAAAGCCATGATCCTACATGTTAGAGTACAACCAACGTTCCTATTGCATTAATGGCTGCTCAGAACGACTCTATTGCATTAATGGGTGCTCAGAACGACTCTATTGCATTTAATGAAGTTCTGCTTGAAGCCAACATCTGAGAGAATGTCTCTAACGGATCCTAAATGCTTGAAGACTATAAATACAGAAGTCATTGAAGATGAAGAAAAAGAGAATACACACTGCATTAAAAAGCCATTACTCTGCTCATTAATTCTTTTATTCTTTCATTCTGTATTCTTCAAACATTTGAAGTTATTATGCAGACTTTCCTAGACTTCACATTTAAACCACTCTCTGAGTATTAGTGAAAGAACTGCTTGTGAGAAGTTGTATTTTTTACAAACCCAATCTCTCAAACAAACCTAAGTGAGCCTGAAGAGGCTAGGTGTGAAAATAATACTTGCCTTGAGCCTGAAGAGGCTAGGTGTGCAAATAATACTTGAGTTTGTAACCTTATCAGTTATAGTGGATAAATCTTGGTGCTGCCAAGGACTGGACGTAGCTATTTGATTTGAAGAGTGAACAAGGATAAATCACCGTGTTAATCTCTCTTTCATAAACTGTTTAATTGCTTTAGTTTTTCTTGCGTCTATCGGTGGTGTATTTGCAAAAGTCATCCACCCATCCTGTATTCTTCCACTCGTCCAAATCTAGCTTTCTGTTTACGAAAAGATTTCAGCTTTGCTTAAATTCTGATAAACACAATTCAACCCCCCTCCTCGTGTTTAAAGTTGTCTATTTTATGTGTCGTCCTCATCTTTTCCTGAATTATCCTTACCTTTTATGTGGTTTCTTGCACTATCTCAGGTCCTAACACAACACTATCACCAGGTTCACTCCAACACAAAGGTGTCCTACATCTCCTCCCATACAAAACTTCATAAGGTGCCATCCCAATACTGGAATGGCAACTGTTGTTGTAGGTGAACTCTATTAGGGACAGAAACTTGTCCGAACTACCAGACTATTCTAGCACACATGCAAGTTCTAAGCAAGTCCTCTAAGGACCGGATGATTCTCTCAGATTGACCATCCGTCTACGGGTGGTAAGCTGAACTTAACCTAAGCTTGGTATCTAAGGCCTCGTGCAAACTAGTTCAAAATCTAGAGGTAAACCTTGGGTCTCTATCTAACGCTATGCTAGAAGGTACACCGTGTAACCTGACTATTTCCTTGATATACAACCAGGTTAACTTTTCCAAAGGGTATTCCATGTTCCTAGGGATGAAATGGGCAGACTTAGTCAATCTATCCACAACAACCCAAACCGCTTCATAACCGGCTGGAGTCCTCGGGAGTCCAGACATGGCAATACTGTCCTATTTCCACTCTGAGATACTCAAAGGTTGGAACTTTCTCGATGGCTTCTGATGTTCTATCTTAGCCTTTTGGCACACTAAACAAGCATACACAAACTCAGCCACATCTTTCTTCATCCTAGGTCACCAAAACATCCTCTTAAGATCTTGATATATCGTAGTGGCACCTGGGTGCACACTCAGTCCACTCCCATGTCCTTCTTCAAGGATTAACTTCCTAAGCTCCGGGACATCCGGTATACAAACTCTATCTTTGAACCTCAAAACCCCATCACTTTCGTCCTTAAAACTAAGGTCTCTGCCTTGAGCAAGTAACTCCATCTGGTCTAAGAGAAACTTATCTAACTTTTGGCCTTCTCTAATCTCATCCATCAAACTATTGGTAACATTCAAGGCTCCAAGCCTAATGCTCTTAGGGGTCACTTCCCAAGCTAGACTTAGGTCTTTAAACTCCTCGATCAAATCCATCTCCCTAACCATCAAAGCGGAGACGTGCTAGGTTTTTCTACTCAAAGCATCGACCGCTACATTGGCCTTTCCTGGGTGGTAGGTCAGATCAAATTCATAATCCATTAAGAACTCCATCCACCTACGTTACCTCATGTTCAACTCCTTCTGATCAAACTTCAACATCTTATGGTCACTAAAAACCTCAAACTTAGCTCCATACAGGTAATGCCTCCAAATCTTTAAGGCAAACACCACAGCTCCTAACTCTGGATCATGTGTAGGGTAGTTCTTCTCGTGGGTTTTCAACTACCTAGAGGTGTGAGCTACTACCTTACCATCTTGCATCAACACTCCACCTAAACCTTTCTTCGATGCATCACAATACATTACGAAAGGTTTACTAGGATTAGGCAAAACTAAAACTGGTGATGAGGTTAACATATCCTTCAGGGTTTGGAAACTCTCCTCACACTTAGAGTCCCACAAGAACAATTGTTCCTTCTTGGTGTGACGGGTTAAGGGTAAAGCTATCTTAGAAAAGTCTTCTATAAACCTCATATAGTACCCTGCTAAACCCAAGAAACTTCTAATCTCGGTCACCGACTTTGGCACTTCCCACTGGAGCACAGCCTCTACTTTAGTCGGGTCCACGACTATCCCACCTTTAGAGATCACGTGACCCAAGAAACTCACTTCCTCCAACCAAAACTCGCACTTAGACAACTTAGCATACAACTGCTTCTCCTTAAGGGTCTGCAAGACGACCCTCAAGTGTTCCTCATGTTCCTCCTTGGTCTTGGAGTACACTAAGATGTCATCTATGAAAACCACCACAAACTTATCCAAGTAAGGGTGAAAGGTCTTGTTCATATAATCCATGAACACAGCGGGAGCATTAGTCACACCAAAAGGAATAACCAAATACTCATAGTGACCATATCGCGTCCTAAACGTTGTCTTCGGGATGTCCTCGGACTTAACCTGAATCTGATGGTATCCTGACCTCGAATCTATCTTTTAGAAAACACAAGCTCCGATCAACTGATCCATAAGATCATCAATCCTAGGGAGGGGATACCTATTCTTAACGGTCACTTTGTTGAGCTGTCAATAGTCGACACACAACCTCATACTGCCATCTTTCTTCTTCACCAACAACATTGGCGCTCCCGATGGGGATACGCTAGACCTGATGAACTATTTCTGCATCAGATCCTCTAATTGTTCCTTTAACTTAGCTAGCTCTAGAGGAGACATTCTATAGGGTGCTATGGATATAGGCTCAGTGTCGGGCACTAAGTCTATCATAAGCTCCACATCTCTCTCTGGGGGTAGTTCGTAAACATCCCCCGGAAACACTTCAGAAAATTCTCACACGACAGGCACGCTATCGACATCAGGAGGGCTCTCGACTTCCAGGGAAGATAACATTATGAACACTTAGGCCCCTTCGTTCATTGAAGCCTTAACTTGGTTGGCAGAGAGAAAGCTAGGAACCCTAGACTCCACTGGTGAACCTTAATTAGACTCTTAGGCCAGGAAATCAAAAAGGGGAAGAACGAGAGGGACGAGCTGTACGAATCTTGCCTTATTTGAAGGTTTAAACATCGAATACGATGATCACGTCTTCGCAGCGATGTTCTCCTATCAAAGAATGGTGAAGAACGGTTCAAGAACGGATTACCTTGAGTGAGTTTTATAGAGACGGTTGATGGAAATTGAGAGAAAAAGACAAGGGAGGCAGCTCTGAGTGCTGGGACGTGATAGACTAGGGTTTAGATCGTGTTTTAGGGGTTAAAAACGGGTTGGAATACGATTTGGCCTTAAAAAGAACCTATAACATGTTTTCTGGTTCTGCAAGTATTCACGGGGAGAACTCCCGTTTGCAGGGCGAGCCAGAGAACCAATTTCTGTCAGCTGGATTCGCGGGGCGAACCCAAAAGCGCAAAGCTGAATTTTAGATTTTCGCGGGGCGAGCAAATGCTCTCGGGGCGAGGCCGAAACAGTCGAATTTGGCCAAAACACGTGAAATAAGACTTGTAGATAATTCTCTTAGCTTTCCAACGCCACAAAGATCACCTCGATCGGACATCTAGAACTCAGAATATGATCAAAACGGTGAAACATGTTACCAAGACTCTAAAACAATTGAACCTTTCTACGGTTAAACCTTCCCAACATGAACTTAGACATCAAGAACAAGCATATATAAGCTAAGCTAAGTCTAACACATTAACATTTATTAATGTAGGGTGGAATTCAGGGTGTTACGTAGGGTGGATAAATATCATTGAAAAGAACATGCCATAGGAAGGGACATATGAGCTGGAAGAGTGCACTCATTGGTAAGTTAATTACAAAAAAAAAGTATATACATAGAAGAAAACATTACCTTCCTGATTTCATCCAAAAGGTTATAAAAGGGAGCATTGTGGGGACCATGTTCGTTATGGCAAAGCTCGTGCAACATGGTATCAAGAATCTGCTCATAAGGGAAGAAATCCTAGTCGTGGTTAGGCCACGTCTTAGCACTCCGTTTGACAAAATTAACTGAAACAACTAAGAAAGAGCACGAAAAATTAGAAACTTGCTGTTCTGATTTTTAGAAGTACAGTTAAACTATGATTTTCGGTGGTTTATACATGAATCAATCTAATAAAATCTAAAAGTAAATCCCTTCTTTTGATTCCACACACAGGGGTTAATACTTTTTTTGGAAGGAATTTTTTTTATTAAAAGTAGCAATGCAGCATCACAAGGGGTGCCGTTGCACAAAGGGATCAGAGAAGGTAAATTACAGACACATGGTCACACAAAAAGGTCAGCACCCAAAAAAGTCACCAAACCAAAAAGAAAGCACACCTAAAATCACAATCAAGTGACGCCATAGCCAAATAGAATACAATAAAAACCCAATATTGAGAATTATAAAAAAGAAAAACAATTAACCACCAGCATTGAATAACAGAGAGCTGCTCAAATGTAAAACCGCATAGTCTGACTCATGCTGATCTTATAATAAGTTACATTTGTCCAAAGGCTCAAAGTTTGTATTTACAAAAAAAATATTAGTTTAAAGCCTTTTATTGATTATTAAAAAAAACCATCAGACTCAATAGAAGTTACTTCACATTGCAAATCAAAATTGGTACACAAGGAGTGAGGTTCTGCAACAAAATCAAACAGAGATTTCTTAAGCACCTAAGAGAGAATGATTAGTTATATATCCTCCAATATGATCAAATCAAACAGAGAATAACTAGAGGCTACTCTTTTTCATATGTTCTGGAATGAATGATGATACCTAAGAGTTATAATAGCGTTTGAATCTCTGTTGAGCAAATAAAAAATAGCATAAGCAGCTTTTTGAAATCGATCTTTCTCTGGACAACATAATTTGATTAATTTCACTGCGAATAAAAATAACAAATAGCTCTGAATCTAACTTCTTCAAATAGCATTCAATAACAAATATTGAAGAATAAGTTTAGAAGTGAATGAAACATGACTCGCCGATTTGGGGAAAATCTCCAAAAACCTAACCAAAAGAATTGAAAGCGAAATTGGTGCGTGCGGAAGGAGACGACGTGACGGCAAGACGGCGGGACGCGGTTGGATGGTCAGAGCGCGGTGGTGACGAAGTCCAATGGAGGTGGTGCGAACGAGAATGATTCACGTCGGTGGTGCGTGCGGAGGGAGACGGCACTACGGCGGGACGACAAGACCACAAGACAGCGACTGGAGGGACAGAGCGGGCGGTGACGAGGTTGTGTGAACGAGAATTGGGGTTGGGGCAAATGATTCACGGCGGTGAGGCTCGAACGGTTTGGGTAAGGTTTTGTGAAGCAAAAATAATGAGAAGGGAGGGTTTTGTGATGCAAAAATTAATTTGGCGTTGTTTAGAAAAATCCCGCGGGAAAAGACAAATTCACCCAGACGTTTTTTTTATTTTATTTTAATCAAATTATTTTTTTAATTTCAAAATTATTAAGTAGCATTATAGTGACTGAACTATACAACTGTAGGTATATGTAATCTATACCCACAATTTCTAAATGTATCACTAAAGTATATAGTGAAGAAATCAAACATCCATATATAGGTATATGTCATTTATACCTACAGTTATAAATATATCACTGAATGGTATAGTGAAAGAATCACATATATGTGGGTATATATAATCTATATCCACAATTTTCATCTAGTCACTAAAACATATATTAACCCATCAAGGCATTCGTAGGGATATGATACTCATACCCACGGTCTATTTTAAATATGTAGCTATATGATATTTATACTTACGCTTTTAGCTATTGTCACTACAAGTGTCCATAGGTATATGTCAAATTTCTTATAGTGAAAAACTATAATCTATGTGGAAAAACCACTTATTTAGATAAAATGAGACAAAAATAATGTAAATGGGTGATTCCAGGTCAAAAAATGACCCAAAACCACCCCTTCCGATGGATGAGGAAGAAAAAAAGAAGAAGAGTAGAAGTAAGGTTGAGAGAGAAAGGTGACTCTAGGTTTTTCGAAACTGCTCAACAAAGGTTCCTATATGATGTTAACAATTTTTTTTACACTAATGATACATTGCAAGTAAATCTTAAAAAATTCAGTCATTATCTTGGTAAGAGAAGAGTCAAATCCCAACAAATCGAATGATTGATTCATTATCTAATTAAATTCAAGCTATGGGCGTATGCATCATGTGACAGTTTAAAATTCTATTATTTGATCACTCATAGTATGATATATAGATGATATTTTTATTTATATTTATAAATGGCGTATTCATTCAAAACAATATATGGTATACGAAAATAATGAACCTCACTCATGTAAACATGTTTATGCCAAGTATATTCACAAAAGAAAACGTTTTTAGAATAGTTAATGAAGCAAATCAATTGTTGCCTACAGTTTTGATTTTCAAAAGATTTATATTCCATTTTATAGACTTTTTAATATGATTCACATTAATACTAAGTGAGAACATGACAAAGCATTTGATTTGTCTTTATATATGTACATTGACTGTAGACCAAAGTAAGGCGTTGTCTAAATGAATCGAGAATAAAGCTCCCACCCCCTATCCTTCTCGGCTCTCAATCTATCGAAATATGTTTGGTCCTAAATAATATTTAAGGATTGCTCCCTATCAATTAAGATTTTTTCATACATAAAAACTTGAAGACGAACCCTTAATTACTTACTTAAAATACATGAATATGTTATCACTCGAATAAATCACGTGTTGGTAAACAATTTGTTATACTAACACCCGCATTTGACTGCATGTTTTGGTTTCTCAAAAGAATATATTCCATTAAAGTTTTATTTTTAGTCTTATCCAACTTAAAGTTGATACTAAATCAGAATATGAAAAAGCTTCTGCCTTGTCTCTATTTACATCCCAACACACCGGGTTTGCACTTGAGGACATTGAATATATATATAAATAAAAGGTCAAAGTAAGAAAAATATATTATTATGAATAATTTTTTAAAATGATATTATAAAATAGTATTAGGATCACATCATTAATGTGGTTTATTTTTTGTTTAAATCGTCCATATTGGAAAGCCAATTGACTAAAATCAAGTTGATTCATATAAGAGGATAAATTTTTTCTCAATATCTATTTTTTTTCATTTACAAGATTCAAACTCAGAACAAGTCGAATTGCCGATCACCAATATCCAGGGTAACTTTCTGCATCGAATGCTATTGATGCCGATCCAATGAACAACATGCCAAGTTGGCAAGTTCAAATTCGAGCGTGACATTATCCATATGGCCAGGTTCATCAATTGCTTCCCAACAGCAAATAGGTGTAAGAAAGCAACGTCAAACTTAGCAGATAAGGAATGAAAAAGAGGTTAGGGGTGAGCGTAATTCTAGTAGTCGGCATAGATCCTCCGATCATTATAATACAAGCACAAAAAATAAGATCAAAATAAAAATAATTAAGGTGAATTCTTGGTACCACCCTAATTTTAAGAGTAATATTTATCCTGTATACGTGTCCCAATCAGGTGATGACACCTCAGCTTAAGTGAGACACCTTATTTATTGCTTGGAAATATTTTCATTCTTTATTTAAAAATCCTTGTTTATTTTGTCATTCTACTTTAGACCCCAGGAGGACTTGCAAAATAAAAAGTTAAAACCAGATTTTACCTTTTCTATTTACTCATTGATTCTGGGAATCTTAGTTGCAAAAGTTAAAACTTAAAAAATGGATCTCATGCAAATTTGAATCTTTAATTCCTCCACCACCTGAGCATCGAGGAGTCGTCGCTGCACATGTCTCTTCTTTCCTCTATCAAACACCATTAACAAAAAGGAGAGGAAGAGCTTCCAAAACCACCATTCCCACTTGTTGCCATCTCTGCTACCAACAAAAATAAACTTCTAGCTTCTTCCAAAAGCTTATTATTTTCACTTTTTTTTAAGCAATGACGGAGAGTCGTAGATCTACAGGCACTGTGAAATGGTTCAACGCGCAGAAGGATGTCAGATTATAGCTCCCGGCGATGGCGACGAGGGCCTCTTCGTCCATCTCACTTCCATCCGATCCGAACTTCACCGGGCCTTATTGGAGGGCCACACAATAGAGTTCACCGTCGATTACGGCGACGCCAGACGAACCATGATCGCCGATGTCACCTTCGTGGTTAGATCTTACTGATCTCGCCGTTTTGATGATTTTCACAATGGCGGTAGGATGGGTATAGGAGGAGGTGCTGGATACGTCGGTTATGGAGGGCGCTATGGCGGCAACGGAGGGATTGGTCGGAGAGGAGGAGGTTACGGTGGTGGAGGTTCTGAGTGTTATAATTGTGGACGAATTGGTCATTTGGCGAGAGACAGTTATCAGGGAATGGGTGGTGGTGGTGGTTGGAATCGGAGACACGGTGGCGATGGCGGAGGTGGAGCGGTGGAGGTGGATGAGGGTGTTTTAACTGTGGGGAGGAAGGGCATTTTGCGAGAGACTGTTCCAATTAATGTTGAAAAAATGAGTGAGATTCTGAATGCTCTATTGAACCGTGAGTCTGTTAGCATGAGACATGGGGGCGGTGGTGGATTAGGGTTCCTTGATTGATGCTCAGGTTCTAGAGGAAGGAGGTAAATGCTTCAAGATTAGAATTTGGATGAGAGATCCATTGTTTAAGTTTTAATTTTTGCAAATAAGAAGCCTAGGATCAATGAGTAAATAGAAAGAATAAAATCTGATTTTAACTTTTTATTTTACAAGTCCGTCCTCCTGGGGTCTAAAGTGGCATGGAAAGATAAAAAATAAAGTGAGATTTTTTTAATAAAGTATGATATTATTTCCAAATAATAAATACGGTGTCTCCCTTAAGCTGAGGTGTCATCACCTGATTAGGACACATATGCAAGGTAAATGTTACTCTTAAAATTGGGATGGTACCGAAGAATTCACCAATAATTAAAGCCAACGAAGGTTGGTACAGTCATTGGTAAGAATACGACTCATAACCAATAAGGTCATGAGTTCGAATCTCACTACTAATGTAAGTACATCTAAGCGCTCCTTGAGCCCTGAGGCCTACCCTGGCCTTGGCGAGCCCACAGGACCTTACTCACCTAAACTTTTTTGTAACTAGAGAAATGATATTTGAACATATTTTCAGACACCATAACTCTTGACACCGTATATTATATGATTTTTGGTAGCTTTTGAAATGTATAGGAGAGAGAAAATATGATAAGTAAATATGGGATATTATAAATATACAGTATTGATATCTGGAAATGTGTTCAAATATCATTACTACTTTAACTGATATAATCTTAATAATATACAAAAATTAGAGAGCAACTTATTTAGAAAAGTGGTTGTGCTGCGCCAATCGCGGCCAAGCTACAACCCGGGGTTGTTAAGAAGGGCACCGGAGCAGCATCTTTGTTTATCTTTGACAGTTGTACGTATTTTTGGTATCTAACATATATATATATATATATATATATATATATATATATTTATTTATTATTATTTTTTCTCTCATCACATATATTTAGCGCTTCAAAATAATCCATCACCACATGATATCTACACGTGATATATCAAAAGTATGTACCATTATCATCTCTATTATCTTTTTTGGGGTCCCATTCTCAGTTCGAAAATCTTTTCATATCCACTTAAATAACATAAGAAGCAGGACCACGTATCCTAGTAGACCCAGCCATAACTGACTCAGAAGAGCAATATCTTTTAAGACTTTTAATAAATAAGTGGCATTTGGGAGAAAATTATATGACCTTTTTGTACCCCGGTCTTCCATCATCCAACGTGGGAACGTAACTCAACTAAAATCACAGACAACCCCACTTCCTTGTCCCTATTTGTCCTTGTCATGTGCAATTGTCTAACGTTTAATTTAATATTTTCAAAACACTTCAAACCCATCAAAAAGAGCGGTTAGAAAATTTTACATCAGCAACTCTTACAGTATGGATTTGGAAGATAGGTTGGGTCCAGTAATGCATGCCGGAATAGAAGCATTAGAGGTCCGGTACAAATTAGTCATGTGATGAATAAGCCAAGTATGACGTATACATTCAATAGTAATCGGTAGTCTTAATACTCAGAACGGTACTAAGGATAACTATAAAAGAGATACAAGTATGAAAGGAGACCAAACCATCTATACACTCAAACTAGATGAGCACTAATCTTTAGGTTAGAACAGTAATTATATGATTGATTAGTATGTATATATCTAACAGTTCCATTTTTATTTTTTTTTACAATGATTCACTTGGCTCTAAATAAATCAAGAAAATCAAAGCCTCTAGATCCAAGAGACAAAGACCTTGGTTCTCTTAATTATGAATTAAAATCTCAAGTTCGAATTTGTAAATAGAAAAATAGAATTATGAGAATTTTGATCTCTTAAATATCATTAAGAAAAGTTATGAATATTACAAAATAAGTTGAAGACCCAAAAATAATTAAAAATCAAGGGCCAGAACTTATAATGGGATATCAATTCTAATGGGTGGCTCTTGAATCAAAATCTTCGGGAAGGAAGATTCAACCTTGAGAGAAGATCTACACAGTGGGCAACTCGAATGATGAGTGAGCCATTCATCAACACAACCGCAATGGAAACAGTGTTCACACCCTGGCAAAACCTTCAACTTCTCACCATCCCTAAACTCTCCCAAGCATATGCAACACTCCATTTCCTCCCACGCGCCGCTGTTCGGGTCCTCCGGCACCTGGTGCAAGATGATGGGCAGCCTCTTGATGGAATCGGGGTCGAGTCCCTGTGGCGGCGGCGGCGGCGCCGGGTGGCTGGATTGGGCGGCGGTGGAGGAGAAAGTGATGGGTAGTTGGCCGTGGTAGCGGCAGACCCAGCGAGTGTAGAGGAAGAGAACGGTGATGAGGAGGATAATGGAGAAGATGAGGATGATGAAGAAGAGGGTCCTTCCTCGGATCTGAAGGTCCTTGTCGTCTAGCTCTGTGTAGTGCCAGTTCAGTGATCGAGGAGGAGAATCTTGGATCGACATGGTGGTTTGATTCTAACGGCGGTGGAGGTAACGGTGGCGAATGGCGGAAGAGAGATACCACAGCGGTGGTGCATCAGAAAGACAGTATTATTGGACACTGCTTGCTGGTGTGGGTAGGTAGCGGAACTGAGAAGTGAGAAGTAGAAAACAGGGGACAACGTTATTTATAGAATTTGGGGGGTTGGGTATGTATGCTCCCAACCTGGCGCGTGGATAATAATGATTTCTTTTTCAGATTTTGGCCCCTTATAGATTAAAAAATAAATGAGAATCCTAATAACACACTCTCTGGCATATCCTTTCCATCATACTTGAGTTAAAATTCATGTGGATCTTATTAATTCATTTGGGTCCCAATAGAATTTTGTAGGACTCACACAAATTTCAATCAATAGGAGGAAGTGTGTTATAATAAATACGTTAAAAAGTGTGATGCTAGCATTTCTTAAAAATAAATAATTTTAATATTTTATAATTTAGAAATTATTTTTAAAAATTTTAAAAAACTCAGAAGCCATTTTATGTTTGTTCATAATAATAAAAATTATTTTTTTAAAAATAATTAATGATAAAAAATGATTTTTTTCAAAAAATTAATAAAAACGGCTTTTTATTTTAATTTTAAAAAAATCATTTTTATAAAAAACTTAAATATATACCATCAAACTTCTTAAAAATAATTTTTAACTTAAAAAGGTGATTTTTTTGATTAAATAATGTATAAGAAACGTACTCATCAATATGACATCTGAGGTCGGAGTTTGAGTGGATGTCGGCTTCCTCTCGTGCGTGGCTCGGAAAGGTAAGTGTAGTTGTTAAAGGCACTTTCATGCTCACGTCAATCGGCTGCTTAGTATATTTGAGTGTATGGAAAAAAAATATCTCTACAAGAGACACGATAGATTTATAGCATGATGATGGTGATTATCTAAGAGCAACAAGCCATTAAAAGTTATTACGAACATTGTTAATGATGATGATTATAAAACTATTATACTTTGTAACAAAAAAAAATATATTATACTTTATTAATTACTAGTATATTAACTAATGTCATGTACGAAGAATATATTATTTTATTTAGGATTTAATAAAAATTATGTAATTGTTGTTGAGAAAGCTAGGTAATTTCAATTAGGTTGGTTGTTAGTGAGTGATAGAAGTGGTTATAGAAGTGTAACATAATTGTGTAGAAGGGTTTAGCCAATGTGGGGCAAACCAAGTGTGTATAAATACCCTCTTTGTGAATGAATAAATATATACATTCAGTGAAAAATTCCTTGAGCTCTCTTCCTCCCTTTCTTCTTGATATTCTTGATATTCATTGTGTTTGAGTGCATCAAGTGTGAGTGTGTGTATGCCATATCTCCAACAGATTTTGGTATATCAGAGCTTGAAAATCCTGGAGATTGACTTGTGTGTGTACTGACCGAGAATGAAAGACCGAGAACTCATCTATACACTGGATCGACCGAGCTTACCCCTGCCAATGGGCCTTAGCCCAGACTCCTCCAAAGCCGAGGACATATCAGTACACTAGGACCGCTGAGGATAAATACTCGGACTTATCCTGTCATGAGTCAAGGACAAGTACACCTCGGTCCCTTACGGACCAGTCATAAATGACCGATCCGAATATCACTCCGCATAATCAGGAACCTGATCCTAATATCTCTCCGTATATCTCGGAGCCTGATCCTGAAAGATCTCTATAAATAGGGGGCTTACCCCCTCATTCAGAACGACGTTTGCTTTGATTCTCATTTGGATACGTAGGAGCAGAATTCACATTCTGTCAAGCACATTCCAAAACACTCCCACTAAGTTGTCTTCGACCGAGTATCTCTCATCCGAGGTATTTGGACGGAACATTTGGCGCCGTCTGTGGGAATCGAAGCAAAACTTTTCCATACCACAAACAATGTGTAGTTGACCATGAAGGGTGGAGTGAATGCAAACATGGGAGGTTGAACCTGATGGAGGAAGAGGAAGAGTGGTGTGTTTTTATTGTGGAGCAAGAGAGGGATGCCAGGCAGAAGTTCATAAAGCTACAAGGTGAATGGAGGGTTGGGCGTTTTATTTATAAGAAGCTTGGGGTGTTTAGTTTTCTATACGGGTTGTTTGGTCGTATATATCGATCAAAACTGTCAAAAGCTGTTTGATATGGAGGTGGAAGATGGGGTACGTGAACGGGGGGTCGGGTTTGAGGGTTGAGCAGCGGCTGGGAGCGGTGTCTGGAGGGAGCATATGGTTGAGGGAGGATGGAGATTTTCAGAATTTTTTTGGAGTAGAACCACGAGAATCAAGGGGACCGTTCAACCCGAGATTCCAGCACCAAATCTTCTACTCTAATAAGGAGGTGCTTAATGGCAATTATTGTGATTCAAAAAATACTACGACATATCAGGGATTGGAGAATCATGCTGGGTTGGTCAAAACGGTTTCAAATGGCTCAGAATTTAATGTTAGGAATCATGATATTGTAGAGAATTTATTTGATGGCAGATGCGCAACTTAATCCCCATGCAATTGATAAAGGGTCATTATGTGGAGAGAGAAAAAGACGTAGGCAAGTTATTATGGGTAAACAAAAAGCGGATGATTTTGTGCCTTAGTTTATGGAATGGAATGAAACGTAACTGGATATAGTGGAATGGGGCGGAATGAAATGAGAGGGAATGGGGACAAGGAGCGGGAACTGCAGGAGAGGGGAGCCAGAGAATGCTAACAATGGGGATAATGGAGAACAATCCATAAACCCAGCAATGACGACCGACAATCCCATCATTCAAGAACTCCTCACGCAAGTGGCAATGCTGAGAAGGGAGAATGAGGAGATTCGTCGGCAAAACAGCCGTCGGGAACGAGAACAAAGCAGAGAAAGGTCTGCCTCTTCTCCTCATGAGAGAGAGAGTCGGACAGCCGAGAATGAAGGATCCAGAAACACGCGCAGAGAAGGAGGCCCACAACCTCGTGTTTCTCATTGTGTTGACCGAGCAGGCGAGGAGGAATTTCCTAGACAGGCCCCTGAGCTCTCACTTCAGGTAAATAGGCCAAATGAAAGGGCCGGTGTGCGTAGGCCGAGACATCCTTTCACCGACGCCATCATGGGGGTTCCTCTTCCAGCCAACTACAAACCAATAAACATTGACAGGTATGGTGGCACCTCGGACCCGGAGCGTCATTTGGATGCTTTCACTACTCAGATGTACCTCTTCACCGACGATGATGCTGTCATGTGTAAAGTCTTTCCTACTACTCTGAAAGATGCTGCATTAAGCTGGTATACCCAGCTACCGCCAGCATCAGTTGACTCCTTTGACACGTTTATGACTAAGTTCAATGCTCAGTTTGCCACGAGCCGAGCTCATCAAAAAACCTCGGCCTCATTGGTAAACTTTAAGCAAGAAAAAAACGAGTCTCTGCGTGATTTTATGGCCAGGTTCAGCAAAGAGACTGTTCTCATCCGGAATCTCAGTGCCGATGTTGCACTACATACTATCTTGACCGGGTTACGGTCTGGCCCTTTCGCTAGATACCTAGCTCGGAAGCTTCCATCCAGTATGGATGAGTTGAGGAGAAAAGCTTCCGGATTCATTAATATGGAGGAAATAGAAGAGTCTAAGAAAAGGGAAAGAACCGATGATTCCGATAGACAAGTAGGGAGAGAGAAGAGGAGAGCTGGAGGTGACAATCAGAAATTCAAAAACACATCTGAGCACAGGGGGCCAAAGTATGAGTACTATACCCCCCTCGACACCAATCGAGCTCGGGTATTTGAGGAAGCTTACAACGCAGAACTTTTACAGCTCCCCAACCGTGGCCACACACCCCAGAATGCTGATCGACAGGAGCATTGTCGGTACCATCGTAACTACGAGCATACCACCGAGGAGTGCTGGGTCCTGTGTGACAAGATTGAAGAGTTAGTGCAAGCTGGTCATCTGAATAATTTCGTTCGGAGAAATCACAACAGCGGTGAAGGGCGTGGCAGAAGAAGAGGAGGTGGCCAAAGCCCTGGAAGGGGCGGCGGTCGGCAAAATAATGAAAGAGCAGAAAATAGGGAAGATCAGAATGAAAGGAGGGAGGAGGATAATACTGTCCGAGGTGTAATAAACACTATTTCAGGTGGATTTGCGGGAGGAGGCACAGCGAGTTCAGCTCGGAGAAAACACCTGCGGGCTATTCGGTCAGAAACTTCGGTGAGTCGGCAAACCCCTGAGGATTTCCCCACCGATTATTTTATCCGATGAAGACTTCTTGGGTGTGGATCCTAATCAGGATGACCCAATGGTAATCACAGTACAATTGGCCAGTTTCTCGGTCAAAAGAACTCTCGTCGACCAGGGAAGCTCGGCTGATATCCTATATTATTCAACATTCCAGAAGCTCGGGATCCCAAAAAAATCTATTCATCCATACGACAGTAAGCTCGTCAGCTTTGCTGGGGAACAGGTGGATACCCGAGGATACATTGACCTACTAACTACTTTTGGAGATGGCAAAGCGTCCAAAACTATTCTGGTCAGGTACGTGTTGGTTAATGCAGTAACATCGTACAATGTCTTAATCGAAAGACCATCTTTGAACGAGCTGGGAGCCGTGGTCTCTACTCCCCACCTCACAATGAAATTCCCTTCCAACTCGGGAGACATAGTTGTTATCCTAAGGCAAAACAGAAGATGGCCATACAAATTGCTATCTTGATAGCCATTGAAATTATTAAAGGCCAAGTTTGAGCCTAAAGGCCGAGTTCGAGCCAATTAAATTGTTAAAGGCCAAGTTTGAGCCTAAAGGCCGAGTCACGAGCCACCAAATTATTAAAGGCCAAGTTTGAGCCTAAAGGCCGAGTTCGAGCCATTAAATTTGTAAAGGCCAAGTTTGAGCCTGCAGTAGAGTTCGAGCCGTTAAATTCTAAAGGCCAAGTTTGAGCCTCGAAGGCCGAGTACGAGCCATTAAATTTGTAAAGGCCAAGTTTGAGCCTGCAGGTCGAGTTCGAACCGTTAAATTCTAAAGGCCAAGTTTGAGCCTGAAGGCCGAGTTCGAGCCAATTAAATTGTTATTGGCCGAGTACGAGCCAAAGAATTATCAAAGGCCAAGTTTGAGCCTAAAGGCCGAGTTCGAGCCTTTTAAGTGATTGAATGCCAAGTTTGACCCTCAAGGCCGAGTTCGAGCCAATTAAATTGTTAAAGGCCATGTTTGAGCCTAAAGGCCGAGTACGAGCCACCAAATTATCAAAGGCCAAGTTTGAGCCTGAAGGCCGAGTACGAGCCATTAAATTTGTAAAGGTTAAGTTTGAGCCTGCAGGTCGAGTTCGAGCCGTTAAATTCTAAAGGCCAAGTTTGAGCCTGAAGGCTGAGTTCGAGCCGTTAAATTCTAAAGGCCAAGTTTGAGCCTGAAGGCCGAGTTCGAGCCAATTAAATTGTTAAAGGCCGAGTACGAGCCACCGAATTATCAAAGGCCAAGTTTGAGCCTAAAGGCCGAGTTCGAGCCTTTGAAGTCATTGAAGGTCAAGTTTGAGCCTGAAGGCCGAGTTCGAGCCGTTAAATTCTAAAGGCCAAGTTTGAGCCTGAAGGCCGAGTTCGAGCCAATTAAATTGTTAAAGGCCGAGTACGAGCCACCGAATTATCAAAGGCCAAGTTTGAGCCTAAAAGCCGAGTTCGAGCCTTTGAAGTCATTGAAGGCCAAGTTTGAGCCTGAAGGCCGAGTTCGAGCCAATTAAATTGTTAAAGGCCAAGTTTGAGCCTAAAGGCCGAGTACGAGCCATCGAATTATCAAAGGCCAAGTTTGAGCCTGAAGGCCGAGTACGAGCCATTAAATTTGTAAAGGCCAAGTTTGAGCCTGCAGGCCGAGTACGAGCCGTTAAATTCTAAAGGCCAAGTTTGAGCCTGAAGGCCGAGTTCGAGCCGTTAAATTCTAAAGGCCAAATTTGAGCCTGAAGGCCGAGTTCGAGCCAATTAAATTGTTAAAGGCCAAGTTTGAGCCTGCAGGCCGAGTTCGAGCCATTAAATTCTAAAGGCCAAGTTTGAGCCTGAAGGCCGAGTACGAGCCATTAAATTTGTAAAGGCCAAGTTTGAGCCTGCAGGCCGAGTTCGAGCCATTATTTTCTAAAGGCCAAGTTTGAGCCTGAAGGCCGAGTTCGAGCCATTAAATTTGTAAAGGCCAAGTTTGAGCCTGCAGGTCGAGTTCGAGCCGTTAAATTCTAAAGGCCAAGTTTGAGCCTGAAGGTCGAGTTCGAGCCAATTAAATTGTTAAAGGCCGAGTACGAGCCACCGAATTATCAAAGGCCAAGTTTGAGCCTAAAGGCCGAGTTCGAGCCTTTGAAGTCATTGAAGGCCAAGTTTGAGCCTGAAGGCCGAGTTCGAGCCAATTAAATTGTTAAAGGCCAAGTTTGAGCCTAAAGGCCGAGCACGAGCCACTAAATCATTTAAGGCCAAGTTTGAGCCTAAAAGCCGAGTTCAAATGGGCACGACTTTTAATTTTTCCCCTCATTAAATGGGCGCGGAACCCTAGGTTTTTTTACCTAAAGCGTACCACATAAGTATTAGGGGGATGATTGCTTTCTCTGATAAAGAGGAAAAATTTGATTGAAATGACAGCTGGGAATGCAGAAGTTTGGGTGGCCGAAGAATGAGCTCGGTCTCATACTTATCAGCTCTTTCGCTTATTTAAGCTCGGAGCTCGGGGGGCTTGTGTACTGGCCGAGAATGAAAGACCGAGAACTCGTCTATACACTGGACCGACCGAGCTTACCCCTGCTAATGGGCCTTAGCCCAGACTCCTCCAAAGCCGAGGACATATCAGTACACTAGGACCGCCGAGGATAAATACTCGGACTTATCCTGTCATGAGTCAAGGACAAGTACACCTCGGTCCCTTACAGACCAGTCATAAATGACCGATCCGAATATCACTCCGCATAATCAGGAACCTGATCCTAATATCTCTCCGTATATCTCGGAGTCTGATCCTGAAAGATCTCTATAAATAGGGGGCTTACCCCCTCATTCAGAACGACGTTTGCTTTGATTCCCATTTGGATATGTAGGAGCAGAATTCACATTCTGTCAAGCACATTCCAAAACACTCCCACCAAGCTGTCTTCGGCCGAGTATCTCTCATCCGAGGTATTTGGACGGAACAGTGTGTATCACTGCTGTGAAGTGATTGTGCCTCTTTTCGTGCGTTTCAATGGCTACATCAAATGGCCATTTTCCTGCGAATCTGCCAGTTCTCAATGGCAAAGATTATGACAAATGGTGTACCCAAATTAGAGCCATCTGCGGATTCCAAGAAGTATGGGAAGTCATGACTGAGGGCTTCAGAGAACCTGGCAGGAACGCAACAGCAGAAGAAAGAGCTGAGTTCAAAGAAATAAAGAAGAAAGACTACAAAGCACAGTTTATTCTTCATCAATGTGTAGACCCTCCTCACTTTGAGAAGATAGCCTTAGCTGCTACTGCAAAAGAGGCCTGGGACATTCTTTCAAAGGCCTGTGCTGGTGCTGAAAAAACAAAGAAGGTCAAGCTACAAACCATGAGGAGACAGTACGAGTTGATGGAGATGAAAGGCAATGAAGGTGTAGCTGCTTTCTTTAACAGAATGATTACTCTGACAAATCAAATGAAGAACTGTAGAGAAACCTTTTCAAACCAGCAAATAGTGGAAAAGATATTGAGATCCTTGCCTCCTAAGTTTGATCACATAGTGGTCTCAATAGAAGCATCTAAAGATCTTGAAGAATTAAAGATTGAAGAACTACAGGCGTGTCTTGAGGCTCAAGAACAAAGGTCTCTTGAAAGAATTGCAAGAAATGGTGAAAAGACATCTGAACAAGCTTTACAGGTTTAGTGTCAAGCAAAGGAGTCAAAGGAGTATGGTCGTGGCAAAAGAGGAAAAGGAAGATGGAAGGGGAACAAAGAAAGAAATCGCCATAATCAGAATCAAAACAAGGTTCTGATGATCAAAGAAACAGTGACTTTAACAACAAAAGAGGAGGCTATGGAGGTATTCGGGGCAGAGGTGGCAAGAAGAGGCAAGAAAGGTTTGACAAGAGCCATATCCAGTGCTATAAGTGCCAGAAGTGGGGTCATTTCGCAGATGAATGCTATACCAAGCAAAACAGAAATGAAGAGGCTCAACTTGTACAAGAAGATGATTCAGATGCAGAACAAGTGCTTCTTATGGTGACAACTCAAGAGGGTGAATGCAGTGCAGATTCTTGGTACTTAGACACAGGATGTTCCACACATATGACAGGCCACAAAGATTGGTTTGTTGATCTAGATGAAACAGTGAAGAGCATGGGAAAGTTTGCTGATGATAGAACCCTGAAAGCAGAAGGTTCTGGCAGAGTGCTAATCAAAAGAAAGGATGGCAAAAGGTCATTCATTTCTGAAGTACTGTATGTGCCAGGTATGAAACATAATTTGCTAAGCCTTGGACAACTATTAGAAAAGGGATATGTGATGAACATGGAGAATGGCATGTGGTCGCGCTGTCGCGCACACGCCAAAAAGAACGAGCGGGTTTTAAAACTGTAGTTTAGGGCGACAACTCGGATGTCGTCTCACAAGGACTCTTAAAGTGTTATCTTTCACAAAAATCAGTTTTTTTTGGGGGGACTGGGATGCAATTAAGGAAACAAAATAATAATAAAGCAATGAAACAAAGCAATTCAAAGGGATTGTCAAATAGCTAAAAACCGATTAATCTATTGTTCTCGATTTCCCAACTATCATAGGTTCATGCAATTTCCAAGCCCTAAGCAGATTCTAATCCCCTCCCGGTTGTAGCAACAATTTACAAGCGAAACCACTACTACAGATACATGTCCCTATTCCCGAATTAAGCAAACGGGGTTAAGTCCTTCGTGAACTAAGCGAACACGAAACGTACACACGCGAATTAAGCAGACGCGATTAATTATAGGAACATAGTATCACCGGAAATAAATCAACACAACACAATATACTCCTGAATTAAGCAAACAGAAATATAAAGCATGGCATTGAAAAGGGAAAAGCATACAAAACAGGAAATACAAGAACCTCAAGTGTGGTGGAAATCGATTACAATAGATTAATCCTAGAAACTTAGTTCTCCATGTAAAAAAACAAAAACACACAGAAAAATATGTAAACAGAAAAATGGAGAAGCAAAAGTTCCTTCAAGCTGTCCAGAATGGCAATTTATACTATCCAGAAATTAAGTCCACTCGCGAGGCGAGCACACCTTCGCGAGGCGAATATTGTGAAAAGTCAGCAACGTTTGGTCTTCTCGCGGGGCGAAGGACTACTCGCGAGGCGAGACTCTTCAAGTTCCAAACTGTCACAGCCGTGACCTTTAGCATGGTTAAACCGTGATAGCTTCTGGTCTTCCAGGGTTGGATTACTCGCGAGGCGAGACAAGTGTTCGCGAGGCGACACAGAAACCTTGCATTTTCCTGGAACAGTCAGCCTTCAGGGTCGCGAGGCGAAGAGCTGTTCGCGGGGCGAACCAGAGAGGATGACGTTTTCACTGTTCTGTTGGCTTTCAGGTTCGCGAGGCGAAGGAACTCTCGCGAGGCGAACCCCCTGTTCTTTATTCTCTTGACTTCCAACTTAACCTGAAAACAAAGACACAACTATAAGTGTATTATTTGACTCAAAACTGGCTAAACTAACCTAAAACTACTTTAGAGACTCAAAACCTTGCTTGAGGACAATCTAATCTAATTTGGTTGAAAATAGGATATAATTTGCACAAAACCCTGGTCATACTAGCCATAAAACTAGATGAGCCAGAGGCTTATCAGCATGCTTAAAATGTTTGACAACAAAGGAAGTCTGATTCTGAAGTGCCCCTTGTCCAAGAATAGAACTTTTCAGGTTGGAATTGAGATCATGGATCACAAATGTCTAGCTGCTGCAGCATGTAGAGATGAGTGGCTATGGCACTACAGATATGGACATTTGAACTTCAAAGATCTGAGTCTTTTGTCCAGGCACAACATGGTTCATGGCCTTCCACAGATCATTATACCACAAGAAGTGTGTGAGGAATGCTTGGAGTGCAAGCAATCCAGGAAGCCCTTCAAGAAACAAATCCCAATTCGAGCCAGTAACAAGCTTGAGGTAATCTGCTCAAACGTGTGTGGACCTATCCAAACTGAAACTATTGGAGGTAACAAATACTTTGTATCCTTCATAGATGACTTTACTAGAAAGGTTTGGATTTATCTGATTAAAAGAAAGAGTGATGTGTTAGAAACCTTTAAAAGGTTCGAAACATTTGTTGAAAAACAAAGTGGTTTGTGCATAAAGGTGTTGAGAACAGATGGTAGAGGGGAGTATGTGTCTGAAGAATTCCAGAATTTGTGTGATGAGACAGGAATCGTGCATGAATGCACACCACCCTACACTCCACAACACAATGGAACTGCAGAGAGGAAGAATAGGACCATCCTGAACATTATCAGAAGCATGCTGAAATCCAAGAATCTTCCCAAGTTTCTGTGGGGAGAAGCAGCATCCACAACAGCCTACATCTTGAATAGAAGTCCATCCAAGAGACTTCAAGGAGTGACTCCAGAGGAAGCTTGGTCAGGCTGCAGGCCAACAGTAACACATTTTAAGGTGTTTGGAGCAGTATGCTACAGGCACATACCAGACCAGCTGAGAAGAAAGTTGGATGATAAAGGGGAGCTAATGATATTCTTGGGATATCACCCCACTGGTGGATACAGATTGTTCAACCCCAAGAGCAAGCAGTTTGTAATCAGCAGGGATGTGGTGTTTGATGAGCTGAAAAGCTGGGACTGGAATGCTGAGAATGGCAGTGAAGGATCAAACAGGATGCTGTTGGATTTAGCAAATTCAGAAACTCAGAAGGAGACATAAGTTGATGCTTCAGAGTTGAGGAGATCACAAAGAAGCAGACAGCTCCCTCAGAGACTACTTGATTATGAAGTAGTCACAAATTCTGCAGTAAATACATATGGTGACTTGGTGCACCTTGCCATGTTTTCTGAGACTGAAGAGGTCAGTTTCGAGGAAGCAATGCAGAATCCAAACTGGATTGGAGCAATGAAGGAGGAGCTCAGTGCAATTGAGAAGAACCAGACATGGAGGCTTGTCTCTCTACCAAGCAAGAAGAAGTTAATAGCGGAAGTAGGTCAAGTAAGAAGAGCCCGATGATGAGATAATCAAGCATAAGCCGGCTTGTTGCCAAAGGCTTCAGAGACATGGTATAGATTACAGTGATGTTTTTGCACCAGTTGCAAGAATTGAAACAATCAGATTGGTGGTAGCTCTTGCAAGTCTGAGAAACTGGTCAATGTATCAGTTGGATGTGAAATCGGCTTTCCTAAATGGGCCACTTGATGAGGAAGTCTACATAGATCAGCCCCCTGGCTTTGTAATAAGAGGCCAAGAAACAAATGTGTATAAATTAGAGAAGGCCTTGTATGGCTTGAAGCAAGCCCCAAGGGCCTAGAACAAGAGGATAGATGCTTTTCTGAGTACATTAGGACTTGTGAAATGTACTTCAGAATATGGAGTTTATGTGAAGTGTAATGCTGCCACTGATATAATGATTGTATGCCTCTATGTGGATGACTTGCTTGTAACAGGAAGCAGTGAAGAGGATATTGCTGAGTTCAAGGGAAGGATGATGATGGAGTTTGAAATGACCGATCTTGGTCAGCTATACTATTTACTTGGACATGAATTCAGCAAGACAGAAGAAGGAGTTGTGATGCACCAATCCAAGTATGCTGCTGATCTACTTAAAAGGTTCAAGCTGACTAACTGCAATCCAGCTGCAACACCAGCCGAAACTGGTTTGGCACTGAAGACTGAGAGTGAGGAGAAGGATGTTGATGCAACCTTTTACAGAAGTCTGGTTGGATCACTTAGGTACTTGTGTAATACAAGACCTGACCTTGTGTACAGTGTGGGACTGGTCAGCAGGTTCATGGAGAAACCAAAATCATGTCGTCTGCTGGCCGCAAAAAGGATACTTAGATATGTGAAAGGAACATTGAAGTTTGGAATTCTGTTTCCAAACAGAATTAGTGAAACTAACATCAAATTGTTTGGCTATACTGATGCAGATTGGTGTGGTGACAAGAATGATAGGAAGAGCATTGCTGGATACATCTTTATGTATGGTGCTGCACCAGTCTCATGGAGCTCAAAGAAGGAACCTGTGGTGGCACTTTCATCATGCGAGGCAGAATATATTGCAGCTTCAATGAGTGTTTGCCAAGCACTGTGGCTTGACACCCTGCTGCAAGAATTGAAGGTGAAAGACAATGAAGCTGTGAAACTGTTGGTTGACAATAAGTCAGCTATAAACCTAGCCAAACATCCAGTTGCACACGGGAGAAGTAACATATAGAAACCAGGTTTCATTTCATTCGAGACCAAGTAAGCAAAGGGAGGCTGCAACTGGAACACTGCAACACAGAAGTACAAGTTGCAGACATAACGACCAAGCCATTGAAGGGTGACAGATTTAAAGTGCTAAGAGAAATGCTAAGCATTGTTTCAGTTTCTGATTTGACTTAACATAGGCATGATGTGCTGCAAATGAAGGGTGGAGCCTATGGTGCCAACATAGTTGGGATGTTAGGCTTCATAGTGATGCAAATCTGCATATCATGCTTTAGGAAACTGAAATTAGGGAAGTGTGTTGAGAAAGTTAGGTAATTTCAGTTAGGTTGGTTGTTAGTGAGTGATAGAAGTGGTTATAGAAGTGTAACAGAATTGTGTAGAAGGGTTTAGCCAATGTGGGGCAAACCAAGTGTGTATAAATACCCTCTTTGTGAATGAATAAATATATACATTCAGTGAAAAATTCCTTGGGCTCTCTTCTTCCCTTTCTTCTTGATATTCTTGATATTCATTGTGTTTGAGTGCATAAGTGTGAGTGTGTGTATGCCATATCTCCAACAATTGTTGATTTTACGTTTTGGTTTAAATTTTTTTGGGTAATCAGATACCAAATATTATTAAAAACAGTTTTTCTAACTATCAATCACAAAGTAAAATAGATATTAACTTAATAACTATTATCAATAGTGTAATTATAAAACAAATAATGTCTCTTTTAAGTGTAAATAACAAGTATATGTTATATATTGTAAACATGAACTCTAACCTATTACATGTACGACGAAGGTGGAATATCACGATATTTATGCAATATTAAAAGATACATATAAAAAATATTTGCATGATAAGAAAAAAATAAAGAAAATATTGTTATTTTAAAAAAGATATTTATTTGAAAAGAAATTTAATGATGATAAAAAAAGATTATGTATATAAACATCATAAAAGATATTACGATTAGTAAAAAAGATGTTATTTCTTTCTTTCACTGTATTAATATCGTACTTCTCTAAACATTTAATAATAAATATATTTTTTTATCAATAAATAGTAAACATATATATGAATAAAAGTTGTCTCTTTCTTTTAATTATTTATTGTAGAGAGGTTTATTATGAAATGCTCAACCGATTACGCATCTGGACAATAAGATCTAGATCAATTACAGATCTGACAGAAAAATGAACTTTATTAAATCAATATTTTATTACTCACTTTATTTGAAAACTTACTTTAAAAAGAGTTTTATGATTTTATTGACTTAAAAAGAGTGACAGTTAATCTGTTAATTGCGGGCGCAGAGAACAACGTTGTTATAGGCGGTGATGGAGTAGATTCGCCTACATGTCCTTCTTTTCTTGGAGACATCGTGAATCAGTTCTTTCCTACTATTTTGACTACAGAAGAATTTAAATTTTCACGTCAGATTGCAATTAAGAGAAGCACAAATAAAATGTTTACTAGTTTAATTTGTTTTGGACATATTTTACTAGTTTAATTGATCATTTTGTTCCGGGGCAGAACAATAAATTCAGGCAATGACGAAGATGGTGGAGAAATTGTGGATTCAATCTAAGGGAACGTGTATTCCCGTTCTTACATATTCTTATTTGGAATCAAGACTCATAGTTTTAAAGTACTCTCTTAGTGAAATAAGAATAAATCAGTTTCCTTTATGAGGAGCTAGATGTCTCCTAATTATATAGCATCATTGGTGGGTTTTTAGAGGGACTAAACCCAATTTGACTTAGTCTTCAAGAAATTGGGTTTTATCTAATTCTGAGAGGAACAATCTTAAATAGAACAATAATAATTAATAAAAAATTCATATGCTGTTTTTATTCTTAACAATCATTATAAAAATATAAATTTCAGTATTTTTTTGACAAAATTTAAATTTCAATGATTAAGAACAGGCCTGTTGACTTTTATATTTTATATTTTTATTAGTATTTAAAAAAATTAAAGTTATAACATATAGTGTGACAGAGTACTAATTTTTAGAAGAAACAATTTTTTAAAAATTTTGCATAATTTTTATTATGATTGTGCTTTTGATTTGTAGTACTTTTTTTATAAAAAAAGATTAATAGCAGCTGATATTATATTAAAAGTAGATATATTTATTAATGTGTCTTTGTTCGACCTCGTGTGAAATTTAAATATTTATTACTGGTCAAGAACTTAGAGTCAATTATGAGGAACTGAAAAACTAATGAAAATGAGAATAAAAAAAAGAAAAAATAATGAAAATGATTTCTTAAAAGCTCTTCTGTATTTAGTCAAAAAAAAAAAAAACTCACTGTAAGAGTTGGCTTTTATATATATATATATATATATATATATATATATATATATATATATATATATAACAGATATAACTTAATAATAAAATGTATTGTTTATTGTTTAACAAATAAGGGAAGACTCCTATAAAATAAATTTATCTTTAAATGAATATCATGATTTGATTAAGTGCGCAAAGATATGAAATCACTAAATAATATAAAAATGTATAAAATATACACTCATATTTGCTCATTTTGGACATAATCTTTACATCTATAGATTATATTATATGAAATTAGAACACTGATTTTATACTTACTTGTTGAAGACATGATCATAAACAACGGCAACTAGGAATTGTCTGAACAACGCTAGAATCCTCGTCAACATGCGGTAAGTCCCTGAAATTTAATAACCAGGTCTTTTTCTATCCGTTCACACGCTCCCAAGTCACGGTCGTCAATGAGACAAGTCTTGGAGTATTCCATGACGACAGATGAGACATAGCTAACTATATATATAATAATAACCCTATGCACCTCCTATTACTGGACTATAGGTTAAGGCCTATACTGTCGTCCACACATATCAGTATTAGATGTCAATATTACAAATAGATCACCATATTAGTTGGCCTAAGCATCATCAAATGGTTATAGTCCACACAAATTATTATAAAAAATTCTAACAATAATAAGCTTCTTTAGTAAACATTGTTTAACATACACTTTCTTTTTTGTTTTTTGAAAATCTCGTTTAACGTACACCTATTATACATGTAACATAGTGTGTGTTTAAAAGAAGAAAAAGACTAACCAAAATGATGTTTTGTGCTATCTATCTATCTATCTATAAGAGATAGATATTAGATAGGATAAGGTTTTGTAAACGAAAATTAAAGAATAACACGTTTTACTTAAGATAAATTAGATTCGAATATTACTGGAAGACAAACAATATCATTGTTGGAACATGCTGTACACTAAGGAGATCAAGAAGTACCCTAAAAATTGTTTGACCGTGATTGGATCTTTTATGTTAATGAATCCTTATTATATAGAATGAGTCATATTATATTTTTGTTATACAGAAAACGACTGCCACTGAATCAAAGCCAATGAACTAACAGGCACATTCAAAATGTTAATCAATTACCTGGCCACAAACAAAATCTTCAACATTATCCAAAGTAATTAGATATGTTCAAAACTTCAAAATTTCATCACATTTCCCGTTACCCATATCAATTTTCTACTAACGCAACCATTTAATTGGATTGTGTAAATTCTTATGGCCTCTTTGCTTTGTTTTCGATTTTCTGTTTTCATTTACTATTTTCAGAAATAATTATAAAACTGTCACCTTGTTTTCATTCTATTTCCTGTTTTAAGAAATTTGAACAGGAAACACTGAAAACAATTTTTTTTTGTTTTCACTGTTTCCTGTACAAATTTATGAAAACATGAAACAGAATGAAAACAATGTGGCAGTTTTGTAATTATTTCTGAAAACAAGAAATGAAAACAGGAAACGGGAAACAAAACAAACGCCCTTACCTTTCCCATTTTGGTTAAATTTAGAAAAGGGATTAATATGGTAATTAACTTTTTTTCTTCGAATGTTGGATATATAGGTAAGGGCGAGGATATGTCAGGTCGCTCGTCGGAGACCTATATATGACCGAGTCTATTTAAGGCATTGTTGAAAAGTAGGCTTTCAAATAGGTTTCTAGGTTAGGCCATACTTTGAAGTAGACAAGATCAAACCTTAAAACTTAGCCTATATCATGCTAATATGTCGGGCTCATGCCTTGAGATTAGAACGGTACATGTTAGACCTATTTATGTTAGGGCCTAGCCCGACCTAGCATATTCTCACCCTTATATATATGTTAGGAGAGTGCTAACTAGTGTCTAAGAGCATCTCCAATGAGATTTGCTTAAGAGCTGCGTAGAATTAAGCAATGATTCCTTAGACAATTGTATTATTGGAGTGAGCTTATGTTGACATAAGTTACTTGTAACAACGTCTCCAATGGACAACACTTAAATAACTCATTTTGGGTTGTTTATTTCTTATTAAGAGTATCTCACTATGCCATATAACATTTAAGTAACACACTTACATTTTGCTCTAATGGGCAATACTTAAGCAACCACTTTAGATTACTTATCTTTTATTAAGATGATCGCATTATGTCACATAATATTTAATAAACCACTTTTTATAAACTAATGAATAAGTGTGCAAGTGCAAATGTCAAAATTCAATAGGCAAAATACAAACTAACAGTATACAAAGAACATATTTTGTATTGATTTAAATATAGTAAGTACAACTCGCAGAGATATAAATTAGTGTCTCTTTTGGCACATACATGCACACAAAGAGAAGAACAATTCCAACAACTCGCTTATATATTCAACCAAGTTAAAGAACTCACGAGCTCAACCTAAAATCAAGTTTGAGTTTTTTTTTTTTTTTTGGTAACAAACTTTATTTCATTTCGAGTTTAGCATGACTTGAACAATAAAAAATTCAACTCATTTTCACCAAATGTCTAGTATACATAAAAAAAAAGGTTACACTGATAAATTAATAAGTAAAATATTCTTCTAAAGTAAGTAATTGTATAACCACTAAGATTTAACTTCCAATATATTTTGAATTTTTCTTTTTTACCTTAAAAGACATGCTCACTATAAAGTAACTTATCTCCAATAATAGTTTTCTGCAAAACGACATATTAAATTGACCTGTGTTTGTGTCTTGAATTGGAGATCAGAATAATTTGAGGTGTTAATTCACTAGATGCAAATATATGAAACAAATATCAAAGCATTATAACGTTGTGGGTCGAAGAATTCGAGGCATCGATGGCTCGAAACTTCATGCTTGAGTCCAACCTGGGCATGGCAAGTGTTTTTGCTTTTCCCCTCTATTTTGCTGCCGCTTCTTCTTTTGGTTGGTCTCCGATATTATATGAATATGGTCAAAGAAATCCCCTTTATTTATTTATTTTCTAAATTACTCTTTTGGTCCCCAAATAATTTTAAAATATTCAATTTGATCCTCAGGTTTTTAAAATGTTCATTTTGGTCCCTTAATTCCTAAAACTTATTCAAATAGGTCATTCCGTCAAGTTGATTAAGGGACCAAAATGAACATTTAAAAAACTTGAGTACCAAATTGAACATTTTAAAATAACTTGAGAATCAAAAAATTAATTTAGCCTATTAAATTTAATGTCATGTGGTATTAAAATATTAAATTTAATGTCACGTGGCATTAGGTAGGACGTCGCCGTTAGTCAACTTAACGGAATGACCTATTTAAATAAGTTTTAGGAATTAAGGGACAAAAATGAATATTTTAAAAACTTGAAGATCAAATTGAACATTTTATAACAAATTGGGAACCAAAAGAGTAATTTAACCCTTTTTTTTTTTTTTAAAACCCCTTTATTTCTTTCTTTCTTTCTTTGGCTATTTTTTTTTTCACAATTTATTTATTTCTTTTTTAGGCTACTTTTTCTGAGAAGGTTAAGGGTGGCAATGACTGTGAGTCTAACTTTTCCAACACGGATATGGGCCCATTCAGAGCCCAATTTCAATGAAAGTTAGGCTTACTTAGCTTTCTCCCTAAAACAAGATAGGGATACCGATATATAAAAGTGGTTATGCGACCAATTTGGGAGAGGGGTCACTGTTAGTTGCACTTATGGCAATGACTAAAAAACAATTAACCTATGACCCAAAAGAAATACTACACCAAGATATGTTAAGGCCCACAATATCCACTATTGGTTTCGGCACGAGTTTAGTCATTTGAATATTTAAAATAAAACGTATAGATAGTATTTTACATCTATTTAGATATGATATATTCATTTTAATTTCATATAATTTATGTCCCGCGTAGTGTCTTACACCGATTTGTATAAAAATCATTTTCCTTTTGGCACGGCACCTTCTCTCACAAGTCACAAGTCACAAGTCACAGCTCACAAGTGATATTATCATTTATCAATTTCTTGTTGCTTACTTGCTTTTTTTAGAGAGGGATATAACAAGAGAACCAATTGGGCTTGATTAAAATTTTTATGGTCTAATAATACTTCTACTAGATATTTTACCCGTGCCACGGAAAAAATGTATTTAAAGAGATATATTTCAGTTTATTTTAAAAGAATATTGATACTTAAGTATAAAAAATAATAAATTAAAATATTAACAAATAAGTATATTAAAGAGGCTGTTATAATTAAATGTATTTTTTATTTTCTTTTAATATTTAAAGATGCCCACAATTTTGTGGGAAAAAATATAGAAATTTATCTTTATCCTTATATATAAAGATGCTCACGATTTTGGTGGGAAAAAATATAGAAGTTTCTCTTCTACTTTTATATATAAAGATGTTATAATTAAATGCATTTCTTATTTTCTTTTAATATTTAAAGATGCCCACAGTTGTGTGATAAAAAATATAGAAATTTCTCTTCTACTTTTATATATAAAGATATTTAAAGATGCCCACAATTTTGTAGGAAAAAATATAGAAGTTTATCTTTACCCTTATATATAATGATGCCCACAGTTTTGGTGGAAAAAAATATAGAAGTTTTGGTGAAAAAAAATATAGAAGTTTTTCTTCTACTTTTATATATAAAGATGTTATAATTAAATGCATTTCTTATTTTCTTTTAATATTTAAAGATGCCCACAGTTTTGTGAGAAAAAATATAGAAGTTTATCTTTACCCTTATATATAAAGATGTACATAGTTTTGATGGAAAAAATATAGAAATTTCTCTTCTGCTTTTATATATAAAGATTAATTTCTCTAGAACAGTTGTGGAAACAACTTTTAACGCCTTCAAAATCTGTATGTAATAATTGTTCTAAGGTGGCGTTTGGTATCTGAAATGTTTTATTCCCAGGCAAATTACATTCCTGAGAATGTGATTCCCGGGAATAAAGTTTTTCCACCTTTATACATGGGAGTAGAGTTTTCCCAAGTTATTAATTATCATTCACTAATTTTATTCTTGGGAATCTTTTATACTTGGGAATAAAATTTTAAAACTTGTAATAAATATGGGAAAATATTTTCCCATACCAATATTCTTAAAAATATTTTTTTAAAACTTATATCAAATACTGTCTAAGAGCATTTTTTTTTTTAATTCTTGTTTATCTAAGAAAATAACATCAGCGATTTTCCGGTAAAGTAATTTACTTGCGCTCAAATAACAACTGCAAAATGTTAGATGCACATAATTATCACTGACATCATATAAAATCTATATTAAGATACAATTTTTTCTCTGTTCTAATGAAAGTTTGGATATGTGTCACGATCATATTAAATCCTATAATAATTCTATAATAAGTATCTTTTAAGACATTTCATAAATAACATTAGTGTTAATGATATTTTTAATTTTACATTATTTATATTTAAAATATAAAATAATCAACTGCTAACAATTAATGTTTTATTTAAACAAGTTCCAACTTCCAATAAAACGATCAATTAAAATTAAGTAAAAAACAACAAAAGAATAAAAGAACGGTAAAAAATTTATTGCCAACTACAACTTTCAAAAGATTCCTTCCCTATATATTAGTGGTTGGAATAGTCTCATGCACATTTTGGAAAACACCAACAATAAGATTTAGTTATTTTCAATTAAATAAATAGAAATACAAAAAATAAAAAATAAATATACAAATCAAAAATAGTTAGAAATATGTGAGTTTCAAGACTTTGGTAGCTGTTTGAATTAAATGAAACATTCAAATAAATGGTTGTTCCCAATACTAATTCAAATATTTTCAAAATCCATTTGCCCCATGAATGCATTGAGAAAAGGAGAAAATCATTTTAACCCTATTTCAATTCAGCCTATTTTTTCAAAATCCAAAATATTAGATTTTGGACCTAACTCAATCCCAAAAGCTAGTTCATAGGTTGAGGATTACCCATTACTTATAAGCTTTTATTAGACACTATCTCTAGTCAATGTGAGACTTGTGTTTTTCCCAGTACACCCCCTCACACCCAGTACTATTGGGCTTGGTGCGTGGATAACATGGTGGGTGGCCCAACAATGGATCTACGCACCAAGCCCACTAGTGCTGGGCGTCACGGGGTGTATTGGGAAAAACCCAAGTCTCACATTGACTAGAGATAGTGTCTAATAAAAGCTTATAAGTAATAAGCAATCCTCATCCTAATCGGAGAAACATGATTCTAGGACTTCCCCTGCTATCCATATGCACGAAGCGCTCACCCCTGAACGGCTTGACGACACCAACTATGTCGAGTGGTCGTTAAATGCCTTTGCTAGTGAGTCTACTATGGGGACTGCCTTTGCTGTTAAGAAGTATTCTAAGAAAGGAATCCGCAAGTGTACCTACTGCAATGGGGATAATCATGTCATGGAGACATGTTTTAAACTCCATGGCTATCGGATTGGCATCCAAAAGGCAAAACTACTCCCAATACCAAGGTAGAAGATACTTTCAAGAGCCATATTTCTACTGCTGTCGGATTTGTGACCAAGTCAGGTATATCTAACTTTGGTCTTAATCTTTCTGTTGTTACTAGGGGTAGTGATTGGATAATCGATTCAGGTGCAGCTGATCATATGACTTGTGATCCTCATAAATTTACTAATTTTCCCCTAATTGTTCCAAAATTGTTATTATTAATGCCAATGGGGTCTCATCTCCTATTGAAGGTGTAGGTACCGTATCCCTCTCACCCTCCTTATCGATTCCTGATGTTTTATTTGTTCCTACATTGAACTGTAATCTTCTCTCTGTCGGCAAATTAACCAAATCACATTCTTGTGTTACCTCGTTTTATCCAACTAGGGGGGGTGGGGGGTGGGGGGGACCATCGTTGGGGGGTGGAGGTAAGCGCCCGCCATCTATCCATCGGTTGGGGGTGGGGGGGTTGGGGGGGTTGAACGGGTTTGGCTTTTTTTTTATTTTTTCAAAATTCGGCCTATTTTTGGCTTTAAAATTAATATATTTGAAGGGGAAAAAATCTAGTCCCATTCTCCATTAATTTTTTTTTTTTTTGGCGGGGGGGGGGGGGTGCGAACCTATCCATCCCCCTGACTTTTGCCACCTTCCAACCCATTGTCTTTTTCAGAACATCCATTTCAAGGAGAAGATTGGCAGTGGTAGAGAGAGTGAAGGACTGTATTATCTGGAAAATGTCTCACAACAAACCCATAAAGGTGCATTGGCTTGTCTTGCAAATGAACACATACTAGATAAAAACAAAAAGGAAATATGTCTATGGCATAGACGATTGGGACATCCTTCTTTTGGTTATCTAAAAAAATTATTTCCATCACTATTTCATAAATGCAATATTTCTGATTTTCCTTGTGAAACTTCTGCAATGGCAAAAAGCCATCGTGCCGTGTTTCCTTTAAGCAATAAAAAAACTGATTTTCCTTTTTCATTAATTCACATAGATGTTTTGGGCCTAATTCAACCCCACAAAACCGGCTTGTAAGGTGAGGATTGCCCAAGCCTTATAAGCACTACTTAGGCCATATCTCTAGTCGATGTGGGACTCTCAACACACCCCCTCACGCTCAGGACTTGACATCTGAAGTGTGGACTAATGCGGGTGGAATAACAAATGTGGGTGGAATAATAGAGATCTTGGCCCAATAACAGATCTAGAATAGGCTTCGATACCATCTTAAAGGTTTAAAGAATAATTCTGATGTATATTATTCAAATAATAGTGTAGTATATATATGTACAAGGGTCCTATAATTCCTCATCTATTAATAAGGATCCTATAATTCCTCATCTACTAAAGGAATGACAGCTGCACAAATTACCTCACAACTGTAATCATGCCTAAATTACAGTATAAGGATCCTTGTTATTATGGGATTTTTTTATTGTCTCTTGTTATTTTAAATAGATACTTTATCATTAATGTCATTGTTACTCTCTATACTATAGTATATTTTTTTGTAGCATTGTTCCTTTAAAATTGCTAGTAACTTTCTTTTAATTCTTATAAGGTAAAAAAAAAATTTTACTACTGCAATAATTGATGAATATTTATTGGAGTAAATTGTTATTGTTATTATTTTTTTATGCCACTTGTGATATTATTTACTACTTGTTTTAAGGGATTTTTTTTATTGTCTCTTGCTATTTTAAATAGATATTTTATCATTAATGTCATCGTTAC
The DNA here is from genome assembly GCA_030762895.1 of Sophora flavescens. Classification (NCBI taxonomy): domain Eukaryota; kingdom Viridiplantae; phylum Streptophyta; class Magnoliopsida; order Fabales; family Fabaceae; genus Sophora; species Sophora flavescens. Next base: position 134,419,959 of record CM061069.1, read on the forward strand.
TCCCTATACTTATAGTATAATTTTTTGTAGCAGTGTTCCTTTAAAATTGCAGGTAACTTTCTTTTAATTTTTACAAGGTAAAAATTTTTTTTGCTGCTTTAATAATTGATGAATATTTATTGGTATAAATTATTATTGTTATTATTTTTTTATGCCTCTTGTGATATTATTTGCTACTTGTTATTAGGGAATTTTTTTTTATTGTCTCTTGTTATTTTAAATAGATACTTTATCATTAATGTCATCGTTACTCCCTATACTTATAGTATAATTGTTTTTGTGGCAGCGTTTCTTTAAAATTGCAGGTAACTTTCTTTTAATTCTTACAAGGTAAATTTTTTTACTACTGTAATAATTGATTAATATTTATTGGTGTAAAATATTATTGCTATTATTTTTTATGCCTCTTGTGATATTATTTGCTACTTGTTATTATGAGATTTTTTTATTGTCTCTTGTTATTTTAAATAGATACTTTATCAATAATGTCATCGTTACTCCCTATATTTATAGTATAATTTTTTTTGAAGCAGTGTTTCTTTAAAATTGCTAGTAACTTTTTTTTAATTCTTACAAGATAACATTTTTTTTACTACTGTAATAATTGATGAATATTTATCGGTGTAAATTGTTATTGCTATTATTTTTTTATGCCACTTGTGATATTATTTGCTACTTGTTTTTAGGGGATTTTTTTTATTGTCTCTTGTTATTTTAAATAGATACTTTATCATTAATGTCATCGTTACTCCCTATACTTATAGTATAATTTTTTTGTAGCAGTGTTCCTTTAAAATTGTTGGTAACTTTCTTTTAATTCTTACAAGATATTTTTTTTTAACTACTGTAATAATTGATGAATATTTATTGGTGTAAATTGTTATTGCTATTATTTTTTTATGCCTCTTGTGATATTATTTGATACTTGTTATTAGGGGATTATTTTTATTGTCTCTTGTTATTTTAAATAGATACTTTATCATTAATGTCATAGTTACTCCCTACACTTATAATATAATTTTTTTTGTAGCAGTGTTCCTTTAAAATTGCTGGTAACTTATTTTAATTCTTACAAGATAAATTCTGTTAACTACTGTAATAATTGATGAATATTTATTGGTGTAAATTGCTATTGCTATTATTTTTTATGCCTCTTGTGATATTATTTGCTACTTGTTATTAGGAGATTTTTTTTATTGTCTCTTGTTATTTTAAATAGATACTTTATCATTAATGTCATCGTTATTCCCTATACTTATAGTATAGTTTTTTTTGTAGCAATGTTCCTTTAAAATTGCTAGTAACTTTCTTTTAATTATTACAAGGTAAATTTTTTTTTACTACTATAATAATTGATGAATATTTATTGGTGTAAATTGTTATTGCTATTATTTTTTTATGCCTCTTGTGATAATATTTTCTACTTATTATTAGGGGATTTTTTTTATTGTCTCTTATTATTTTAAATAGATACTTTATCATTAATGTCATCATTACTCCCTATACTTATAATATAATTTTTTTGTAGCAGCGTTCCTTTAAAATTGCAGGTAACTTTCTTTTAATTCTTACAGGGTAAATTTTTTTTGCTACTGTAATAATTGATGAATATTTATTGGTGTAAATTGTTATTGTTATTGCTATTATTTTTTTATACCTCTTGTGATATTATTTGCTACTTGTTATTAGAGGATTTTTTTATTGTCTCTTGTTATTTTAAATAGATACTTTATCATTAATGTTATCGTTACTCCCTATACTTATAGTATATTTTTTTGTAGCAGTGTTCCTTTAAAATTGATGGTAACTTTATTTTAATTCTTATAGGGTAATTTTTTTTTTACTACTGACACGAACTCGGCAAGTGTACCGAGTCGTTGCAAGTAATAAAACGGTAAGAACCGGAAATCGTCCTCAGGGATCGTGGACAAGTACCACTTCACAAATTGAACTACTATCTAGGCGAATCTTGTTTGGAATGAAGGTAGCTCTAACATCTAATGAAACAAACAAGAATAAAATGTTTTTGTTCTTTTAGGTATTTTATCAAACACTTAGTGGGCAAACAGAAATGTGAACGACAAATGGATAGAATTGCTAGGGTTAGACTAGGCTAATCCTTCCTTGGTGCTATGAAATGATAAATAACACAATTCCTACTTCAATTATGACAATTAAATCTTCTTCAAATACTCAAACCCTAATGTCTTAGGTGGAATGAGCCTAATCTCCCAAATTAAACCCTAATGTCTTAGGTGGATTAACATGAGAAATTGCATTAAGAATCAAGATTCATAAGATTGCAAGCACCTCAAGACCTATGTCTAGGTTCATGAACTACTTGGCATTTGATTCAAGAGCATGCCCTAACATCAACCTTTCAATTGTCTATTAAAGCAACATATCATTCCTAGGATGATCAAGCCAATGAAAGCATTAAGCATGGAATCAAACACTCTTAAAGAAATAGGAAATTGCATTATAATCACTTCATGTTACAACCAAAATCAGAAAAACCATTGTCTAACCCCAACAAGGGGAGTTTAGCTACACATCATCAAAGTAAAAGGGAAAGGAAGAGATACAAAGATGGAGAAAGTGAGGAACTCCATGGAAGATGCCCAGTAGCAGCCACAAGAGCAGAGAATGCCTTTTTAGGGTTTGCAGCCGCCTCCTTTCTTTCCAAATCCAATCCCCCTTCCCATTCTGCCCTAAGACAGCTTATAACAGGGGTTCTGAGATTCGCGCGCTCGCGGGGCGAGAAGTGGCTCGCGAGGCGAGTCTTAAAATTGTCCTTCAGAGATCCGTCCTTTCGCGAGGCGAGAAGGTAACTCGCGAGGCGATACAGAAAGGGTGAAGTTTCCGCACAATCCAGCCTTCTGGTTCGCGAGGCGAAACGTGATTCGCGAGGCGACACAGAAAGGCTGACTGTTGCTGATCAGCTGGCCTTCAGGTTCGCGTGGCGAGATCCAGTCTCGCAAGGCGAATCTTCAAAGTTCTGCTTGGCTCAATTTCTTCTCTTTTCAGGCTCTCTCTTCAACCAAGCTTTATCAAGGCCAAATCTTAGGCAATTAATCACAAATTCCTGCAAAACAACACACAAAACCACCTTATCTGTTCCAAGGGAAAAACTAACCAAAATCAAACTAAAATGGCCTAACTATATGCAATGCATACAGAAATATACATGGAAAAATGAGGTGAAATCACACTCATCAAATCACCCCAAGCTTAAGACTTTGCTTGTCCTCAAGCAAAAACCAAGGCCAGAAGATGCAAACAAACAGAGCAATGATAGTGAACTAAGAACCCGAGTAAAATGATCCAAGTAACAGGCATTCAAATAATTCCGCAAGAGACAATCAATTCAAGTCCAATTAGGGGCTTAGGTTTCCTAGACTCATATTCTCACTAATTCGGGCACTCTTGCTCACTTGAAGGTCACCCCAAGCTTGTTCATTTACTTGGCTCTCTTTCTACCTCACTCAAGTGTTTAGGGGAATAAGACAATTCGCTCAATTTTCCTCAAGGAATGAATCCTACCATAGGCTTGACTATCAACCAAATCTCTACTTTATTAATGAAAACAATTAAGAATCAAGAGGTCTTTTACTTGGTTGTAATGTGGCCATGGGATTAATCGTTAGGTGGGGAAATCAAGAAAAGGACATTTCAAAAGGCTACATAAACATCAAGTATTGCAAAACATGACCTTCTAAAATACCTTTTGGGTTTCAATTCACTTTCCACCTTTCTTCCTTTCCTTTTGTTTTATTTCTCATTTCTTTTTGTCATCCCCTTCTCCATATATTTTTCTTTTTCTTTTGTTTGGAGAAGGGGAGATTTGTCAGCTCAAGAGAAACTTTTTTTTTGATTCTTTCATCCCATACTTTTTTTTTCAACTACCTTTTTCACCCTTTTTTTGTAATACTTTAGAAGGTCCTATCAAGCATCATTCATCAATATATTTCAAGGTACCAAGAAAAGTATTTTTATTCTTTCAGCTCAAAATTGGGCAACTAAGGGGGTAGCATTTTGTCATTCAAAGCTTAGAAGGCCAGAAAAATACCTAGTGCCTCCATCATTTTCAAAAATGTTTTCAAAATTTTTTAAGCTTCAACATGGTTTTAAGTCAAGTTCTAGAGGAATACAATACAAGAGGAATAACACTCTAACACAAGAAATGGGGTAGATTTAGTGAGTACCCCATAATGGCTCAAAAGCTCACATTTATCAGTTCAAAAATCCGTGAGGAACACAAGTCTATAGAAACACATGCTAATCATCAACTATCCAAGACCATCTCAAGAATATTTATTTGAAGCCATATCACAAGAATAGAAAAATCAGGGTTCAAAAATTCACTATCACAAATAAATTGGCACTCAGTTCTCACAATCAGATGCTCAATCTAATCAGGGGTAACCGAATCATGCGATCATTGATGAGTGTGATTTCACCTCATCTTTGTCCATCATTTTGCATGCATTTTCATGTAGTTTAGGCATTTTTAATTAGATTTTAGGTTAATTTTCCTTTGGAATGGATAAGGCTGTTTTCGTGGTGTTGTTTTGCAGATATCAAGGGTAAAATGCTCAAGATCAACCATGATGGAGTTTGGATGAAGATGGAGCTTTAAAAGTGAAGAAAATGAGCCAAACAGAGCCCATCACGGCCTAGCCGTGATGCCCATCACGGCCATGATCGAGTAAAACTGAAAAAGAACAAAGGCTGAAGTCAGAGTCTGTCACGGCCTGGCCGTGATATCCATCACGGCCGTGATCCAAAACCACCACAAGTCAGAGCACATCACGGCCTAGCCGTGATGAATATCACGGGCCATGAAAAGGGAGCTCGCGACGCGAAAGAGGACTCGCCACGCGAAAGTCCTGAATTTTCCAGAATTGCCAGAAACAGAGACCGTCACGGCCTGGCCGTGATGGCCATCACGACTGTGACGTGCATTACTTGGATCAGAAGCAACCGAAATAGATCAGATTTTGAGTTGGATTGGGACTCTAACTTCCTAATTTCTATAAATAAGGATCAAGGCAGAAGGAACAAAAAGATACGGATCATCCATAACAACTAGGACTCTAGGCATAGATCTCTCTTATCCTTTCCTCCTCTCTTCTCTGATTTTGTAATTTTCATGATGTTATCAACCAAGCTTATCATCTCCATGGCAAGACTTGAGTAGTAGTTTGTTTCTAGGGATAGGGGCTCTGCCCGAGTTTTGTTTACGATGCTGATTTTGATGTAATATCTTTGTAATTATGATTTTTCTTTAGATCTAATTTCTAGCGTTTTAATCAATCGTATAATCGGCGACCGCTTATTTGCGTGACGTAGACGTTCTAAGGAGGAACCTAGCGGTGAACTTAGGATTTCTAGTGTGTTTCACTCGTAAAGTTCGGCGGTCGCTTATCAGCGAGACGTGGATATTCTAAGGAGGAACCTAGCGGTGAACTTAGGTTATTTGCATGACTGAGACATTCTAAGGAGGAACCTAGCGGTGAACTTAGGTGTCGGACCTATAGAAGTCAGACTTGGGACTGAAATCACGAGAGTTAGAAGCCGTCTCTCGAGGAGCAACGAGTTGTCACGAAGCTCAAAGGGTCCAATCTGGGATCGACTACCACGAGAGTAGGGGTCGGGTCAATTGGGCACGGCTTTTGTAACCCGAGAGGGAGCTTAAGCTATTAGAGGATAAACTCGCCTTCAAGGCAATTTCGTTAATCAACAAAGGTAAATCAGATTAGTAACATAAACAGCCTCAAAGGTAACCCAAATCCCTAGGAATCCATTTAAATCAAAACCCCAAAAACATTTGTTTTCCATTTTAATTATCTTCTGTTCATCTATCTTTTAATTTCGAATTCAAACCTTTTCAAAATATAAAATACCTTTTAAAAAGTCCAGATTTAACCAATTCGAAAATCAGTTGCGATTCGGGAACACAGTCTCTGTGGGTTCGATATCTTTTATTACTTGGCGGCAATCCAGTACACTTGCCGGAATCGCAGAGCGCGGCGCGCAACACACGCGCGTCGCACCCCATCAAGTTTTTGGCGCCGTTGCCGGGGACTGTGCCTTTTCGAATTTCAATTAGTTTTTAAATTGATTTTTATGGAAATTTTCGTTTTATTTGATTTTAATTTCTGGAAAAAAAAATATCTTTCCTTCTATTGTATCCATCTCTCTGCGTGTTTTATGCAAAGATCTCTAAGTCTTGGGAGCCTTGGTGAAGTTGATCCGGAGATCGAGAGAACCTTCCATAGACGTAGGCGACTACAAAGAGAGGGAGAAAGGTCGATTCCCATTCCACTCATGGCGAATCTTCCGGATACAAAGCCTTTGAAGGATTACGCAGCCCCAAATGCGAGAGGCTTGCGAACTGGGATTGCTAGGCCAGAGATTGAGGCAGAGAACTACACTATACTGCCTATGCTAATCAACATGATTAGGCAGCACCAATTTGGAGGATTGCCCTCGGAGGACCCGACAGATCACGTAGAAACATTCTTGGAGTTCACCGATGCAATTAGGATTCATGGTGCACCGGTCGATGCTATTCGCTTGAGGTTGTTCCCCTCATCTCTGACTGGAAAAGCAAAGGCTTGGCTAAAGCAAATACCCGCCAACACCTTGACTACTTGGGACCAACTGGAACAGGCGTTCTTGGAGAAATTCTTCCCTCCATCCAAGACGGCCTACATAAGAACCCAGATCACCGGCTTCTTCCAGAAAGACGGAGAATCCTTATCGGAAGCTTGGGATCGCTACAAGGGACTGCTGGAGTCTTGCCCACACCATGGACTCGAGAGGTGGTTATTAGTGCACACCTTCTATAACGGATTGGACTACTCTTCGAAGGTGTCACTTGATTCTGCAGCCGGTGGAGCGTTTATGAATAGGCCTCTAACTGAGGCATTCAACATCATCGAAAATGTCGCCACCAACTACCACCAATGGGGTTCCGAAAGAGGTAATAACCCGAACAAGATTTCGGGGGTAAGTTTGAGGTAAATAGCACTGATCTGATCATGTCAAAGATAGACTCACTTAATAAACGTTTTGATCGGCTTGAAAAAGCTAATGTGAGTGCATTAGGTGCTACTAACCTTGTTTGTGAGATTTGTGGAATGCAGGGACATGACATGATGGAATGCCCACATGGATCCGACGCTTCGGGTGAACAAGTGAACTCTTGTCACAACTTCTACGACACTAACCCGAAGCTGCCCAACTATGCTCCCCCAAATCCCTACAACCAAAGGAGGAACAACCCTTACCTCTCTTATGGAAACTACAGTAACACACTCAACCATGAGTTCCAAGAGGGCCAAGGTAATAAGAGAGCCGCCCCGGTGTATCCTCAAGTACAAAAATCTAAACTCGAGACTTTATTTGAAAGTTTTGTTGAAACTCAGACAAAACAAAATGAGGAGTTTAGACAATAAGGAAGGGCAGTGAGTGAGGCAATAAAGGAGCTAGCATCTAAGGTAGACAACTTAGCACCTCATAACAAGATGCTGGAAACCCAGATTGCCCAACAAGCCAGTACGTACTCGAGGCCTAAGGGTACATTCCCGGGGCAACCCGAAGCAAATCCCAATGAGCATTGCAATGCCATACACTTAAGGGATGATGAGCTTGGGGTGGGGGTAACTGAAATGGACGTGGAACCGGAGGAGAACACGAGCGAAAAGGAAGAGGCAGAACCGAAGTACGTCCCTCCACCACCATACCAACCCCCGATACCTTTCCCACAAAGGTTGGTCAGGAAAAAGCAAGTAGATGTAGAGACTAAGATGCCTACTAAACTGAAAGACCCATGTAGTTTCTCCATCTCTTGCTCGATCGAACAGGTGCAAATCGACCAAGCCTTATGTGACATAGGGGCTAGTGCGAGCTTGATGCCCCTCACTATCATGGAAAGGTTGGAAAGCAAAGAGTTGAGACCGTTCAAATTCTCCTTACAATTTGCGGACGACTCAACTAGGACTCCTCTAGGCATACTAGAGAATGTTCCTGTAAAGGTAGGGAAATTCTTCATCCCTACCGACTTCCTGGTATTGGACATGAAAGGGAATTCTGAATTCCCCATCATTTTAGGAAGGCCATTCTTGGCAACCGCTGGAGTAGTAATAGACGTAAGGAATGGTAAACTCTCTCTAACTGTAGAGGAAGGTAGGGTAGATTTTCAATTGACTAACTCTTATAATAACCCTCCTTTTGAGAGCCATGTGTGCAGAATTGATTTAACATCTCCAGTGGTAAAGAAAGAGCTTAGCATGGAAGCGACTCCAAAGATATGCATGGATGATGATGCACCCTACAATGACGAAGTTGGAGTGGCTTACCATATGGAAACAAAACTTCCGCCGGGAGGAAGGAAGGCTAGGAAGGTCCAAGAGAAAAGAGCGAAGCGGAAGCGTTATTGGCCGTATGAGCAGAAACGGCTTTTTGAAGGAGTTCCATGGAAGAGAAGTGTTCCGGCACTTCTACACCCAGTCGACCCCGGTTGATTGAAGGAAGTATGGTCAAGCTAAAGACCGTAAATAAGCGCTTCTTGGGAGGCAACCCCATTTTTCTTTCCCTTTTCCTTTTGTTTTTGAATTCACCTCTTGAATAATTTGAGAAGATCAAGAGGCAAAAATATCATTAATAGGTTTATCTAGTGTTTTCAGGTTGAGAAGGGAAGAAGAGCAGAGAAAAAAATAAAGTCAGAAGCCATCACGCCCTGGCCGTGACAGTGGTCACGGCCGTGATGAACTAAACAAGAGCATAGAAAGGATCACGGCCTAGCCGTGACAACCATCACGGGCGTGGTGAGTAGGATGCCAAGGCCAGAGAGCATCACGGCCTAGCCGTGATGTAGATCGCGGCCGTGAAAGGGCAACTCCTGAAGACAGAATTAATCACGGCCTAGCCGTGATGAGTCTCACGGCCGTGATACTATTTCCATCCAAGTTTTGACTGGAATGTGAGCCAACACCCGCTACCACCTCGGTAAGTTGTTCCAATTTTTCTCCTCTCTCCGACTTGATTATTTACATTGGAGACAATGTAAGTAATCAAGCTTGGGGTGGGGGTATTTTTGCATTTGCATTGTTGCATTCATATTGCATTCACATAGGCATAGTTTGGTATGATCACATTCTCTAGATTGCCCCTCACTTAGAATATGCATCCAATTGTGAGAACTTGGTGCCAAATGAATTGAGATAGTGAATTTTTGAACCCAATTTTTTATTTATTCTTGTGACATGGCTAAAAATAAAAATTCTTGAGATGATCTTTTGATGGTTGATAATTAGCATGTGGTTCCTTAAGTTTGTGTACCTCACTGATTTTTGAACTACTAAATGTAAGATTTTGAGCCAAATAGGGGTACTCACTAAATCTACCCCATTCCTTGTAATAGAGTGTTTTAATTCCTCTTAGACTGTATTTTCTAGAACTTGACTTGAAACCATTTCGAAACTTAAAAATTTTTGAAAACATTTTTGAAAATGATTGAGGCACTAGGTATTTTTACGGCCTCCCGAGCTTTGATTGATAAATGCTACCCTTAGTTGCTCAATTTTGAGCCTAAAGAATAAAATACTTTTCTTGGTACCATGAATTACTTTGATAAATAATGCTTGGTATGGCACCTTTTAAAGTATTACAAAAGGGTAAAAAGGTAGTTTGAAAAAGAATGGGATGAAAATATTTCTCTTGAGCTAGAAAAATCTCCCCTTCTCCAAATAAATAAAAATGAAATAAACAAAAGAAAAAAAATGGAGAAGGGGATGACAAAAGAAAGTGAAAAAAAAAGGAAAAGAAAGAAAAAAAAGGTGGAAAAGTAATTCAAGGCCCCTAAAAGGTATTTTAGAAGGTGTCATGCTTTGCAATGTTTGATAATTTGTTTAGCCTTCTTGAATTTCCCTTTTCTTGATTTCCCCACCTAACAATTAATCCTATGGCCACATTACAACCAAAATAAAAGACCTCTTGATTCTTATGTGTTTTCATTAATAAAGTAGATATTTGGTTAATAGTCAAGCCTATGGTAGAGTACTTTCCTTGAGGAAACTGAGCGAATTGTCATATACCCTAAAACACTTGAGTGAGGTGAGACGAGTGCCCAAATCAGTGTGAATATGAACTTGAAGAACCTAAGCTTCTAATTGGACTTGAACTTGATTATCTCTTGAGTGCTTATTGAATATGCCTGTTACTTGGATTAGCTTCTAGGGTTCTTGGTTCACTATCCATGCTTTGATTAATTTATCTTATGGCCTGAGTAATTGCTTGAGGACAAGCAAAATTTTAAGCTTGGGGTGATTTGATGAGTGTGATTTCACCTCATCTTTGTCCATCATTTTGCATGCATTTTCATGTAGTTTAGGCATTTTTAATTAGATTTTAGGTTAATTTTCCTTTGGAATGGGTAAGGCGGTTTTCGTGGTGTTGTTTTGCAGATATCAAGGGTAAAATGCTCAAGATCAACCATGATGGAGTTTGGATGAAGATGGAGCTTTAAAAGTGAAGAAAATGAGCCAAACAGAGCCCATCACGGCCTAGCCGTGATGCCCATCACGGCAATGATCGAGTAAAACTGAAAAAGAACAAAGGTTGAAGTCAGAGTCTGTCACGGCCTGGCCGTGATATCCATCACGGCCGTGATCCAAAACCACCACAAGTCAGAGCACATCACGGTCTAGCCGTGATGAATATCACGGGCCATGAAAAGGGAGCTCGCGACGCGAAAGTGGACTCGCCACGCGAAAGTCCTGAATTTTCCAGAATTGCCAGAAACAGAGACTGTCACGGCCTGGCCGTGATGGCCATCATGGCCGTGACGCGCATTACTTGGATCAGAAGCAACCGAAATAGATCAGATTTTGAGTTGGATTGGGACTCTAACTTCCTAATTTCTATAAATAAGGATCAAGGCAGAAGGAACAAAAAGATACGGATCATCCATAACAACTAGGACTCTAGGCATAGATCTCTCTTCCCCTTTCCTCCTTTCTTCTCTGATTTTGTAATTTTCATGATGTTGTCAACCAAGCTTGTCATCTCCAAGGCAAGACTTGAGTAGTAGTTTGTTTCTAGGGATAAGGGCTCTGTCCGAGTTTTGTTTACGATGCTGATTTTGATGTAATATCTTTGTAATTATGATTTTGCTTTAGATCTGATTTCTAGCGTTTTAATCAATCGTATAATCGGCGACCGCTTATTTGCGTGACGTAGACGTTCTAAGGAGGAACCTAGCGGTGAACTTAGGATTTCTAGTGTGTTTCACTCGTAAAGTTCGGCGGCCGCTTATCAGCGAGACGTGGATATTCTAAGGAGGAACCTAGCGGTGAACTTAGGTTATTTGCATGACTGAGACATTCTAAGGAGGAACCTAGCGGTGAACTTAGGTGTCGGACCTATAGAAGTCAGACTTGGGACTGAAATCACGAGAGTTAGAAGCCGTCCCTCGAGGAGCAACGAGTTGTCACGAAGCTCAAAGGGTCCAATCTGGGATCGACTACCACGAGAGTAGGGGTCGGGTCAATTGGGCACGGCTTTTGTAACCCGAGAGGGAGCTTAAGCTATTAGAGGATAAACTCGCCTTCAAGGTAATTTCGTTAATCAACAAAGGTAAATCAGATTAGTAACAAAAACAGCCTCAAAGGTAACCCAAATCCCTAGGAATCCATTTAGATCAAAACCCCAAAAACATTTGTTTTCCGTTTTAATTATCTTCTGTTCATCTATCTTTTAATTTCGAATTCAAACCTTTTCAAAATATAAAATACCTTTTAAAAAGTCCAGATTTAACCAATTTGAAAATCAGTTGCGATTCGGGAACACAGTCTCTGTGGGTTCGATATCTTTTATTACTTGGCGGCAATCCGGTACACTTGCCGGAATCGCAGAGCGCGGCGCGCAACACACGCGCGTCGCACCCCATCAATCATGCAAAACTATGCCTAGATGATTGCAATATGAACAATGCAAAAATTCAAAAATTTACAAAAATACCCCTACCCCAAGCTTAAAAACTTACATTGTCCCCAATGTAAATAATCAAGTTGGAGAGGGGTGAAAATGGAACAACTCACCAGGGTGGTAGCGGGTGCTGGATCACATGCTTTATGGCTTTGTTTCTCCCTGCCCTTTTTCTCCTCCTTCCTTCAAAATCTGAAAGCACTTAACAAAACTATTAACAAATCTCTTGATCTTCTCAAATTATTCAAGAGATGAAAATCAAAAACAAAAGAGAAAAGGAAAATAAAACTTGGGTTGCCTCCCAATAAGCGCTTCTTTAACGTCACTAGCTTGACGGGTGATCTCTAAGATGGTGCTTTAAGAGGGACGGAAACTGCTTGACGATCAAAGTCTCCTCCAAGGTAGTGCTTGAGCCTTTGCCCATTAACAGTGAATGTATCTCCGGATGATGGATCTTCCAATTCAACTAAACCAAATGGGGAAACCGACTTGACATAGAATGGGCCCGACCACCTTGATCTCAGTTTGCCTGGAAAGAGCTTGAGTCGTGAGTTAAAGAGCAAAACTGATTGGCCTTCTTCGAATTGCTTGGGAAGAATGTACTTGTCATGCCAGAATTTTGTTCTTTCCTTGTAAATCCTTGCACTCTCATAAGCCAAGAGTCGGAATTCATCCAACTCATTCAATTGAAGCAGTCTCTTATCCATGGCCAGCTTAGTATCAAAGTTCAGGGCCTTCACTGCCCAGAAAGCACGATGTTGGAGCTCTACCGGAAGGTGACATGATTTTCCAAACACTAATTGGTAAGGTGACATACAAATAGGTGTTTTGTATGCAGTCCGATAGGCCCAGAGTGCATCATCCAGTTTCTTCGCCCAATCCTTCCTAGCATTGTTCACAGTTTTCTCCAAAATTCTTTTCAACTCCCGATTGGACAACTCCACTTGCCCACTGGTTTGAGGGTGGTATGGTGTGGCAACTTTATGATTCACCCCAAACTTGGCAAGCACTGCATTGAACTCTTTGTTGCAAAAATGGGTACCCCCATCACTAATAATAGCTCTAGGGGTTCCAAATCGAGTGAAGATGTTCTTCCTTACAAAACTAATCACAGCTTTTGCATCATCCTTCACAGTTGGAACAGCTTCCACCCATTTGCTCACATAGACCACCGCAACAAGAATGTATTTGTTGTTGTATGATGATGGGAAAGGACCCATGAAGTGGATCCCCCATACATCAAAAAGCTCCACCTCTAGAATACCTTTCAAGGGCATCTCATTCCGCTTGGAAATACTTCCGGTCCTCTGACACTTATCACATTTCATCACCCAAGCTCTGGAGTCTTTGAAAATAGTGGGCCAAAATAACCCGCATTGCAAGATCTTCATGGCGGTCCTCTCACCACCAAAGCGTCCCCCATATGGTGAGTTGTGGCAATGAGTCAGTACCCCCTCAATCTCCTCTTCCGGAATGCATCTTCTCAGAATTCCATCCGAACCTCTTTTGAAAAGATAAGGCTCATCCCATACATAGTATTTGGCATCATGGATGAGCTTCTTCCTTTGTTGTGCATTGAAGTCCTTCGGAATTTTGTTGGCGGCCTTATAATTCGCAATGTCTGCAAACCAAGGTGCCACTTGTACCATAAACAGCTTGTCATCTGGGAATTCCTCTTGAATTGGCAACTCAGCTTTTGCTTGAACATCTGCTTGTGGAAGCCTAGACAAATGGTCGGCCACCACATTCTCTACTCCTTTCTTGTCCTTAATATCCAAGTCAAACTCTTGGAGGAGTAGTTGGTCGCGCTGTCGCGCACGCGCCAAAAAGAACGAACGGGTTTTAAAACTGTAGTCTAGGGCGACAACTCGGATGTCGTCTCACAAGGACTCTTAAAGTGTTATTTTTCACAAAAAATCAGTTTTTTTTTTGGGGGGGGGGGGGGGTTTGGATTGGGATGCAATCAAAGAAAACAAAATAATAACAGAGCAATGAAACAAGGCAATTCAAAGAGATTGTCAAATAGCTGAAAACCGATTAATCTATTGTTCTCAATTTCCCAACTATCATAGGTTCATGCAATTTCCAAGCCCTAAGCAGATTCTAATCCCCTCCCGGTTGTAGCAACAATTTACAAGCGAAACCACCACTACAGATACATGTCCCTATTCCCGAATTAAGCAAACGGGGTTGAGCCCTTCGTGAACTAAGCGAACACGAAACGTACACACGCGAATTAAGCAAACGCGATTAATTATAGGAACATGATATCATCGAAAATAAATCAATACAATACAATATACTCCTGAATTAAGCAAACAGAAATATAAAGCATGGCATTGAAAAGGGAAAAGCATACAAAACAGGAAATACAAGAACCTCAAGTATAGTGGAAATCGATTACAATAGATTAATCCTAGAAACTTAGTTCTCCATGAAAGAAAACGAAAACACACAGAAACAAAATGTAAACAGAACAATGGAGAAGCAAAAATCTTTACAATCTGTTCAGAACAGCCTTTTATACTATTCAGAATTTTAGCCCACTCGCGAGGCGAAGCATATCTCGCGACGCGAATCTTGTGAACAGTCTGCAACCTTTGGTATTCTCACGAGGCGAACACATCTTAGCGAGGCGAGGAACTGAAGAGTCTTCTTATTACGCCCGTAATGAACATCAGGGGCCAACCGTGATGCTTTCTGACTTCCAGGCTCGCGAGGCGAATGTATGATCGTGAGGCGAGACTCTTCAACTTCAAAACTACCACAGCCGTGACCTTCAACACGGGCAAGCCGTGATCGTCTCTGACTTTCAGGGCTGGGTAACTCGCGGGGCGAGATCTTCTTCGCGGGGCGAACCAGAGACCTTGCATTTTCTTAGAACAGTCAGCCTTCGGGGTCGCGAGGCGAATAGCTATTCGCGGGGCGAATCCCCTGCTTCTTTATTTCCTCAACTTCTACTTAACCTGAAAACAAGGAATTAACTATAAGTGCATTATTTTGACTCAAAACTAGCTAAATTAGCGTAAAACTACTTTAGAGACTCAAAACCTTGCTTGAGGACAATCTAATCTAATTTGGGTGAAAATAGGAAATACTTTGCACAAAACCCTGATCATACTAGCCATAAAATTAGATGAGCTAGAGGCTTATCAAAATACCCCAAACTTAAACTTTGCTTGTCCCCAAGCAAACTAAGACTCAAAAATCAAAAAGACTCAAGACCTGGCAAGCTTAAAAGATTCAATCAACCTTGCACAAATTCAAGCAATACATCAAAACAGTTTTCTTTAATGTCCCCCCTTTCAAGCAAAGCAATCCCCACAATCATTCATTCTAAACAATTGAGAATTTCATCATTCAGGCAATTAGAAATCTAAGCAAGGGATCTAAGTCACACACAAGAGGGAGATCACCAACTTCAAACAACTGCCTTCCTCACAAGGGCATTTAGTGTTCACTCAATCGCTCAATTTGCGTCAGGCTAATAACATTTCACTCAGTTTCACTTTTCAAGAACACGTCCCATAAATTTGATTTTCATCTCCAAATGATTCCCACAGAAAACATGCAAGCAACATCAAAAGGTCTTTTATGGGTTGTAATGGGGCCTGGCTAAGGGTAGGATATACAAAGGTACTAGGCTGAAGACCCTAGGAACTAAGAGAGCATGAACATTATTTACACTTTGAAGTTCCACTCAAGTTCCTTTTCTCATTTTTCTTTATGCCTTGGGTGACTACAACCTCTTTTATTTTTATCATTTTTACACTTTTCTTTTTTTCCTTTTTTTTTCTTTTTTTTTCTTTTTTTTTCATTCATCATTTTTTTTTTCTACAAGCCTTTGGCTCCAACCTTTTTATTGTATTTTTTTTTCTCAATCCCAACAACATATTACACCTTGCAGTCACCCCAAACTTAGTTTCTTGCACCCATTCTAAGATTACATGCTCTCCTAATCCTAAGATCGGGTTAACATGGTTTTCCAGATTTTTGGGCTTATAACATTAGGTTATCAAGAATTAACAGGCTAATAGGCTCAATGGGGCTAACTAGGGAGCATGCATTAGGAATTGATTCTTTTTTTTTTTTAGGCCAAGTAGCTATTTACAAAGAAAATGCCTAAATCATCTGAAGCAAACACATAATCATGCAAACCATAAAGATATTCAAGCAAATTCAGGAAAGTGCAACTTGAAAGTGATTCTCACACAGTTTAAAACATGTTGGAGGCTCAAAACCTCACCTGGACATTCATGCAAATTGTTTGAAAGAGATTCTATCCCTAGTGTGTGCTTTCTATCACCCCAAACTTATCATAAATCATGCCATCACAACAAAATCTCAAAGTTCAGTTTTCAATTTCATATGGGAGTCACTTTTCAAAAACAAAAATTTTCCAGCCTAGGGGGAATCATCACATATCAATCATGCAAGCAATCTGTGCAACATCAATCAAAATCCATCAAACTTGTCAACAAAAGACTCAACACAACTCCTGAGCTTCTCAAATTATTCAGGAGCTTTATTCAAAGAAAAGGAAACAAACAAGACACAACAAAACAAGACACAACAAAACTACAACTAGTTCCCTCCCCCACACTTAAATCATGCATTGTCCCCAATGAAACAACATAACAATAAAATCAGAGTGAGGGAAAGGAAAAGAAACTCCCTGATTAAGTGGCAGTGTAGGAGCTTCCGCCTGGATCCCATTTCTTGTAGCCTAAGGCCAAAGAGGTAGAGTTCATTCCATGGTCCCATAACTTGCATCCTTGATATATGAGTAAACACTTGACAATGATGGTGACCTTGCTCAATGCGGCGGACTCATCACCTCCTCTTGGGTCAAAGACGACCGCTTCATCAACAAAGTCCTCCCAATAGAATTTGGCTTCAATCCCTTGAACTATCCATGGTGCAAAATCCATTTCCTCTGGTGGCTTCGCAGGGGGAGGTGGCAGATAGGTAGGGAGGGTCTCCGGCGCTGCTTCATCTTCAGCATGTTCCTCATCCACTGCACTGACAAATTTATCACCTGCTAAACATGCAGCAATCTCAGCACATACCACACAATGGTTAGTGTTAGTACAATCGGGACATGAAGAAATATAATCAAAGTCAGACACAAATAGAAAATCAGAAAACAAGTCCTCATGGGTGTTCTCAATAGTCTCAGAAAGCAGCTCTATACGGAAAATGGAGTGCTCTTCCACTGAATGTTTCACAGCATCAAAGATGTTGAACTTTGCAACTATATCCCCAAACTCCATAGACATGGTCCCATCATCAACATCAATCTTAGTCTTAGCTGTCTTCATGAATGGTCTGCCCAAGATGATTGGTGATTTACTGGAATGTGTCTCTCCTGCCATGTCCAGGATGTAGAAGTCAGCTGGGAAGATCAAATCATCAACTTGCACTAGCACATCTTCTACCATTCCCATGGGGCGGGCATTGGTCCTGTTAGCTAACTGGATGGTGAGACCAGTATATCTTTGAGGCCCAAGATCAAGGTTGTTAAAGATGGAGGTAGGCATGACATTTATGGATGCTCCCAAGTCCAACATGCAGTTTTCAAACTTCCTGTCCCCAATAGTGCATGGGATAGTAAATGTGCCCGGATCCTTGCACTTCTGTGGTAGTGCCTGAGTAGGGGTTAAAGCAGCAACTCTTTCTGGTGTAGGCCTAGACTGGATAAGAGCTGAGACATTTCTTCCCAAATCAACTTTCTCATTATTCTTCAACTTCCTCTTGTTGGTGCATAGATCCTTGAGAAATTTGGCATACTTAGGCACCTGTTTGATCACATCTAGAAGAGGAATATTTACAGCCACCTTTCTGAACACATCAAGAATTTCCTTCTCCTTTATCTTCACCACACATCTTCTTATTATTCTGTAATCTGTGTGGGAATGGGATTGGTGTTCTGTACACTTTCTCAGCTTTAACATCGACTGAAGGCTCAGGAGTTACCTCAATAGTTTCTTCATCCTTTCCAGAGGTGGCCTCAACAACTTTCCCAGATCTCAGATAAATGGCACTCACATTAGGATTGGATGCATTGGGATTTATCACTGGTTGTGCCGGCAGTTGACTGGATCCTTGACCTTGCTGTATGTTGTTTATGGATGTGGCCATCTGTCCAATCTGTGTCATCAAATATTGAATGCTAGCATCTGTTCGCTGCTGATACTGTGCCTGTGAGGCCTGGAACTGTGCCTGGAACTGTCCCATTTGCTGCTGGAAAAGTGTAGTCATTTGTGCATTCATTTGTGAAGTCAATTGCTTGAACATGTCCTCCAATGAAGGTCCAGAAGGTGCAGAAGTGGTCACTAGAGGAGGATTCTGAGGTGCCATCGATTGTTGTTGGGATGAGTTCCCATACCGCAGATTAGGATGATTCCTCCAGTTGGGATGGTACCTATTGGTGGAGAGGTCTGGAGTGCTGTATTGGTTCTGAATGTTTCCTTGATTATAGGGATTTACTGCATAAGCTTGAGACACTTCACTGACGAACTGTTCTCTCTGGATAGGGCATGGATCATATGGGTGCTCAGGAGAGTTGCACATGCTACATAACTTTGCAGGCTGACCCCTGTCTATTGCCAATTGCCTTACAAAGGAAGTCAGCTCATCCAATCTATTCTC
The DNA here is from genome assembly GCA_030762895.1 of Sophora flavescens. Classification (NCBI taxonomy): domain Eukaryota; kingdom Viridiplantae; phylum Streptophyta; class Magnoliopsida; order Fabales; family Fabaceae; genus Sophora; species Sophora flavescens. The sequence goes on from CM061069.1 coordinate 134,438,604, forward strand.
AAGGGCGGCCTGGTTGGAAAAGGAACTATGGACCTCATGCACACCTCTTGTCTCAACTGAATTTCTTCTGGTAGTAAACTGCTGGGAATTCAATGACATATTCTCAATGAGTTGCTTGGCAGCAGCTGGGGTCTTATCAACTAGTGCTCCCCCACTAGCAGCATCCAAAAGATTCCTATCCATCGGCAGTAATCCTTCATAAAAGTACTGGATCAGGAGTTGTTCAGAAATTTGATGCTGAGGGCAGCTAGATACCAAATGCTTGAACCTTTCCCAATATTCAGCTAGCGATTCATTCCCTTGCCTGATGCCACATATTTCTTTCCTTATTGATGCAGCTCTGGAAGCAGGAAAATATCTTTCTAGGAAAACCCTCTTCAAATCATTCCAAGTGGTGATAGAGTTGGGCTCAAGATACAATAACCAATCCTTTGCAGCTCCCTGGAGTGAGAACGGAAAAGCCTTCAGTTTGATGCTATCCTCAGTGACTCCCTCTGATCTCGAGGTTGTGGAGCAGACAACTTGGAATTCCTTCAAGTGCTTGTGTGGATCCTCACCTGCAAGACCATTAAACTTTGGCAACAAGTGAATGAAACCAGATTTTAGTTCAAAAGGAGTATCAGCACCAGGATATGAAATACACAATCCATTATAGTTAACATCAGGGGCAGCAAGCTGTCTTAATGTCCTTTGGTCTCCCATATTTTCAAAAACAGTTTTGGAATTAGTATCACTACTAGTGCTAGCCCGAAATTCTCTACGGAGTGTGTGCAGTGTTCTTTCAATTTCCGGGTCAAAATCACACAATTCAGGGCAATTAGCCCTAATAGCCAGACCAATTCAAAACAAAAATGAAAATAAAAGAAAAAGAAAAGAAAGAAAGAAAAAAAAAATGGAAAAATAACAAATAAGAGTCCCCGGCAACGGCGCCAATTTTTGGTCGCGCTGTCGCGCACGCGCCAAAAAGAACGAGCGGGTTTTAAAACTGTAGTCTAGGGCGACAACTCGGATTTCGTCTCACAAGGACTCTTAAAGTGTTATTTTTCACAAAAAATCAGTTTGGGGGGGGGGGGGGGGGGGGTTTGGATTGGGATGCAATCAAAGAAAACAAAATAATAACAGAGCAATGAAACAAGGCAATTCAAAGAGATTGTCAAATAGCTGAAAACCGATTAATCTATTGTTCTCAATTTCCCAACTATCATAGGTTCATGCAATTTTCAAGCCCTAAGCATATTCTAATCCCCTCCCGGTTGTAGCAACAATTTACAAACGAAACCACCACTACAGATACATGTCCCTATTCCCAAATTAAGCAAACGGGGTTAAGCCCTTCGTGAACTAAGCGAACACGAAACGTACACACGCGAATTAAGCAAACGCGATTAATTATAGGAACATGATATCATCGAAAATAAATCAATACAACACAATATACTCCTGAATTAAGCAAACAGAAATATAAAGCATGGCATTGAAAAGGGAAAAACATACAAAACAGGAAATACAAGAACCTCAAGTATAGTGGAAATCGATTACAATAGATTAATCCTAGAAACTTAGTTCTCCATGAAAGAAAACGAAAACACACAGAAACAAAATGTAAACAGAACAATGGAGAAGCAAAAGTCTTTACAATCTGTTCAGAACAGCCTTTTATACTATTCAGAATTTTAGCCCACTCACGAGGCGAAGCATATCTCGCGACGCGAATCTTGTGAACAGTCTGCAACCTTTTGTATTCTCGCGAGGCGAACACATCTTAGCGAGGCGAGGAACTGAAGAGTCTTCTTATTACGCCCGTTATGAACATCAGGGGCCAACCGTGATGCTTTCTGACTTCCAGGCTCGCGAGGCGAATGTATGATCGCGAGGCGAGACTCTTCAACTTCAAAACTGCCACAGCCGTGACCTTCAACACGGGCAAGCCGTGATCGTCTCTGACCTTCAACATCAGGGGCCAACCGTGATGCTTTCTGACTTCCAGGCTCGCGAGGCGAATGTATGATCGCGAGGCGAGACTCTTCAACTTCAAAACTGCCACAGCCGTGACCTTCAACACGGGCAAGCCGTGATCGTCTCTGACTTTCAGGGCTGGGTAACTCGCGGGGCGAACCAGAGACCTTGCATTTTCTTGGAACAGTCAGCCTTCGGGGTCGCGAGGCGAATAGCTATTCGCGGGGCGAATCCCCTGCTTCTTTATTTCCTCAACTTCTACTTAACCTGAAAACAAGGAATTAACTATAAGTGCATTATTTTGACTCAAAACTAGCTAAATTAGCCTAAAACTACTTTAGAGACTCAAAACCTTGCTTGAGGACAATCTAATCTAATTTGGGTGAAAATAGGAAATACTTTGCACAAAACCCTGGTCATACTAGCCATAAAATTAGATGAGCCAGAGGCTTATCAGTAGTATCCACCTAATGAGCCTTGGCTTGGCATCCTGTTTAGTCATAAGATACTTCAAAGCAGAATGATCAGTGTAGACAGTAGTTTTAGAGCCAATCAAGTAGGATCTAAATTTATCAAACGCAAACACCACAACAAGCAATTCTTTTTCAGTCGTGGTATAATTCAATTGAGCATCATTCAGCACACGACTGGCATAGTAAATGACATGCAACACTTTATTTTTTCATTGGCCCAAAATGGCTCCCACCGCATAGTCACTTGCATCACACATTGACTCAATTGGTAAACTCCAATCTGGAGGTGCAATGACCGGTGCGGTGGTGAGTTTTTCTTTCAAAAGTTGGAAGGCATGCATGCAATCATCATCAAATATAAAAGGAGTATCAACTACCAAAAGCTTGCATAAGGGTTTCACAATCTTTGAAAAATCTTTTATAAACCTCCTATAGAAACCCGCATGCCCTAGGAAGCTTCTAACACCTTTCACATTTATGGGAGGGGGAAGTTTTTCAATCACTTTAATTTTTGCTTTATCAACTTCCATCCCCTGTGATGAAATTTTATGACCAAGAACTATATCTTCCCTAACCATGAAATGACATTTTTCCCAATTTAAAACAAGGTTAGTTTCTTGGCATCTTTTTAGAACACATGCAAGATTATTCAGACAATTATCAAAAGAATTATCAAACACAGAAAAATCATCCATAAATACCTCTATGAATTTTTCAGTCATGTCAGAATATAGAAAGCATGCACCTTTGAAAAGTAGCGGGTGCATTACACAACCCGAATGGCATTCTCCGGTATGCGTAGACTCCATAGGGACAAGTGAAAGCGGTCTTCTCTTGGTCCTGTGGGTCAACCACAATCTGGTTATACCCTGAGTATCCATCAAGGAAGCAATAAAAAGCATGGCCCGCCAACCTCTCTAACATCTGATCAATGAAGGGCAATGGAAAGTGATCTTTTCTGGTGGCTTCATTTAGTCTTCTGTAATCAATACACACCCTCCATCCAGAAACGGTCCTTGAGGGTATGAGCTCATTTTTATCATTTGCCACCAACGTCATCCCCCCTTTCTTGGGAACAACTTGGACCGGACTCACCCATGGACTATCGGAGATTGGATAGATTATTCCCGTATCCAACAGCTTCACAACCTCCTTCCTTACAACTTCTTTCATATTAGGGTTGAGTCTTCTTTGGGGTTGTCTAACCAGCTTGAAATTTTCCTCAAAGAGGATTTTGTGCATACAGAATGAGGGACTTATCCCCTTCAAGTCGGACATAGACCACCCAATTGCAGATTTGTGCTCCCTGAGCACCCTTAACAGTTTCTCTTCCTCCAGAGAGTTCAATTCACTACTAATGATAACTGGGAATGAAGAATTTATCCCAAGGAAAGCATAACGGAGATGGGATGGAAGTTCTTTCAACACTAGCACAGATGGTTCACCCTTGTCTTCAATCCTCACATCTTCCACAACTTTGTCTTCAACATTATTCTCCACCAGACAAGCCTCAAGGGATTTAACCATGAATTCAACTTCCTCCGCACACACCTCTTCTTCTACATCCTCCATCATAAGAGCCGCTTCCAAAGAATCTTCAAAAGTCTGTTGCACACTCTTATCAGTCAATGAATCAACAAGGTCCACACTCATACACGTATCCTTGTCACTTGGATGCCTCATTGCTTCAAAAACATTGAAGGTGACCTTTTCATCTTGGACTCGAAGCACCAATTCCCCTTGATTTACATCAATCAAAGCTCTACTCGTGGCTAGGAATGGTCTTCCAAGAATCAACGGAGTCTCACTATCTTCCTCTATATCCAACACCACAAAATCTGTCGGAAAGATGAATTTGTCTACTTTGACCAACAAATCCTCCACTACACCATAAGGATATGTAATGGAGTGATCCGCCAATTGGAGAGAAATCCCAGTTGGCTTGACTTCACCAATTCCCAGCTTCTTGAAAATGGAGAGAGGCATAAGGTTTATACTTGCACCGAGATCACACAAGGCTCTCCCAATATTCAAATGACCAATAGTGCATGGAATAGTAAAGCTTCCCGGATCCTTCATCTTCACCGGTAACTTCCTTTGGAGTATAGCACTACACTCTTCTGTGAGCATGACCGTCTCCTCTTTCCACCTTCTCTTGTTAGTAAGAATCTCCTTCATAAACTTGGCATAGGAAGGCATTTGTTGAAGAGCTTCAGCAAAAGGGATGTTGATTTGCAATTTTTTGAACACATCCAAGAATTTAGAGAATTGTTGATCTTTTGCCTCCTTCTTCTACCTTTGAGGACAGGGTATCTTGAAATATGGTGGCAACTCTTTGGGATTGTCAACTTCTTCAAGAATTTGCCTTCTAGTCTTCTTTCTTGCAAATTCTTCATCCACCAATTTTTCTCTTTGTGGTTTTTCAGCTTCAACAACAATGGGACTAGAGGTAGTGGCTTGGGAAGTCTCGGGTTCTTCATTGGTTACATCTTCAACAATCACCTCATCACTAACCCTCTTTTCTTCCTTCTCTTCGATCTTTTCTTGTGGCCCTACTACCCTTCCACTTCTTGTAGCAATTGCCTTGCAATCCTCTCCTGGATTTTTCTCGGTGTCTCCCGGCAATTGTCCTTGAGGTCTCTCCACCATTTGCTTTGCCAGTTGGCCTATTTGGTGCTCAAGATTTTTGATGGAGGCATTTTGATTCTTCATAGTCTCTTGAGTTGCTTGAAAATTGGCTTGGGTCGCTTGCATGAACTGGCCTAGAATATTCTCTAAGTTGCTTGATTTCTCTTGAGAGGGCTTTGCTTGAGAACTTGATCCTTGCCCTTGTTTCCAACCAAAGTTAGGATGGCTACGCCACCCTGGATTGTAGGTGTTAGAGTAGGGATCATTCTTAGGCCCTTGGTTCCCCATGTAGTTCACCTCTTCTTGTCCAGAACTTCCAACCACATTAATCTCACAATTTCCATTTGTATGGTTACCTCCACAAAAATCACACACTGAGGTAGGTTGAACTTGGACAACTTGTAGTTGAGAATTCTGCAGTTGAACGGACCCCAATTGCTTGGTAAGAATAGCCATTTGCGCCTTAAGAGCGCCAATTTCATCAAGCTCCAACACACCTCTCTTGACCAATGATCGAGAACTAGGCATTTGATAATCATTATTAGCCATAGTTTCAATCAGGTTCTTTGCCTCTTCAGGTGTCTTTTGACTCAATGATCCACCTGCAGTCGCTTCAATCATACTTCTGGAATTCCTGTTAAGCCCATTAACAAAGGTTGCCACTTGCTGCCATGTCTCTAACTCATGATTTGGACAAGCTGTGAGCAAAGACTTGAACCTCTCCCAGGCTTCATAAAGTGACTCACCATCTCTCTGTGCAAAGGCATTAATCTCGGACCTTAGCTTGATCATTCTTGAAGGAGGGAAGAAGCGAGATAAGAACTTGCTCACCAAATCATTCCAAGTGATAATGCTTCCATGAGGATGAGATTGAAGCCGTGACTTAGCTCTATCCCTCAAAGAGAAAGGGAAAAGCCTTAAACGAATGGCCTCATCGGAAGCTCCATTTAACTTGATGGTGTCACACAACTCAATGAATGTGCCAATGTGAGCATGAGGGTCTTCACTCTCCAAACCTCCAAACTGATTTTGTTGCACAAGATTGAGAAGTGATGCCTTTATTTCAAAATTGTTGCAGGCCACTGTAGGTCTAACAATGGGAGTTCCCCCATTGTCCTTCTTGGTGCATTTTCTTCAGCCATGGTGACAGTTGCTATTTCAACTTGTGGTTCTTGCACACTGGGTAACTCCACTTGTGGCTCTTGTATACTAGAAGATGCTCTTTCTCTGTTTTTCCTTGCTTTGGTTTCCTTTCTATTCTGTCTGTAAAACCTCTCGATCTCAGGATCAAATTGAAGTTCACCTGGGTCGATTGTACCTCGCATACAAGGAACAAACAGAGTAGCGCAAAAAAAGAACAGAACAAAACTGAAAATAAGAAAATAGAAAACAGAAAAGAAAAACAGCAATAGGAAAACACTGAAAAATGGCTAAATTAGGAGTCCCCTTTGGTACTCGTGATATTGGCACACCGATCCCCGACAATGACGCCAAAAACTTGATACGATTTTTCTAATATAGGCAAGTGTACCCAGTCGTACAAGTAATAAATCGGTGAGACCGGATATCGTCCTCAGGGATCGGTTGCCAATTACCAATTCACAAACTCAACAACTATCTAGACTAAACTATAGTATGAAAAGATCATAAAATAAGGAAATAAAATATTTTTGGTCTTTTGGGAATTTTATCGAACACTTGGAAGGCAAAAGAAATGCGGTTGAGATTGTCAGGGTTAGACTACACTAATCCTCCCTTAATTGCAATGAAATGGTTTCTAACACAAGCCCTAATTCAATAATGACAATCAAGCCTTTTCTAAAATACTCAAGCCCTAATGTCTTAGGTGGAATGAGCCTAAAATCCCAAATTAAACCCTAATGTCTTAGGTGGAGTAACATGAGATTTTGCATTAAGTCAAGACTTATAGGATTGCAAGCAGTCAACACCTATGTCTAGATTCTTGAACTACTTGGCATATGATTCATGAGCATGACTTAACATCAATCTGTCAATTGTCTATCAAAGCAACATATCATTCCTATGGGTAGCTAAGCCAAGGAAAGCATTAAGCACAGAATCACATACTCATAAAGAAATAGAAACTTGTATTAAACCAAATCAATAAACAACCAAGTTTAGAAAAGCTATCATCTAACCCCAACAAAAAGGGATTTAGCTAGACATACTAAACCCTAAAATAAAATAAAATAAAATAAAATAAAATAAAGAAAGTAGAGAAAACTTCATAAAAATGAAGATGATCCCAGTGTCCAAGCATGGCAGCTTCATATTTTCTCCTTTCCTCGCTGTTGCCGCTGCTGGCTGTGCACCCCACCTTCCGCGTCACTTTTCCTCCTCGCTACTGTGCGGCTAGCCCCCCTTTCTGTTTACGTAGCCTCTCTTTATTTTTACGTTACTCTCGCTGCTGCTAGTGGGCTATGCGTTTCTCTTTTTTTTTTTTCAAGACCCAATTGGCCTGCAGGAGTTCACGTCTAACTGCCGCCCCCCAATTGCCATGCCACTTCACGTTTTGTTTTCTTCTCAGCAAGATCCTCATGTGGGCTTCATTTACTCTCCAATTCCAATCCAATTCACACTCTTTCTTTTTTTTCATGCTTGCTTTGACATGGGCTTTTGCTACCTGGTTCTCTCAAATACCAATCCATCATATTGGTTTCCAATTGCCCAGTAACAGCACGTGGGTTTTTTTCTTTCAATCCCAACTTTATTATATCCTACAAACACAAACAAATAAAAACACAATTAGATCAACTCTAAAATCATAAAATTTAACTAAAATATATAAAACACTCTTTAAAACTCAATTAACTAAACTTAGGGACAAAACTCAACCAATTTGCATAATTAGGAGTAAAAATCCATCAAATAAACATACACAAATCATATAATCTAGCGGATTATCACACCCCCAAACCTAAGACTTTGCTTGTCCCCAAGCAAAAGTAACTCAAACTAGCACTCAAAACACAAAGGACAACAGACCAAACACCGACATGATTCAGGAAAATTGATTGAGAGCACAATTAAACAAAATCACCAAAAGGCAAAATTGCAACAAGACTAATTCCTAAAACAGAAGCATCAACCAGTAGCAAGCTCAATTCCAAAAATGTCAGGAAGAAAAAAGCATAACAACTTTCCAATCTCCATATTCTTAGAAATTAAAAATCATGGCAATTTGGCAATGGAAGAAAAAATAGAATTTTAGTCCTCACAGGATACACACTCATCAAATAATCACTCAAGTATATGGTGGTGAAATGTTTCCCTCAAAGCACACATTAGAGTCATGGAACCATAGATTTGCTTTTCATCTAACTCCAAAAAAAAAATCACAAACCACAAGCATGCACAAATCAAAGGGACTTTATTTTGGGTTGTAACTTGGCTAAAGTGGAAAACAAATGAGGTGAGAAACAAATAGAAAAATGTCCAAGAGAATAGGAGAGCAAGTACAACAACTTAAATGTTTCAATGTAAAGCACAAATTCCCAATTGCTATAATTGAATTTTTTTTTTATTCCATTTCTCCTTTCCCTTCTTTGAAGCTTCTTTCAACTTTATTCCTCAACCATATTCACATAAATCTCTTTTTTTTTCAAACTTCTTTTTCTTTTTCTTTTTTTTCCTTTGTTTCAACTTCCATTTTTTCAAACTTTTTTTTTCCTTGTGGGTATCAATTTTTTTCCCACTTTTTCATGTCTTTTTTTTTGCACCTTGTTTTTTTTCAAAGCTTCTCACAATATTTCATTACTCTCTCCCCCAAACCAAAGTCTTTGCTTGTCCACAAGCAATTCACCAATGCTCTCCTATCCTCAAGTTGGAATAAACATCGTAATCATCATTCAAGAAGCAAGGGTGAGAACAAAAAGTAACAATAAACTCAAAGGGGTTAGCAAGGGAATTTTTCATTCAAGGTTGGCTTTTTGGCTCAAGTGGCTTATGAAAAATGGCCCAAATCATTTTTATGCAAAACATGCAATTCATGAATCTTAGATAAAAGAATCAAGCAAATCTCAGCACATCAACTCAATGGTGCACACTCAAAGAATCAACAATCAAGCCCAATATCTCACTAAGGTTATAACTAAGATTCCAAAATTTCGTTCCATACCTTATTGCCATGAATTTAATAAAAAAGAAACAAAAATATGCAAAGAGGTTATGAAAATTGCTATGAACAAATTTGAAAAATGAAGACTATACTACAAGAAGAACTTCCAAAGAAAGGAAAATAGCCAGACAAAATGCATAAAATAATGAGAATGCTAAAAGTGACATCTCAAAACAACATCCTAAATATTTAAGTGCTTGGCATGTTTTTATTCTAACCCAAACTAACTAAAACATGTGAAACACACAACTAACAACAAGAAAATAAAAATAAATTAAAGTGAAGGGTTAAGAAAAACTCATTGAGAAGCTTCCACCCGGATCCCATTGCTTGTAGCATAGGGGCCAAGAGATGCTCAAAGTTGAAAGGCTTCCTCCCGGATCCCATGGCTTGTGGAGTGGCAATTGCAGAAGCAATATGAATCTACCCTCGGTTCCTCCTGGGTCAAACGGTAAGTGATAAACTCCTCTTTTGACCTCTTCAGGCATAAATGTTCCATGAAGCACATGAGGTTTTACTTCTTGAGCCAATTTTGTAGTGTCCACACATGCATCCAAACCAATATATTTATCTAATGCCGAATTTCCCGGTTTCTTAGCAAGCATGGTGAAAGGTAGTTCCTCTTTGCTCTCCATTCCATGTTCTTTTTCTTGTGACTCACCTTCCACTACCACTTCAACTTCACTTTGAATTATCCCCAAAACCAGATTTTGCTCAAATTGTGCTTCATGTGATTCTTGTACTAACTGTTTGCAAATTTCATCAACTTGCATTTTGAAATTTTGCTTCACAGCGTTGATACTATCACAGTTAGTTCTTATTTTGGCCTCAGAGATGGATAGCTCTAGTGAATATTGTTGCAGAGCAACTTTCAAAGGACTTGGCTCATTCCATTTCCATTCCTCCACATGCTTCATGATTACACTATAAGCTTGTGCATGAGGGCATTGATTTCCCCAGAGCACATAGTCTCCCAAGACTACATTAGGCCCAAAGGAATATTTTGTAACTCCATCCAAGGCAGGAAAATAATAAATCTCCATGTGTTGCAATCCACCTTGCACAGATAAAGCTCAAAAGAAAAAAATCAAATATATACAAAAAACATATATATAACAAAATGTCTAAAGTAGTTGTCTACTTTGTTACTAATGATATTGGCAAAACCAATCCCCGGCAACGGCGCCAAAAACTTGACACGAACTCGGCAAGTGTATCGGGTCGTTGCAAGTAATAAAATGGTAAGAACCGGAAATCGTCCTCAGGGATCGTGGACAAGTACCACTTCACAAATTGAACTACTATCTAGGCGAATCTTGTTTGGAATGAAGGTAGCTCTAACATCTAATGAAACAAACAAGAATAAAATGTTTTTGTTCTTTTAGATATTTTATCAAACACTTAGTGGGCAAACAGAAATGTGAACAACAAATGGATAGAATTACTAGGGTTAGACTAGGCTAATCCTTCCTTGGTGCTATGAAATGATAAATAACACAATTCCTACTTCAATTATGACAATCAAATCTTCTTCAAATACTCAAACCCTAATGTCTTAGGTGGAATGAGCCTAATCTCCCAAATTAAACCATAATGTCTTAGGTGGATTAACATGAGAAATTGCATTAAGAATCAAGATTCATAAGATTGCAAGCACCTCAAGACCTATGTCTAGGTTCATGAACTACTTGGCATTTGATTCAAGAGCATGCCCTAACATCAACCTTTCAATTGTCTATTAAAGCAACATATCATTCCTAGGATGATCAAGCCAAGGAAAGCATTAAGCATGGAATCAAACACTCATAAAGAAATAGGAAATTGCATTATAATCACTTCATGTTACAACCAAAATCAGAAAAACCATTGTCTAACCCCAACAAGGGGAGTTTAGCTACACATCATCAAAGTAAAAGGGAAAGGAAGAGATACAAAGATGGAAAAAGTGAGGAACTCCATGGAAGATGCCCAGTAGCAGCCACAAGAGCAGAGAATGCCTTTTTAGGGTTTGCAGCCGCCTCCTTTCTTTCCAAATCCAATCCCCCTTCCCATTCTGCCCTAAGACAGCTTATAACAGGGGTTCTGAGATTCGCGCGCTTGCGGGGCGAGAAGTGGCTCGCGAGGCGAGTCTTAAAAATTGTCCTTCAGAGATCCGTCCTTTCGCGAGGCGAGAAGGTAACTCGCGAGGCGATACAGAAAGGGTGAAGTTTTTGGCACAGTCAGGCCTTCTGGTTCGCGAGGCGAAACGTGATTCCCGAGGCGACACAGAAAGGCTGACTGTTGCTGATCAGCTGGCCTTCAGGTTCGCGTGGCGAGATCCAGTCTCGCGAGGCGAATCTTCAAAGTTCTGCTTGGCTCAATTTCTTCTCTTTTCAGGCTCTCTCTTCAACCAAGCTTTATCAAGGCCAAATCTTAGGCAATTAATCACAAATTCCTGCAAAACAACACACAAAACCACCTTATCTGTTCCAAGGGAAAAACTAACCAAAATCAAACTAAAATGGCCTAACTATATGCAATGCATGCAGAAATATACATGGAAAAATGAGGTGAAATCACACTCATCAACTACTATAATAATTGATGAATATTTATTGGTGTAAATTGTTATTGCTATTATTTTTTTATACCTCTTGTGATATTATTTGCTACTTGTTATTAGGGGATTTTTTTGTTGCCTCTTGTTTTTTTTAAATAGATCCATTAATTAAATTTATCACTAATGTCAGTATTTATTGGGGCTAAATTGATACTATAATTTTCCTTAATTATATAACTCAATAGATTTTATTATATAATCTATATAATTGTAATATTTTTTTTAATGGCAGGTGAAAGATATGGCATCATCTAGCTCACAATCAGGGGCACGACAAGTAAACCCCGGCCCGGTGGATGATTCACTATTGAACCTGCAAGAAAAGCATGTTTCCTAGCACGTATGGAATGGATCACCCGATCGAGTTCTCAGAGCTCGACGTAGACTGATATTTAATCCTGCTATTATGGATCTCGGAGAGTCTGTCAGAGCTAATATTCAAATAGCAGGTTTCTTGGGGGTAGCCCAAGTAAATATAACTCAGCTTGATATTAATTTGATTACTACAGTTGTTGAGTGATGGAGACCCGAGACATATCCCTTTCACATGCTGTGGGGAGAATGCACCATCACACTGCAGGATGTTACTATTCTCTGTGGATTACGTATTAACAATGCCGATGTTATTGGTACAACTCATATACATTGGAAGCAATATGTCGGTGAAATGCTAGGCAGAGTTCCTAACGATTCTCACATGAAAGGTTCAAGAATAAAGTTAAAGTGGCTGGAAGATCATTTTGGGCACTTCTCTCAACGGGAGGATAATCAATGGTGGAGGGTTGTATATACACGAGCATATATACTCAGGTTGATAGGAAACATATTGCTCCCGGATCCCTCCGGTGCATATGTGTCACTGAGATATATTCCACTAGTTGAGAATTTTGAAGTAACAGGTCAGTATAGCTGGGGTTCGATTGTATTGGGTTACTTGTACCGAGAGTTGTGCAAGTCTACAAATTATGAAAAGAAGGAGATTTGAGGGTTCGTGCCGTTGGTTCAAATATGGGCATGGGATATGATGCCTTCCATTGCTCCGCAGCTCGTGATTGACCAACGAGATTTTGGTACACCATACGGTACACGGTAAGTAGCATGTAAAATTCGTAATGCCATCATTGTTTGTAGCTTATACTGGATTTGATAATCGTTTTTTTAAACAATGATAGGTGACATTCAGGGGTTACTTATAACAGGCGGATGCACCACCATACGTATTATCGTGACCGATTTGACAAAATGAAGCATCGCGATGTAAGTATAAATTTTCAATTTAAATAAAATTAGGAATGTATTGTATTATTTATGGTGTCTCTATTTTAGGAATGTAATTGCATTATTTTGTTCCATGTTGGTAGATTATTTGGTGTCCCTACAACAACATGATGATGCCAACACTACCCATGGTCTGTCTAGAAGCCATGTACTTATGGAGGGTTATTCTTCCTTTGCTATGCTTCAACATTGTCGAGTGGGTTCAACCAGATCGTGTGATGAGTCAATTCGGCCTGCAGCAACATATACCCAATGAACATTCCCAACCAGAAAATCACCATGATCTGTCACTTAGGGGCAAACAATCTGAGAATTGGGCACTCATGTTGGATAATGACATTAGTTTCTGGAACGATAGACACATGAAGGTGATTTATCATAATCAACCACAGATTGGTCTCCTAAATAAGCAATCAGAGTATATGCGGTGGTACTTGCGTAGGACACGACGATGGGTTGGCAGGGAAGGTGCACTCAGAGGATATTCGATAACGTTTTACTTTCCCACCATATTGTTTTTTGGTTGAATTATATTTTGATAAATTATTGTTAATAGTTATTAACCTTGCTGTAGGCTAGTGGGATGGATCGATTGTACTAATTAAGTACTCCTGAGGGTCAACCAGAGTTCACGTTTGGTGAACTTAATCAAGAGCTTGCGGCTATTATGGCAGCATCAGACGAGTCAGATAGCATCATTATACCTACTGGCAGCAGCAAAAGTGGAGGGTCAGTCTCTTGGTAGGAGAAGACAACGTCTGGAACAACATAATTTCTACACACCGCCTATGCCGGGTCGTGGAGAAGGATATTATTGTGCTCCCATCCAGGGTCATGACTTTTCACAGGAACCCGCTCCAATGTATTTTCATACTGACATGGCAGGACCATCGTCCATGCCTGCCCATTCTTCATCGTCCATGCATACTCATTCCCCTATGCATCCAAATTCACCCAATTTGTTCTTCACACCACCTGCATATCACCCGACTGCTAACACACCAGATGCACCCAACCCCATGATCGAGCAAATACAAAAAACCCCAATATACTCTCCTGGATACGTTGGTATGGATATTGACTTGACCGTCGACTTTTCCGCAGTTTTAGACTCTAGCTCAGCAAGTGAATGACCAATTCAAGTTGAGCCCAATGTCAGAAGAAATCCACGTCGTGAGGCTCGGGGTAAACAACGACAGTGCATCTTGTCTCCTTTTCAGCATGATGGTGATCACGCTCAGTAGTCACCTTACAGTTGCATTGTAATTATGTAGAATATTATCTAATTGATATTTTGTACATAACGGACATTTATACCAATTTTGTAATTAATGGAGTAACTTGATATTTTGTTTCGTTACACTTTTGTTTCGTCTTGAAATTACAACCATTTATTATTATAACAAAACATACTAATTATATGCCGTAACATTTGACTATGGCAAAACAAAGCATTGGAAATCATACATAATAGGGTGTAATCTAAATATTTTCTTCCGTACCAACTCCTCCACTTCCTGATCCTCCAGGTCGTTGAAGGCAGTGGCGCCGGTTATGACCCCGAGACCTACACAATCCACATCGTTGGGTCGGTTGTGACTCTACCCAGTCCATCTCATTACGAATGCGGGTTGACCTGGGTCTCCCTTTCAGGCGTAGCATCGACACATCCGGAACTAAGGTCCAAGGCTGTTGTATCTCGGGTATCTCTTGCTCATTTACGATTGGAAGCCACTGGGCAGCGTACACATTAATTATACTGTGCCATTTGTATATATCGTTAACATACTGATCATGGTCAAGCATCATGGCCGCACATGCAGCAATGACATGTGAACATGGCAAGTGATATGCTTGAAATTTTTCACACCGACATTATTTCATTTGTAAGTTGACCCTCCAACAGCGACCCCTTCTCTGGGTGACCGGATTGAAAGCCTCTTCGACCTCGAATCATAGATTCTGGGTGTCATATCGGTGGACCTCAGGCGAAGAAGCATCTTCTTGATGTTTCAAGAGCTTCTTCATTGCCTTGTCAGAATATCGGTGACCAGAACTAAGCTTGCCTCTCGCTTCCGCACCCCGCTGAAGAAAATACTCAACGATCCTACCATATGAACACTTAACCAAAGCGGTGATTGGCAGATTCCTAGCACCCTTTAAAATTGTATTCACACATTCATAAAAATTGGTTGTCATGTGTCCAAATCGACGACCACCATCATCATAAGCCAGTGACCATTTCTCCTTCCTAATGCCATCAATCCACCTTTGTATTTCAGGACCGGTTTCACGAAATTTCTCAAGCTTCCGATTGAAGTTTATCTTGCATGCGGTGTACCCTATACAAAAACGCTAATTTATTTAGGTCACCACATTATTAAAGAAAACATAAATACAAAAATTATGTAGTTTGAAAAAGACTTACCTAGAGTCATCCGTTCCTCCTTCAACTTTTTATTCTTGAATCTCTGGTTGAAATTACTGGCGATATGTCAAAGACAGTATACATATAAGCATTTGGAGGCTGCCAACCTAGTTGAGGATTCGAAACGGCCGATTTAATGCTTTGGTGCCGATCGGAGATCAGACATATACCGGTATTATTGGTAACATGTTCCCGGATCAATCCCAAAAACCAAGACCACGCATCTAAAGTTTCTCCTTCACAACATCCAAAGCAAGCGACAGTAAATGACCGTTTCCATCCTATGATGTGGCAATCAACAGTGTGCACGAGCATACGAAGTTAGAATCCTGCTTTGTGTGGTCTTCCGACAACATACGATTCACACAATTATGTTGACCACCCCACTTTATAACTCCCACTTTAGTGACTTTTTCAACAAGATAGCCATCAGCCTCCATGGGCATCCTATCAAACGATTTGAGCACTGGACATAATACTTGGTTGATTTAGATTCAACAACTTTGAAATCCTGATGAACATTCATGGAATAATGTTTAACAGCCATTTGAATTGCTTGTTTAGTATCAAATCGCAAGCCAACATACAATTCCTGACCCACTTTTCACGATCCTGGAACATCTACGCCTTCAAATTCTATCTCCTGATCAGGATGGTCCCAGTTTATATAATTTTAATGGGGGGATGAGTTGAAGAATGTACCATGTGATTGACCTATAAGTGAGTAAAAATGAATAAATTGCCAATTAGAGTAAAAATATTAATATTTATACAAATAAAAATTAATAATAATAATGTCAGAATAAAATTATTAATTGTTGGAGGAAACCAATCAGCTTGATACGGAACAAAACCACCAGGAGCCATCGATGAAACCGGAGCTGCAGCAATTCCAGGTGACGCCAATACGGACAAAACTATGTTGGAACCCTGTTCAACCTCCTCCTCGGTGTCCGATGAACCTGATGTTGGTATACCATCTTCATCATCATCTTCATCTTCGTCATCCTCCATCTCGCTCGCCCAATCTTCATCTTCATCATCTGGATTTGACCCAAGGTTTACCGGCATATTTCGCTGCTCGAAATTACTACCCAATGACGGCACAGGGAATGTGGAAGGGCCCACAACATTAACATAAACGTACAACTCAAGTGTCGACATCCAGGGATTTTGGATTAAACCATTCAGCATGCACTCCACATCTCGATCATCAGCAATTTCAACAAGAATATATATCACCGGGTTGCCACATATCATATATCTCGTCACAATTTTTGAAACTGATTGATTTGGCTGCAGCCTCAACTTCGAGTGAATCTTTGCCCTCAAACGCTCATACCGGATGCCATGTTTTATTTGCACAATTTCTTGGTCCCCTTCAAATGTAATTCCTTCTGGTCCATCGAAGACTCTCCCGTTCGAGTACACAAATACTGCAACTTGGCTCATGACGTATGCCCTACAATAATATCAAATACATAAAAATAACCCATAAATTTACAATTTCTAATAATAACAATATTAAAAATACACAACAACAAATACAAATAATGGTATTAATAATATTAACATCATATTTAATATTAAATATGTAAACTTAAAAATAACATTAATATAACAACATTATTACCGCAAAATAAAATAATAACAATAACCCATAAATTCACAATTTCTAATAATAATAATATTACAAAATAAAATTAATTACCAATTACTAATAATAAATACCGATACTAATAAAAGTTATATTACTATTATATTATAATAAAAAAAAATAAACTTAATAATTAAAAGAAAGTAGCAAATAATATCACAAGAGACAATAAAAAAAATCCCCTAATAACAAGTAGCAAATAATATCACAAGAGGCATAAAAAAATAATAGTAATAACAATTTATACCAATAAATATTCAATAATTATTATAGTAGTAAAAAATATTTTACCTTGTAAGAATTAAAAGAAAGTTACCTGCAATTCTAAAGGAGCACTACTATAAAAAAAATTATACTATAAGTATAGGGAGTAACGATGACATTAATGATAAAATATCTATTCAAAACAACAACAGGCAATAAAAAAATCCCCTAATAACAAGTAGCAAATAATATCACAAGAGGCATAAAAAAAATAGCAATAACAATTTACACCAATAAATATTCATCAATTATTACTGTAGTAAAAAAAGAATTTTACCTTGTAAGAATTAAAAGAAAGTTACCAACAATTTTAAATGAACACTGCTACAAAAAAAATTATACTATAAGTATAGGGAGTAACGATAACATTAATGATAACGTATCTGTTTAAAATAACAAGCAACAGTAAAATAAATACCCTAATAATAAGTAGCAAATAATATCACAAGTAGTAAATAAAATTTCCTACAGATACCTATTTATAGGAGGAGGAGTGATCTGTTTGGGGGAGGGGATAAGGGAACCGGTATCAGGGGAGAGGGATTTTTTTTTGGGCGGGGGGACGCCCCTGCAGCGCCACGTGGTGCTGTAGGGCAGATTTTGTCTTTTTTTTAATTTTGAATAATGGTAGACTGACACCTTTTACCCGTCAGAATGAAAATAAAATAAAATATGCCACGTATCCAAAAGGACCTCCTATTAATAAATAGTTTCAGATTAACCCTAAACTGATAAATAGTTTCTAAAAGAAACTCATTTTGATCAAAAAAACGTGGCAGCTAACACCTACCTATTGTCCTTTAGTTAATTATTATAGGCTATAAAATATAAATATATTATATATGTCTTGTTTTTTTTTTGATCAAGATATATATGTCTTGGTTTCAAACTTTCAATATAAAAAATATTGTTTTTTACTTTTCAATTTCATTTATTTTTCATTACTTTTCATTGACAAATTTCCAATTTGCGTTTCTCATGACTGGCAAATTTTCTTTCATTTGTGCTATTTATCCTTCCTTGATTCGCCTATGTCTTAGGAGTGAGCATATTTATCTTCACTTTTTCTCCCCTAGTATTGGTGCATTTTTTTGTCATTTGTCTTATAATTCTTTATGTATTCGACATCTTTTTTTTTTTCCTTCTGTTTATGCACTTTTTAATATTTTAATTTTATACAATTTTGATTTGATTTGATAGTTGATTTATGGAGTTTTTATAAATTTTTATATTGATTAATTTCATATGTTTTAGGAATGATATAATTTTATTGATGTATTTTTAGAGAAGAAAATTATTATAATGATGAAAATTGTATATATAGCTTTAACATTTTCACTTCAAAAGCGGTTCTTTTAGGTTATGTTTGGAAGTTTTTATGAGAATGGAGTGGAATGGTTAGTAATGTAGTAGAGTGAAGTGGAACGGCAAAAGTATCTCATTCCCATTATTTGGAAGTTTAATAAGGGATATAGAAGAAAATCTCAACCCCAACTTGGAGGGTATGAAAATTAAGTGGTTTGGATGTGTCGCGACCGTCCGGTCCGGAAGCCGCAAAAAGAATGTAAAAAAAGAGGAGTTGCCACCAGTATTTTATTTGGGAAAAACATTGGAAAAACAAATTATTTTAAGGAACCTGGTCTTAAACAAAAAGATAGATATTTGGATTCCGGAGTCGGTTACGAGTAGGGAAGGTGTTAGCACCCTACATCACCCGTTTAAAAAACGGTACCTCAAGTTAATTGTGCAAAATAATGTAAATGACCTTTGAAAATATTTATTTTACCCCACTTTTTAAATAAATAAAAAGGATAAACAAAACAAAAGAGAAAATTAAATTTTGGCTTGACGGAATGATTGATTCTACTTCTACGTATTCCCGGGTGTGATGAGAAACTCAAAGTCACGTAGTTCTTATAGAAAATGTTTGATTGGTTAATTGATTTTAATTTTTGGTAAAGATTTTATTTTTTCAAAATAATTTTGAAAAAAAGGATTTTATTTCGGAATTAATTCACCCTTACACGGGGTCCAAGATATCAGTGCTATATGATAAACCATCATAATTCATACAACACTTGAGGATAAAAATCATACATCAACGTCGTAGATTGTCGCGTGAATCCAAAAGATTTTTTTCATTTTATAAAATTTGATAAAAGTTTGTTAAAAAAAAAGAGTTTGTTAAAAGAATAAATTGAAAACAGTTTATGAAATTCACTCTTGCACAGGGTTAAAGATAGTCAAACTATACGATAAACCCTTACAATTCATATGATACTTGAGGATGAAAAATCAGACATCAACATCGTAGATTGTTGCGTGATCTCAAAAGTTTTTTATTTTGATTTTTTATTTTGATTTTTTAAAAGGATTTCTAAGAGACTTTTTATTTAAACAATTAAGGAACTGAAAAAAAATTTTTGTTCTGTTTTTAGAAACAAAGTGAGATTATGATCATCCACAAAAAAAAAACTCCATCATCTACACACTTTTAATCCCAAAACTAAATGGAAGCCTAACCCCATATAAAAACAAATCACTTAATAAAAACAAAAATGGAAGGGGAGATCCGAGAAGCTTCTGGCAACATTACCAACAGAGGATCAAAGAAGGAGGCGGCTGAACGTGTGCAGGCCGACGGCGTGGTGGAGATGGGCAGTTCGGCGGATGGTGGCGAGGAAGAAGACGTGAATGACGGGTCTCGTGCATGACTCACAGCGGAGGACTGAGGTGATAACGTTAACGGATTTGCCGTTGCCGGTGGCGGTTTGTGCGTGACGACACTGTAGCGGACAGAGAAGGAAGGCCGATGATCCTTGACGGAGCTCACGGCAGAGACGAATGCGGTATGGTGGTGGTCGTGGCGGAGCTGGGCAGTGGTGCCTTCTGATTCGTGAATGGGGAACAGAGCAGAACATTTGGTGCGGTGTTGAGTTCGTGACAGAGCTAGGCGGAGGGGAAAGAAGTGATGGCAGAGAAGCAAGTAGTGATGGCAGGGAAGGCGGAGGGGCCTGTAACAAGGTTCTGAACTATTTTTTGATGTGTTTGGATTTTTGATTTTGGTTTGTTTTGTTTTTGTTTTGAGAAAGAAATGTTGGAGTTTTTTGTATTGGTGGTGGCTTGGATTGGTGGAGAAGATGATAACAGATGCTGGAGGTAGAAGATGAAGATGGTTATGGGTGGAAATTGGTTCTTTTTTTTTTCCCATAGCTATTGTTGTTGAAGGTGATGTTGTTGGGAGAAAGATGAAGATGATTGTGGTGTATGTAGGTGTTGTTATTCTGGTGGGTTGAAGAAAGGTGTTTCTATGAAGGAGAAGATGGAGAGTAGCTGACAGGAATAAGAAAAATGGTGGAGAAAAAGTGTCTCCCTCATGGTTTCTTTTTTGTTCACGCCTCCCCCCCCCCGGTTGCTTCTGTTGTGTGAACTTATATTAGCATCAAGGGAAAAAAATGACAAACCTCTCAATTAGCCAGTTGTGTGGAGAGGGACAACACTGTTGGGGTGTTGCTGCAATAGGGAAAATCAGCTTTGTTGCTGGGATGGTGCAGGGAAGCAGAGAACAGGAGGATTAGGCACCGTTTTTCATGTAAAAAGGAGTCAAAGCCAAAATACCAAAGAAAGCACACTTGGTTCATACTTGAAAATGGACATTACCGTGGGAATAAAAAAAAATATAGAAGACAACAATTTTTTTTCATTTTCAATTATTATTTTAACATTCAGAAACTCTTTTTTTTTTTGCTTGGATTTGAACTATGGACTCAAACATGGGCTAAACAAAGATTGGGCTCAAAGCATGAACAAAAGTGATTTTATTTTTCCCAATTTTTATTTTTCTTTTCAAAATATTAATGAAATTGAGAAGATACCCTGACAAAATTAGGTGTTCATAGCTACCCCTCTTTACTTGTTTCTTATTAGATAATAGGTGTAACCGTAGTTAATCTATTATTGTTATAAGAAACGAGTAAAGACATGAACTCCAATTTTGTTCGGGGTACACTGACAAACAAAAGGACCTGTGACTAAAAAGCGATTTCCTGTAAAGAACTCGTGGGTTGGACTGGCCACTGAGGTTTACTCATAAAAAGTTCGAAGGGTGGATTGCTTGCCGAGCTTAAAAAACAAAGATAAAGAGCTTACGGGGTGGATTGCCGGTCAGAAGCTCGAACATAAAGATAAAAGAGCCTACTGGGTGGATTGCCCGTCTGAAGCTCAACATAAAGATAAAAGAGCTTACGGGGTGGATTACCCTTCAGAAGCTCAAATAGAAAGATAAAAGAGCTTACGGGGTGGATTGCCCGTCAGAAGCTCAAACATAAAGATAAAAGAAATTATGGGGTGGATTGCCCGTTAGAAGCTAGATAAAAGAGCTTATAGGGTGGTTTACCCATTAGAAGCTCGAACAGAAAGATAAAAGAGCTTACGAGTGAACAGAAAGTTAAAAGAGCTTACCAGGTGGATTGCCCGTCAGAAGCTCGAACAGAAAGATAATAGAGCTTACGGGTGGATTGCTCATCAAAAGCTCGAATAGAAATATAAAGAGCTTATGGGGTGAAGCTCGAACAAAAAGATAAAAGATCTTACGGGGTGGATTGCCCATCAGAAGCTCGAACGTAAAGATAAAAGAGCTTACGGGGTGGATTGCTTGTCAGAAGCTCGAACAGAAAGATAAAGAGCTTACGGGGTGGATTGCCCGTCAGAAGCTCGAATGTAAAGATAAAAGAGCTTACGGGGTGGATTGCCCGTCAGAAGCTCGAACAAAAAGATAAAAAGAGCCTACGTGGTGGATTGCCCGTCAGAAGCTCGAACAAAAGCTAAAAGAGCTTACGGGGTGGATTACCCGTCAGAAGCTCGAACAGAAAGATAAAGAGCTTATGGGGTGGATTGCTTGTCAGAAGCTCGAATAGAAAGATAAAAGGGCTTACGGGGTGTATTGCCCGTCAGAAGCTCGAACTGAAAGATAAGAGAGTGATAAGCCTCTGGCTCATCTAGTTTTATGACTAGTATGACCGTGGTTTTGTGCTAATTATATCTCATTTTCACCCAAATTAGACTTGATTGTCGTCAAGCAGCATTTTGAGTCTCTAGAATATTTTTAGGTTAATTTAGCTGATTTGGAGTCGAATAAAGCACTTACTGCCATTTCTTGTTTTCAGGTAATAAAGAGAAGCAGTTCTGGAGTTTTTTGCCCCGCGAGAGGCTACTCACCTCACGAACCTGAAGCCTGACTGTGCAAGAAATGCCATCTTCTCTGCCTCGCCCCGCGAAACAATGTCTCGCCCCGCGAGAAATCCAACCCTAAAGGACATAGATCATCACGGCTTACCCGTGTTGAAGGTCACGGCTGTGACAGTTTGGAATTTGAAAAGTCTCGCCTCGCGAAGGTATGCTCGTCTCGCGAGAAAGCCAAACACTGAAGATTGTTCATAATATTCACCTCGCGAAGTTAAGCTCGCCTCGCGAGCTCGCGGAATCCAGAATCTGTACTGAAGTCTATTTTAGGGCAGAACTGATCATCTTCTTTTTCTCTTCTTCTTTTCTTTACATAGTGCGGCTGCAAATTAGAAATTAGGTGTAGGTTTATGTTTGTAATGGAGAACTAGTCTCCTTTGATCAATCTGCTATAATCGGTTTCCATTGACGCTTGAGGTTTTGTAATTCCTATTTGAATTGCTATTCCTTTTCAATACTGTTCTATATGTTTCTGTTTACTTAATTCAGAATTGTATAGGATTAGTATTGATTTATTTTGATGATTGTATGTTCCTATATTTAATCGCGTTTGCTTAATTCGCGTGTGTTCAATCATGTTCGCTTAGTTCATGAGTGCTTCACCCCGTTTGCTTAATTCGGGAATAGGAACATATGTCTCGTAGTATTGATTTCGCTTGTTAATTGATGCTACAATCGAAAAGGGTTTAGAATCTGTTTAGGGCCTGGAATTATATAAATCGATGATAGTGGGAAACCAAGAACAATAGGTTGATCGTTTTTAGCTATTTGATAGTTATTTTAGTTGCATTATTTTCTGTTTTCTTATTTGCATTTAAATCCCCCCCCCCCCAAAACTGATTTTGTGTTAGTAACAACCCAAGAGTCCTTGTGAGACGATACTCGAGTTGTCGCTCCCTAAACTACAATTTTTACAAACCGCTCTTCTTTTGACGCGTGCGCGACAGCGCGTTCAAAAAAATTGGCACCGTTGTTGGGGACTCTTGTTGTTATTAACAAAAAAAAAATTGCTGAATTGGTCTGGTTGTGAATTTACCCATGGATGATTATATGCAAGGTTACATGCCTAATGTTAATTATGAATCACCATGCATATATTATCCTGACTCTCCTGGTTTAATACATCGGTTGCCAAGGTTTAGTGGTCTTGCAGGTGAGAATCCGTGGGAGCATCTGAGGGAATTCCAGATTGTTTGTTCTACAATGCTGAGACCTAAAGGAATGACAGAAGACCACATCAAGATGAGAGCCTTCCCATTCTCACTTGAAGGTGCTGCAAAGGATTGGTTGTATTGTCTTGAGGCGAATTCCATCTCAACCTGGTTTGATTTGAAGAAAGTCTTCCTGTTGAGATACTTTCCTGCTTTCAGAGCTGCATCAATCAGGCGAGAGACATTTGGTATTGGACAAGTTAATGAATCACCTCAAGCATATACAGCCAATATTTACAATCAGGGCAACAATCAGAACAGGCACAACATTCCTAACCCTTCCACTGATGAGTACCACCCCAGCTGGGGAAACCATCCCAACCCTTGGTATGGGGACTCACCCACGCAACAACAACTGATGTTACCGCCGGCACCACCACAGAACTCTCCCCAAGTAACCACTTCTGCACCTTCTCGACCTTCACTAAAGGACATGTTCAAGCAAATGACTTCACAAATAAATGCACAAATAAATGCACAGGTTGGACAGTTCCAGGCCTCACAGGCACAGTTTTTGCAGCGAACAGATGCTAGCATTCATAATTTGCAGACACAATTTGGACAATCTCAGCAGCGGACGGATGCTAGTATTCAAGCCTTGCAGACACAGATTGAACAGCTTGCCATTTCAATGAATGCCATGCAACAAGCTCCAGGATCAGAACCCTTGACTAAGGAGATTGAGAGGAAGAGGCAAATAGAGGACATCCATTCCGCCATGCTAGAGGATGATGAAGAAATTCTGGAATTAGATGATTCATTTGGCTCCTATGCATGTGTAAATTGTGATGGGAGAAATACCTGTGTGGTGCGTGCCGAGGTTACTGCATATACAGAAGGTGATGAATCTGGTAATGCGGTGGATGGGAATTGTGCAGAAGATGAAGCAACACCGGAGACCCCAGCTACTTGTTTGTCACCTCCCCCTGTGGAACCACCAACGATGGAGTTCAAGCCTCTGGATTGGGCACCATGGCCAGTCCAAGAGGTTGAACCCCGATTTTATTGGGAGGACTTTGTTGAGAAAGAGGTCAAACTTGACCCAAGAGGGAGTGAGAAGTCCGTCGCACTTGGCGAGGTCACCATAATTATCAAGCGCTCACTCCCATATCAAGGCTGCAAGTTATGGAAGCATGGAATGAGCTTCCATCCTTTGGCTATCACTTGGGCCTTATGCTACAAGCAATGGGATCCAGGCGGAAGCCTCTGAATGAGTTTTCTTAACCCTTTCTCTTTAGTTTACTTTCATTTTCTTGTTAGTTTCTGCCTTACTTTATTTTTGTTTTGTTTTCTTTTAGCTCCTGAATAATTTGAGAAGATCAGGAGTATGTGTGTTGAGTCTTGTGTCGGTGATCTTGATAGATTTTAATCAAATTTTGCATAGATTGATTGCATGACATGTGTTGACTATTGATGATTTCCCCCTAGGTTTTGAAAAAAAATTTGTTTTTGAAAAGTGATCCCCATGAAAATTTTTTTTGAAAACTGAACATTGAGATACTTTGTTGTGATGACATGATTTATGATAAGTTTGGGGTGATGGGAAGCACACACTAGGGATAGAATCTCAGTCAAACAATTTGCAAAAATGTTCAGGTGAGGATTTGAGCCTCCAGCATGTTTTTAATTGTGAGAATCACTTTCAAGTTGTACTTTCCCGAATTTGCTTGAATCTCTTCATGGTTTGCATGTCTATGTGTTTGCATCAGATGATTTAGGCATTTTCTTTATAAATAACCACTTGACTGAAAAAGAACCAATTCCTAATGCATGTTCCCTAGTTAGCCCTTTGAGCCTGATTAGCCTGTAATTCTTGATGACCTTTTGTTATGAGCCTAAAATCTGGAAAAAAAAACCATGTTAACCCGATCTTAGGATTAGGAGAGCATGGAAGCTTAGCAAGAGAATGGTTGCAAGAAACTAAGTTTGGGGTGGCTACAAGGTGTGACATGTCATTCTGGGGTGCGAAAAAGAAAAAAAAAATAATAAAAAGGTTGGAGCCAAAGGCAAAGAAGAAAAAAAAAAGTAAAGAAAAAAAAAAGGTGCAAAAATGTCAAAAAGGATATCTAAAGAAAAAGGCTGTAGTCACCCAAAAGCATAAAAAAAATGGAAAAAGGAATCTGAGTGGAAGTTCAATGTGATAAAATGTTCATGCTCTCTTAGTTCATAGGGACTTAAGCTCAGTACCTTTGTATATCCTATCCTTAGCCAGGCCCCATTACAACCTTAAAAGACCTTTTGATGTTGCATGCATGTTTTCCGTGGGAACCATTTTGAGATGAAAATCAAATTCACGGGAAGTACTCTTGAAATGTGAATTGAGTGAAAAATTTGATAGCCTAGACAAAAATTGAGCGATTGAGTGAAACACTAAATGCCCTTGTGAGGAAGGCGATTGTTTGAATTTGGTGATCTCCCTCTTGTGTGTAACTTGGATCCCTTGCTTAGATTAATGATTGTTTGAATGATGAAATTCTCAATTGTTTAGAGTGAATGCAAGTGGGGATTGCTTTGTTTGAAAGGGGGAACATTGAAGGAAAAATTATTTTGGTGAATTGCTTGAAATTCGTGCAAAGTTGATTGAATCCTTTAATCTTGCCATGTCTTGAGTCTTTTTGAGTTTTTGAGTTTTAGTTTGATTGGGGACAAGCAAAGTTTAAGTTTGGGGTATTTTGATCAGCCTCTGGCTCATCTAGTTTTATGACTAGTATGACCGTGGTTTTGTGCTAATTATATCTCATTTTCACCCAAATTAGACTTGATTGTCGTCAAGCAGCATTTTGAGTCTCTAGAGTATTTTTAGGTTAATTTAGCTGATTTGGAGTCGAATAAAGCACTTACTTCTATTTCTTGTTTTCAGGTAATAAAGAGAAGCAGTTCTGGAGTTTTACGCCCCGCGAGAGGCTACTCGCCTCGCGAACCTGAAGCCTGACTGTGAAAGAAATGCCATCTTCTCTGCCTCGCCCCGCGAAACAATGTCTCGCCCCGCACGAAATCCAACCCTGAAGGATAGAGATCATCATGGCTTACCCTTGTTGAAGGTCACGGCTGTTACAGTTTGGAATTTGAAGAGTCTCGCCTCGCGAAGGTATGCTCGCCTCGCGAGAAAGCCAAACACTGAAGACTGTTCATAATATTCGCCTCGCGAAGTTAAGCTCGCCTCGCGAGCTCGCGGAATCCAGAATCTGTACTTAAGTCTGTTTTAGGGCAGAACTGATCATCTTCTTTTTCTCTTCTTCTTTTCTTTACATAGTGCGGCTGCAAATTAGAAATTAGGTGTAGGTTTATGTTTGTAATGGAGAACTAGTCTCATTTGATCAATCTGCTGTAATCGATTTCCATTGACGCTTGAGGTTTTGTAATTCCTATTTGAATTGCTATTCCTTTTCAATACTGTTCTATATGTTTCTGTTTGCTTAATTCAGAATTGTATAGGATTAGTATTGAATTATTTCGATGATTGTATGTTCCTATATTTAATCGCGTTTGCTTAATTCGCGTGTGTTCAATCATGTTCGCTTAGTTCATGAGTGCTTCACCCCGTTTGCTTAATTCGGGAATAGGAACATATGTCTCGTAGTATTGATTTCGCTTGTTAATTGATGCTACAATCGAAAAGGGTTTAGAATCTGCTTAGGGCCTGAAATTATATAAATCGATGATAGTGGGAAACCGAGAACAGAAGGTTGATCGTTTTTAGCTATTTGATAGTTATTTTATTTGCATTATTTTCTGCTCTGTTTTCTTATTTGCATTTAAATCCAACCCCCCCCCCCCCCCCCCCCAAAACTGATTTTGTGTTAGTAACAACCCAAGAGTCCTTGTGAGACGATACTCGAGTTGTCGCTCCCTAAACTACAATTTTTACAAACCGCTCTTCTTTTGACGCGTGTGCGACAGCGCGTTCAGAGAGCTTACGGGGTGGATTGCCCGTCATAAGCTCGAAATAAAGAGCTTACGAGGTGGATTGCTCATCAGAAGCTTGAACAGAAGATAAAAGAGCTTACGGGGTGGATTGCCCATCAGAAGCTTGAACAGAAAGATAAAAGAGCTTACGGGGTGGATTACCCGTCAGAAGCTCGAACAGAAGATAAAAGAAATTACGGAGGTATGGTACCCACCGAAACTAACAACAAAAGACAAAAAGCTTGTGGAGCCCCGTATCCGCTGAAGCCTGAAAAGATAAATGGAAAGCTCGTGGAGTCGGTTATCCACTGAAGCTTGACAGGAAAGGTAAAAAGCTTGCGGAGTTGGTTATCCGCTGAAGCTTGACAAGAAAGGTAAAAAGCTTGCGGAGTCGGTTATCCGCTGAAGCTGAACAGAAACAACACAAAAGCTTATGTGTCCTATGCCTGCTAAAGCTAACCAAGACATGACTTTTGGGGCCCTGTGCCCGCTAAAGCCGAACAAAACAAAGCTTATGAGGCCCTATGCCTGCTAAAGCTAAAAAGACATGACTTTTGGAGCCCTCTACCCGCTAAAGCCAAACAAAACAAAGCTTATGAGGCCCTATGCCTGCTAAAGCTAACAATAACATGACTTTTGGGGCCCTGTGCCTGCTAAAGTCAAACAAAACAAAGCTTATGAGGCCCTACGCCTACTAAAGCTAACAAGACATGACTTTTGGGACCCTTTACCCGCTAAAGCCAAATAAAACAAAGCTTATGAGACCCTATGCCTGCTAAAGCTAACAATAACATGACTTTTGGGGCCCTGATAAGCCTCTGGCTTATCTAGTTTTATAACTAGATGGACCATGGTTTTTGTGCAAATTATTCGAGTTCAATCTCGTTTTCGCCCAAATTTGCCTTGTTTTGTTCCTAAGTTGGACTTTGACTCATTTTGCGTATTTTGTGTAGTTTTTAGGTTATTTTGAATAGAATTACGCTTGTGGGTGCTTTTGTTGTTTCAGGTTAAATAAGTGAAGCTCCGGGAGTCAAGGAAAGTCAAAAAGCAGTGGAAATTGCAAGTCTGGAGACACTCGCCTCGCGAGTGTATGCTCGCCCCGCGAGCCTGAAAGTCAACAAAGCAGCAAAAGCCAGCACTTCAGTCTCGCCACGCGAGAGGTGTCTCGCCTCGCGAGATCCTGAAGACCTGCAAGACAGAGACCATCACGGCCCAGCCGTGATGAAGACCACGCCCGTGACAGTTTAAGGTTTGAAGTCTCGCCCCGCGAGACTCTTCTCGCCCCGCGAGAGTTTGAAGACCCTGGAAGTCAGAGACCATCACGGCCCAGCCGTGATGAAGGTCACAGCCTAGAATTGAAGACTCGCCCCGCGAACACACTTTCGCCTCGCGAGAGTTCAAATTGAAAGCGCGCCAATTTTAATTCTCGCCTCGCGAGAGGCTGCTCGCCTCGCGAACGAGCGCAGATCAGGAATCCTATTTAAAGGTCACATTGCAGATCGATTAAAAATCCACTTTTAGGAGGTCAGTAGGGCTTTTGGAGGACCGCGAATCCTAGTAGTTTTCCACTTGTTTAGAGTAGCGTTTAGGGTAATTTCTTTTCTCTTTGGAGCTGCGTCTCCCTTTTTCTTATGGAGATTATGTCCGATTGTTTGTCTATGAGCATGAGGAACTAATCCCATCGTCCGAGGGATCAATGAAGCCACCCATGGCGGTGTAGTGTTCTTGTGATGTATGTTTTTCTCCCCTTCTCTTATTGATGTTTTCCGATTCTGAATTGAATGCTTGATCATATGTATTGCGTGATTAATCGAGTTAAACGTGTTTGAGGCCGAACGGCGATTCGCGTTTTAGAACTTGAATTGGGATCATCGGTCGAGTATTGCACGAGAGTGAATAGAAGATCGGTGCAACCTTATAGGGAACAAGAATTAATCAAATTCGAGATTAGGATTATGAGACCTAGAAAGTAATTAATCCAATCGTCGAATACGTCCTAATGAGCACGATAGTGGATTTAGGAGAATTTAGGGGTCCCGGTTGACATTGTAATTGAACTTAGGGAGGAATTCATCATCACTTGGGTGTACATATTGGGTAGGTGGATTTGTGACCTTGGACATTTTAATTTCTGATTTTTAGTTAATTAGTTTATTAGATTCGTTAATTGAATTTCTTATATTAATCTCTCTCTCAACCACCTTCTGTAACTTGACCGAACATATCCGATTTCCCGCGGATTAGTCGAATTGGTAGCCCAATCCCTGAGTTCGACCTCGGTAATTACTTACCGTGTTATTTTTATTACTTGCGACGACCCGGTACACTTGCCGCACGTCACAACAAGTTTTTGGCGCCGTTGTCGGGATTGGCACAACCAGTTTTCCTAATTTAGGGAAGTTTGATTATTTGGTTAAGTTATTTTTGTTCTTTTTTTTATTTTTTTTATTTTTATTATTTTCTTTTTATTTTCTACTATCTCTCTCTACTTCTTTGATTCCACTTGGTCTTGCCGTGTTTTGTATGCGAGATACACGAAGGAATGCTTCCGGGTTGCGAATATTGTGATGGGAACCATGACACTTGGAGTTGTCCGTTCTACTTCCCTCAAGTATATGTGGAACCATGGCATAATGACAGCATGCCCCGAAACAACTATCGTAGTCGAATCGGTATTGGGGTGATATGAGTGGAGACCATCCTGGATGTCGCTTGGAGTAATGCGACGATGGTCTAGCCTGGCAACCACAACCTCAACAAAATTGGCAACAACAACCTCAACAGAATTGGGAACCACAACCTTGGGAGTTGGCTCTTGAGAAGTTGTCAACTTTTACAGCCACATCTTTTGAGAAGATGAATGCGACAATTGACAAGTCGGCAACTCAGACAGGGATGGCACTTCAGAATCTAGAGATGCAGGTTGCCCAGCTCACAAAGCAACTAAATGAGTGTCCCCCAGAGACTCTCCCAGTTGATACCGAGAACGACGCTAAGAACCAATGCAATGCCACAACAACTAGAAGCAGTGGGGTGTTGGGATATGACTGGGATGTAACTAGTTCTCGGGGAGTTGAGGAAGAACTACCACATGTTGAGGAAGAACAACCGGAGGAAAAGGAATTGGCAAGTGACATGGCCCCGGAACAACCACATGATGAGGAAGAGCAACCAGAGGAAGAGGAGTTGGCAAGGGACAAGGCACCAGAGCAAGGGGGTAGAGAACAAAATGAAGATAAAGTGGCAGAGGATTTCACCATGCTTACCAAGCAACCTGATTTTGAGGCGTTAAATAACTATGTTGGCTTACATGCATGTGTGGACATGGGTAAGTTAGACCCTCCCACTTGTCTGGCACACTTCCTCGTGAAGACACCATTTGACCCGAGAGGAAGTGAGTTCATAATTATAGAGGTCAATGGGGTTTTCACACAAAGGCCGGGTGGAATAATGAATAGAGTGGTATTGCTCCTACGAGAGCCACTTCACAAACCATTGGATCCGGGTGGAGGATTTGATATGATGAGCGTCCCTTGGCCTCTGTACCACAGACTATGGGATCCAGGTGGATGCTTTTTAATAAGTCAGGCTCGGGACGTTAAACAAGCGCTACTTGGGAGGCAGCCCAAGCTAGGTATCCCTCTCTTTTCCTAACTTCTGTTTTGTTTTGTTTATATTTTTGTTTTTGTTTGTCACTCTTGAATAATTTGAGAAGATCAAGAGTTTTTGTATGAAATGTCGTGTCGGCAAGCTTGTTGGATTTTAATTAGATTGAGCGTAGATTGATTGCATGAATTATTGGACCATTGATGATTTCCCCTAGGTTCTGAAAATAGAAAAGTTTATCTCCACTTAAAAATTGAAAATTGAACTTTGAGATTTATTGTGATTGCTTGATTTATGATAAATTTGGGGTGAGGGGGTGCACACACTAGGAATCGTATCTCGGTCAAACAATTTGCAAAATGTCCAGGTGAGGATTTGAGCCTCCAACTCTGTTTTTGAATGTGTGAATCACTGTTAAGTTGCACTTTCCCGAATTTGCTTGAATCTCTATATGGTTTGCATGTTTATGTGTTGCATCAAATGATTTAGGCAATTTTCTTTGAATTAACTACTTGGCCATAAATTGAACCAACCTTGATGCATGTTCCCTAGTTAGCCAAATTGAGCCCAATTGACCTATTGTTTCTTGATGACCCTATATTACGAGCCAAAATCTGAAAAACCATGTTAACCCGATCTTAGGATTAGGAGAGCATGGAAATGAGCAAGAGAAAGGTTGTGAGAAACTAAGTTTGGGGTGGCTACGAGGTGATATGTCATATTGGGATGAGAAAAAGAAAATAAAGGTTGACTCAAGGCAACAATAAAATATATATATATATATATATATATATATATATATATATATATATATATATATTCAAAATAAATTGCCAAAAGAAAAGGGGCAAATCAAGAGATTAGCAAGGAAAAAGGATGTAGTCACCCGAGCCCAAATGAAACATGAAAAAAGGAATTTGAGTGGAAAAAGTGTCAAAATGCTCATGCTCTCTTAGTTCCTAGGGACTTAAGCCTAAATATCCTTCATTATCCTACCCTTAGCCAGGCCCCATTACAACCTTTAAAAGACCTTCTGATGTTGCATGCATGTTTTCGTGGGAACCATTTTTGAGATGAAAATCAAATTCATGAGAAGTGCTCTTGATAAGTGAAATTGAGTGAAAAAGTTGAAAGCCTAGACGAATTCGAGCGAATGAGTGAAATTTTACATACCCTTGTGAGGAAGGCGGTTGTTTGAAATTGGTGATCTTCCTTTTGTGTGGACCCCGATCCTCAACTTAGACTAATGATTGCATGAATGATGAAGTTCTCAATGGTTTAAAGTAAATGAATGTGGGGATTACATTGATGTAGGGGGGAGATCATTGGAGAAAAACTGTTTTGTAAAGTTGCATTAAATTTGTGCGAAATCGATTGATTCCATTAGGCTTGCCAAGTCTTGAGTCGTTTTTGAGTTTTAAGCTTGCTTGGGGACAAGCAAGGTTTAAGTTTGGGGTATTTTGATAAGCCTCTGGCTTATCTAGTTTTATAACTAGATGGACCGTGGTTTTTGTGCAAATTATTCGAGTTCAATCTCGTTTTCGCCCAAATTTGCCTTGTTTTGTTCCTAAGTTGGACTTTGACTCATTTTGCGTATTTTGTGTAGTTTTTAGGTTATTTTGAATAGAATTACGCTTGTGGGTGCTTTTGTTGTTTCAGGTTAAATAAGTGAAGCTCCGGGAGTCAAGGAAAGTCAAAAAGCAGTGGAAATTGCAAGTCTGGAGACACTCGCCTCGCGAGTGTATGCTCGCCCCGCGAGCCTGAAAGTCAACAAAGCAGCAAAAGCCAGCACTTCAGTCTCGCCACGCGAGAGGTGTCTCGCCTCGCGAGATCCTGAAGACCTGCAAGACAGAGACCATCACGGCCCAGCCGTGATGAAGACCACGCCCGTGACAGTTTAAGGTTTGAAGTCTCGCCCCGCGAGACTCTTCTCGCCCCGCGAGAGTTTGAAGACCCTGGAAGTCAGAGACCATCACGGCCCAGCCGTGATGAAGGTCACAGCCTAGAATTGAAGACTCGCCCCGCGAACACACTTTCGCCTCGCGAGAGTTCAAATTGAAAGCGCGCCAATTTTAATTCTCGCCTCGCGAGAGGCTGCTCGCCTCGCGAACGAGCGCAGATCAGGAATCCTATTTAAAGGCTGTTGCAGATCAGATTAAAAATCCACTTTTAGGAGGCTGTAGGGCTTTTGGAGGACCGCGAATCCTAGTAGTTTTCCACTGTTTAGAGTAGCGTTTAGGGTAATTTCTTTTCTCTTTGGAGCTGCGTCTCCCTTTTTCTTATGGAGATTATGTCCGATTGTTTGTCTATGAGCATGAGGAACTAATCCCATCGTCCGAGGGATCAATGAAGCCACCCATGGCGGTGTAGTGTTCTTGTGATGTATGTTTTTCTCCCCTTCTCTTATTGATGTTTTCCGATTCTGAATTGAATGCTTGATCATATGTATTGCGTGATTAATCAGTTAAACGTGTTTGAGGCCGAACGGCGATTCGCGTTTTAGAACTTGAATTGGGATCATCGGTCGAGTATTGCACGAGAGTGAATAGAAGATCGGTGCAACCTTATAGGGAACAAGAATTAATCAAATTCGAGATTAGGATTATGAGACCTAGAAAGTAATTAATCCAATCGTCGAATACGTCCTAATGAGCACGATAGTGGATTTAGGAGAATTTAGGGGACAAGTTAGACATTGTAATTGAACTTAGGGAGGAATTCATCATCACTTGGGTGTACATATTGGGTAGGTGGATTTGTGACCTTGGACATTTTAATTTCTGATTTTTAGTTAATTAGTTTATTAGATTCGTTAATTGAATTTCTTATATTAATCTCTCTCTCAACCACCTTCTGTAACTTGACCGAACATATCCGATTTCCTGCGGATTAGTCGAATTGGTAGCCCAATCCCTGAGTTCGACCTCGGTAATTACTTACCGTGTTATTTTTATTACTTGCGACGACCCGGTACACTTGCCGGCGTCACAACAAGTTTTTGGCGCCGTTCTTAGGGATTGGCACAACCAGTTTTCCTAATTTAGGGAAGTTTGATTATTTGGTTAAGTTATTTTTGTTCTTTTTTTTATTTTTTTTATTTTTATTATTTTCTTTTTATTTTCTACTATCTCTCTCTACTTCTTTGATTCCACTTGGTCTTGCCGTGTTTTGTATGCGAGATACACGAAGGAATGCTTCCGGGTTGCGAATATTGTGATGGGAACCATGACACTTGGAGTTGTCCGTTCTACTTCCCTCAAGTATATGTGGAACCATGGCATAATGACAAAGATGCCCCGAAACAACTATCGAGTCGAGAATCGATTGGGGTGATATGAGTAGAGACCATCCGGATGTCGCTTGGAGTAATGCTGACGATGGTCTAGCCTGGCAACCACAACCTCAACAAAATTGGCAACAACAACCTCAACAGAATTGGGAACCACAACCTTGGGAGTTGGCTCTTGAGAAGTTGTCAACTTTTACAGCCACATCTTTTGAGAAGATGAATGCGACAATTGACAAGTCGGCAACTCAGACAGGGATGGCACTTCAGAATCTAGAGATGCAGGTTGCCCAGCTCACAAAGCAACTAAATGAGTGTCCCCCAGAGACTCTCCCAGTTGATACCGAGAACGACGCTAAGAACCAATGCAATGCCACAACAACTAGAAGCAGTGGGGTGTTGGGATATGACTGGGATGTAACTAGTTCTCGGGGAGTTGAGGAAGAACTACCACATGTTGAGGAAGAACAACCGGAGGAAAAGGAATTGGCAAGTGACATGGCCCGAAACAACCACATGATGAGGAAGAGCAACCAGAGGAAGAGGAGTTGGCAAGGGACAAGGCACCGAGCAAGGGGTAGAGAACAAAATGAAGATAAAGTGGCAGAGGATTTCACCATGCTTACCAAGCAACCTGATTTTGAGGCGTTAAATAACTATGTTGGCTTACATGCATGTGTGGACATGGGTAAGTTAGACCCTCCCACTTGTCTGGCACACTTCCTCGTGAAGACACCATTTGACCCGAGAGGAAGTGAGTTCATAATTATAGAGGTCAATGGGGTTTTCACACAAAGGCCGGGTGGAATAATGAATAGAGTGGTATTGCTCCTGCGAGAGCCACTTCACAAACCATGGGATCCGGGTGGAGGATTTGATATGATGAGCGTCCCTTGGCCTCTGTACCACAGACTATGGGATCCAGGTGGATGCTTTTTAATAAGTCAGGCTCGGGACGTTAAACAAGCGCTACTTGGGAGGCAGCCCAAGCTAGGTATCCCTCTCTTTTCCTAACTTCTGTTTTGTTTTGTTTATATTTTTGTTTTTGTTTGTCACTCTTGAATAATTTGAGAAGATCAAGAGTTTTTGTATGAAATGTCGTGTCGGCAAGCTTGTTGGATTTTAATTAGATTGAGCGTAGATTGATTGCATGAATTATTGGACCATTGATGATTTCCCCTAGGTTCTGAAAATAGAAAAGTTTATCTCCACTTAAAAATTGAAAATTGAACTTTGAGATTTATTGTGATTGCTTGATTTATGATAAATTTGGGGTGAGGGGGTGCACACACTAGGAATCGTATCTCGGTCAAACAATTTGCAAAATGTCCAGGTGAGGATTTGAGCCTCCAACTCTGTTTTTGAATGTGTGAATCACTGTTAAGTTGCACTTTCCCGAATTTGCTTGAATCTCTATATGGTTTGCATGTTTATGTGTTGCATCAAATGATTTAGGCAATTTTCTTTGAATTAACTACTTGGCCATAAATTGAACCAACCTTGATGCATGTTCCCTAGTTAGCCAAATTGAGCCCAATTGACCTATTGTTTCTTGATGACCCTATATTACGAGCCAAAATCTGAAAAACCATGTTAACCCGATCTTAGGATTAGGAGAGCATGGAAATGAGCAAGAGAAAGGTTGTGAGAAACTAAGTTTGGGGTGGCTACGAGGTGATATGTCATATTGGGATGAGAAAAAGAAAATAAAGGTTGACTCAAGGCAACAATAAAATATATATATATATATATATATATATATATATATATATATATATTCAAAATAAATTGCCAAAAGAAAAGGGGCAAATCAAGAGATTAGCAAGGAAAAAGGATGTAGTCACCCGAGCCCAAATGAAACATGAAAAAAGGAATTTGAGTGGAAAAAGTGTCAAAATGCTCATGCTCTCTTAGTTCCTAGGGACTTAAGCCTAAATATCCTTCATTATCCTACCCTTAGCCAGGCCCCATTACAACCTTTAAAAGACCTTCTGATGTTGCATGCATGTTTTCGTGGGAACCATTTTTGAGATGAAAATCAAATTCATGAGAAGTGCTCTTGATAAGTGAAATTGAGTGAAAAAGTTGAAAGCCTAGACGAATTCGAGCGAATGAGTGAAATTTTACATACCCTTGTGAGGAAGGCAGTTGTTTGAAATTGGTGATCTTCCTTTTGTGTGTGACCCTGATCCTCAACTTAGACTAATGATTGCATGAATGATGAAGTTCTCAATGGTTTAAAGTAAATGAATGTGGGGATTACATTGATGTAGGGGGGAGATCATTGGAGAAAAACTGTTTTGTAAAGTTGCATTAAATTTGTGCGAAATCGATTGATTCCATTAGGCTTGCCAAGTCTTGAGTCGTTTTTGAGTTTTAAGCTTGCTTGGGGACAAGCAAGGTTTAAGTTTGGGGTATTTTGATAAGCCTCTGGCTTATCTAGTTTTATAACTAGATGGACCGTGGTTTTTGTGCAAATTATTCGAGTTCAATCTCGTTTTCGCCCAAATTTGCCTTGTTTTGTTCCTAAGTTGGACTTTGACTCATTTTGCGTATTTTGTGTAGTTTTTAGGTTATTTTGAATAGAATTACGCTTGTGGGTGCTTTTGTTGTTTCAGGTTAAATAAGTGAAGCTCCGGGAGTCAAGGAAAGTCAAAAAGCAGTGGAAATTGCAAGTCTGGAGACACTCGCCTCGCGAGTGTATGCTCGCCCCGCGAGCCTGAAAGTCAACAAAGCAGCAAAAGCCAGCACTTCAGTCTCGCCACGCGAGAGGTGTCTCGCCTCGCGAGATCCTGAAGACCTGCAAGACAGAGACCATCACGGCCCAGTGTGATGAAGACCACGCCCGTGACAGTTTAGGTTTGAAGTCTCGCCCGCGAGACTCTTCTCGCCCGCGAGAGTTTGAAGACCCTGGAAGTCAGAGACCATCACGGCCCAGCCGTGATAAAGGTCACAGCCTAGAATTAAAGACTCACCCCGCGAACACACTTTCGCCTCGCGAGAGTTCAAATTGAAAGCGCGCCAATTTTAATTCTCGCCTCGCGAGAGGCTGCTCGCCTCGCGAACGAGCGCAGATCAGGAATCCTATTTAAAGGTCACATTGCGGATCGATTAAAAATCCACTTTTAGGAGGCTGTAGGGCTTTTGGAGGACCGCGAATCCTAGTAGTTTTCCACTGTTTAGAGTAGCGTTTAGGGTAATTTCTTTTCTCTTTGGAGCTGCGTCTCCCTTTTTCTTATGGAGATTATGTCCGATTGTTTGTCTATGAGCATGAGGAACTAATCCCATCGTCCGAGGGATCAATGAAGCCACCCATGGCGGTGTAGTGTTCTTGTGATGTATGTTTTTCTCCCCTTCTCTTATTGATGTTTTCCGATTCTGAATTGAATGCTTGATCATATGTATTGCGTGATTAATCAGTTAAACGTGTTTGAGGCCGAACGGCGATTCGCGTTTTAGAACTTGAATTGGGATCATCGGTCGAGTATTGCACGAGAGTGAATAGAAGATCGGTGCAACCTTATAGGGAACAAGAATTAATCAAATTCGAGATTAGGATTATGAGACCTAGAAAGTAATTAATCCAATCGTCGAATACGTCCTAATGAGCACGATAGTGGATTTAGGAGAATTTAGGGGTCCCGGTTGACATTGTAATTGAACTTAGGGAGGAATTCATCATCACTTGGGTGTACATATTGGGTAGGTGGATTTGTGACCTTGGACATTTTAATTTCTGATTTTTAGTTAATTAGTTTATTAGATTCGTTAATTGAATTTCTTATATTAATCTCTCTCTCAACCACCTTCTGTAACTTGACCGAACATATCCGATTTCCTGCGGATTAGTCGAATTGGTAGCCCAATCCCTGAGTTCGACCTCGGTAATTACTTACCGTGTTATTTTTATTACTTGCGACGACCCGGTACACTTGCCGGCGTCACAACAAGTTTTTGGCGCCGTTGCCGGGGATTGGCACAACCAGTTTTCCTAATTTAGGGAAGTTTGATTATTTGGTTAAGTTATTTTTGTTCTTTTTTTTATTTTTTTTATTTTTATTATTTTCTTTTTATTTTCTACTATCTCTCTCTACTTCTTTGATTCCACTTGGTCTTGCCGTGTTTTGTATGCGAGATACACGAAGGAATGCTTCCGGGTTGCGAATATTGTGATGGGAACCATGACACTTGGAGTTGTCCGTTCTACTTCCCTCAAGTATATGTGGAACCATGGCATAATGACAGCATGCCCCAGAACAACTATCAGAGTCAGAATCAGTATTGGGGTGATATGAGTGGAGACCATCCGGATGTCGCTTGGAGTAATGCTGACGATGGTCTAGCCTGGCAACCACAACCTCAACAAAATTGGCAACAACAACCTCAACAGAATTGGGAACCACAACCTTGGGAGTTGGCTCTTGAGAAGTTGTCAACTTTTACAGCCACATCTTTTGAGAAGATGAATGCGACAATTGACAAGTCGGCAACTCAGACAGGGATGGCACTTCAGAATCTAGAGATGCAGGTTGCCCAGCTCACAAAGCAACTAAATGAGTGTCCCCCAGAGACTCTCCCAGTTGATACCGAGAACGACGCTAAGAACCAATGCAATGCCACAACAACTAGAAGCAGTGGGGTGTTGGGATATGACTGGGATGTAACTAGTTCTCGGGGAGTTGAGGAAGAACTACCACATGTTGAGGAAGAACAACCGGAGGAAAAGGAATTGGCAAGTGACATGGCCCCGGAACAACCACATGATGAGGAAGAGCAACCAGAGGAAGAGGAGTTGGCAAGGGACAAGGCACCAGAGCAAGGGGGTAGAGAACAAAATGAAGATAAAGTGGCAGAGGATTTCACCATGCTTACCAAGCAACCTGATTTTGAGGCGTTAAATAACTATGTTGGCTTACATGCATGTGTGGACATGGGTAAGTTAGACCCTCCCACTTGTCTGGCACACTTCCTCGTGAAGACACCATTTGACCCGAGAGGAAGTGAGTTCATAATTATAGAGGTCAATGGGGTTTTCACACAAAGGCCGGGTGGAATAATGAATAGAGTGGTATTGCTCCTGCGAGGGCCACTTCACAAACCATGGGATCCGGGTGGAGGATTTGATATGATGAGCGTCCCTTGGCCTCTGTACCACAGACTATGGGATCCAGGTGGATGCTTTTTAAAAAGTCAAGCTCGGGACGTTAAACAAGCGCTACTTGGGAGGCAACCCAAGCTAGGTATCCCTCTCTTTTCCTAACTTCTGTTTTGTTTTGTTTATATTTTTGTTTTTGTTTGTCACTCTTGAATAATTTGAGAAGATCAAGAGTTTTTGTATGAAATGTCGTGTCGGCAAGCTTGTTGGATTTTAATTAGATTGAGCGTAGATTGATTGCATGAATTATTGGACCATTGATGATTTCCCCTAGGTTCTGAAAATAGAAAAGTTTATCTCCACTTAAAAATTGAAAATTGAACTTTGAGATTTATTGTGATTGCTTGATTTATGATAAATTTGGGGTGAGGGGGTGCACACACTAGGAATCGTATCTCGGTCAAACAATTTGCAAAATGTCCAGGTGAGGATTTGAGCCTCCAACTCTGTTTTTGAATGTGTGAATCACTGTTAAGTTGCACTTTCCCGAATTTGCTTGAATCTCTATATGGTTTGCATGTTTATGTGTTGCATCAAATGATTTAGGCAATTTTCTTTGAATTAACTACTTGGCCATAAATTGAACCAACCTTGATGCATGTTCCCTAGTTAGCCAAATTGAGCCCAATTGACCTATTGTTTCTTGATGACCCTATATTACGAGCCAAAATCTGAAAAACCATGTTAACCCGATCTTAGGATTAGGAGAGCATGGAAATGAGCAAGAGAAAGGTTGTGAGAAACTAAGTTTGGGGTGGCTACGAGGTGATATGTCATATTGGGATGAGAAAAAGAAAATAAAGGTTGACTCAAGGCAACAATAAAATATATATATATATATATATATATATATATATATATATATATATATATATATATATATATATCAAAATAAATTGCCAAAGAAAAGGGGCAAATCAAGAGATTAGCAAGGAAAAAGGATGTAGTCACCCGAGCCCAAATGAAACATGAAAAAAGGAATTTGAGTGGAAAAAGTGTCAAAATGCTCATGCTCTCTTAGTTCCTAGGGACTTAAGCCTAAATATCCTTCATTATCCTACCCTTAGCCAGGCCCCATTACAACCTTTAAAAGACCTTCTGATGTTGCATGCATGTTTTCGTGGGAACCATTTTTGAGATGAAAATCAAATTCATGAGAAGTGCTCTTGATAAGTGAAATTGAGTGAAAAAGTTGAAAGCCTAGACGAATTCGAGCGAATGAGTGAAATTTTACATACCCTTGTGAGGAAAGGCAGTTGTTTGAAATTGGTGATCTTCCTTTTGTGTGTGACCCTGATCCTCAACTTAGACTAATGATTGCATGAATGATGAAGTTCTCAATGGTTTAAAGTAAATGAATGTGGGGATTACATTGATGTAGGGGGGAGATCATTGGAGAAAAACTGTTTTGTAAAGTTGCATTAAATTTGTGCGAAATCGATTGATTCCATTAGGCTTGCCAAGTCTTGAGTCGTTTTTGAGTTTTAAGCTTGCTTGGGGACAAGCAAGGTTTAAGTTTGGGGTATTTTGATAAGCCTCTGGCTTATCTAGTTTTATAACTAGATGGACCGTGGTTTTTGTGCAAATTATTCGAGTTCAATCTCGTTTTCTCCCAAATTTGCCTTGTTTTGTTCCTAAGTTGGACTTTGACTCATTTTGCGTATTTTGTGTAGTTTTTAGGTTATTTTGAATAGAATTATGCTTGTGGGTGCTTTTGTTGTTTCAGGTTAAATAAGTGAAGCTCCGGGAGTCAAGGAAAGTCAAAAAGCGAAGTGGAAATTGCAAGTGCGGAGACACTCGCCTCGCGAGTGTATGCTCGCCCCGTGAGCCTGAAAGTCAACAAAGCAGCAAAAGTCAGCACTTCAGTCTCGCCACGCGAGAGGTGTCTCGCCTCGCGAGATCCTGAAGACCTGCAAGACAGAGACCATCACGGCCGGGCCGTGATGAAGACCACGCCCGTGACAGTTTAAGGTTTGAAGTCTCGCCCCGCGAGACTCTTCTCGCCCCGCGAGAGTTTGAAGACCCTGGAAGTCAGAGACCATCACGGCCCAGCCGTGATGAAGGTCACAGCCTAGAATTGAAGACTCGCCCCGCGAACACACTTTCGCCTCGCGAGAGTTCAAATTGAAAGCGCGCCAATTTTAATTCTCGCCTCGCGAGAGGCTGCTCGCCTCGCGAACGAGCGCAGATCAGGAATCCTATTTAAAGGCTGTTGCAGATCAGATTAAAAATCCACTTTTAGGAGGCTGTAGGGCTTTTGGAGGACCGCGAATCCTAGTAGTTTTCCACTGTTTAGAGTAGCGTTTAGGGTAATTTCTTTTCTCTTTGGAGCTGCGTCTCCCTTTTTCTTATGGAGATTATGTCCGATTGTTTGTCTATGAGCATGAGGAACTAATCCCATCGTCCGAGGGATCAATGAAGCCACCCATGGCGGTGTAGTGTTCTTGTGATGTATGTTTTTCTCCCCTTCTCTTATTGATGTTTTCCGATTCTGAATTGAATGCTTGATCATATGTATTGCGTGATTAATCAGTTAAACGTGTTTGAGGCCGAACGGCGATTCGCGTTTTAGAACTTGAATTGGGATCATCGGTCGAGTATTGCACGAGAGTGAATAGGAGATCGGTGCAACCTTATAGGGAACAAGAATTAATCAAATTCGAGATTAGGATTATGAGACCTAGAAAGTAATTAATCCAATCGTCGAATACGTCCTAATGAGCACGAGAGTGGATTTAGGAGAATTTAGGGGTCCCGGTTGACATTGTAATTGAACTTAGGGAGGAATTCATCATCACTTGGGTGTACATATTGGGTAGGTGGATTTGTGACCTTGGACATTTTAATTTCTGATTTTTAGTTAATTAGTTTATTAGATTCGTTAATTGAATTTCTTATATTAATCTCTCTCTCAACCACCTTCTGTAACTTGACCGAACATATCCGATTTCCCGCGGATTAGTCGAATTGGTAGCCCAATCCCTGAGTTCGACCTCGGTAATTACTTACCGTGTTATTTTTATTACTTGCGACGACCCGGTACACTTGCCGGCGTCACAACAGGCCCTGTGCCTGCGAAAGCCGAACAAATGCAAGAAGTGATGTTGACTTTGTTGATGCATGAAATGATGAGACAATGCATGATACGAGATGATTCTTTATGACTGATGAAAACTGTGATAATTTCTTTGTATGATGCATGAGATGCTTTTTTTTATGATCGATGAAAATCTTGAGTACTTTTTTATGCATGATGCATGATATGCTTTGATGAAAAGTGTAATTGATTTTTTTTTTTTTTACAAACCACTCTTTGATCATTGGCTCCTTAGAGTTTTGATTGCAGCTGAGATTAAGGATGAGCTACAGTGAGACTCCTTGATTTCGATCACCACTTACTTGATGAATTGATCTTTTACTTCTTGCCTGAGATATGCTTCTTTGTGATGATTATCCCAATGGATGAGATTGTCTGATCAACTTTCATGTATGTGACTTGCCCCAGTCCTCATGTATTGGGAGCCTTTCATGACTTGTCCTCTTAAACTGCCCCAGTTTGTCAGTTTGAGGAGACTTTTGTACTTTGTTTGTATTTGACCCTTATTTTTACATAGGTCGCTCTTTGCGAGTTTTCAACCTACCGATTGCTCTAACTTTTGCCTAGACTGCCTTTTCAGGTTTTCAGTCTAGCGAGCCTTTTTTGTTTTCTTTTTATTTTCCTTTTATTTTTTTATTTTTTCTCTTTTTTTTGGGTGAGTGGACAATTTTTGCCACCCTTATTTGTGAGGATCAATGCTCTTGCTTGAATTGCCAATTGAGGATGCCACTTTCCTCCTTGTATTCAGAATTCTTCTGACCAAAGTTGTTTATCAATGAATTACCATTAGATGGTTAAATTGTACTTGAACTCATAATTACCCTACCTGAAGCATCATGTAACAAACATGCATGGATTCAAAAGTATGACAGGAAAGGACATTATTGCTTGAACAACTTCTTGATTGGTGTCGAAAGTTGGACGACTCAAATAGTATTGATAGCAAGGCATTCAAGAGGTGATATGGAGGTCAAAAGGATATTGCCCCAATTTAAAATGGGCTTAGTATCAGTCATTTGAAAATGAAATGGGCTTGATGTATGCCGCTTAAGAACAAAATTGCCCC
Organism: Sophora flavescens; assembly: GCA_030762895.1. Classification (NCBI taxonomy): domain Eukaryota; kingdom Viridiplantae; phylum Streptophyta; class Magnoliopsida; order Fabales; family Fabaceae; genus Sophora; species Sophora flavescens. The sequence goes on from CM061069.1 coordinate 134,482,593, forward strand.
AGAGTAGTTTCCGTGAGGATGGAGTGCCCCAGTGTAGGGTTCCCAGAATGAAACCGCACCAGTGTAGGGCATTTGATAAGGAAAACTTTAGAATGATATTGTCCCAGTGTTGGGTCCAAATAATGAAACTGCCCCAGTGTAGGGCACTTAACAAGGAAAACTTGACAATGGAGCTGCCCCAGTGTAGGGCATCCAATAATGGAAATGCTATAAAATAAGACCTTTGAAAGCAAAGTTTTACCCCATGTAGAACTTGCCCAGGATGGAGTAGAATTGTTATATTATTGTTTGAGTTATGTTATTTGAACAAATGTTTGGACAATACACTGTTAGTGTAAAAATTTTTAAACTGTCAACTAATCATAAATCATGACTTTTAATGTGATTTGTGTAAGAATAAAAGATTTTCGGTTAGGTGGCGAATTATTATTGATCGACAGTGTAAAAAATATTTACACTGACTGTGTATATCAATTAAACTCAAAAACAAATAGTGAAAAAAAAAGAAAAATTTCTGTTCTTTTTTTTTTAATACTTCATCGTTAATCTAAATTAACAAGGCCTTGTCTAAAAAATTTTTAAATAACAGGGCCTTAGATTAAACAAAAAAGGTAGTGGACTGGGATTTGAAACTAGTTCACGGTATGGGAGAAATGAAACAATTAAGATGGATTGGGGTTAATTGCAGTATTGGATGAAAGTTAATTACCTTAATTACTAAAGTCTATAATATTGGTTGACATGCTGTAAAAAAATTGAAAATAAAAAACAAAATTAAAATAAAATATTGATTCTATAAACATTTTTGAGAATAAAAAAATGAAAACAATAAACTCGAATCAAAGCAACAACACTCTAAGTGTTTAAGAAGTAAAATGGTCGTGAATTAGCAACCACCCTCTGAAGTATTTTTAGATTTTGAAAAAAATATAAAAAATAGAAATATGTAAGAGAAATATTTACAAATTTAAATGGCATACACATAATTAATTGGAGTAGAATGACAAAATATAGTAAATAAAATGTTTATTTCATTAAAGTTGGTAAATAGGTATAATTAATATTTAAAATAATTTAAAACAAAGTTGACAATGTTTAATGACGTGATATTCACTTATTATCTTTGTTAAATTAGTATAATTGATCTTTGAAGGTAAAACCACTACTACGTAAAAGGGTTTTAGTAGCGCATTTTCAGTAACACTTCAATAAAAAACGCTACTAAAAAATAGGTGGAAGTTTTTTAATAACGCTTCCTTAAGAGAGCGTTATCTATTCCTTATTCTAAGACATCCGCTATTAAATGTAGATTGATAGGAATAAATAGCGTTTTCTTGAAGAAACGCTATTATAAGTAAAAGAATAGATAGCATTTCCTCGAAAAAACGCTATCATAGATAAGTAAATAGATAGTCCTTTTTCAAAGAAGCACGGACTATTCCCCATCTACTGAATATTTCCCTCGTAGCCCTCTTTTTCTCGCGCGACTCTTTCTCAAACCCTTCATGGCGCCTTCTCCCTCTACCGTGTCTCCCTCTCCTCTGCCGTCGTTTTCTCCCTCTGCTCACAGAGGAGGCCAGAAGCGAAACGGAACGAAGTGTGTCTCCCTCTCCTCTGCCGTCGTTTTCTCCCTCTGCTTCATAACGCGGCTTTCCTTCAAAATCTCAAAAACCACTCTCTCTCTTGATCACGCCGAGGGAACCCAAACCTCCCCACCCATCAACCCCTCCCTGTATTCGTTGTTGGGCTTCGCAAAGAGGAGCGCTAATAAAATACAGAGGGAGGGATAGTGTTGCTTTATTGAACCCTAGAATCAGAGCAAAACCGAAATTCACCTTGAATTGTTCACATTCCTGAAAATTGATGCTAGCTGGCTAGGGTTTTGAACTTGTTCTGATTTCATTCCCTCTATCGCTTCTACAACAGCATCATGAGTCCCGTTCAGAATTTCGAGCAACATTCCCGTCATCTCGTGGAGACAGACCTCCGTATGCTCTCTATTTCTCTCTTTTCGCAATGATCACTACTCCGTATTTGATTGCCGATGGAAATTTTAATTTGCATGATAATGGAATACATAGATATTAAGATACTTCGTGTTGCTTTCAATTATTCTTGTGTTGTATTAGCATTAGCCATTGAGTTATTTCGGTTTGCCTTGTTTTGATTCATTTTTGTTTTGTAGCATTGTTCTTGTTTATTTTATTTTTAAAAAAAAAAAATATGTTTAGTTATATTATGTTTTGGTGAAAATAGCGATTCAAGCGAGGCTGCAGATGGTGATGGAGGTTAGGGATAGTCTTGAGATTGCTCACACTGCTGAGTACTTGAATTTTCTGAAGTGTTACTTCCGTGCATTCTCCGCGATACTTTTGCAAATTACAAAGCCGCAGTTTGTGGACAATCCAGAGCATAAGCTCCAGAATATTGTGGTTGAGATATTGAATAGACTTCCTCATAGTGAAGTTCTCCGTCCCTTTGTACAGGACCTTTTGAAGGTTGCTATGCAAGTGCTTACAACAGATAACGAAGAGAATGGCTTAATTTGTATCCGTATAATCTTTGATCTTTTAAGGAACTTTAGGCCAACTCTAGAAAATGAAGTCCAGCCATTTTTGGACTTTGTCTGCAAGATTTACCAGAATTTCAAATTGACCGTTAGCCATTTCTTTGACAACATGGCAATGACTGGGGAAGATGTCAAGCCCATGGAGACTAATTCACTTTCAGATCAAGTTATGAATACTGCTACTGCTACTGGTTCACAGCTTAATCCCAGTACTCAGTCATTCAAGATAGTTACGGAGAGTCCACTGGTGGTGATGTTTCTGTTTCAATTATACAGTCGTCTTGTTCAAGCTCCTTCATCCTCCAACCTAAGCAGCCCCTTCATTCATCACCCAATCCCTAACCGACACCCACACGCTCGCATCTTCAGCTCATCTCTTCAACCACTACTGGAATCGACCAATTATATTATAATCAATCTCACACAGGTATGCGATTCCTTTTTGAATTCATTTCTAAGTGCTCTGCGTTGCCTGGTGTTTAGATTTCATGGTGTTTAGATTGTTACCCATCCCACAAGAGTTCTCCCTCCAAGTCTTCTGTCTGTGGTTCTCATTCCAGTTATTAGCTGAAGTAGAATCACCCCAAAAGAATAGACATCTGTTTTGGTTGACACTTTGCCATATTCTGCATATTCTGGAGCCAAATACCCAAATGTTCCAACAACTTCTGTCGAGTGTATTGAGTCTTGATTTTGAGTTCTAGCTAATCCAAAGTCTCCCAGCTAATAGATTCATTAGGATAGAAAATGTTAGTTTAGATGAAATTTGTCATCTTTCTGGAATTAACAGTGAGCTTATAGAATATTCCCTATTCAGGGACTATCATGTGATTTTGCTATCTAATTTGCATCAGTACATGCAGTAATGCTAATAATGTATTATGTCTCAAATGTTCTATCATTGTTCAAAAAAAAAATGAACCTAGGTAATAGCTTCGAATAATACTTAACAAAGCATTCCACAATGCATCATTGCATATTTGAGTTAGTATGCCGTGTTTTAATTAGCATTAGATGCACACAGTTGATTGTAACTCCCTGATCCTATGCAAATGATTAATTACTAATTAGATGAGAAACGGTGCAGCTCTTTCGTTACTTTGAAATCTGTCAGTGTTAAAATAGAATGTGCTTTGTTTGGGAACTATATGGACAAGCTGAATTATTTCCTTGCTCATAAAGATGTTGTTAACTCAGTGGCTGTTATTTAGAATGTTATATAGTGAAGACATTCAAAGGTAAATATGTCAATCAGTAATTCTATCAAACAATTATTATATCAAACATTTTTAAATTGTGATATTGATATGCACCCCTGCCTGCCTTACTGCATGAGCATGGCATAGATGTCAATCTATATGCCTTGGTTTTTGTAGAATCTGTTTTGAATGATGTGAAGGAACCACAAGGTCGAGCTACCAAGCAAAGTAAAAATGTTTTGGCATTGGCCGTGACTTCGGATGGTCGGTATTTGGCCACTGGCGGTCTTGATCGCCATGTTCATTTATGGGATACCCGTACTAGAGAGCATATTCAGGTATATCTTCATTCCTCGGATGATATAAAATGGAAACGTTCTTGTTTTGGCAAAAACAAGCATCATTATGTGTCTTGGTGCAATGAGATGGCCAGTTATTTGTAGTTATATGGACTAATCAAATGATGGAAATATGAACTTTGCTACTTGTCTGGTGATATACTCTTAAATAAAAATGTCTCACTGCCATTGTTATATATGTTACTCTGTCGAAATGAGTAGGTTGTTCATGAATTTTGTGTTTTACTGGATAGCGAGTTGAGTTGAATGTAAACAAGATCATATTGTTAATGCAAAGTGAAACCTAGACTAACTGCCTTATTTTATTTTACATTTTTCTTGTTACCAAAGTACACTTTGCATTTGAAAAATGATAAACCTCTTTACAATAAATGTTTTAAGATCTTGGACTCTTTATTGAACTTGAGCTATTGTTGGTTCTTAATTTTGTCTTCTACAGGCGTTTCCAGGCCATAGAGCCCCAGTTCTTGTTTGACTTTTAGGCAAGGAACTCCAGAGCTTTTTTCTGGTTCATTTGATCGAACAATTAAGATATGGAATGCCGAAGACAGAACTTACATGAATACTCTATTTGGCCACCAAAGCGAAGTATTGGGTATTGATTGCTTACGCAAAGAAAGGGTACTGGCTGTTGGGCGTGATCGTAGCATGCAGTTGTTTAAGGTAATCTCACCAACATGACGTATATTTGGCATTTTTGCCATGAACTAACTCGTATGTTAGATGTCCCCTTCTTTTTCCTACTGTTGCATTGGCCTGTTGCCTTCTATCTCTATGCATGGTAATTTTCAAGTGATTATGGGGCAATTTTTTATCAGCTAAGGACTGTTTCTTAGGCTTTTCCCATTTCTCTATAATGCACAAGCACACCATTTTGGTGCCATGTCTTGTGTTGGACACATGACAACAGGTGTCCAATATAATTTTTTTTCCTGCTCTGACAAGGTTATAATACCATGAATTATGAATCTTTTTTCTTAAATTTTCAATTTTATATACATCTACATATATGTGCAGTTTCCATCTCTTACAATTTTTAGAATTTGGTGTGTTCCTGTGTTTGTGTCCATGTCCATGTCCATGATGTGTCGCATGTCCATGTTTGTCTTTGCTTCATAGTCATTTATCTTTTTTTCTTCATTTGGGTATATAGCCTTTTCTGACTGTTTCTTGACGTGTATTTTCTCTAATTTAGGTTCCTGAAGAGTCACGTCTTGTATTTCGTGCTCCTGCTTCTTCCTTAGAATGTTGTTGTTTTGTTAATAATGAGGAATTCTTATCTGGTTCGGATGATGGAAGCATTGAGCTTTGGACCTTAATGCGAAAGAAGCCTGTTTACATTATGAGGAATGCTCATGCTTTGCTGACGGAAAGCATGGAATCTGACCAAAATGATAGTGGAAGAATCCCCAATGGCAACTTAGGTAAACCCATTTCCTATATGATCTTGCATTATTTACCCATTAAAATATTATCCATGAGAGAAAAGAACATTTAAATTTTGCCATTGGCTTGAGTACTTCAATTTTTACAATATGAATGTGTGAATCATTATAGTGATATCATTATCTTCACTCTACAGAAAATGGTTACCACCAGCCTGAAAATCACAATTGTTCGTCAGTATTTTCGTGGATCAGTGCAGTTACTGTTTGTGGAAACAGTGACCTTGCTGCATCTGGGGCTGGTAATGGTTCTGTTCGAGTATGGGCAATTGAAAGCGAGACCAAGGACATTAAACCTCTTTATGATGTGCCATTGGTAAGTAAAAGAAATAGCATCAAAGCTCAGCTGCCTTTTTCCTAGATGAGTTTGTTTAGATGTTAAATATAGCTTCTGCTGTAAGTCTCATAATTTATAAGTAGTTCTCTCCCCTTCTGTACAAATGTTACTGATTAAATTCTAAACATGCTACTCTTTATCTGTCCATTGTTAGATTGACATTTGTGCTGAGTTTTATTTGCAGTTTGACAAACCCATTGCCATTAATTAACTAAACCTTTTGCATCACAGATTGGTTTTGTGAATTCCTTGGCTTTCGCAAAATCAGCAAAATTCTTAGTTGCTGGAGTTGGGCAGGTAAAGTTTTGGTTGAACTGTTCTACTCTGCTTTCAATGCCATGCTCTTTCTTGTCTGTGTACATTTTACTGAATTTCTTTCTGAAACACTGAATGTTTATCATCTGCGGAAAAGCTGAGTCTTTCAAATTTCTACTTTGGAAGTTTATAACAAGGAATGGAGTTTGGTTTAAACTACTCGAAGTTGATTTTGCACTCAGGGCTTTGCTAATTCATCGAGGATTACATGGAGGCAAGTCTCGAATTTCTAAATCATCCAGGCCGACTAAATGGACATCTATAATGGTATTTACGAAAACCCTTATGCAATTTTTTAATTTAAATTAAAAAATTAAAAGAATTAATTTATTATTTTTGGTTTTATAGTGCCCCCGTCAACCGAATGACAACGACTGTGGCTACCACGTTCTGAAATTTATCAAGGATATCATCATTCAAAACCAAATGCAAATCCCAACGACGGTATTTAATTTCAGTTCTAGCTTATATAATTTAATAACTCAGATTTAGTCATTCTAATTTGATTTAATTTTCATTTTGAAGTATTTTCCTTAATGTAAATGCATCACATACTCCGATGATCAACTTACTCAACTTAAAGACGAGTGGTGTCGTTATATGGTTATGAAAAATCAACAATTAAAAGGTACGACATACTCTGATATTATGCTAGCTAGTGTCTCTCCTATATTATTAGACTTGTGTGTATGTGCAAGTGATCTGTATGTGTATCTTATGCAGGCCGACAACAAAGACTTTGTGCGATCAAGCAGAAGATGGAAGCAGCTAGCATGCACAAATTGTTTATAATTACTAGTGTGTTGATTAGCTTGTACACATTGTTAGTATGCATGATTATTATCTAGTGTAGGTTAGCGACCTTTTGGTTTATGGACCTAAATAGTAGAATTGGTTATGTGTAAGCGTTACTGTGAATTGTGTTAAAGTATATTACATAATTAATTGGTTATATATGCATGATTTTGATATTTGGTTTGGTTTATATATATATATATATATATATATATATGCTTACCAATATGTAAGCTTTGTACATTATATATGTGTATGTGTGTGATGTACCTAAATGCAGTGTTACTGTGAATTGACGAGGGATGGTTGTGCAGGTGGGAAATGTAAAAAAACAGTGAATAATGAAAAAAAAGGGGGGATAGGTAGCACTTTCTTGAAAAAAATTGTCCAAAGTGACAAATAGACAGCGCTTCCTTGAGAAAGCGCTGTCTATAGTATGTAATAGATTGTCTTTAGACAGCGCTATCTCAAGGAAGCGCTACCTATTCGTACTTTCAGTAGCGCTTTCTTGAAAAAACGCTGTCTAAAGTGACAAATAAATAGCGCTTCCTTGAGAAAGCGCTGTCTAAAGTATGTAATAGATTGTCTTATTACCAATTTTAGACAGCGCTTTCTCAAGGAAGCGCTACCTATTCCTATTTTCAGTAGCGTTTTCTTCAAAAAACGCTGCCTAAAGTGACAAATAGATAGCGCTTCCTTGAGAAAGCGCTATCTAAAGTATGTAATAGATTGTCTTATTACCAACTTTAGACAGCGTTTTCTCAAGGAAGCGCTACCTATTCCTACTTTCAGTGACGCTTAAAAAAGCGCTACTGAATCTCTCACACCTTCAGTAGCGGGTGAATAGATAGCGCTTTGAAGCGCTACTAAAAGCAAAAAAAAAAGCATTACTGAAGCCCTTTTCTGTAGTAGTGAACATTTGTAATTTGTAATCTATATTTAAATAATTTTTTAAAATATTGTTATCAAAAAAAAAATTTAAATATTGCAAGTAAGAAAATAAAACTTTAGAGTTTCTATTTATTATTATTTAAATTAATTTTTAAAATGACAATTTGGTTAAAATATGAATCATGTCATAGGAACCTTTGTCTTATAAAAAAAAATAAAAAATAGATGATTAATATATTTAAAATTTGCAACAATCAACATTTATTTTTTTGGTACATCTAAGAAATAAAGAAAAACTAGCTACGCAGCATAGGCGTTTCTAAAACATCAGCAAGAAGTAAAGGTCCCATATTAGGAGGGGACTCATGCAAAACAACAAAGTTTAGGAACAAAGGATGAACGAATGTAATATTAAGTGGTAATTCCAATATACCTATTAGAAGAAACCACCTCGAGTTCATAATTAATCAGAGGCTGTCTTGGTAGCTTGAACAAAGATAGTGACAATTTCATTATCACGAGTTCTAGCCAAAGCAAATCATATTCTGTTGGAATTATAATTGCAAAAAAATTATCACTGTAAAGGGAATGGTTAGTTAACATTTAGTTGGAGTCTGTTAGTTCAGTTAAAGGCAGTAACAAAATGCAACATTTCATCTTCCCATCTTCCCTGTATTGGTGAACTTCAGAACTATATCTGCAAATAAAACTCTTGTTGAAGGCATTCATCACATATGGAATCAAACACCTGCACAATAAAAGCCAAAGCAAGCTTCGGATCTGAATCTAAAATCCTCAACAATGCATCAGAAATCAATATAGCACAAACAAACAAATATCCAAGGTATTTGTAAATTGTGACAGTGGCATATGATCGATTTGAGTTGTCCTGCATTAATATAAGCAATTCACGATATATGAAAGTCGGGTAGCATATCCCTCGTTCTTTGCCACTGATTGAGAGCTGGTTAAAAAAGTTAACATTCAAATCCATGGGAAGGTAACGTTCGAATCATTCCTTGATAAAAAAAACTCTCCCACTTATTCCCATTTATGGACCATGAATGCACGTTATAACGTCTCCAAAAAAAATTAAAAAAAATTGCACGGTATAAATGTTATTGGACCGTAAATGCTGTCTGAAGGAGCTGCATGTGTAAAAACTTTTAGCTAGGTTCATGAAACATTCTGTTTTGTATATATTATAGATTAGACTATGCAAGCACTGTATATGTATGAAAAGGTTAATGAAAGAATACAATTAAGAAGAAGAATATTGAAGGAAAACATTTGTTTTAGGGTTGCCCCCCTCCATAGAAATGTTTTATTTTATTTACTGTTTCAGCTAGTTTCAATTAGATATAATTTTTATACCTTGCACACTGCCATCAACATTAATTTTCACCATCCCCACATTAGGAAGCGTCCAAGAAACCCACTTCTGAGGACTATGCTGAAGGATGTTATATATATATATTAGCGGATCTTGATTGAAATAGTCGGGGGAGCCATTAATTATTAATTAAATTAATATAATTTTCAACATGACATTAATATGATCTCATTCTAGATAAAAACTCTTCGAACTTCATTTCTTTTATTCAATGGATATTCCCAAATTTGGAAATGCTTTCTGGGATCACGTTAAATCTATCAATTGCGACTTTTTGAATTTTGAAAGGTTACTCATCCTATTGAAATGTTGTTTGATTATTAAGGTTATGTTTGGGAGGATGTGATGAGATGGTTAGTAATGGAGTGGGGTGATATAAATTCATTAACCCATTGTTTGGGAGTTTCTTCATTGATGGGGAGAGATGGTTTAAAATGATAACCCAAACCACTCCACTGCATCTTGTAAACACCTAATTTTGTCCGGGTATCTTCTCAATTTCATTAATATTTTAAAAGAAAAATAAAAATTGGCAAAAATAAAATCACTTTTGTTCATGCTTTGAGCCCAATCTTTGTTTAGCCCATGTTTGAGTCCATAGTCCAAATCCAAGCAAAAAAAAAAAAAGAGTTTCTGAATGTTAAAATAATAATTAAAAATGAAAAAAATTTGTTGTCTTCTATATTTTTTTATTCTCACGGTAATGTCCATTTTCAAGTATGAACCAAGTGTGCTTTCTTTGGTCTTTTGGCTGACTCCTTTTTACCCATAAAATGGTGCCTAATCCTCCTGTTCTTTGCTTCCCTGCACCATCCCAACAACAAAGCTGATTTTCCCCATTGCAGCAACACCTTAACAGTGTTGTCCCTCTCCACACAGCTGTCTAATTGAGAGGTTTGTCATTTTTCTCCCTTGATGCTAATATAAGTTCACACAACAGAAGCAACTGGGGGGAGGGGTGAACAAAAAAGAAACCATGAGGGAGACACCTTTTCTCCATCATTTTTCTTATTCCTGTCAACTACTCTCCATCTTCTCCTTCATAGAAACACCTTTTTTCAACCCACAAGAATAACAACACCAACATACACCCCCACCAGAATAACAACACCTACGTACACCACAATCATCTTCATCTTTCTCCCAACAACATCACCTTCAACAACAACAGCTAGGGAAAAAAAAAAAAACAAAAACAGAACCACTTTCCACCCATAACCATCTTCATCTTTGATGAGTGTGATTTCACCGCATATTTCATTTGCATTTTGCATGCATTTTCATATAGTTTAGGCAATTTTAATTTGATTTTTGTTAGTTTTTACCTTGGAACGGGTAAGGCGGTGTTGTGTTGTTTTGCAGAAATTTAGGGATTAAATGCTCAAGATCAACCATGGTGGAGCTTGCATGAAGATGGGGCTTGAAAAGTGAAGAAAATGAGCCAAGCAGAGCCCATCACGACCATGATCAAGCAAAACTGGAAAGAAAAGAAGGCAAAAGTCAGAAGCTATCACGGCCTAGCCGTGATACCCATCACAGCCGTGACATGTTAACTGAGCCAGACCCCTTCTAGGCAGAATCTGTCACGGCCAGGCCGTGATGCCCATCACGGCCAGGCCGTGATGCCCATCACGGCCGTGACAGACCATTTGGTGAAGCAACGTTCAAGGCAGAAGCTGTCACGGCCTGGCCGTGATGGCCATCACGGCCGTGACGCGCGCCTAATCTATAAATAGACATCTGGGCAGAACAAAATAAGACTTTTTACCCTAAAAAGACATCTTCTCTGAGCCAGGGGGCTGCTGTGACGGCTGTGGAAAGCTTCCATGGAGTTTCTTCTCTCCCTTGTCTCTATTATTTTGGTTTTGGCTTTCTCTATGATTATGAGTAGCTAAATTCCCCTTTTGTTGGTATTAGATGTAGCTAAACCAAATCTCATGTATTTACCTTGATTGATTAATCTATGCTTATGCTTCGTTATTAGTGTTTGATTCCTATGCTTAATGCTTTTTGTGGTTTGATCATCCATGAATTGTTCTGAGATTTGATTTGCAATGGGGACGTTCTTATCATTTCTTGATCTGGAATTAATCACCTAGTAAACCTTGTATCTAGCAATGGATTTTGGTTTATTAGTAATCGTGTAATCCCTACTCCTAATGCAAATTCCTTAATTAGGCCACCTAAGGAATTAGGGGATTTAGGCTCTTGTCATCTAAGGAATTAGGACTTGAGCAATCTTGTGGGTTGATTTTAATATTTGAAGCATGAACTGGATTGGTGGTCTTAGTATTGCATGAGGCAAAGGTTTAGCGAAGTCTAATCCCAACATCTTCCATCATATTTGAAAAATCCCCTTTTCGCATTCCAAGTATTCGATAAAAATCCAAAAAGAATTTGTTCCTTTTATTTTGTTTATTTTAATCCTTGTTTGGCTTGGTATTTAATATTGAGCTCCCTTCCATCCAAATATCCGCTTAGATAGTAGTTGATTTGTTACGTGCTAGTACTTGTCTTAGTCCTCGTGGGAACGATATCCCTCTTACCTCTTTATTACTTGTACGACTAGGTATACTTGCCTAAATTCGTCAAACAATCTTCTACCTCCAGCATCTGCTATCATCTTCTCCACCAATCCAAGCCATCACCAATACAAAAAACTCCAACATTTCTTTCTCAAAACAAAAACAAAACAAACCAAAATCGAAAATCCAAACATATCAAAAAAGTAGTTCAAAACCTTGTTACAGGCCCTTCCGCCATCACCGCCATCTCCGCCTTCTCTGCCATCACCGCTTGCTTCTCCGCCATCATTGCTCTCCCCTCCACCTAGCTCCGCCACGAACTCAACATCGCATCAAATGTTCTGCTCCGTCCCCATTCGCGAATCAGAAAGCACCAATGCCCAGCTCCGCCACGACCACCACCATATCGCAGCCGTCTCTGCCGTGAGCTCCGTCAAGGACCATCGACCTTCCTTCTCTGTCCGCTACAGTGCCGTCACGCACAAACCGCCACCGGCATCGGCAAATCCGTTAACGTTATCACCTCAGTCCCCCGCCGCGAGTCACGCACGAGAGCTGCCATTCACGTTGATCAGTCGCTGGCTCATCTAGTTTTATAGCTAGTATGACCGTAGTTTTGTGCTAATTTTATATCATTTTCGCCCAAATTAGACTTGATTGTCTTTAAGCAGCATTTTGAGTCTGTAAAGTATTTTTAGGTTAATTTAGCTGATTTAGAGTTAAATAAAGTACTTATGCTATTTTCTGTTTTCAGGTTAATAAAAAGAAATAAATATGGAGCTTTCGCCCCGCGAGAAGTCATTCGCCTCGCGAACCTGAAGGTGACTGTGCCAGAAAATTTGCATCCTTTCTGTGTCGCCCAGCGAATCCAATACTCGCCTCGCGAGAGTGAAGACCAGAAGTCATGACCTTTCCATTCCTCGCCACGCGAGCCGTACTTCGCCTCGCGAGAATACCAAACACTGCAAGATTCGCCTCGCGAGACAGCTGATTCCAGATACTGTATATAAGTCATTTTAGACGGAACTGAGGGGTTGACTAGTTGTTAGCTAGTCTTAGGCAGTAGTAGTAGTTTTCAGTAGTTTATTTTCTTTTCTTTTCTTTTGTGTTTAAGTCTGTAATGGAGAGCTAGTCTCCTAGATTAATCTACTGTGATTGGTTTCAATTACACTTGAGGTTCTGTATTTCCTATTTTGTTTGCTATTCTCTTTTCAATGCGATGTTATACATTTCTGTTTGTTATTTCAGGAGTGTATAGTGTTGTGTTGATTCATTTCGGTGATGTTATGTTCCTATACTTAATCGCGTTTGTTATTTCGCGTGTGTTCATTCATGTTCGTTTAGATCATGAGGGCTTAACCCCGTTTGTTATTTCGGGAATAGGAACATACATCCGTAGTAGTGGTTTCGCTTGTAAATTGTTGCTACAACCGGGAGGGGATTAGAATCTGCTTAGGGCTTGGATTTATATGAACCAATGATAGTGGGAAACCGAGAACAGTAGGTTGATCGTTTCTTAGCATATTTGTTAATCTTTTAACTGCTCTGTTTTTATTGCTCTGTTTTATGCTTTGCTTTATTACTTGCTTTCAATCCAAACCCCACAAAAACTAACTTTTCTGTTAACAACGACAACAAAGAGTCCTTGTGAGACGATATCCAAGTTGTCGCTTCCCTATCTACATTATTTTGTAAACGCTCGTTCTTTTTGGCGCGTGGCGACAGCGCGTTCAAAAAAATTGGCGCCGTTGCCGGGGACTCTTGTTGTGTTATTAGCAGAAAATAAAATTTAAAAAAAAATAAAAAAAATCTCTCTTTGCTGAATTAGTTTTGCCTGCATTGTCTGGTTGTGAATTTTAGTACTTCCCATGGAGAATTACATGTGTGGATATATGCCTAATGTTAATTATGAACCACCATGCATATATTATCCTGATTTTGCTGGTTTAATGCATTGGTTGCCAAGGTTTAGTGGTCTTGCAGGTGAAAATCCCCAGGAGCATCTGAAGGAATTCCAAGCTGTTTGTTCTATATTGCTGAGACCTGAAGGAATAACAGAAGATCACATCCATATGGGAGCTTTCCATCTCTCACTTGAAGGCGCTTCAAGGGATTGGTTGTATAATCTTGAGGCGAATTCCATCTTCAGCTGGTTTGATTTGAAGAAAGTCTTCCTATTGAGTTGGGGAACCCATCTAAACCCTTGGTATGAGGACCAACAACTAATGTCACCACTGGCACCATATCCTCCCCAAGTGACCACTTCTGCACCTTCCGGACCTTCACTCGAGGACCTGTTCAAGCAAATGACTGCACAAATAACTGCACAAATGGAAGGAATGATACAACAAATGGCCGAGCAAAATCAACGGATGATAGAGGAAAATCAACGGATGGCAGAATAGAGTCTTGAATCCCATCAGAGGAGTGAAGCTGAATCTCAGAAGTTGTCCATTCAAATTGATCAAATTGTCGCAAACTCGGCTGCACTGCTAACTCAACGTCCACTTGAAGAACATACAGATTCACATATGGTTATTCTTGAAGATACTTCCGCTGATGATTTTGATAATGTTTCTGTTGATGAACTGTGTGTTGAATCCCCTGATTCTATCTATTATAATTCATGTGCTGATTGTACTGACACTGCTTTATGTATAGCATGTTTTGAAAGGTATGAGGCTTCTGTGCATATAGAAAATGAGGACCAGGAGGACATATGCTTCCCCGTGATTGAGGATGATGAAGAACCTTTGGAAGTAGATGATTCAATTAACTCATATGCATGTGTTGAGAGTGATGGGATGGATGAACTAATTGCTGAATTTCCAGACATTCAGGCTTTTGCTGATTCAGTTTATTGTGATATATGTATTGATTCTACTAACACTAACCTTTGTGTGGTGTGTGCTGAAATTTCTGTAGGTTTAGCAGGTGATGAATTTGTTAGTGCAGAAAATGAAGCAGCACCAGTAACCCCAGCTACTTGTTTACCACCTCCCACTGTGGAACCACCAGTGATGGAGTTCAAGCCACTGGATCTTGCACCATGGCCAGTCCAAGGGGTTGAACCCCAATTTTATTGAGAGGATTTTGTTGAGAAAGCGGTCATCTTTGACCCAAGAAGGAGTGAGAAGTCTGCCGCACTGGAAGGAGTCACCGTAACTGTCAAGCACTCACTCCCATATCAAGGCTGCAAGTTATGGAAGCATGGAATGAACTCCCACCTTTTGGCTATCACTTGGGCCTTATGTTACAAGCAATGGGATCCTGGTGGAACCACTCCAATGAGTTTTCCTGAACCTTGCTCTTTTTAATTTTCTTTGCCTTTATTTTTTTTTTTTGCTTTGTTTCTAATAAAGCTCCTGAATAATTTGAGAAGCTCAGGAGTTGTGTTAAGTCTTGTGTTGACAAGTTTGATGGGATTTGATTAATTTTTGTATAGATGATTGCATGATTTATGTGATGATTCCCCCTAGGCTGAAAAAAAAATTTGTTTTGAAAAGTGATCCCCATGTGATTGAAAACTGAACTTTGGGATTTTGTTATGATAGCATGATTTATGATAAGTTTGGGGTGAAGGGATGCACACACTAGGGATAGAATCTCTGTCAAACAATTTGCAAAAATGTCCAGGTGAGGATTTGAGCCTCCAACATGTTTTTAACTGTGTGAATCACTTTTTAAGCTGCACTTTCCTGAATTTGCTCGAATCTCTTTATGGTTTGCATGTTTATGTGTTTGCTTCAAATGATTTAGGCATTTTCTTTGTAAATAGCTACTTAGCCTAAAAAGAACCAATCCATAATGCATGTTCCCTAGTTAGCCCCTTTGAGCCTAATTAGCCTGTTAATTCTTGATGACCTTATGTTATGAGCCTAAAATCTGAAAAACCATGTTAACCCAGTCTTAGGATTAGGAGAGCATGGAATCTTAGAAAGAGAAAGGGTGCAAGAAACTAAGTTTGGGGTGGCTGCAAGGTGTAATATGTTGTTTGGGATTGAGAAAAAGAAAAGAAAAAAAATAATAAAAAGGTTGGAGCCAAAGGCAAGAAGAAAAAAAGAGAGAATGAAAAAAAAAATGAAAAAATGAGAAAAAAAAAGAAATGTGTAAAAATGTTAAAAAATAAAAGTATTAGAAAAAAGAGAGGCTGTAGTCACCCAAAGCATAAAGATAAATGAAGAAAGGAATCTGAGTGGAATTTCAATGTTTTGAACTGTTTCATGCTCTCTTAGTTCCTAGGGACTTCAGCCTAGTACCTTTGTATATCCTACCCTTAGCCAGGCCCCATTACAACCCATAAAAGACCTTTTGATGTTGCATGCATGTTTTTTGTGTGGAATCATTTAGAGATGAAAACCAAAATTATGGGAAGTGCTCTTAAAAGTGAAAATTGAGTGAATTGTTGATAGCCTGACACAAACTGAGCGAATGAGTGAACACTAAATGCCCTTGTGAGGAAGGCAGTTGTTTGAATTTGGTGATCTCCCTCTTGCGTGTAACTTGAATCCCCTGCTTAGATTAATGATTGTTTGAATGATGAAATTCTCAACTGTTTAGAATAAATGAATGTGGGGATTGCTTTGTTTGGAAGGGGGGAACATTGAAAAATATTTTGATAAATTGCTTGAAATTTGTGCGAATTTGATTGAATCCTTAAGTTTTCCATGTCTTGAGTCTTTTTAAGTTTTTGAGTTTTAGTTTGCTTGGGGACAAGCAAAGTTTAAGTTTGGGGTATTTTGATCAGCCACTGGCTCATCTAGTTTTATAGCTAGTATGACCGTGGTTTTGTGCTAATTTTATATCATTTTCGCCCAAATTAGACTTGATTGTCTTTAAGCAGCATTTTGAGTCTGTAAAGTATTTTTAGGTTAATTTAGCTGATTTAGAGTTAAATAAAGTACTTATGCTATTTTCTGTTTTCAGGTTAATAAAAAGAAATATATATGGAGCTTTCGCCCCGCGAGAAGTCATTCGCCTCGCGAACCTGAAGGTGACTGTGCCAGAAAATTTGCATCCTTTCTGTGTCGCCCCGCGAATCCAATACTCGCCTCGCGAGAGTGAAGACCAGAAGTCATGACCTTTCCATTCCTCGCCACGCGAGCCGTACTTCGCCTCGCGAGAATACCAAACGCTGCAAGATTCGCCTCGCAAGATAGTGTTCGCCTCGTGAGTCCGCTGATTCCAGATACTGTATATAAGTCAGTTTTAGACGGAACTGAGGGGTTGGCTAGTTGTTAGCTAGTCTTAGGCAGTAGTAGTAGTTTTCAGTAGTTTATTTTCTTTTCTTTTCTTTTGTGTTTAAGTCTGTAATGGAGAGCTAGTCTCCTAGATTAATCTACTGTGATTGGTTTCAATTACACTTGAGGTTCTGTATTTCCTATTTTGTTTGCTATTCTCTTTTCAATGCGATGTTATACATTTCTGTTTGTTATTTCAGGAGTGTATAGTGTTGTGTTGATTCATTTCGGTGATGTTATGTTCCTATACTTAATCGCGTTTGTTATTTCGCGTGTGTTCATTCATGTTCGTTTAGTTCATGAGGGCTTAACCCCGTTTGTTATTTCGGGAATAGGAACATACATCCGTAGTAGTGGTTTCGCTTGTAAATTGTTGCTACAACCGGGAGGGGATTAGAATCTGCTTAGGGCTTGGATTTATATGAACCAATGATAGTGGGAAACCGAGAACAGTAGGTTGATCGTTTCTTAGCATATTTGTTAATCTTTTAACTGCTCTGTTTTTATTGCTCTGTTTTCTGCTTTGCTTTCTTACTTGCTTTCAATCCAAACCCCACAAAAACTAACTTTTATGTTAACAACGACAACAAAGAGTCCTTGTGAGACGATATCCGAGTTGTCGCTTCCCTATCTACATTATTTTGTAAACGCTCATTCTTTTTGGCACGTGGAGACAGCGCGTTCACACGTCTTCTTCCTCGCCACCATCCGCCGAACTGCCCATCTCCACCGTGCCGTCTACCTGCACACGTTC
Organism: Sophora flavescens; assembly: GCA_030762895.1. NCBI lineage: Eukaryota > Viridiplantae > Streptophyta > Magnoliopsida > Fabales > Fabaceae > Sophora > Sophora flavescens. The sequence continues at coordinate 134,500,415 of CM061069.1, forward strand.
AGTCGCCTCCTTCTTTGATCCTCTGTTGGTAATGTTGCTAGAAGCTTATGGATCTCCCTTTCCATTTTTGTTTTTATTAAGTGATTTGTTTTTATATGGGGTTGGGCTTCCATTTAGTTTTGGGCTTAAAAGTGTGTAGATGATGGAGTTTTATTTTTATTGGATGATCATAATCTCACTTTGTTTCGAAAAACAGAACAAAAAATATTTTTCAGTTCCTTGTTTAAATAAAAAAGTGTCTTAAAAATCCTTTTAAAAAAAATAAAAAAAAATAAAATAAAAATCTTTTGAGATCACGCAACAATCTACAATGTTGATGTCTGATTTTTCATCCTCAAATGTCATATGAATTGTAAGGGTTTATCGTATAGTTTGGCTATCTTTAATCCTGTGCAAGAGTGAATTTCATAGAATGTTTTCAATTTATTCTTTTAACAAACTTTTGGATTCACGCGACAATCTACGACGTTGATGTATGACTTTTTATCCTCAAGTGTTGTATGAATTGTGAGGGTTTATCATATAGCACTGCTATCTTGGACCCCGTGTAAGGGTGAATTAATTCCGAAATAAAATCCTTTTTTTCAAAATTATTTTTAAAAAATAAAATATTTACCAAAAATTAAAATCAATTAACCAATCAAACATTTTCTATAAGAACTACGTGGCTTTGAGTTTCCCATCGCACCCGGGAATACGTAGGAGCATAATCAATCATTATGTCAAGCCAAAATTTAATTTTCTCTTTTGTTTTGTTTATCCTTTTTATTTATTTAAAAAGTGGGGTAAAATAAATATTTTCAAAGGTCATTTAAATTATTTTGCACAATTAACTTGAGATACCGTTTTTTAAACGGGCAATGTAGGATGATAACACCTTCCCTACTCATAACCGACTCCCGAATCCAAATATCTATCCTTTTTTTTAAGACTAGTTTCCTTAAAATAATTGGTTTTTCCATTGTTTTTCCCAAATAAAATATTGGTGGCGACTCCTCTTTTTTTACATTTTTTTTGCGGCTCCTGGACGAGACGGTCGCGACAGCTGGCGACTCCACTGGGGATTTTTGAGAGTCAGGCCTATCATAGTTGGTTGTGCAATTTTTTTAATAGATTTGAAAATATTAGTTTTACCCCTCTTTGTTTTATTTTTTTGTATATAGTATTATATGCTCTTATAAATGTCTTTATATAATCTTGCAACCCTAGGGTAGAGAATTATAGTGTTGTTGGTTGTTCTTTTTTGCAAGTGTGGTGTAGTGTTTGTTTTAGTAGATTTTGTGCAGGTTTGTATGCTCCATGCACACACATCACCATCACATATTTCACACACTTTTGGGTTCTATACCCGAGTCTTGGAAAGCCATAGGATTAGAAAGGGCTACAGTGGTGTTATTGTGATGCTTTTGCATCCCTGACAGTCATTGATTCTCCCGCTCAGATTGTTACCGGTACCATGGGCAACCATATTGTGACACATTTGTCCATGTGGTAAAGTTCATGGATCCAGGTCCTTATCTTTTAGATGAGGGCAATCTGGGGAGCAAATTTTTTAGAAGTTTAGACCCATCCTAAATTTCACTGTTAAAGCGAACTTAGTGGCCAACCCATTTAGAGTCATGACCTTAGGTGTGTGCAAACATAAGTCTTACCCGTCTTAGGACACAAAGGGAGCATTTTATTTTTCACTCGTGTTCATTTTTTTTTGTCAAAGAAAAATTCACTTTTTTTTTTAGTTTTTTGTTAAAGAAAAAAAATGATTTACACAAGTCTGTTTGCTTGTAAAAAAAACTTTTTTTTTCATATTTTGTATCTCATGCATTCCCGTAAATAATAAAAAAGAGATTTGTGTAAATCATTTTTATATAACTCATTCATATTCTTTGTAGAAGAATAATAAAAAAAGGATCACTCATTTTTTTTAATGCATCTCATTCATTGGTTTTTTTTGGTTAACAAAAAAAATCATTTTCATGCATTAATTACTTTTCTCATAAAAAAAACATTCATCTCATACATTCATTACAAAAAATCATTTATCTCAAGCATTCATCAAAAAGAAAAAAGGGAAAAATAAGTAGTCATGCATCTCCTTCATTTCATGCATGCATCACTAAAAACTTTTCAGATCAAAAAATTAAAAATTCAGACATTTCATGCATCAATATCTCTTTGGGTCAAAATATAAAAAAATCGTTGATTTCATGCATTTAAAAAAAAACGTGATTCATCTAAAAAATAAGAAGCTTATCTCATGCATTGCCATTTTTTGGGAAGAAAAAAAGTGCCTTTGTGTATCACATGGATTAAATTTTTTGAGTCAATAAATGTAATTCTTTTTCATACATCTCACTCATTAATACCTTTTGAGTAAAAAAAAAAAACGTTTTTTCAGGCATTTCATATACTCATTACTTTTTAAGTTGAAAGTTTATTTTAAAAAAATAAAAAATTTCATTCCATGCATTGTGCTCCTTGGAGAAAATGGAATCATTGTGCTTTCAAAGAATGCCAATTAAACCATGGATCATGAGGTGAAGCTAAAAATAAGACTTGCTCAGGTGGTCTGAAAATGCAGATCACAACCTTGTACCCGATCATACAGGTTCCGATGCCAATGAAGTTGAGGGGCACACTTTCACAGCCATTTCTTAGAAGTAAAGTAGGGCATGTCAATTTTGAGACCTCTGTGAAAAGGTTATTTTCTAGTGGAGTACTGAGACTTCAAGAAGAAAGCTACAATGACATTACCGGAGATTCGCATTCTAGTGGTTATGAGAAGTGCCAACACTTTGCGATCCCCATCTTTGGAATTTCTAAGCAGCCTAGGCTAGATTGGTTCATTAGTGGTTTACCATGAAATGATGGTTACATTATATTTTATCATGTAATACTTGAACCATGTTCACTTTCTTGAAGCATTAATGTAATGGATTTGCATCCATACCTTGTCTCATCCATTCTTTATGTCTTCTTCCACATCATAATATTTCTCTCGTCATTCTCATATCTCATCTTCTCTTTTTCTTCCCCGAGTATCATCCTTGCTTTTGTTCATTAAGATCGTGTTATTAGAAGTTATTTGTGGGGCATTGATCAGCCCACCTGGGCCCACCATCTTTTTAAAAAAATTTCAAAAAAAAAAAAGAAAAGAAAAAGAAAAAGAAAATAAAAGAGGGGCAAATAAATAAAAACTCGGTGAGTACCATCTTTGTCTCTAAAAAATAAGCAATCGTGATTTGAAATGAAGATTGACCGTCTTTCTCTATCTTTAACAAAATATCATCATTACCCATAGTTACCCCTTTTGAGCTTGAAACTTTTCTTCAAAGAATCTTGGATAAGGATCACCCCTAAATAAGGGGTAAATATGAAAGAAATGATGATTATGAAGCATAAAGTGAGAAAGTGAAAAAAATAGAAAAGAGAAAAAGAAGAAGAAGAAAATAAAGATGGAGAAAGAAAGAGGATGAAAAACCTCGTGCAAAAAAAAGGGGGAAGAAAAAAAAAGGAAAGTTAGAAGAAAGCAAATATTCTCAAAAATCCGAAAAGAGTATGGATCCTTGATCCTATTCAACCTTAACACATTTGTTTGAGCCTTATATCCTTCCTTTCATGACCCCCAACCATTGGCCGCATTACAAGCCTGAAAAGTCCATTCTGATCAATGAATGATTACTACTTTTTTATCTACTTTAATTTTGAGACAAAAAGTTTGTGCTCTTCTAGTTTTTAATTGATTGCTCCTCTTAAAAAAAAGGGAAAGAAAAGAATGAAAAAAAAAGCTCGTTAGGCTGAAAACCCTCAAAGGCAGTCCAAGCAAAAATCCAACCAATCTATACATAATACATAATATAAATCAAGGCTACCTCCAAGGAAACTTTTTACAGATGTCATCTTCTCATGCAATGGCTTCCGAAGGAAGCTCATTCAAACCATTCTATTTTTAGAAAGATTCACATAAATGTTCAAACTAAAAAAAAATCAGGCATAACTCAAAGTGGGGTCCAGTTCATTTTCTTATTAGCCCCTTCATTGTTTATCGCGCACTCATTAATTATTGCCCATTTGCTTCAACCAATCAGATAACAAAAATATTTTAAAGTATTAAAAAGTAATGATAATCTATCCCAATTTTACTTTAAATTTATTATTGAATTCAAAATTCAAAATTTACATTTATGATTACAATATTCCAATACCTTGAAAAATGATAACTAATTATTTCACTCTCTTTTCATGAGCCTTGCATTAAATAGAAATATTCATTCAAATTGTGATAGCCAACTCATTTGTGCATTCAAATTAATTATTGGATTCAACTTTCAAATTTTACATTTATGCTTGTATTGTTCCCATACATTGAAATTAGTTACTCATAATTATTTCACTTTAACCACACTATTCATCTTTCCCCAAACCTCTTCTCTTTCTTTCTCTGCCTCAATATAAACGTTTCAATGGTCTCATTATCCCTTCATCCTCACATTTCTTCTCCCTTTCTCGCCTCTGAATGCAAACCACCACCACCACAATACGACACCCACCACCATGCGACCTCCACCACCACAATCGCAGCTCAGCCACCGCCTTCCATGGCAACCTCCTCTTTGCCTTCTTCTCTTGGTGAGTTGCCTCTGCCTTTCCCCTTTTATTTTATTCTTTATCTCCCTCCTTCGCTCTCTCTCTCTTGATGTTTTTCCCTTTCTATCCCAGACCACCATAGATGTCAGGGGACCGCCGCCGCTAGGGGGAGGTCTCACTGCCGGCCAACTTCTTTGCACATTGTGACCACAGCCATGAGAGCCAGACGACGGTCACTTGGGGGTGCAAGGAAATCATCCTTCTCAGGTCCAATATCTCTCTCTGAAAGTGTGTTTGGGAGGATGGAGTGGGATGGTTATAGTAATGGAGTGGAATGGTACAAAACCTTTGATCAATTGTTTGGAAGTTTTTTAAACAATGGAGTGGAATGGTTGGGGATGGGAAGCCAAACCACTCCAAACCATCCAAAGCTCTACTTTCATACCCTCCAATTTGGGGGGTTTGGGTGGGAACATTAAAACTCCCAAATAATGGACTGGTATACTTTTATCACTCCACTCCAAACCACTCCATTACTAACCATTTCACTCATTCCTCTCCAAAACTCTCAAACATAGCATGAATTTCCTTATTCCCAAAAACTTTTCTATTGTTTTAGCTCTTTCTCACTTGCTAAGTCATGATGACAAAACACAGAATAATAAAGGGAAATGAAGATTCTTCTAGAATGGTTCACCCTCTTTCTTTTTCTTTTGTTTTTGGCTATTAGTTGTTATATGTTTATCTGATTATCTGATTATGAATCAAAATTAGTTTTTTTTCTCACTCATCAGGAAGTATGAAGCAATTACACAAAGATTGTGGGAGGTTCTGGATATTTTTTGGGTGTGAATAGTTATCCTTTGATAAGTGACTTTAATTTGTTTGAATCTTCTCTATGTTACAGGTTGCTAGTTTTTTTCAAGTCTTGATTAACGTGATTTAACCTGTTATTGTAAGTTGTAAACTTTTGTTTCAACTGCAAATCTCAAGATTTCTGTCATAGGTATTAATGTTGCATTTTTGCAACCAGAAAGGAATAGACTCAATTCCTGGTTCCTTGATGCTACGAGGTTAATAATTTGATCACATTTTCTATTAGTTTATGTTAATGATTCTTTTATGTTATTCTTGAAGTGGACACAGGCAAACACAAAGGGGGGGGGGGGGGGGGGTTGAATTGTGTTTGTTAATAATTTTCAAAAACAACCTTTAAAACAATTTTTACGCACAAGGAGATTAGAAACAGAAGCAAGCACAAGGACAAAGTTATTTTTTAAAAGAGTTTAACAAAAGCAATATCAAAACCCCACAGTTAGTATAAGCGAATAAAAACTGAAGAGTTTAGGGATAAAAGATTCACGCAAGAGATTTTATCCTGGTTCACTCTCTTCCAACCAAGAGCTACGTCCAGTCTCTTCGACTTGAAGGATTTATCCACTATTTCTCCAAATAGATTACAATCAAGTATTTAACACTTCTCCAGGCTACAAGTATTCCTTTCTTACAAAGCCTCCTCAGGCTCAAACTCTAACAAAGAGATTTAATGTTTGATCTTCTTAACTCACTATGTGTGAGAATATGACAGTTTAAGATCATTTGAATATTACAACAATATTCAAACTAAAGAATATAGACTCTTGCTCTTGAAAGAATATTAGAATGAGCGATTATCGATTGGCAAAAGATCAGCTAGCAAGATTGTGCAGGAAAGAGTTATTCTTCAATATCTGAGGTCTTCAATTTATAGTGACCTTCTTCTTCACTTGTATTTCTTCAACGATTACTTTGAATAATCCAGTTTAGAGATAGCATTTAATGCATGATATCCGTTGTGACTGATAGCTTGATTGTAGTAATGCCGAATAGTACTCTTGGTTATCGAGGTAGCATGAAATAGCAGGTTCACTCCTTTGAGTATTGCAGCTTGAGCAGTTGTTGTTCCTCTTTTGTGTATAATCCAGCTTTTTCGGTCATAGAGTTGTCATCATACAGATTGTTTTGCAATATCTTATTGTATGATTCTGCTTTTTGCATTTCCTGATTGTAATATGTTTCTTTTACAACAAGGTGAAACATTTAAAGCAGATAAAACAAATGTGAAGAACAAATATTCTAATGAAATAAATATCAATAATTTGAAATAAATATAAGAGATTCGGATGTCATTTAATTCATTCAAAGATGGAGCTCGTCTAAAAAGAAACTCCGTCTACTCATTTTTATGAGAGTCTAAGTCTGTTTAAAATTTTACTTTGCTTGTCTGATGACGTGGCATATCATCTTGTCTATCAAGTCTTCGATCTTGCTATTTCTTAGTGAGTTATAAAGATCTCCGTCTAGTGACGTGGCGGTTAGAGCTCGTCTGCTAGATTACTTTATTTTTCAGTTCATTTACTTGTACTAATTACTTCCGTCTGCTTATGTGGCAAGATGGACGCGCTTATTATCAAGTCTTTGGACTTGCTGTACCTAACAAGTAATTTAGGTATTCATGTAGCAAATATTTAGAGCCTCGTCTACTCAAGAAAGCCACTCTACTTAATTAAATAACAAAGTAACTTTACGACTTGAGCAGCCCGTCTACACGGGTAGACGCGTATTTTTCAAAGAAAACTTATCCCAAGTTTATTTTATTTATATTAAAGTGTTCCTGCATAACTGAAAGCATATGTTAGATCTCAACTAACACTTTGCCAAGAAAATTTAATCTTTTTGTTAGCATCAAAACTTAGATATTATTTAATCCAAAACCACTTTGGTTCCAACAATCTCCCCCTTTTTGATGATGACAAAACTTATTAAATTTGAAAAGCAAAGTCTTTGGGAGCTTACATGGATCCCTCTAAGACAAAGCATTCAAATACTTAAGCAGACTTATAAGCTAACAGATAGGTGCAACAACTTATCATTCTTAGAATTTATATAAACACAAGTATCAGAGAAGCAGATATCAAAGCAAATAAGTAAATGTAACACCCCAATTTTTATCGCTTTCTTATATCAGTTGATATATTTAAATGTGGATATTTTTATCCGAAACCTAGAAAATGATTTTGGCTAAAACAAAATCATTTCTGAATTCTATCTAATAGAACGAAGTTCCAGTTAAATTTTTGGGTTGAAACTCAGACTAAAACCGGTCTGTGTTTTCCCTGTCAGTAAGAATTTACTGATCTGAGAACCTAATTTTGACTCGTGAACCGAAAAATCAATGACTTTTACTCTAATCTTAAGTGATAGGAGTTATTTTGGAATTTTTCGAAGTAATTGATGAAAGCACACCGAGGAAATTTGAGACGGGTAATTAGCAGAACGAGATGTACTGCATAAATAATTGGGTGCAGAGATAATAAAAGTGATTGATGAGACTCATGAAAATTGGTCACATCATAACTTTTAATATATATTTACACTTAATATATTATTATAGTGTAAAGCCCAATATTTTACTAATCTAACCAAACAAAGTTGTGAAGGATACCACTCTCTTCACAGAGGTCTTCTACTTCATTAGAATAGAACTGATAGGAATGCTATCCTCATCAGCTTCCTCATCTTCATTATAAGAGAGGATAACTTTTCTTGGTCTCTTTGCAGTAGGGGCATCAAAAGGCTCCCTGATAGCAATCCCACTAGCTGGCCTCTTAGGGGCAGGCTTCCTTGTAGCAGTGGTCTTCTGCCTAGTTACCGTTTTAACCCCTAGAACTTCAGCATTATTCTGTTCAACCATCTCTTCTTTAGCCATCATTAATTCCTCGATCTTGGCCATTTCAGCAGCAACATAGGTACTGAGGTTCATGTTGGCTATGTTCATCTTTCCAAAGTCTGCAGCAGACATTGGTTTATCAGTCAATAATCTAGCTTGCTCCTCAGGAGTCTTAGCAGCAAGAAACTCATGTATTCCTTGAGCCTTGAAAATCTTTGAGAGAAGATGGCAGAAGGGAAGTACAGAGAGCATTTTCTTGTTCATCACAGCATCTCTGAATCTTCCATACAAGATTCTTGGAAGATTAATTCTTGTTTCTATGAGAAGATGGCAGAGACAGAATTTGTGAAGAGATGAGAGGTTGTCCTTGGATCCAACCTTGTGTAGAACCACCTTGTTGAGAAGCTGATGAAGGATGCAAACGATGTCCTTCATTTCAACAACCTTCCAAGTGTGAGTCCTGACTGTGTCCTCTTTCATGAGACAGACTTCTATAGTCTAGCCACCCAAGTCTTCTTCCCAAGACTTAGTGAAGACTAGACCTTCCTGAGCACACAAGATTGCATCAGCAATAGTCTTCTCCGAGACTGTAATCTTCTTTCTTAACACGGTTGAGTAGAAATCAGTTTCAGTCAGTTGAATGTTTCTCCAGAAATCCCTGATTAGGTTGGGAAAGACAAAGACTTTCTCCGCGGAGAGTCCTTCCCACCCAGCTGCATTGACATATTTGCTTATATCAAGATTGTAGTCTTTCAGCACACCAAGGTTAAAATGATGCTCTATAGCCAACTTGAGTTTGTCCACGTTGAAGGTTGAAGAAGCCATTGTAGATGATCAAAGAGCTTAGGGTTTGAAAGCAGAGAGAGGTAAAGAGAGAGATAAATTGAGAGTTATGGAAGCGTAAAGTTTTTTTCAGAGGAAAAAGATTACTTTTAAAGAGATTTTTGAATATCAAAGGTTTTAAAAAAAACTTTTGACATGACATGTCATTATGATAAAACGGCGTTGGTAACTTGGGACCATAAAAAGGTCTTGATGAGATTGATGGAAGTACTGACTCATCAAAGAGAATAAAGAACAAATTTGTCTTGAGATAAAATAAATGCATTCATTAACACACAAATAGAATATATTTAATCATAGGCAGTTGTGAACTCATCTGAAACTATACAATGGACGCGATAACCAATATCAGTGGACGCATCTTATGGACGTGCAATACATTATGCAATAGACACATAACTTCAAATAGGTATTAGTCGAGCATAGGTAATAGACGCATGATTAACAAAACAACCTTTTCTCGAGACTGGACGCCTAAGTTAATCCACACATATCATATTAAGATGCTTCCTAATAAAGATAAATTTGTCATCTGCAAGAGGTTTAGTAAAGATATCTTCCCTCTGATGGTCAGTATCTACAAATTGAATATCAATCACACCTTTTTGCACATAATCCATAATAAAATGATGTTTAATCTCTATGTGCTTAGCTTTAGAATGCAAAATTGGATTCTTAGATAGATTTATTGCAGCAGTATTATCACTCATAAGCGGAACACTACTTACAAATACATTGTAGTCCTCCAATTGATGTTTGATCCAGAGAAGTTGTGAGTAGCAACTTGCAGCTGACATATACTCAGCTTCAGCAGTTGATAAAGCAATGGTACTTTGTATTTTGCTTGACCATAAGACAAGATTAGCTCCAATGAAGTGACATCCTCCACTAGTGCTTTTTATTTCAATTCTATCTCTAACATAGTCAGCATCATAGAAACCAACTAATCTGTAATCTTCATTTTTCTTAAAGTACAAACCAAGATTAGTGGTACCTTTTAAATATCTAAAAATTCTCTTAACTGCTGATAAGTGAGATTCTCTAGGATCAGGTTGAAATCGAGCACATAAACATACACTGAACATAATATCAGGCCTAGACGCAGTAAGATATAATAGAGATCCTATCATACCTCAGTATACCTTTTGGTCTACTTGTTTCTCTTTATCATCTTTGTTCAGTATGGAAGTGGGGTGCATAGGAGTATTCATTGGTTTACAATCATCCATCTTAAACTTCTCCAGAAGTTCTTTTGTATACTTAGTTTGGTGGATGCGCACCTCGTCCAAAGTTTGTTTTACTTGAAGTCCAAGGAAGAATTTGAGTTCTCCCATCATGCTCATTTCAAACTCTTTCTGCATTAATTTAGAGAATTCTTTGCATAGAGACTCATTAGTACTGCCAAAAATAATATCATCAACGTATATCTGTACAACTATGAAAATAGACTTAATGGATTTTCTAAATAAGGTTGTATCAACCTTTCCTCTATTGAATCCATTTTCCATAAGAAACAACTTAGTCTGTCATACCAAGCTCTAGGAGCTTGCTTAAGACCGTACAAAGCTTTCTTAAGCTTATATACATGTTTAGGATGGGTTTCACACTCAAAACCCGGAGGTTGCATAACATAGACTTATTCATTAATAAAGCCATTTAGAAAAGCGCTCTTAACATCCATATGAAAAAGCATAATACTATGATGTGCAGCGAATGAAAGTAGAATTCTAATAGCTTCTAATCTAGCAAGAGGTGCAAAGGTTTCGGTATAATCTATATCTTCTTCTTGAGAGAAACCTTGAGAAATAAGTCTTGCTTTGTTTCTGATTACCTTACCATTTTCATCAAGTTTGTTTCTGTAAACCCACTTTGTTCCAATCACCGATTTGACTTTGGGCAGTGGAACCAGAGTCCAAACATCACTTTTTTCAAACTGATTGAGTTCTTCTTGTATAGCTAGAATCCAACCATCGTCCAGCAGAGCCTCGTCTACTGTCTTTGGTTCCAACTCAGACTAGTGCAGAATTGTCTTGTTCTCTGAAGGTTGATATGGTTCTTAGCTTGCCATTGGGGTTTCCAATGATCTGTTCTTGTGGATAATAATTCTTGAAGTACCAAGATTTTTGAACTGTATCATGTTGAGAAGTGAAAGTTTCTGGTTGTTGTGTGGGGTCATCTTCTTGATCATCAACTTTTATCTCAGGTGAGTCTTATGGAGTGCTTAGATCAAGATCTGTAAAAGCTTCATCTAGCTCTTATAATTTCTTATCAGGTTGTTTGTCATCAAACTTGACATGAATACTATCTTCTACTAAAGAATTTACAACCAAAGGGGTGAAAATATGTTGGGTTTTCTTCCTTTCCACAGTTCATAAGGAGTCTTATTCAGGATAGGTCTAATGTATATTCTGTTCTGAATGTAACAGGCAGTATTAACAGCTTCAGCCCAGAAGTGTCTAGCGACAGAATTGTCATTGAGCATAGTCCTAGCCATCTCTTGAAGAGATCTATTCTTTCTCTTTACCACACTATTTTGCTGTGGTGTTCTAGGTATTGAGAAGTTGTAAAGGATACCACTATCTTCACAGAACTTATGAAATAGCTCTTTTTCAAACTCTGCCCCACGATCACTTCTAATTGAAGTGATACACATGCCTTTTTCATTCTGTACACGTTTGAAGAATACAGAAAAGACCTTAAAAGACTCATCCTTGTGAGTTAGGAACATAACCCATGTCCATCTAGTGTAATCGTCTACTATGACAAGACCATATTTCTTGTCACTGACAGAGGCAGTCCTTGTTGGAACAAAAAGATCAAGATGTAGCAACTCTAGTGGTCTATTGGTACTAACAACATTCTTAGATTCAAAAGAACCTTTGACTTGTTTTCCCTTTTGACATGCATCACAGAGAGCATCAGATTTGAACTTAAAGTTTGGTAGTCCTCTCACGAGGTTATGCTTGTTTAGCTTTGAAATTAATTTCAAGCTTGCATGACCTAGCCTTTTGTGCCAAATTCATCGCTCATCTTCAATGGACACTAGACATGAGACACTTTGATTTGAGAGGTCCTCCAAGTCATTCTTGTAGAGATTGTTTTGCCTTTTTGAAGTCACTACAAAAAAGGCGCTATTTTGTGACGGTTATTAGGTTAAATTACGTCGGTTTTATGCGCCGCAGATTCTTGTTTGCGGCAGTTCCAAAACCGTCGCAATGTCGACCGTCGCGAGCAGCATTTGCGGCGGTTGTGAAAACTGCCGCACAAACTGCCGCAAATTAACATTTGCGGCGGTTGTGAAAACCGCCGTACAAACTGCCGCAAATTAACATTTGCGGCGGTTCTGAAAACTGCCGCATAAACTGCCGAAATTAGTATTTGCGGCGGTGGTAAAAACTGCCGCACGAACTGCCGCAAATTAGCATTTGCGGTGGTTGTGGAAACGGCCACATAAACTGTCGCAAATTTATTGCGACGGTTTGTAACCGCCGCATATTAGTACTGCAAAATTGGCAATACATGTAGCGACGGTTAGTGAACCGCAGCTATTTGTTGCCCCAATTCTGAAGTTAATTTTACGACAGTTTCAAAACCGTCGTAACAAAAAAATTTGTAATTAGTTTTTTTTAGCAAATCATTTTGAGTCTACAAAACCTGCTTATTAAATATATTTTTTTTTCTTAAAACAAATAAAGGTAAAACTCATTCATAAATAAAATGTTGAGTTACGTACAAACTACGACCAAAAAGATATATTCCAAACAGAGTTCAACAATTCCACAAATATAAAGTAATACAACTAAACTCCATCAAGTTCATAAAATGAAAACTAGAACTATCTAAACGGTCCTACGTGACGATGCTCCGTGGTCTTCAGGCATATGACTAGACTCAGAGGAACGTCTCATATCTCTTGGTGACTCTAAGTCAGCCAGCTGTAATTCAAAAAAATCAAAAATTAGATAACAACCACTAATTCAACAAGTGAACTATCAAAAGTTAAAAACTAAATTTAAAAGCAATTATTTTACCCGATTTCCCTTAACATTCTGCATAAGGAAAGCAATTTGTTCCTTCAAGACTTCATAATTCGCAGCTTGTTCCTTAAGCGCTAGGACTTCAGCTTCCAATTTTTCAATCTTCTCATAGGGAGATACCAACCTCTCAGAGTGAGACCTAAATCCAGTGAGCTGAGATGGTGTTATCCCAAGTCCCATTCCTTTGGCATATCCAGGGTGGTCCTTTCCAAAAACTTTCACATAAGCATCATTCTCTGTTGATCCCTCATGAATTTCATTTTGCAATTGTTCCTACATATAATATTGAAGACATACAAAATTACTTAAAGATCACCATTAACAATGAAATACAACTAACAATAAAAAGTTACATTGTTGTTATTTTTGCCTATATATATAGGAAGTTTTGGCATGCAAATTGAAAAAACATGTGAACACTAAGTGCCGTACTTCTAGCAAATAATAAGCATAGTAACAAAGCCACCACAAACCTATTACTTGAAAGCCAACAAATAATGGGTCTACTTCTAGCAAATCAAAATTGAAAATGAAGGGTTATAGTTACTAAGTGTGTACTACGTTGCTTATCATCATAAAACCTATTAACCAAATATAAAAATAGAATGAAATACAAATGACAATAAAAAGTTATAAATAATACATTGTACTTACATTTTTTTCCCTAGCCTCTTCACTGACAAATGATCCATCCTTCCTTTTGTGAGAAATAGGATAAAATTCTGCCTTACTGAATTCTTGTCCTTCTAGCAATTCCTAAAATTAAGCACCATACAATAAGTGCTAGTACAAATAAATTATACTGTCAAAAAAAAAAAAGAGTGAACCATACCAACTCATCTTTTGTCCTTGCAATTCCCTTGGAGCCTAATGTATGGTGGATCACTAACTTTTCACAATTTGCTGCATTTTGATCAGCTATCTCCTGCATTAATTAATAACATAATGAAGAGTTAGTAAATAGTAGTTGAAGTAACAAAGACTGCAACTTATGATGATTACCATTTGTTTAGCGCTCCGCCTATAATTTATATAAACAGCCCAATGGTTGGAGTAATATCAGGTGGGTGCCTCTGAAGATTTTCTGCCAAGGAAAGCTCCCAATCATGATATTTATGAAATAATCTGCATCGTGTGTCCCTCCATTTTTTTGCAAGGCTAGTTAAAATATACTTTTTGTGTTCACCATCATTGACAACAAATTTATTCTTCAAGAAAACATAATAAAAGATAGTGTTAGCTAACAAAACACCTAATAAATTGAACGTATTCACTTAACTACAAATAATACCTGTATTTTTTGAGAATAAAGATTGTTTTTCAAAGTATCCAGTACTTTTTTCCAATTCTCAAACATTATGGGAATGTTATTAAAGTTTCTTGCAAGTTCACCCAAATATCCTACCAACAAACCAGCTGACTCTCCCACTGGTTGTGCATGTCGATTCCACCTAGTTATAACCCTTGTTGTACCACTTGATGCAAACACATCTGTCACCCTTAAACGTGTTTGCATCACCTGACCGCTTGCATCTAACACATAAAGTAAACAAATTAAAACAATTCCTAACCCAACATATAATAAAATTAAAAAAAATTAAAGAGAAATATAAAATAGATTAGACATACTTATAACATCTATCGTCCAAAATGTTGGAGCTTTTTTTGGAACAGGCAAGGGACCTTCAACCACATCAGGTGCAGATTCAGAAGTTGGTGCAGTGTGTACCTCATCATGAAATGATGATTCAACATTGGGTAAAGGATCACTTTGTTGTAGATGTCCATCTACATATCCTTCAGAAGATGCATTTGGTTGAATTGGTGTGGATTGACACCTCCGACGAACACTTCTTTGACTGGCCATACTTGAGAAGTATAATGTATCAAACAGGTATATGACAAGCAAGAACACCACACATTCACAAATTACCTAAGAATCAAGAATCAAACTGATATAATTAACCAACTAAAATGGAACATAACGAGACATTCAAATTGATATAATAACTATGAGCCATTTTTCAGTAACAAACCCAAAAAAAAAAATTACAAAGTAAGTTCACTAAGCTAAAATCACCAAAGGTTCCAAGTTCTACACAACATAACACAAAAAACTAACATGTCTATCACCAATGGATCATAAAACCATATCTTGATTATCATCATTAAAATTATCATTAATGGTTGAACTTTCAGGATCATCATCTGCAGCCATTCTTGCCAATTGTATATGTGGGGTATCATCAGAGAAAATTTGTTCCAAGTTTTGTGATGGGTATGCATCAATGGATGTCATAATTTCATCATCTTCACCCATGTCGTACAAGTCTCTTGGCTTCAAATGAACTGGTATGCTCCAACCTTTTTCCTTCTCATCCTCCACATAATAAACCATTTGAGCTTCTGAAGGTTTAATGTATGGTTCATCATCTTCATGTTCTCCAGTATGTATTAGTCTTGCAAAGTTAATAGAGATAAAACCCAACTTATCTGTCTTCATACCTCTTGGGTTAGTGGTATTAGCCCATTCACATTTAAACATGGGTACTGTGAAGCCATTATAGAAAACCTCAATGATGTCTATCAATCTTCCATAGTAAGGTACCCCTCCAAACCTCATTTGGGCATCACTATTGCTTGAGTAACTCCTGGTTCCAAACATTCCAAAAACCCCACTGTTTTGAGTTTTTAATAACATATCTCGTGCCACGGTTCGAAATTTGTATCCATTGACATTATATGCAGTGAACCTTCTAGCTTTGTCATGAGGACCTTGTGCAAGACTAACGAAAACATCTTTGTCTGGTCCACTAAGACTGTCGAGATTGTTACAAATCTAGATGCCATAATAATATATATTGTTAGTCACATTCTTGTTCAAAAAATACATAAATGACACTAACACACTATTAATCATTGTTAAGAACACTAACACGATTGGTGAACCAACGAACAAACTCTCTATGAACCTTCTTGTCTACCTCGGAAGCACTCCTTGCACCACCCCTTAGTTGCCTTCGCACGCTAGTTCTATACTGCCTATTTAGTTGAATCATATTAGATGTTATGGAAAAAACTTAAGATTAATTAAACCAAGTAGAATAATTACTTACTGAAGATAGTAATCAACTATAGAGCAATTCGTTAACACGTGTCTATGAGCCTGAAACTTTTCCATGAGTGTCAGGGTGACATATGAAGAGCCACCAACCGATTTTCCAACTTTAGGAAATAAGTCAGCTACTCGTGAGCCATATTGTATATCATTAATAGGCTCATCGTCTACACGACTAGGTCAGTTCCATCTAGTCTCAATGCTATCCAGATACCTTGAACAAAACGTAAGAATCTCTTGCACAAGGTAGCCTTCCGCAATAGATCCTTCAGGTCGTGCTTTATTACGTACATAGGATTTTAGCTGTCCCAAGTACCTATTGTTAAACCACAACAAGTATTATTTAAAACAACCTGTACATTACCAAATTAGAAAAAATAAAATGACTAATATCGCACATCTTTTACCTTTCTATAGGATACATCCATCGATAATGAACGGGACCTCCAAGTTTAGCTTCTTCAACAAGATGAACAACCAAGTGAACCATAACAGTAAAGAATGAAGGAGGAAATAACATTTCCATGTGACATAAAGTGAGGATGATTTGATTTTGCAATCTGTCTAGATATTCAACTTTCAATACTTTGCCACATAGTTGTCTAAAGAATGAGCACAACTCAATTAATATTGCCGAAACCTCATCAGGCAATGTTGCCCGCATGGCTAATGGTAGCAATTGCTCTATCAATATATGACAATCATGACTCTTCAACATTCCATTCAACTTAAGATTGTCCAAATCAATGCACCTAGAAATGTTGCTTGAATAACCATCCGGCACAGTGATATTCTTTAAAGTAGTTAAAAATGCCTTTCCTACCTTTAATAGTCAATGTAAAGACAGCTGGAGAATATTTTCCATTTTCATTGGGCCAAAGATCAGGCCTTAAGCCCATAGCTTGAAGATCTCTTCGAGCATTAACATGATCTTTGCTCTTTGCGCTGTCATGTAGCAAAGTAAATATGACATTATCGCACACGTTCTTCTCAATATGCATCATGTCAAGACTGTGACGCAAACAATTATCCTTCCAATACGGAAGTTCAAAGAACATGCTTTTCTTTTTCCATTGTTGAGTGTTACCCCGTGTAAGTTGATTGCCACGTGTTCTTTTTCCCGAACCTTCTTTCTCTAATTTTCTACCAAATATGACATTGATGTTTTGAACCTGTTCAAGAATTTCAGAACCAGATAATGTTTTTGGTGGACTACACATTTCTTGTTCACCATTAAAGCGGACCCTATTCAATCTAAATCTATGTCTCTGGTCAAGAAAACGACGATGACCCATAAAACACCATTTTTTGCTATGAGGAAGACGACATGGAATGGAGTCGAAGTTACAAGATGGGCAAGCAAGTCCGGTGTACGTGTTCCACCCAGAAAGTGTTCCTAGCCCAGGAAAATCACTAATTGTCCACATTAAAGCTGCATGTAATTTGAACATCTCTCGCTTGAAAGAATCATAGGCATCCACACCCGTTGTCCATAACTCTTTCAACTCTTTGATCAAAGGTTGTAAGTAGACATCTATATCATTCCCTGGCATTTTTTTACCAGGAATTATCATTGAAATTATAAAAGATGTCGACTTCATGCACACCCATGGAGGGGTATTGTATGGAATGAGAATAACTGGCCAAATACTATAGTTTGAACTCATGACACCAAAAGGATCTAACGCGAGGTGCACATTTCGCGAATCTGATGCAAACCAAGCATGCAACGAGTCAAACTGCTTCCAAGCTTCAGAATATCTAGGATGCCTCAACATTCCATTATTGTTATTATCGTCAGCATGCCATCTCATATCCTCAGCTGTCTTTGATGAAAAAAACAATCTCTGTAATCGAGGCTTCAATGGAAAATAACGAAGAACTTTTGCAGGCACTTTATTCATACCAGTGCCATCACCGGACACCCTAGTCTTACTAGCTTTTGCCCTTGATTTCCATTTGGAAGTGTTACAAATTTTACATGTCTCTCTCTCTTCATCTTCCGGATTACCCCAATAGAGCATACAATTATTCGGACATACATGTATCTTTTCATAGTTCAAACCAAGCTTGATGATCATTTTCTTGGCCTCGTAGAATGAACTTGGAATATTTTCATGTTCAAATGCATCTTTCAATAGTTCTAAAATCATTGTCATGGCCTTGTCGCTCATTCCACACAGGCATTTGATATGATACAACTTTACCAAAAAAGACAATCTTGAATACTTCGTACACCCTTCGTACAGGGGTTGTTCTACATCTCTAACTAATTCATAGAATTCTTCATCTACATGTTGCTCTTGAGCTGTATTTGGCATCACATCTGCATCCCGGTCAATCTCCGCATTTGATGCAACGGGTACTTCATTTGCAAGGTGCCTATCAACTCCAAATGCATCATCGATCATGTTCCGAATAGGATCCTCAACAATAGTGGGGTCTTGAACTACATTTGGAATATTGCTAGGTGAGATATTACTAGTTCCTATTGTTCTGGACTCCCCGTGATAGGACCAAAAAGTGTATCCTGTTGGAAATGGTGTACAGATTAAGTGATCATACACCACATGCCTACTTTGCCATTTTTTGAAACCACATCGTTTACAAGGGCATATTGTTTTTCCATTTACTGATTGATGTACAAAGGCAAAATCAATAAATCCCCTAACCCCTTGCTCATATTCAACTGAGTTTCGTGGCTTCATTATCCATGACTTATCCATTGCTTCAAAATATTAAATCTGGAAATAAAAATAACACACCACTTCATAAATTGAAAAATATATACTATTTTTAAACTATATATAAACTACCATCTAATAGAAACATATCAAAACTAGATAAAGATTATGTTCAAGTTGCACTACTATAGCCATATATATATTTTCCTAATTCCTCTGCACGCTGCAATAAAAACAAGAGAGAAACTCATAATATCCAACTGCTAATGATTAATTTTAAGAGAGAAACTCAAGTATAATAACTAAGGTGCAACACGATACTTTGAAAATGGAAAGCAAACAGCATAACTAGCTAAACTGACCACATGTGATACAAAAGATAGTAATAGAAAGGATACAAAAGAGGAAACAAAACTTATCATCTAAACTAATATATTAACCAAAGTTGTTATAACAGTAATCAAGAATCAATACGGCTAATAAAAGTGTTTTTTCTTCAATTTGATAATTCTCTGATTAAGACAAATTAGCACTATATTTTTTTAATGCTGTACTCCAAGATCCCATTTTTTTCATTCAAGCATTTGTGGTCAAGAAGTCACTGACTGATTAAGAATTAACACTGCTCTGGACTTTTCTCCATTTGTGTTTGTATTACAGGTCATCAGGGCGTATGCTCATCTCATTTGCAAGTTTTCTACTATAATGACCTTTCCTAATGGACATATTTTGTTATTGATGTTAAGGGCATAAGCTCTGGCTCCTGTGAGTGCTGTAGCCATGCCTGTAAATAAGTGTGTGAATTTTAAGGGATATTTCTTTACCGTTAGCATGCTCTTCTACTTCTAATATTTTACTTAGATTTTTATTTTGGAATTAATCTGGTTGTTTTTCTCAAATAATAGGTGTCTGTCATCCAACCAGTTTTCAGCCATGCATTTGCCAATCTTTCAATCTTTTCTTATTTTTATCTCAAGGAAGTTGCGAATGTTGTTGACTGGGTGGGCATTACCTTGGCAAGTTTTGGCACAATAGGTAACAAAAGTTTTAGATTGCCAAAACAATAGGTCAACATCGAAGAGATCAACTGAGTTTGGCAAATGCCAGCAGCAGTAGCTGTAGTACTATAAATTTACTATTTAGGTGCATCGTATGGTACCTCATGTAAAACAAATATTCGATTCTATTGTATTGGAGTCTTATTGGTATAGTAGGCTCTATGTTTGCTTATATATGTTAAACAATATCTGTGAAACTACTACAAAACAAAACAACTGATTGCCAATTTGGAGTTTTCTCATTAATCAAACTTACAGGGCAATTCGTTATTCTAATAACTTCAATGATTGGTTGTAATAGGTTCAAACTTCAAAAAGATTGTCCCATTTTTCTAATTTTATATAACCACCTGCTATGACCATATGTATGTTTTATGGTTCCAAACTTCCAATAAAGCTAACCAATTCCATACACCACTACTTGTTGTTTTTCTATCTAGTAAACTGTTCATAAATTCCATGATGGCAATGACAAATACCTAACTGATTTAACATTTCTTAGTCATAATATTACAGAAGTAATGATTTGCTTTTGCTAAATAAAAACATAATAGTATACACTAGCTCTCTTCTTCCTTTCCACAAGGTACACTTATTTTTCTCACATCAACTAAGGAAAGAAAGAAAGAAGGGATAAAAAAAAACAGCCATTTCTCAAGCATAATCACAATTCACAATCAGGTGCCACTCACTTTTCTTTCTTCATTTGTTTATTTATCCGTCACAAATTGTTTTACTCAATCCAAAACTTTGATTCTATGAATTGAACAGATTTTGCAGAATGATCAATCAAAAGGTTGAAACTGAAGCCAGCTTCAGTAATAATTATGCTAAATCCGAGAGTGTGGCAGGCAAGAAGAAACTGAAGAAAGTGAGGTCAATAAGGCTGCTAAGGTTTCCAAGCATGAGATCATCCAGTGGAGGAAGGAAATCCCAATATGAGAATCTCTACATGCTCTCATCTGTTGCCACAGAAACTTCAAACCAGCCAACCCCAATTCAAATGTCAGATTCATCACCCAATTACATGAAGGGTACCAATAGTTCTCATGCAAAGGAGAGTTTTCAGGTAATTTTTCTGATTTTGAAAATTGAGAATTTTTAAATATGATTTAGTTAGTTTAAATTGTTGGATTAATAAAAATAAAGAAAATCATAGATTGCTTCTTCTGGGCAGATTACAGAAAGACTTATCACAAAGAAGACTTTAACAAGAGTGTCTACTTTGAAACTGATGAGGAATGTGACTAGAAAGCTATCTGGAAGGACTGAGCTTAAGAGTAAACTGAAGCCATCAATATCAATCAAGCTTGCAACTGTCAAAGGCCAAAAATCAACAAGAAACCAATCTGAATTGATTCATGGCAGAGATGGCCAGAGTTGGAAAAGAACAGGTGATATACTGCCACACTCAACCAATGCTGGTAACAAATCCCAGAGAGTTATTACCAGAAGATTAAGCTTGAAGCCTGTGAGGATCTTAACAAAAATGCCTACTTTTAAATCAAAGAATGACTCAAGCTTGATGCTTTTTGGACAACTTTAATGTATTTCTACTGATTTCATCAACTAAGAAGTGAAGGCAGAGGATGTGTAAGTAAGATAATAATAATAATTAATCACTGTTTATATGAACCGTCAACCAAGTCAACCATCTTAACTCTTTAGTTTGTCTTATACCCTTCTAAGTCCTCCTTATTGTCTTATTTTGAGTGATGCAAAACCTTGTGAACTTGGTCTTCTTTTTCCAGCTTCTTATCTTTCCAATTTTATTTCAAGCCACAAAAAAATTGCAAACAACCACCAGACACCACTCAAGGCCAAGAAAATTTTGACCAAGCAAACAACACTTCAACTAATCCTACTAAATTGGTATGAAACCCAATGACAACAAGAGTGTGAAAAGAATGTAATAAGAGTGTGATAGGAGATAGAAGGAGTATTTATAAGATGGTTCAGCTAACCTATATGTCACAAAATCATGAGCATCGACATATATATTTTCCTCATCAAATGGGCAAATGGCGAGTTCAGAGGCCATCTTCAGCATATTTTTCGTTTCAAAATAAAGACATGTGAATCCTAATTTTCTGACTTATAAGTGAACACAAACTTCTCTAAAAACACAAACTTTATCTAAGTGAATAACTCCATGAATGGGATGTACTTACCAGGAGTGTGATGATTTCTAAGTTTCCAAGCAAATCCGTAAAAGGACCCTCAAAATTTGAAACCTGTGTAGCAAAAAAAAAAAAGGTAGACGCCTGCATATTAGTAGTGTTCTCTGCATAGGAATTGTTACAAAAAGATGTGCTAATAAAATGAACCCTAAAAAGAGTTGGGGCTTATTGGTTAAAGTATCAAACATCTTACTGTGCCTAATCCAAATTTGCAGAAGCAAACATCCAAACCCAGAAATTTGCCCTAAATAAATTAATAATAGTAAAAGTAGCATTTACCTTGAATCGAGAGTGGTGAACCGCCTCATAATGAACAAGACCAGTAATCTCCTTCAATTATTTATTGATTGTTCACCTTGAATCGAACAGTTACAAAATCAGGTTTCATGCATTTAGTGTAAAAATTAAAATAATAAAAATCGTAAGACATGAATAAAGATAAGAACATTACAAGTGCTCTGACCTGTGCATCTCAACATATTGAATATCACCTGAGAATGGAAAGAATTCAAGAATGTCCTTCTTGGAAGTAGTCAGTGATATGTTGCTAACCTTAACTGTTCTTATCTGTAATAAGTAAAAATGGAATGAACGTTTCCTTCATCAAAGGACAAAAAAAAAATCTGATGAAGTACCATTAAAGTGGCACAACCAAGATACCAACATAGGACAATGGAGCACAAATAAGAATTGTTTAGAAGAAATAACCTATAGTAACCAAGATTGCAGTCTACCAGCAAACACAATTTCACAAACCAAACAACCGAAATAGTCTTCGACTTCAAGTCATTTTGAATCCCTATACATGTATGCATTAAGAATCTTTATTAATTATAATATATATCACTAACTTGCAAATGTTCTTACTGATACTGGAACATGTTTAACTGTTAAATGGCATGCAAATTTATATTGCTGTGACCAGGAATCCACAAAAAATACATAATATTGATTCCTGGAACATTTATTCTGCAATTATAAATCTCTATTAGTTTGGAGATGTTTAATGGATAAACTGCCAACAGATGCAAGCCTATGGAGTAAAGGGTGTGGATTTGTCTCCATGTGTAGTCTTTGTCAATCTGCATATGAATATACAACTCACTTGTTCTGTGAGTGCAGATTACATATTTTCAAAACAAATTTGGTCATGACTGGGATTAGTTTTAAACACTGTAATTGACTTGTCATCCTACTCTAGAATTTTGTCCATCTGTGACAGAAATTGGTCCAGTCAAGTGAAGGACTTAATTGTTGCTTCTATTGTGAATGTGTTTTAGGTTGTGTGGCATTGCAGAAACAAACTGAGATTTAAAAATAAAGGGATTCATATCAAGGCTGCTATCAACTTAGTTATTACAAATACATCCCTTGCCGGTAATCTAAGTGAGGGTTCAATGTCATCTTCAATCACTGAATTCTCTATCTTCATGCTTTCTCGATTAAAGGCAGGGGCAGTAGTGCTCCTTCAAACAAACTTAGAAGTTAGGTATATAGCTCAAACAAACTTGTTGCAGCAAAACTGAATAGAGCACGTGCAGGATCTTGCAGCTGATTGAATTTATATATTAGCATAGGCTATAGACTATGAAGATAGAATGAAATTGAGATAGCTTTGTAATAGAAATTCTCTAAACTTATGTGTGTAGAACAAGAGTGTGAAAGATCAAGATGGTGGTGTGAAAAATAGAGGGAAAGAAAGACTTGGGATCTTTATTCTGTTTTCTTAGAAGATATTAAGCGAAGAGCCAAGGGAAACCTTCTATTGATGCTAGCTTGAATGATGAAGAAGCATATAATATATAATATAAAATAAAAAATAGGACATTGTGGAATCATAATTCACTTACATGATTCATGAATGACATTATTGCAGGGAACAAAAGCATTGTAAATATATTAAATTGGGAAAAAATATGAATTGAATCACATTAGTAGTTATCACTAGCAAGCAAGGCAGCAATTAGAGCAGGGGAGAAAAACCCTTACCCGGATAAAGCCTACTTCTATCATATCCATTTAAAGATCAATAGAGATGTTTATAAATAACAACAGAAAAAAATTAACGTTGTTGTTCATCATAACTATCAGTCATGCCGAGAAACAAACATCCAAACCTAGAAATTTGCCCTAAATAAATTAATAATAGTAAAAGTAGCATTTACCTTGAATCGAGAGTGGTGAACCGCCTCACAATGAACAAGACCAATAATCTCCTTCAATTATTTCTTGATTGTTCACCTTGAATCGAACAGTTACAAAATCAGATTTCATGTGTTCAGCAAACACAACGAACAATGTAAACAAAGAGAGGAGGAGGAGGAGGAGGAACGATGGAGGCTTTCTCCATACCTTTGTCGCTGGCTGATGAACGATGAAGAAGCAGAGCAGTCTCGTAGCAGCGCAGCAAGCAGTCGTAGCAGCGCAGCAAGAGGGCAACGTAAAAAATGAACCAAGGGAAAAAGTAATTAGAGGGAAGAGGGAAAGTGAAAAAAAATAGAGGGAAAGTAAAAAAAAAATGAAGTTTTTTAAAACCGCCGCTAACATAGAGTCAACCGTCGCAATATTTTCCTATTTGTGGCGGTTCATTAAAACTGCCGCAGTAACCGCCACAAAGTATCACCGGCGGCGGTTGGGCTTGAACCGCCGCAAAGTGTGTCGCAGTTTGCCAAATTTCATGTAGTGAGTGAATAAAAGTGATCCATCATCTTTCTTGATAGTACACATGTTCTTATCAAAAGACACTGCATATCCACTGTCACATAATTGACTTATGCTTAGTAGATTGTGCTTCAAGCCATTTACTAAAAGAACATTATCAATGGAGGGAAAAGGATGTTTACCAATTTTACTTATACCAACGATTTTCCCTTTCTGATTTCCTGCAAATATGACCCAGCCACCATCTTTGGGCTTTAGGTTTTGGAACATAGACCTTTCTCCCGTCATGTGTCGTGAGCAGTCATTGTCCAAGTACCAATACATCTGTTTTCTTCCTGTTGTTAAACAGATCTGTAACAGGTATTATCTTATCTTTAGGTACCTAAACTGATCTGGGTCCTTTCTTGTTAGTTGTCACTGGACGAGTGTGCTTAGCATATTTATTGTGTATGCATCTAGATGTAATATGCTCACTTTTCCCACACACTTTACAAAAGGTGTTAGACGAGCTTGACGTAGCTTTGGTATATTTATTTGGAACTTTTGAAGCTCTATGCTGTTTAAGTGGTTTTGACTTTTTGTGAGATGCGTCATGCTTCTCTTTGTCATAACCAAGACCAGATTTATCATAAGGTGACCTAGAATACCTTAAAATGAGACTAAGCTTATCTGAACCACCTACCAGCTTTGACAGAGAATCGGTTAGATATGTTATATCTTGCTTCAGTTTTGAAACTTCATAAGAGACATCAGGTTCACACACCACTTTGTCAGCTAGACTAACATTCACTGATTTTAGCATGTCGTTTTCATTTTTAAGGTTTTGTTTCTCAGTGCAGACCCTATCATATTCTTTAGATAGTTTAGAAAATTTCTTTTTGAGACTCTTATATTCTCGTGATAGTATACATGACTTATACAACAATTCATCAAAAGCATTTTGAAGAGTGGACGGGTCAGAGTCCATTACGTCAGCATCAGTGTATTTACTTTTTGATGCAGTGTCTGCCGTGAGACAGATATTTACCTCTTCCTCAGCTTCATTTTCTTCATCTGAAGAAGACAGATCAAGATCCTCCCATGTGGCCATTAAGCCTTTCTTCTTTTTGAAGAATTTCTTTTTGTCCTTTAGCTCAGGGCAGTCGGCTTTGAAGTGACCAGGTTTCTTGCATTCAAAGCACAATGGTGGACCTTTTTCCTTGGAGTCTAACTTCTCCTTGGAAAACTTTTTATTGAATTTGCTTCCTTCTGAAACCACCTTTCTTTCTCCAAATATGTTGAATCTTCCTGGAGATAAAAGATAATTCATCCTCATCTGATTCTTCATTATCATTAGAGGATAACTCGTCAGATGACTCAGCAGCTTTAAGAACTTTTGATGAACTTGATTTCTTTGCCTTTTGGGAAATAGATTTTCCTTTTCTGGAAATTTCTTCTTCATTGAGTCCAAGTTCATGAACCTTGAGAGATCCAAGAAGCTCTTCCAGAGAGAGTGTATTCAGGTTTTTTGCTTCCTGATTAGCAGTTACTTTGGGTCTTCACAGCTTGGATAGACTTCTTAGGATTTTTCTGACATGATCTCTATTTTCATAGTTTTTTCCAAGAGATCTGAGACTGTTGGTGATGGTTTGGAATCTTCCAAACATTTGGTCTATTGTTTCATGTTCACTCATCTTGAACAGCTCATACTGATGAACCAGCATGCTGATCTTGGATTCCTTAACTTGTGAAGGACCCTCATGAGCTAGGGCAAGAGTATCGTAGATTTATTTAGCAGTATTGCAGCTGTGAACATTGTCATGTTCATATCTGGTGATGGCACACATCAAATAATGCTTAGCTTTAAGATTGAGTTGATGCTTTACCTTTTGATCTGCTGTCCAGTCTGCTCTAGCAACAACAGCTCCATTTTCATTTCTGGGTTCAATGTAACCAGATTCTATGAGCTCCCAGATGTCTAGACTTTGTGCATCCAAAAAGGCCATCATTCTCTTCTTCCAATAGTCATAATCAAAACTATCAAAGAGAGGAGTTATCTTGATAGCTTGTCCTTCTGCATTCATGGTTGTTGGATCGTATTTCCTCAACACTTGTTATATGCTCAACCCTTTCGAGGTTGAGCTCTGATACCAACCGAAGTTGACACAAGCAAACACAAGAAGGGGGGGCGGTTGAATTGTGTTTGTTAATAATTTTCGAAAACAACCTTTAAAACAATTTTTACACACAAGGAGATTAGAAACAGAAGCAAGCACAAGGACAAAGTTATTTTTTAAAAGAGTTTAACAAAAGCAATATCAAAACCCCACAGTTAGTATAGGCGAATAAAAACTGAAGGGTTTAGGGATAGAAGATTCACGCAAGAGATTTTATCCTGGTTCACTCTCTTCCAACCAAGAGCTACGTCCAATCCCTTCGACTTGAAGGATTTATCCACTATTTCTCCAAATAGATTACAATCAAGTATTCAACACCTCTCAAGGCTACAAGTATTCCTTTCTTACCAAGCCTCTTCAGGCTCTAACTCTAACAAAGAGATTTAATGTTTGATCTTCTTAACTCACTGTGTGCGATAATATGACAGTTTAAGATCAGTTGAATATTACAACAATATTCAAACTAAAGAATACAGACTCTTGCTCTTGAAAGATTATTAGAATTAATGAGTGATCATCGATTGACAAAAGTTCAGGTAGCAAGATTGTGCAGGCAAGAGTTATTCTTCAATATCCGAGGTCTTCATTTTATAGTGACCTTCTTCACTTGTATTTCTTCAAAGGTTATTTTGAATAATCCCGTTTAGAGATAGCATTTAATTCATGATATCCGTTGTGACTGATAGCTTGATTGTAGCAATGCTGAATAGTACTCTTGGTTATCGAGGTAGCATGAAATAGGAGGTTCACTCCTCTGAGTATTGCAGCTTGAGAACTTGTTCCTCTTTTGTGTATAATCCAACTTTTTCAGTTATAGAGTTGTCATCGTACAAATTGTTTTGCAGTATCTTATTGTACGATTCTGCATTTTGTATTTCTTGATTGTACTATGTTTCTTTTACAACAGGTGAAACATTTAAAACAGATAAAACAAATGTGAAGAACAAACATTCTAATGAAATAAATATCAATCATTTGAAATAAATATAAGAGATTCATATTGCATTTAATTCATTCAAAGATGGAGCTCGTCTAAAAAGAAACTTCGTCTACTCATTTTTATGAGAGTCTAAGTCTGTTTAAAATTTTACTTTGCTCGTCTGATGACGTGGCATATCTTCTTGTCTATCAAGTCCTCGGTCTTGGTATTTCTTAGTGAGTTATAAAGATCTCCGTCTAGTGACGTGGCGGTTAGAGCTCGTCTATTAGATTACTTTATTTTTCAGTTCATTTACTTGTACTGATTACTTCCGTCTGCTTATGTGTAAAGATGGGCGCGCTTATTATCAAGTCTTTGGACTTGCTGTACCTAACAAGTAATTTAGGTATTCATCTAACAAATATTTAGAGCCTCGTCTACTCAAGAAAGCCAGTCTACTTAATTATATAACAAAGTAACTTTACCAAAATGCTTGAACAGCCCGTCTACAGGGATGAACGCATATTTTTCAAAGAAAACTTATCCCAAGATACTGGGATGGACGCATATATAACTTATTCCACAATTCTATCTACTTTTTGGGTCTGGTCTAAGATGCTGATATTCTTTCTACAGGTCAAGATGATACTAGTGGATTATCATTAGTTGATAGGGCTACTATTGCCAATATGTGTCTCCTGAATAAGGTGCAACCATGCAACCATGGGCTTCTTCTCTCTGTATCAAGCTATGATTTCTGTTTGTAAAGTTGGATTATCACTGTAAACTCCTCAAAATTTCTCCCCTGAATCTTGAATATGTAAAGTTGGATTGATTTACAGTTTACCAAAATAAATGACTGGATTTATGTTTGCAGGCAATTTATGTGTAGCGAAAATAATTATTCGTCATGAAAATATTTTAAAAATATTTAAAAAGTAACGAAAACTTATCCATAATTTTGGAGAATCTTTTCCAAAGCCTATCAATAAAATTGTTAATGAACCTTTTCAATAATTTTTATGATTTCAATACATTGTGACTATCAAAATTGGTTTCAATATTTTGATTTCTTAATTTTTATTGATTTCTTTTAAATTGGTTTCTTAATAAAAATAAATAATTTATTGATTTTAAACTAAGAGAAATAATTAATATAGATTTTCATGAGATTTTTGTTTTACATTGAATAGAAAATTTTCTGAAAATTGTTTACGTAATTAAATATATTATATTGGTAATCATATATAGTTTTAAATGTTGGGAGATCTACAATACTAATTTGTTCATGAAAATGTTTTGAGAATATTTAAAAAGTATTGACTACTTATAAGTAATTATGGAGAACATTTTTCAAAGCTTATGATTCAAATTTCAAATTTATTTTTGATTTTTTTAATTTTTATTACTATGGATTTATCTTTTAAATAGTTTTATGATTTCAATTCATTGTGAATACTAAAATAGGTTTCAATGTTTTGATTTTTTTAATTTTTATCACTATGGTTTCAAACATTTTTCTTTTGTTTTCCTTTTGAAAACATAGTAATCTATTGTTTGAGTTTTAGTTTGAGAAAAACAATTGATATCAAGTGCATTAATTAATTCCATGATAGCTAACATGTGACATTCTTCTTTTCTTAGCAAAATCTACCAAAAAAAAGCAAAACATAAAAAAAAAAGGTGTTTTTATTTTCGTATTGCAAAGATATAAACCATGATATAAGTGAATATTATGAAATACTTTTACATTTTTTAAAAAACAAGGATAAGTTCATTTCTATCTTATATTTTTTAAAAAAAAACATGAATACACTAGGTTGATGTTGCTTAAAGTACAAATTCTTATCACATCTAATTATTATAATTAAATACTAATTTCCTAATCTATTGCAAATGAGCTTATTGCAATTAGTTATATATGTTATCATTTTCCTTTTGACAAACAAAAGGGGATAAATAACTTATTGAACAAGGATGAGTTAATTTCTATCATATATTTTTTTAAAAACATGGTTTAATACACTAGGATTATGCTGCTTAAAGTGCAATTTCTTATCACATCTAATTATTATAATTTAATAAGAATTTTCTAATCTAATCCAATTGAGCTTTTTACAATGAATTACATATGTTATGATTAAAAATAAGGATAAAAATAACTTCCCGAACAATGATTTGTTAATTCCTATCATGTATGTTAATGAAACAATTGTTTTAAAGAAACGTGATTTAATACACTAGGATTGCTTAAAGTGTAATTCCTTAACGCACTGAATTATTATCGTAATCTTATAATCATTTCATAATTTAATTCAAATGAGATTTTTTGATGAATAAAATTTATGTTAATTTAAGTAATTTCTATCTCCTTTTCCAAAGAAAAATGTTTGCAAAAATAAATTTTTAAACAAGTATGTGTTAATTTACGTGGTGTATTTTATTGAAAGATGATTTAATATACCAGGTTAATGTTGCTTAACGTGCAATTTCTTTACAAATAAAGTTATTATAATTTTATAATCATTTCCTAATCTAATCCAAATGAGGTTTTCACAATGAATTACATATTTTATGATATTCCTTTTACAAACAAAAATAAGAGAGGAAGTAACTTCCAGATCAAGGATCGATTAATTTCTATCATGTATTTTAAAGAAACATGGTTTAATATATTAGGTTAATGTTGGTTAACGTGCAATTTTGGTATTTAATGATATAATAGACGTTTATGGGTTTTTTTTTGTGATTTTGGTTATATCCATCTATTAATATATATATATCCATATAAAAATATGCATTTGAAAGTAATTTTTTCATTCAATTTCATCTATATCTTATACCAGTTGTTTTTCTTGAAAAATAATTATTTTTATTTATAACTTCCTAAACAATAGGTGAAAACCAGAGCAACATGACTTATCTATAATACATTTGAATTTTTAAAGTTTTTTCTTTTTCTTGCTTAATGAATCAAATTCTTATTCAATAACATATTAAACGTCGCCCGTACGATGCACGGGTAAAAACACTAGTTATATACTATTTCCAACAAACTTAGTCACCAACTCACCGTATAAAGCTTCAGGCCCTGATGGTCTTAACCCGGGTTTTTACAGACATTTTTGGGACACTTGTGGGAAAGATGTTATCCATGCTTGTCGGTTTTGCCTCCAAGAGGGCAGAACCCCTGAAGAGATGAATGATACTCGTATTGCTCTGGTTCCCAAGTGTGACTTACCGAGGTCCATGAAGGATCTTAGACCCATCTCCTTGTGCAATGTGACTTATAAGATCCTTGCTAAGACCCTTGTGAATAGGCTGGCAGCGGTTATTTCAAAATGCGTTTCGGAAGAGCAATCTGCCTTTGTTGCTGGAAGGTCCATCATTGATAATGTTATGATAGCATCAGAGGTGGTTCATTATTTGAAATGTAAAAGAGGTGGCAGACAAGGGGAAGCGACGTTGAAGATTCATATTAGTAAGGCTTATAATAGAGTCAGTTGGTATTATCTCCGAGCTATTATGATGAAGATGGGTTTTGGTCACAGATGGATTGAGTGGATTTCTATGTGTGTGGCATCAGTTAACTACTCTATTTAGGTTAATGAGAATGATGTAGGGCCTGTTAAGCCTGAGAGGAGATTGAGGCAGCGTGACCTACTATCTCCATACCTGTTTATTTTGTGTGCAGAGGGTCTTACCTCTCTTATCAGGAAAGCGGAATCCACAGGTTCTATTCATGGCATCGTATGTGTAGGAGAGCTCCTAACATATCCCACCTGCTTTTTGCCGATGATAGTTTCTTATTTATGCGGGCTACGGAGGGGGAATTTGAGGCTATGAAAAATATTCTCTCTGTTTATGAACAAGCTTCTGGTCAATCCATTAACCTGCAGAAATCCGAGGTGATTTTTAGCTCAAATGTTTCTCAAGATATTTGCTCTCACTTAGCTAGTATCTTGGGAGTTTCTTAGAGAGTTGGAGCGGGTAAATATCTTGGTCTTCCTTCTCTTATTGGTAGAAATAGAAAGGCTACTTTTAATTTCATAAAGGATAGGGTGTGGAAAAAAAAATTAGTTCTTGGAAGAGTAAAACTCTATCTACGGCAGGAAGGGAAGTCCTTATTAAATCAGTTATTCAGTCAATTCCCTCTTATTGCATGAGTATGTATCTCATACCTTCCTCTCTTGGGGATGAAATACAACACATGATTGACTCTTTTTTTTGGGCTCTAGTCAAAGGGATAATAGAGGAATTGATTGGTTAGAATGGGTTAAACTTACTATGTCTAAGAAGTTTGGTGGTTTGGGCTTTGTAATATTTATGCTTTTAACTTGGCTATGCTTTCTATGCAATCTTGGAAATTTATTCATTGCCCTAATGCTTTAGTGACAAAAGTTTTGAAGGCCCGGTATTTTCCAAATGTGGATTTTCTTGATGCTCCTATGGGTCACAGCCCCTCTTATACTTGGAGAAGCCAAAGATCCACTCAAGCCTTGTTGAAAGAAGGTGTTAGATGGAGCATTGGTGATGGTTCCTCTATTGATGTGTGTGGTGCTAACTGGATTCGTGATCACAATGGCCCGGTCCAAATTCATCCAGAAGTTGATGGTGTGCAGAATTTGAAGGTAAAAGACCTTTTACTTGAACACTCCACTGATTCCTCATATTGAGCAGGATGCAAGAATTTGGTCCCTCACTAGTAATGGGGTGTACACAGTTAGAAGTGGGTACTACTTGGCCATGAACAGGTTGGTCGATAGCTCTCACCTTAGGAGCGCTGGCTCATGGGAGAAAATCTGGTCCCTAAAAGTTCCTCCAAGGATGAAACTGCCCCTTAGGAGAGCATGCCGTAATTCTCTTCCTAACCGAGTTGAGTTGCAGCGAAGGGGAGTTCCTTGTGGCAGGCAGTGTGTGCGTTGTGAGAGTAAGCTGGAAAACAACTTATAGTGCAAGCTGTTGGCAGAGAGCTGGTCTTCATATCCAGGTTGGTAATGCTATGTCTAGAGCTGAAAGTTTTAAAGAGTGGTGTTTCGATCTTGTTGTTGAATGAGCTGGATGATGACTCTAAGTCCCTCTTTGCGTCAGTGTTGTGGAGCATATGGCAGGCTAGAAATGCCAAGTTATGGAATAATGAGATTCACGAGCCCTTGGGAGTTTACAATAATGCACGACACTTCCTGGGAGACAAGCTGGAGCAACCCTTGTTTGTTAGGAGGCAAGTTAATGGAGTTGTCCATTACTTAACAAAGACAGCTCCTATTATGTATAGTCTCCAAAACTTTTATCATGTCGCCCATTTGATTATTGCTGTCGAAATAAATTAAGTTGATTTACCAAAAAAAAAAAAAAACTCACCGTATAAGCATAAAAAAAAGTTTTATGTTTTTTTGTTTCAAACAATGATCAACTCTATGTCGTGTTGTTGTTGTTCAAATAAATACTAATAAACTATCCAACAGAACAAAAATACTAATAAACTACATTACTTCTTGCAAGTTAAATAATTTATGAGAATCAAGAATGTTATATATAAGGAATAAAAAAATTGTATTAAAAGATGATGTGTTTAATATATTAAAAAAATATTGCTTAATTTTTTAATAAAAACATCGATTAAATTAAGTCTGTTTGACATAAATAACTGATAAACTAACTTATGATTAATTAGCTATTTTATGACTAACAAACTAGTTTATGACTGATAAGCTAATTTTTAGTTGAAAGCTTATAATTGATCAAATAGCTGAAAAAGTTATATGATTGAAGTTGAAGTTTTTAGTAAAATTAGCGGTTGAACTAACTTGTAAACATAAAATGAATAAATTCGAGAGACGTGGTAATGTGAGAATTCCATTAAGTGAACGAGTAAAAACAAGTGAAAAATTAATAAGTTACAAGTTATAAGCCACAAGCTAAGTAAAACAGCTTATGAAAAAAAACTATAAGCTAATGAGATAAGATTGTTTACCAAACTCCTCTATTTCAGTCAAACAAGCTCATAAGCTAGTCAAATAAGTCATAAGATAACTTATTGACTTGCCAACTAGAGCCTAAGTGTATTAAAATCTCAACCCACTTTTATCTAGTCAATGGTGCATAAACCTTTGTTTTCTCACTTTGAACTTTTACATAATATTTGATTGGGAGGAGAGGAGGGGAGGGAAGACGAGGGATTTGTATAAACTTCTATTGTTTGGTTCAATTAATTGGATGGGTAGGGAATGAAGGAAGCAAAATCCCTTATCACTTATTTTGGCTCTACTCCAATATTTGAAGGATCTAGAGGGAGGGAAATTTAAAACATTTTGATTTTAGAATAGATTGACTAAAATATCCCCCTCTTATATATTTTTTTTTTGAATTCTAAAATCAAAGTAAATTAGTTTTAAAATCTCCCGTTTACTTAACCAAAATATGAAAAGTTTTATCCCCCAATCCCATTAGAATCCCAACACTACCTTCCCCTCCTCTCAACCAAACATCATATCTAATTAAATATATCCCTTCCCTCTCTCCCCTCTCCTCCTTTAAAATCCTTCAACTTCTTTGAACTAGACACACCCATACACACTTTAGAGGAGCCAAATCCATTTATATAGCATAATTATTTCACTCATATTGATATATATCCAAAAATAAAAATAAATGAAATCTCAATTATATGGGAATTACTAAAAATAGCGAAAATATCAAATATATATTCCCGATTCTGAAATGACAACCTTGAATGTAAATTGACTTCAGGAAAAAAAAACCTTGAATGTAAATTTTAGATGACCCTACACTCCTAATTATCTATCCATGTATGTTTTCATTCATTAACCAAACACAATTTACGAAAACAAAATTCAAATCAATATTGGAGCATCAAATGGTACTCTCACCCTTTAAAAAATAAATAAATAATGCAGTAGAAACTTAATTATGTGAATGAGTTTTTGGTGAACGCAGTTACACAATTGAGCATCTTTGCCTTCCATCAGCCTCGTAAACCCTAGATGGATATCGCTCCAAGTCCAAGGCAACCCTGATTATGTATGTAAATTAAAACTTTACTAATCAAGTAACCATACCTCGAGCTTTCTGTGCTTCCAGTTATGACTTATGACAGACTAGATTGTAGACTTTTTTGCCACAGTAACACCTGCATTAATTTGAATTATTCTCTAAATCTCAATGCAACAATATTATTCATATCAAATAATAATCTCTCTCTATGAACTCCTTCCAGACTAATTAGAATATTTAGCAAGCAAACATCCTATTTGGTTCCTGATACTATGAAATAATATTGAAATTTTGATAATTTCAAGGATCAGATAATAATGCTTCACAATTTCATGGACTAAATTGGGTGTTCCTCGATATTTAGCTGAATTGCACCCAAAGCAGTGTGCAATAACTTGGAAGAAGCTAGCTAGTGAATCAACAAACCCACTGCATGACATGTCACACTAGCCTGTTTAAAAATCAAAGAAAAAAGGGTCATTATAATCCCACAAACTAGCTTGGTACTCATCTTCCTCCGTTGACATCAATGGCCACATAAACGATGGAGATCCGAGTCCTCCTCCACCCAACTCAGCATCAGAACTAGTCACCGGCACAGATAAAGTCAACGAAGACGACAAGCTTGTCCCAACTGAACCCACCAAATCGTACATGCAATTCTGATGCTGCTCCTGATTTTGATTAGACCCACCATTATTATTATCCTGTACAAGATGATTTTGATGATGATGGCTTATGTTGTTCTGGTACGAGGTTTCTCCTTCGGATCCAGTATGATTATGAGAAACAATAACCCCACCAGCTTCTTCTTCTTGTTGTTGTTGTGGTTGCACTTGCGCTTGCACCACTTGTTGAGAATGAGAATGAGTATGATGTTGTTGTAGTATGTTATTATTCATAGGGCACAACACCGGAGGGGTATTGATACTATTGTTGTAACCACCACCACCGCCACCAGGGTAGACCCCATAAGGCACGAACCCCGATGTGGCGGCGGAGTTAAACACGGCAGGAAGATGGTGATGAGAATTATTGTTGGTGGAAGAAAAAGTGAAGGCAAAACCAGAAGGACGAGGAAGCAAGGGTCGAAGGGTTTGAGTTGAAGAAGAAGAAGATGAAGCACGAGAAGAAGATTGTGAAGAAGAAGAACCTGAGGGTTGGAGATTAAGTTGAGCCCTAGAACCGTAGAGGATTATAGCTGCACGATCATAAGCCTTAGCTGCATCCTCGGCAGTAGAAAAAGTTCCAAGCCACTTGCGTGTTCGTTTTCGTGGCTCTCTGATCTCAGCAACCCATTTGCCCCAGCTTCGTTGTCTCACACCACGATACCTAAATTTGCTATTATCAGGACCACCTTTACCTTTACACGATGTTGTTGTACCTTTGCACTTGCGGTTGTTGTTGTTGGAAGAAGTAGTATTAGATGTTTCTTTTTCTTCGGTGGTGGTAGGGGTGGGTTTGGTTTCTTGGGAAGAAGAGGAATTATGGTCCATTGGGTGAGATTTAAAAGAGGAGAAAGATGGATGGAGACCACTATCTGCTGTTGCTGCTGCTACCTCGTTCAGTGTTAATGTTGATTAGTCCAAAGAGAGGGGTCTGTGGTGTGTTGAAGTTTTTTTCATTGTCGTGTCTGTCAATGGTGGAATAGGGCGGTGGGAGAGAGTGGAGAGAGAGAGATGAAAGGATTGCTGTGCAGTGAAGAAACAGACGGGAACAAATGCACATTGGTTTGGGAATTTGGAATCATTATTCGGTTTCCTTGATTTTTATATCTCCTTTTGACCTTTTTAATTAGTTAGGTTTAACTTTCTTGAGAAGAGCAGTGGTGTCATATATATTGGGATAAATCATCGGAAAATAAATGTTAAGGAGTGTTCTTGATATATTGTAATCAATATAGAAAAATTTAAATGGAAAATTGTGTATTTAACATATCTAAAAGAGTAATTCTTAATTTTTCAATACAAATTTTCCTTTTATAAGTTCCTTATCCAATGCCCCAAGGCACTCGTTAGCGAGACTAGGTGTTTGTATTATTGAAAATTAATTAAGAGTCGTGCTAACGAGTGTATTTAGGGTATTCGTTGAGACTTAAGGAAACCATAAAAAGTATTATGTTTGTATTGGAAATATAAGTATTTCACTTCTTTAAATATTAAATATAGTAATTTCCAATAGAAATTTGCTTTTTTTTTTTTTATTTCTTAGTGAGTGCCTTAAAGATAGTTGTTAGCATTCTCCATTAATTAATGAGTCTCAATTTTGAAAACTCTTTTATTATTGTTTAATATATGGTAGCGTTTGATACAAATTTTATTTAATATTCCCAATAATGTGAGCATGACAATAAAAGTTTCTCATATTTGATACAAGTTTTAAAAAACCATTCCTATGCATAAAAGATGCTCAAGAATAAAATTATTGAATAAGAGTGAAAAACTCTAATCCCAAGTATGGATATGAGAAATACATTTATGTAGAATGAGATTCATGGGAACGTAGTTTTTCTGGTAATAAACGTTCCACCAACCAAACATCATATGAGGGTCTTGTCAATGTTAGTTAATGAATCTACAAAAATGAAAGTTTGTCATGGAAAACTAAATGTAACGCTTTTCAAAACGTTAAATACACTTCCCATACACATTTACCTTTTTTTATTCTTTGAACAATATCCTAACTACACTCGTCAGCATTCTTGTTACTATATTTGCAATTTTTTAAATAATATACTCAAATTGGCTCATGATTAAATGAAATTTCAATGAGACTGAATATAAATTAATTCCTAGTAACTAAAACCGATCGACTGATGACATGCCACCCGAGCATGAATTCAACCATCAACATGGGTGCTATTGTGCTTTTTCACATCAGATATATTAGTAATAGGAACTCGTGTCATGCACGGAAAATATGTTTTTGGTTATAAAGCATGGAAAATATGTTGATTTTTGAAATTATGTTTCAAAAATTATAAAATTATAATTGTTTTATTTTAACCATAAATCATAAAATGTAGTAATTTTTAAGTTGATAATTATTGTTGTCTATTATGAACCTAAGTTGAATACCTCATTATTTATTAACTAAAGTAGAGGAAGCATAAATATGAATTATGGTTGAGATGGGATAATAGATATTGATATATTTAAATTCTAAGATTATTTCATTACATAGAAATATGATTGGTTTAAAATATTCTTTGTGGTATATTTTTACTTTTAGTTTATCCTATTTTTATTTAT
Source organism: Sophora flavescens (assembly GCA_030762895.1). Taxonomy (NCBI): domain Eukaryota; kingdom Viridiplantae; phylum Streptophyta; class Magnoliopsida; order Fabales; family Fabaceae; genus Sophora; species Sophora flavescens. Next base: position 134,538,629 of record CM061069.1, read on the forward strand.
GACAATAAATTAAAAAAGTACGAAAATAATAGTACAGTATAATTTTTTTTATATATAAGTATAAATTTCTTTTAACAATTCATATGTGAATGCGATTTCAAGTAAAATATTCATCACCATGTATTGCATGTACTTTACCCTTAACCGTAAATTTCCCTTATTATTTTCATGTAAATACTCATTTCCATGTGTTATGTTTTATCTATAATTTTTATGTTTTATCCGTCAACTAAAAAATGATATGTTTTATCTATAATTTTTATATTGATAAATTTATATAGATATTAATTTGTAAAAAAAAAAAATCACAATTCACTCAAATTAAAAAATTAAAAAATCTTTAATAAAAAAATTAGGTGAGAAGATAATTGATAAGGAATAATGATTTGTATAAAATTTATTAAGATTTTAAATTATGAATTTGTAAGGAGAGATTGAAAAAATGAACATATGAATTTATTTGATTTTGTATCATGTAATTAAATCTGAATTAATTTGGTAAAATAAAATTCAAATTTACTTACATAATAATAAAAAAATAACAATAAATTAATAACTAAGATAACAAATAAGAAAGCTTTATATTAATGTTGAAATTATTAAAACATTGAATTACAATATCTGCTTAAATTATAATAAAGTATATTTCTATTTCTTTTTAGTAACTTTTATGTATGCATGTTTTTATTTAATTTTTCATTCCTGTATTTTATGTGTTATTTCTCTTGCATGCCTTTGCATAAAATATTTATCTCTGTTTATTCTCTTCATGTTTTGTTATTTCTTTATTAACTTATTAAGAGGTAGAAATTAATTTATAAAAGAGAATTCAAATTTACTCATATAAAGAATCTTTAATAATTTAGTTAGGTGAAAGGATAATAAGTTTACATTAGTTTTTTTACATTACTTTTTTTGTCATGTAATTAAATGTAAATTAATTAGTGAAAAAATAAATATGTTTAGATGAAATGGAACTTGAACAATTTGTTGGGTGAGAAGATAATAAGAAATAAAGGAATGATTATTTGTCTAAAATTATTTAGCTTTTAAATTTAATTTTTTTATGAAAGATAAAAAATAATGAATTTAATTTGGTTTTCTATCACGTAATTAAAAGAAAACATTAAAAAAATTCATTTGGTAAGAAGATACTAACTGAGAAAGAAATATACTTATACTACATTATTATAACAATGAACTAAAAAAGTACTAAGTTAGTATTTTTTCCAATAAAAAATTACTAAAATTATGTAAAAAAAAAAGTACTAAAATAATAACGTATAATTTTATCATAGCAATTCATTTGTTGGATGGTTTTATGTAAAATATTCGTTCACGTGTTTGAAGGAAAATTTCCTCATAAGTTTTAAATATCTTTATTACTTTCAAGTAAAATATTCATCCCGATTTACAATCAAAAAACTATTCATCCATGTGGCTCATCAATAAAAAAAATTATTCATTCCTGTGAGTTTTTAGTGTCTATGATTTTTATATTGTTTAATTTATATATAGATATCAATGTATAAAAGAAATTTCACATTTGCTTAAATAAAATATCTTTTGTAAATTAATTAGGTGAGAAAATAATGAATAAGAAACTAATATTGATTTACCAAAAGTTATTAAGATTTGGTATCTTTAAATTTGTAAGGATAAGATAAAAATGACAATCATATGAATGTGATTTTTTTGATCATATAAAATTTTTTTTATCATATAATTAAATCTAGTTTAATTAGGTAAAATTAGATTTACGTAGAAGTACGAAAATCTTCAATTGATTCAAAAAAATTATTCAGTAAAATAATTACATGACAAGATAAAAATAAATAAGAAGGTATTATATTAATATTAAAATCACTAAAACAATGAATCACAAAAATAGTGCTTAAACTATACCGTAGTGTAATTTTCATAAATAATTCAAACGTAAGTATAACCTATGATGATAGTGTTAAAGCTCTCTTGACATATCTTACAAAATGTTCCCCTAATCAAGTTCTTCGTACAATTGTCAAAAGAAATCCAGAAATGAACATCAAATAAATTAGTTTTAACCTCTAACATGAAATATGAAGGGTTGGTGAGTGAAATTATTAAAGAAAATCCTCAAGTGGTTACATAAACCGAGATAGAATATCAATAAACTAATAAACTAATTTATACATATTGATTCCTGTGAAGGGAAGGCAAATATATCTTTTCATAGACTAAAATAAAGTACATATTGACATTTATTAGACGAATGAAGAATATTACAAACAAATTATATAATGCATTGCACTATAAAGTTACATTCAGGTGGGACAAAAAACAAAAATCAAATGCCACAAAAAATCATAGAACAACAAAAGATTGAAATAAAATGAGGGAAAATCAAATCTCGGAACATATTCTTCATCCCGTTTCATTTTCAGCCCTTGAAGATTTTAAAGCATTGTGTTGGACATTGTTGCAATTAAATTCATGGTTGTATGTCATCAATACATAGTATTGAGAAGAAACAAACCCAAGAAATTAATGGAGCTAAAATTAACGGATCCAGTGAAAATGATAATATAAATAAAAATGATGAGAAAAAATTATACCATAAAATGTTAGAAGCGGGGATGAGGCACAAATTCGTCAATGTGTGTCACTACTAATGTCGTGGCAGTAAGGTTGTCAACACAACGTTCCTGCTCTTGAAGGACCTGTTAAAAACAAACAATAAATTAATATCAAAATCAAAATTCAATTGAGAGTGGTTCAATTAAGTTGGGCAAAGAAAAAGAACGGACAGAAGATGTACAGGTAGGAGAAGAAGTGGAGTTATGCGTGAGAGGATAAGTACCTCTAGAAGACGTAGAAGGAACATCTGGAAGAGAAGTGAAAGAACAAAAAATTCTTAAGCATTCAGCCATATCGAAATTGTCAAAATCAATAAAAAATTGAGCATTACAAAAGTGATTACACATTTTTTGTCAAATACTAAACAAACCAACCATGCAACAAAGATTTTGAATGGACTTTGTTGTTGCAAACACAAGCAAGTACCACCAAATATTATCCTCAACATTAAGCTTCACCGTGACCACGACAACAAATATAGAATCCTGCGAACAAATAACAGTAGCTTAAAAACTATCGTTAATTGGACGAGTGATAGAATGATCAGACTAACCTCTATGCATTCCTTCAACTTCTGAATGGCACATCTCAGTGTCAAATTCAGAAACTCTTTTGATAAGATGATATTATGGAACCCTTGCATTTGATTTGCTCCTCAATTTGGTTTGAAAATTTTTATTGCCATCATCAGAAATCAAACAAAACGGGGTTTAATACAAATACAAATGTCATGAATGCAAGAAAGATAATTCCATATGCTGTTGCAATTGTAACAATAAGAAATATGAAATTAGGTCAATAGAATCCCCCTATCAGTACTAATCATTTATAATGAATGCAATGTGTAGCTTTTTTCGAATTAGAATTGTCATCAAATGTTAATCCTAATTAAATGTAAGGAAATCAGAAAGATTATTAATGATTATTGACCTAATTGAATTAACAATAATATCTCATATAAAATTTCTATTTTGATTATACTTTTCAAATTTGAATTGCCATCAAATTTGATTATATCTTCCTGATTGCTATTCCAAAGTGAATGTAAATGTTGTTCCTTGAACCTCTCTCATTGAGGCTAAACGTAAATGTTTGTATAGGAACCCTCCATAAATGACATTAAAGCAATGATTTCATTTTATTACCTTTAAACATTCATATTTGATTTTGTAACCCAATATTTAAATTCGCATAACATATGCATTTTTGAAAATTAATTAATTGTGGTTTGAGATGTATTATTGGGTATCAGCTTTTATTTACTTCTATATATTTCGTAACTTTGATGTGAATTGATTTGGATTTGAATTATGTATGTTTTAATGCATTGAAATTCTTTTCATTTATAATTGATTTACTTTCGATTGAATTTTTATTCTCTATTAATTCATTCAAGAATCCTTGCCAAAAAATTGGAAACATTGAAGGTACCAATCAAAGTCAGATTATGATTTTAACGTGCATTAATATTTATTCCTTGAATCCCCTCGTGTTGATGCATAAGTCTTGCTGAGGTGTCATCGTTCAGAGAAGAGAATTCTCTTGGAACAGACTTTACTTTGTATATATAGTAGATAATGCACAAAATTCAGGTGTTGTTATTTAGCTAATTGTAGTTTTATTTTTCATTAGGAATATAATATCATTCATTAGTGTTATTTTATTTTGGTCATTTTATACTACTATTTCAAAAAGGACCTTAACTTTTACTCCTTCCGTTCTTTTTCTATGATAATTTAAGGTTTCTTCATACAAATTAAGAAATCATTAATTTATTTATATTTGTACCAAAATATCCTTATTTATAATATCATTAATTATTTACAAATTCTAACTACATTTACTCCACACTCCACTAGCCATTTATATACCTTGAAAAAAAGCATTTACAACATTAAATAAGCACCAGAAAGGTGCACATTTTATTTGGTCAAATGCAAGGTGTATTGATATGTGTCACTTTTGTTTTGAAACATGCATCATTTATGACTGAATTTAACTAGGGAAGATTTAGCGTATTTTCAAGGCATTTCAATTTAATTCTATGATAAGGATATATATGGAAAAAAAATTTGTCAAATATATCTTGAATTTATAAAAGATCCATTGTTCTGAAACAAAAACAAATAACTAAAATTACCATAAAAAAAGAATGGAGGGAGTAATTAATAGGATTTATTGTGTAAGGTTATAGATAGTCTTTAGGAATAAGATCACGAAGATTAATTACCTATGTTTAAGAATTGAAAATCTAGACAGTTTCCTTCCAAAAATCCAAGTCATATGTAACTTATCGTGAACTTATTAAAAATCTATCGCTTTTTTTTTGATACATATTAAAAATCTATCTTTATAACATTAATTTATCCTATATATGCTTAATTAAATTCTTGACTCTGTGTAATTAATAAGTCCAAGTTTTTCAAATATGTTTTTAGGATCTTTGAATTCGTCCATGAATTCTGAATTCAAATAACTCACTCTCTGCATCATGTTTGGGCGGTGAGGAAGAAAAGAAAAGACCATCTTCACAGTTAATGCTTGAAGCCTTCACAGTATCCACTAAACATTTATTAGAGAGCTAGCTCTGGATTGACACACATCAGGACGGCTGATAGTTTGCACAAAAGTGATTTGAACTAGCTGATCGCACTAGTAGTGAAAGGGAACTAGTCAATGGCTGGGTGCTAAAATTAAATCCCTTCCACTACATTGTGATCAAATTATGTAAGCTCATTAGGCTGCCAAAATATGGTCTCAAATGAGTAGATACAGGTATTGACCCATTAGGGGATAATGAGAACCCTAATAGGTTAAATACATCAAGAATGGTTATGGTCCCCAGACACCAAATCAATAGTCGTCATCTCTTCCCCCATCTGAAGAGAGAATAAGGCTCATCAAGGAACTCAAGGGATTTGGTTGAGGAAGAACCATAGAACTACCGCTAACCATCCACCATCACTATTAGCTAGTGTTGTTTGTCAAGGTATTCCACATTAGAAGACGTACAATCAACTCCTGGTTCGCGATTCAACCTCTAGATCATGATTGATAGCCGCTCTCCGTTCGTGAAGGTTGGTGATCAAGTTCATCTTTTGAAGAAGAACGCTTAAGATCATGAACTCTTATGGATCCAGGTATATTCGTAACCTTAGAATCCTAGTAATCTGGCATGATGTAGATCTGATGCTTTGTGGTAAATGTGCTCTAGGATGTATGCTTATAGATTTAATGCTTCTACATAAAGAATTAAAAAACCTAAAAAATTAAAGAAATATCTAACATATGGATTATGGAGGGTAAGGTTTATATATATGGTTTATTTGCTTGACAAGATCAAGGTTTGCTCGTGGAATTGATTTTTAGCTAGATCCCAGAGATAGAAAAATAGAGAAGGAGATGGTGGAATCGGATGATTGTATTGATCAGATATTTGATACACATATATACACCTTTGTCGATAACATTCATTTAATGAGATTCCTAGAATTGTGGCTATAAATAAGAAACTGATTATGATAATAATTACAAACAGAATCTGCATTTAAAATGAAGATACAGATTGCAGATTTATAGGAGCTAATCTTGACAGAGATATGGAATCTAATCTACTTATTCCATTATTGCCCCCCTCAAACGAGTAGGTGTAGATATCACTCCGAGTTTGCTTCTAAGCTGACTAAACCGTGAGTGAGTTAGGAGCTTAGTTAAACAATCTTCAATTTGGTCTGTTGAGGGAACATAGGAAACAGTAACTTGATTATGTAAAACTTGATCTCTAATATAATGAACATCCTCCTCAATGTGCTTTGATCTAGCATGTAACACCGGATTTGAAGCTAAGGCCTTTGCACTTAAGTTGTCACACCAGAGAATGGGCACCCTTGGCAAAAACAATTTGCTTTCCTTTAAGAGGGACACTGTCCAAGCAACTTCAGCTACTAAATCAGCCAAATATCTGTATTCAGACTCTGTGCTTGATCGAGACACCACCCTTTGCTTCCTAGAGGACCATGAAATGAGTGTTTCTCCAAGAAAAAGTCAATTTCCTGCTATTGATTTCTCGTCTTCTAGACTAGTGGCCCAATCAACTTTGGAAAAGCCACTTATATCGAGATCCACAAAGGGTTTAATGTGAAGGCATTATTTTTTAGTTCCTTGCAAGTACCTTAAAATCCTCTTTACTCCTTACCAATGGTGAACGGTAGGAGAGCGCATGTATTAACTCAATTTGTTTACAGAATAAGCAATGTCGGGTCTAGTGTTTACTAGACACTAATCCTCCAATTTCTTGACGAAACAACGATGGGTTTTTCAATAGTTTTCCTTCAGCTACGAATTGTTTTCCTATTACCATTTGAAGATGCATTCTCCATATTAACCTTTCTCAGCAGATCTGATATGTACTTGGTCTGCCTCAAGTACATTCCACCTTCATCTCTGCAAACTTCTATCCAAAGGAAATAGTGTAGGCTTCCAAGATCCTTTAAGGCAAAAAGCACATTCAATTGTTTGATGAACTTGCTGAGAAAAGTAGAACTGCTCCCTTTACTAGTATATCATCAACATAAATAAGAATGAAGGTGACATAATGCTTCTCCTTAAGAAAGAAAAGATAGGAATCACTCTTAGTGTTATGGAATCCCCAAGTTAGCAATGCATTCTTGAGCCTTTCAAACCATGCCCTTGGTGCTTGCTTCAACCTATAGAGTTTTTGTTAACTTACAAATATGGCGTGGCTTACCGGGGTCAGTGAAACCTTCCAGTTGATACCTGAACACAGTTTCTTTGAGATAACCATAAAGAAAGCATTATTTATATTCATTTGTCTAACCTCCCAGTTGAAGTGTACTGCTATTGACAATATAATCCTCACAGTAATTGCCTTGACGACTGGACTAAAAGTTTCTTCGTAATCCAGTTCTGTTGTCTGTTGAAAACCCCTTGCTACCAGTCTAGCCTTCCTCCTTTCTATTGTGCCATCTGCCTTGAACTTAGTCTTGAGACCCACTTAGAGTCTATAACATTTTTTTGCCCTTGATATGGAACCAGTGTCCATGTGCCATTTGATAGTAGTGCCTTGAATTCATTCTCCATAGCTTCTCTCCATTCTGGTTTTTGCACTGCTTCAGTTGTTGTCAAAGGCTCTTTGTCATTGATCCCCTTCTCGGTTGCACCAACATAGGGGGTGTTTTGGCTTGGAGATTCCATCCTTGCTTCTAGTACATATTCGATGTGTATTTGTTGGATGTGTTGGTTCTGCATCAGCTTCTGCATCATCATGATCGATGGCTTGTATTTGTTGGATGTGTTGCTACTCGCTGCTACATCATTATGAGGAACTTCAACATCTTGACGGTTCCTGCTCCTGCAAAGAAGGTTGGATAAAATAAAATAGCAGGTTCAGTTATTATATCTGGATTTTTCTTGGTGTTTATAAAACCATCATGAAATGGAAAATCATCCTCATTGAACACAACTTGTCATAATATGAAAATCCTTCCGCTCGAGTTCATGCATTTATAGCCTTTGTGATTGCTAATGTACCCTAGAAACACACATTTGGTGGTGTGATATTGAAACTTATGTTTGTTTTAGGGCTTGAGACAAGGATAACATGCACACCCGAAAGGCTTTAAAGACTTATACTCTGGCTTCTTATGAAACAACAAACAGTGAGGGGTTTGATTTTCAATTATTGGTGTAGCCAGTCTATTAATCAAGAAGACAACAATTGTAAATGCTTCCCACCAATAGTATAATGGAATTTTAACTTGTGCTTAGAGTGTTAATCCCAATTCTACTATGCTTCTATGCTTTCTTTCGACCCTTCCATTTTGTGCAGAGGTATATGGACAAGACAATCTCAATTCCATTCTTGAATCTTGTGCCAATTTTTGAAAACATTTGTACTATTCACCACCATCACATTGTAGAACTTTGATCCTTTTATGAAATAGATTTTCAGTCATATTTTTAAATTGAATGAAAGCTTGCAAGGTTTCAGATTTCTGTTTTAGAGGATAGATCCAAGTATGCCTACTGAAATCATCAATGAAATGCACATAATATCTAAAACCATAGGAAGAATTTATTGGTGATGGACCCCATACATCAATATGAACTAAATCCAAAGGTTCCAAGGCACGAGAGGATGAATTTTTAAAAGATAACAAATGAGATCTTCCATATTGGCAAGCTTCGTAAAAGAAGGGTTGATCACTTGATGGAATTCTAACACTGTAGTTCTTCAAGACTTCATCTAACACCTTGCTATTAGGATGTCCAAGCCTCATGCCACCTCTCCTTCACATAAATGAAAGCACTGGGTTCCTTATTGAGACACGAGATGACACTAGGAAGCTGGTACAACCCATCTTTAAGTTTCCCTTCCATTAGAAACTTTCCCGTCATCTTGTCCTTCACAAAACAATGACTTGCATGAAACTCAACTATTATGTTATTGTCAGTAGCTAGTTTAGAAACACTTAACAGATTCTTGGTAATTTCTAGAACATAAAGTACTTCATGTAGATTTAGAGGCTTTTGATTAGTTTCAATTGTAGTGAAACCCGAGACTGAAATTTTAAGTTTGTTACCATTGCCAACAATTAAATTGTTCTTACCATTATGTTCAGAGAATTCTTGGAGATGATTGGAATCATGAGTCACATGATTAGTAGTACCACTGTCGAAATACCAATCAGGATCTCTGACTCACTTTGGACCTGCAACAAAAGCATTATAGTTCCTCCCTCCATGATTTTCTTGTTTTTCCTCAGGAGGATGTCCCATGTAGGTCTTGTCAAAGCGAGAAAAACAATTCACAGCTACATGTCCATCATTGCCACACACTCGACATGTTGGGTTGTCTCTGGAAAAACGACCTCTATCGCCTCTACCTCGTCCTCCTCTCCAGCCTCTTTGATTTCCACCTCTCCAGCCTCTACTATTAAAGGATCTATTCCCATTGTCAGATCTGGTAGCAATATTTGCATAAGCATTTATTGTGAGATTGGAGAAATTGCTAAGAAGTTCAATCTTGTTTTCAAAGGCAAGAAGTTGTGCAAGCATGCCAATCCAGGTTAGATCATACTTATCAGAAAGTTGGACAACAATAGCATTATATTCACTATCTAGTCCAGAAAGAGTCTTAATTATGAGATCAGTAGTTGAGATCGGGCTCCCTGTAAGCTTCATATTGTCAGCGAGATTCTTCATTTTTATCTGTTACTCCTTCATTTTGAGTGTTCCTTTGCGGGTGCTGTGAAATTCTGATTTGAGTAGTGTTATTCTTGATCGTTATTGTGCTCCTGCTAGGCTATGGGCAGCTTCCCAAAGCTCTTTTGAGGCCTCGCAGTGCAGCAATTGAGTTGCAATATCATTGTCATTGAATTGAACAGACAGGCAAGAAGTTGTTGATCATTTGCAATCCATTCTTCATAAGCAGGATTGGTCTGCTTGTTTGCTCCCTCATTGATATATTGCTCAGGACATTTATTCATGCCTGAAATATAGCCATACATCTTGCTTCCTTTGATCATATGGAGGACTAGTGATTGCCACAACATATAGTTGCTCCTGTCCAGCTTGACAAAGCAAGAAGAAGAAGTGAGGGCATTTTACTGGTTTGTGGTGGATTCCATAATGGATGATGAGGGTAAGGAAGCATGACATATCTTTAGTGCTCTTGATACCAAGATAGAAAAAAAAGAGAAGGAGATGGTGGAATCGGATGATTGTATTGATCAGATATTTGATATACATATATACAAAGGACCTTTGTTGATAACATTCATTTAATGAGATTCCTAGAATTGTGGCTATAAATCAGAAACTGATTATGATAATAATTACAAATAGAATATGCATTTAAAATGAAGATACAGATTGCAGATTTGTAGGAGCTAATCTTGACAGAGATATGGAATCCAATATGCTTATTCCTTTACTCCCAGGATGTATTATGTATCATCTTAAAAAATAATCTCTAACTCTTGTGCTCTAATTGAGTATGTATCTTCTTCCTCCTTCTCTTGGTGATGAAATACAAAAAATGCTAAATTCCTTCTGGTGGGGTGCAAAAAATGGAGAAAATAAAGGAATTAAATGGTTGTATTGGGATAAACTTTCTATGCCTAAAACATGGGGTGGTCTTGGTTTCCGTAATATGTATGCCTTTAACTTGGCTATGCTAAGCAAACAAGCTTGGAAATTTGTAGTGCAACCTGATGCTCTTGTGACTAAGATCTTTAAAGCCAAATATTTTTTACATGGTGACTTCTTGGATGCAGACTTGGGACATAATCCCTCTTATTCTTGGAGGAGTATATGGATGTTCAAGGCTTTGGTGAAGCAAGGAGTGAGATGGAGCATTGGAAGTGGTGACATAATCCCTTTGTGGGATGCCCCCTGGTTACGTGATGGGGAGAGGATTTCTTGTCCCATGGGTTTGCCTTTTGAATTTCAAAATCTAGCAATTAGTGATTTATGGATCCATGGTCTAAAATGTTGGAACCAACCCCTTATTGACAGTTTTCTACCTACTCACCTAGCACAAAAAATTTTAAACACCCCTCTTAATGAGCTAGTGAGTGAGGATAGAATTATTTGGGGACCTAGTAACAATGGACTTTACTCAGTTAAAACTGCATATCAAGCTGCTTTGAATAATCTTGCAGATACGAGTCATTTGAAAATAGATGGAGATTGGTCCTTGATTTGGAAGCTCAAAGTGTCACCTAGAGTGAAGTTTTTTCTATGGCGAGCTTGTAGGGATTGTCTGCCTACTAGAGTCCAACTTCATAAAGGAGTTAGCTGCTCAAGCACTTGTGTTTTCTGTGAACAAGAGTATGAAAATATTTGGCATCTTTTGATTACTTGCAATATTAGCAAAGAATGTTGGGTGAGACAACGAATCTGAGATTTTATTTTTCCTCAGCTGCAGGTTGCCCATAATTTTTGTGAATTACTTTTCACTATCCTTAGTTCATTGGATGTGGATAGGAGGGTGGCATTTGCGATGTCCCTTTGGGCCATTTGGAGCGCAAGAAATGATAAACTCTGGGAGGGAAGTACACCAACATTGGATGCTATTATTCATAGATCCTCCAATTTTTATTTGGATTGGCAGCATGCAAATTCACCAGGCACTCAACTTTAAAGTGCTGGACACAATTTGAGTGCTACAACATGGGAAGTTCCACCTCCAGGTTACTATAAATGTAATGTTGATGCAAGTTTCTTTGAAGATGCAGAGAAAACTACTTTTGGTATGTGTATTAGAGATGATCATGGTGCTTTTATTCAAGCTAAGACTGATTGGGCGCCCTCTTGTCTCACAGTTCTTGAGGGGGAAGCCATGGGTCTTCTCAAAGCTATTTAATGGGTCCAAGAGTTGAATTTAGGCTATGTTATTTTTGAGCTAGATTGCCAAGTAGTGGTCAACCATGCCAAATCTCCTAAAGTTGACATCTCCGAATATGGAGTAACTATTAGAGCACACTACAAAAAAAACCTATTTAGTGACCGACGATTTCGACCGACGATTTTGATCGCTAAACATGATAATTCGGTTGCTATATAGTTTGGCGACCGAATTAGCGACCGAATTAAGGGGGTAGCAGAAACCCTGGTAGCTAAATGTTTAGCGACCGAACTTGTATTTCGGTCACAAAATTGCGACCGATATTTCGGTCGCAAAATTATATATTTCGGTCGTCGTATAGTTGGTCGCATGCTCAGCTCACCTAATTTGGTGACCGATATTCGGTCGCTATTTCGGTCGCAAATTTTGATTTTTTTTTTAATTTTCCTGTAACTTAATCTTGCCGACCAAATATTGTTTTTCAACTATTACCCCATTGATTTTTAATTTCTGATATAAACAAAATACACCAATATTTTTTTTGAATAAATAGAAAACGTAAATATGATGTACTAACGATCCAAAACACCACAGTCAATATGATCAAGAAAACATATACATTAATTAACGCAAGTTTAATAATTGTTTATAAAAAAACACACCACAATCAATAAGTACTAATCAAAATATCAAAACTCATCAATCTTCCAAAGGGATGAACATGTAGAAGCGAGAACCCCCAAGATACTTAAACTTTACCAATGCACCAGTGGACAACAAATACAACTCCCTGATACCATTTGTATCTGTTGCAAAATATGGGCGATCCTCATGGATTACTATATTCCCATTGAACAAATTTCCGCTTTTGTCTTCAATAGTCACAACACGCGGTATTTCTTGTCCCCAACGACGGTAGAATGATCGCGGGATTGAAATCAAATCCTGCAAATACACAAGAACAATTTATTAATGATTAGTTTATGCCTTAACTATCATTACGTGAATCCGATCGTTATTCTAAAGTTGATGAGATACTGTACCTGGTCTATATGGATGACTGTCTCAAAACATTTAGTCGGATCCATTTTCTGATAAAACAATAAGGAAAACAAGTCATATGACTAAACTTCATCAAGTGATAATAAGAAAAGATGGAAAGATCCATGTAGCATACTAGCATGTTAAAATAGAACAAAGAAATGCAACTTCACATGCAGCTTTACAGATTAGCAAACATAGTAGTTTTCAGGAAAGCAAATGCTTTTACGTCGTTTTGAAGGATGGTTATAGAGAGGATTAGCACGGTTACTACCTTTGGATGCCAAATGGTGTTTCTCAATCATTTCATCATAAGATTGAATAACTTAACTCATAAATCAATCTATCGCTTAACAACTAATGACATAAAACAAAACACATAAACCATTCACATGAACATTCTATAATCTCTCAAATAGAATACATTACTACTATTAACAAGTAATTCCCAATTGAAATCACAGTATTACAAACAACATGTAAGTTACACCCTAAGGTCCCAAAACCCAACAATCAACATTCATTAGCAACATATGCGGAATTCGTACGGTTTTTAGTCAACTTAGATGATTTTATTAAAATACCAAATGAAGTCGGATTTAGACAAACGACCCCTCTATGGAAAGCTAAACAATTATAGTTTATAAATTTAAATTTAGTTTTGGGAAAAAACATTCCAAAAAGTATAGTTTTAACCAACAAGCTACCGCATTCAAAAAACAGGACAACAATTGTCCTCTAACTTTTAACAGAATTTTCTTCATCAATACTCAGTTAAAAACATCAAATTCAGTGCCTAAACTGTAGGAAATCGAGTCTAGTTTCTAACAAAATAAGAATCATAAACAAAATAGTTCTACAGAAACAGTTATAAGGAAAAAATTGAACCTATGTCCATACGGGTTTTCAGGACAGCAACTATAACATCTCCTTGTAAGCAATATAACAAACACCTATCAAGCAAAATCCTTTAACATATCTATTCTCACATATTGTCATATCAACACCATCACAAAATCAAAACCAAATTATAATACACATGCAAATCGAAAATCAACTAATTAGAGCATGTATCAACAACTCCTAAGCTTGGATTGCAGCATACTTCAACAAATATATATTGAAGCCTATTTCAATACAAACTTAAATAAAATATAGTAGCAAACATCCTTTTGAGCTTCGCTCTCCACTAACAAGACAACACATAATTGTCAAACACATGCATAACTTCTAAATTAGCAACACACAACAAGCATCCCGCCTTTTTGACAGGATCACATCCTATTGAGCTCTGCTCTCCACTAACAAACAACACATAATTGCAAATGCATGCATAAATATTAAATTATCAGCACACAATCAGCATCTTGCCTTTCAGGCAGGATACCTTCCTATTGAGCTCAGCTCTCCACTAACAAACAATAAGATATATAATAGTGATAATAAGAAAAGATGGAAAGATCCATGTCGCATACTAGCATGTTAAAATAGAACAAAGAAATACAACTTCACATGCAACTTTACAGATTAGCAAACATAATATTTTTCAGGAAAGCAGATGCTTTTACGTCGTTTTGAAGGATGGTCACAGAGAGGACTTTTCCTACCGGAAGTGCCTAGATAACCTAGTAAGGATGGTCATCAACAACTATTTCTGGAAAGCTCCATTTCCTAGTGAAACAAATGAGTAGAAAACCAGAGTTGCTTTCATAATATTGTGTACAGAGCTGCTTTCTAAAATATGGAAGGTAAGATAGAAAACCACTGGAGCCAAAATATGGCAACAGACCCGGCAACAAAAAGACCAAAGACCAAAGACACAGCTTATTGCAACAGATAATAACTTCTAAAGAACTTGGATATCTAAGAGACTATGACTTATTCTGCGTAATGGAAAGAAAATATCAACAGCATATCATGATTGCCTCTTAATTATCCAAAATCAATATGTTCATCAAGAATATCCTCTCCCAACCAAGAACTTCGATCAAATTGTGATGTAAGGGATGGAAATGATTTCATGTGAAAATATGTTTGGCCTTTTAGGCTTACTACATGGTGTATCTTTTTGCACATTTATATCTTACAATTAAACTTTAGCATAAATGAAAAACAATAAGGACAGAGAAGAATTACTTTGCTTGACCCTTTGTTTGAACTCACATACTCGCCATTTTTATTTTATGCATTTGAGTAATATGACTAATATAATATCAATCACTTTCTTAAATTCAAACAAAAATTAAAGCAAAAACTGATATTAGCAAACTGAAAATATAGGCAGAAAAGCAAGGGTCAAATGCATATATTAGCATTCACCCAAAAAAATATATGCATATATTAGCAATCTGATAACAGGTCTCAATTTAAACTCTGAAAATAGTTCATGAACATAAAAATCACATCAAGATAAACTATATGAATGAGATAAAACTTAAGAAATGTCCTATAAAAAAAAAAAAAAAAAAATAAGAAATGTAGTGTGAAAGCCTGAAAGGCTTCTTAATCCACTTAGGAAGAAAAGTTCAGTTATCTAACTATTCCCCAGAGAAAAACTTGACATTACCCCCAGAGAAAATTCTCAAACAACTCACGCGCATTTTTCATAATCAACTTAATTCACACAAACAACTTAACATCAAATATAATTTTAGAACAAGAACAAACAATAGACAACATAGACAATAGAGAACTTGTGGTCAGGATTTAACCACCATTATAATTTGGCTGAAGAACAGAACCACTAAATGTAGCAGAATGAGACCAAAAACATACCAGAGAATGCACAAACCAGAGGAATAGAGAGAGAGAGAGATAGAGGCAAGGAGAGACGAAAACATACCAGAGAAGGAGGAAGACGGCGGCGCTGCTCTGGTGGTGCCGGCAACGGTGGCAGCCGTGCGGAGAAGGAGGGAACTGAGAGAGAGAAAAAGTTAGAAACAGATAGAGAGAGATGGAGAGAGAGAGAGAGGAGAGCTTACCGTGATGGTGGTGGCCGGAGGAGGGGCGGCAGTCGCGAACCGTGGTGGTCGGAGGAGAGAAAGAGAGATCGAGTGAGAGAGAGGAAGAGAGATCGCGAAATGGAAGAAGAAAGGGGTTTTTGCGTTTTTAGGGATTTTAATTTTTAGCGACCGAAATATTCGGTCGCTAATTCGGTCGCAAGGTTGCCATTTCAAAATTTAAATTCATAAATTTAGCGACGGATTTTTAAATCGGTCGCTTAGACGCGCTCTTTTAGTTTTTTTAACGCGCCGTTTAGCAACCGAATTAATATCGGTCGCAAATGTAAATAAAATTTAACCGCTGCATTTAATTCGGTCGCCATTTCGGTCGCTAAAAAGGCATAAAATTTCTGACTTTTAAGTTCCTTTATTTAGCGACTGAAATAGCGACCGATAACCCTGCTACGCTCTATTTCGGTCGCTATTTCGGTCGCAGTATTAACTCTAATCAGTCTTTCATGTAGATCCTATAATCGGTCGCCATTTCAGTCGCCAAAAACAATCAAAAAATTCGGTCACTATTTTCGGTCGCTAAACAACCTTTTTTTTGTAGTGGCATGTTATGACTTTCTTTGTTCTTTTCCAAACTTTGTGATAAGTTTTATTAGGAGACAAGCGAACAGAGTAGCTCATTCATTAGCTAGGGCGACTCTTTTCATTGCTGGTCCCCGTATTTTCTATCATGTTCCTCCTTGTATTGTTGCTTTGATCACTAATGAGATTGCTTGAGCTTTGGCATCGGTGTGGCTGTCAAATTAAGACCTTATGATGAATGTAGGAGATTGATGTTACATGTGATTGTACGTTCACTTGTACTGTGTTGGGGATTTAAATGTGTGATTAAAAATTTGGATGAACAAGTTCTACATTGAAAACTCATAAAGTATTAATTTGGTCTTTGTGTGGATAAACGGGAACGAGATCATCTTCAAAGAAGGAAAGCTTGGGTCTGTTTGCATTATATCCGATTTCCTGTTTTCATTTCCTTGTTTTCAGATTGCTACCTTCTTTTCATTTTGTTTTTTGTTTTTAAAAATTTGTACATGAAACAATGAAAAAAAAAATTGTTTTCATTGTTTCATGTACAAATCTTTGAAAACATGAAACATAATGAAAATAAGGTGGTAATTTTGTAATTATTTTTGAAAATAAGAAATAAAAAAGAAACTGAAAACAAAACAAACAAACCATTGATTTCCAAAAATATTTGACTCAATTAGACTTTTAGAACTTGGAGTTGGAGTTCTGCATTAGATAACGGAGTTCATTTTTCTTTTGTAAATTGGTGTATAAAGTGAGTCCTATATTAAAAATAAGTTAATTAGTTAAATGCGATATCAAATGTGTGGAGGATATATATATATAAAAAAAAAGATATCAAACCCATTTTTATATTTCTTCACTTACTCGTTATGAGGATACTTCACCTTAGCTTTGCAACGGTGCTATGGTTTAGGATGTAGCAGTACACAATGCATACATTTATATACTTTCCCTTTTTAATGTTTGTGCATGTTTGAATTTACCATGGAATGTAATCAAACATGTCATTATGTGTACAACTTGTGCTTTTGGTGTTGAGCTCTAGCACATCTAGCTTGTGCTTTAATTTAACCCTTTTTAATAAATCATCTGGCTTATAAAGAAATTGTATCTGTTTGATCAGTGAAAAGAATAAATTATTTGCTTTCATTTTGTATCTTAAAAAAAATATGTTTTTAAATTCCTTAAATGATGTTTCATTGATAAATTCAGAAATCTTTATGAACCACTAAGTCTAAAATGCATTTCGACATGCAGAAAACTTCTTCTACTAATTAAGCCATTTAATTCCCTTTTAACCTCCCATTTACAATTCTATGGTTTAGTCTCTACCATTCATGTTTCATTTTTTTTTTTTGACAAAGCATTCATGCTTCGTATAGATAAGAATATGTACATTTATATATAGTTTCCCTTGTCAACGTTTATATTTGTGGACCACTGAATGCATTTAAGATTATACAATACAAACAGCATAATCATGGACCACTAGACAATAAGTTTTTTTTTTTTTTGTTTGAAACTCACTAGACAATAAGTTATAAGTTATCTTACACAGTCTTGGTACTTTTTCCCCCTTCTTTGTTTCCTTCTTTGTTTTATGGTGTATTATCGAGATACATATATATAAAAGATAATAAAAAATAGGTAAAAGATAAAAATAAATATAAAATAAATAAAAAATAAAAATAAATATATATAATATATCAGATACAGTGTTCAAATAAGATATCTCTTTTGAATTGTGATGCATTTTGTTGGCTCACTTTTCTGTCTCTGTACCAATTAATTAATTAAATATTTCTTTCCGGAAACTCTTTTGAACCACTTGTGAAAATTATTAATCTGCCAATCATCTCCTGTAGGAATATTGATATGCCTCCTTTTGCATATTGGCATACGTGGCATTGCATGCAGAGGAGAATCTGCCACGTGCCAGAAAATAGTGACAGAATGCAGGGAAAAGTTAAAAAATATATATGATATTTTCATAGTTTTTCTCCCACATGTTTTTACACCACCTTATAATCATTAATCGAGGAATTTCGCTTTAAAAACAACTAGACTTTTATTTTAAAATCAACATTAGATTATCAATGATTATAAAATATATCTATAAAGCGTATAGTTAAAGAGTGTAAAAGTATGATTAAAAAAAAGTGTGTAAAAGTATTTTTTTACTCAAACTAATTAAAAAGGCCTATTAATTTTTTTTTTGTTTTTTAAAATACTTTTTTTGAATATCAGATTAATTTTAACTTGAGACAATAACGTATCCTTTCTTACAAACAACTTTTTTACAGCTCGAACATCTCACATCGGCTCTGTGTAGTAAAAATAGTTGATAAGCTAATTTTTATATAAGATAATTTTTAGCTGATAGTTTATAGCTGATAGCTGAAAAGTTAGTTGATTGAATTTGAAGTGTTTGATAAAATTAACGGTTGAACTAGCTTATAAATATAAAATGAACGGGGATAAAAACAAGAGAAAAAACAATAAGCTATAAGCTACTAGTCATATGCTAAATAAATTAGCTTATGAAGAAACGCTATAAGCTAATGAGATAAGCTTATTTATCAAACACCTCTACTTCAGTCAAACAAACTTTTAAGCTAGTCAAATAAATTATAAGCTAGTTTATTGGACATGCAAAACAGAACCATTGTAATATTTTTTTTAACCTCTAAATGCAAATTTGTTTATGAGTGACCCTTTGAATTTACTGTGGAAAGGATGATATATTTGTATTATAAAATATTTATCATACAATTATTATATATAAAATAATCGTAGTAAACTATAGTAATTTTTTTTATTACAATGCTGATGGAGATGTTTTATATATGAGTGAAGACTGTGATACAGAGCACTAAAAGTATTATTGAGGATCAGCAATATTATTGTAATAGAGTGATTGAGAGCAGAAGAAAGCTGTACATGTGTGGGAAGGAAGCATTTCACAAAAGGAGAAGAAGATGCAATAAGAGCCACAAAAAGACTGATAGGGCTTGGAACAGTTTGCATGTGGATTTGTCAGTGCAGCAGCCCTCATCTACAGCCTCGGCCCCCAGCACTAGCTACCACTACCATCCACTTAATGCAAATTAATAAAAAGTGATATTGGCAAAAATATATTCTCATAAATTGCACCGCAATCATTGACAATTGCAAAAAAAAAATATAATTAATGTGGTCACAATTATGATAGAGTTTCGATTTTGAATTCGTCCAATATCAAAACGTTGTAATCCCAAACACGGGACCTTTATTTAAAATCTTGGATAATACCTTAATTTCAGTATACCTTTCTATGAATGCCTCAAATAAGTTAATTTTAGAATCAGTTTGTGACTTAGGAATATATTTTTTTATAAGAAAATAAAATATGCATAGAGAGCAAGAGAACGTGTATGAAAAGATGCTCTCAACGATGGGGAGTGGGAACTTCGTTTTGTTTAACTTATTGTCTGTAACATAAAATGTATGGGTCATTATTATTGAACTAAATTAATTTAGTTTCTAGCACCAAAAAATTAATTTAATTTCTCTAAAAAATCAAAATTATTATTAATAAAAAAGGCTTAATGAACTTTTTGGTCCCTGAAAATATGATCATTTTTTATTTTAGTCTCTTTGCATATTTTCTTTGCATTATGTTCTTTTAGCTTTTTAAATTTTGTAATTAATCTCTGCCGTCAAGTTTGATCGAGTTTGACTGTTAATTGCTGAGGTGTCTAACGGGGCTCCAGGTTAGCAAAGGCTTAAGCTTAATTAATAATTATTTTTTGATAGTAGATTAACTAAACAAGTTAAACTTATACTTCTTAAAAATTCTATTTGACTATGTAGGCAAAGACTTGAGCTTTTACAAAAATCTATTTAACCTATAAGATCGACCTATTATTCATTTCGTATTTATTTATATGACTATGAACTTGTAATATTTACGCAAGTTATTACTTATATATCAGTATAGTATAATTATTTTTTATAGCTCTCGGGTCAGGCTAGTCACGATTAGGGAAGTGGGCTGGGGCCTGGGAAATAGTTGAAGCTATGTGGACCATTTCATGGGACAAGACATGTATATCCCATCATACGGGGGAATGTTTGATAAAGTTGAAGTTCTCTTTCCTTGAAAGTGCTGTCTCTAAGCCCAATCAATACAAAGACACCATTATTTGGTCGTCAGAAATTATTAGGGGGCCCAAAGAAATTATTTTTACGTTTCTTAAAGAGATATATCAGATAAAAAGATAAATTTAATTTGTACATACAGTCAATTTAACAATTTTTTACATTTATAATTAATCATAAATTGGTATCATTAAAAATGGTTGAATCTTTTATAATTTTTTTACAAGATACCAATTGGTATCATTAAAAAAAATGTTGATTTATTTTTTTGTTGAGAAAATGTTGAATCTTATTATAATTACATTAGTATTCATTTTAACTCCCCTCCAATATTTTGTATTGTGTGTGTGTGGGTGGGGGGTGGGGTGGGGTGGGGGGATTTTAAAACATTTCATGTGTATTGATCAAAATATCCCCACTTTTCTATTTTTAAATAAATAATTATAAGGGTTTAAAAATAAAATTATTTTAAAATCCCTCTCCTCTCGAACCAAACATGAAAGGTGCTATTCCCCTCCCCTCCTCTCCTCTCAACCAAATAAAATGTCTAATTAAAATCCATTTCCTCTTTTAAACCAAACACACCATAAGGGTCTGTATTCGCAGAGGATAACTGAAAACATGTAGGCAGACACGTAGTATAACTAGCCACGACAAAATAATATTTTATTTAGATAATTTAGATGTTCAATGAACCATAACATTATTAAACTAACAACAATAATCACCAAGTATAGTATATAACCACATGTGATATAAAATTGATTTGATCACATGACAAATCAAAGCAAAATCTTTTTTCTTAGATTAGTTTTGACCGTTTGAAATCATACGACCAAGAGAAGCAGTCATTAGCTGAATAGGAAAAGGACTAATTTGTTCAAAAAGGAAAAGGAAAAGGAAAAGGACTAAAGGATGAAAGAAGAAATAATAAAGCTAGGAGTTTGTAGAAGTAGTTGAAAGCTTGTGTTTTGTCTCCATGGATAGCAAAATGGGCTACTCGGCCCATTTCAACTTAATTTAGGTTTCAGATTCAATTGGTGGACTTTTATTTTGGCACCTCGTAAATTCAGTACCACACCCCTTTTTTTGTTTATTCCCTAAATATCCCTCATCACCCTTCCCTTCTTCCCTTTCGGTCACTATCTTGTTTAGCGACCGAATCACGACGGTGACAGAAACCCTGATCGCTAAGGTTTTAGCGACCGATATTGTTTTTCACTAATTAGTTGGTCTCACGATTGGGGTAGCCTAGTTTGGTGACTGATATTTGGTCGCTAAATCGGTCGCTAATGTTGGTTACCAATAACCAAATTAGCGACCGTTGTTTTGGTCTCAAAGCATGAAATAATTTTTTTTATTTTAATATTTTTTTTCTGTAACTTAACCCTAGCGACCGAATATTGGGTTGCTAATTAGGTCGCTAAACTAATTTTTTTATTTGAAAATTTATTTAAAACATTAATATTTATTTTTTAATTTTTTTTGCTTCAAAGATCGGCCAATTTACTAATGCAACACATACATATAAAAAAAATACTAAATATATATAAATAATAATCCAAAATGTCATACAGTAATAGTCTAGAAATCCATAAAATGAAAAAAAATCAATCATCATGCGAAGGCTGAAGCGGAGGAACCCAATCATCCTCAATGTCCGTGCAGTCGACATTTGCCATCTCATCGTCCTCTCGAGCAACATCATCAGTGGCATGAGGCGACAAAACTAGAGGAACGACAACAGGCGGCACAACTGCAAATGGAGGCTGGATCCTCATCTGCTCCAACACCATCTGCAGTGTCTGTGAAATAACCAAAGTTAACACAATAGTGGGGGTTGAATTGTGTTTACAAACTTTTTAGGAAACTTTGAAAATTATTTTTGCAGGCACAACAAGTAAAAATAAGACAACAGAAAATTAGACGAGTGACACGTCTAATTTTAAGACAGAACACATAAGCATACAGAGAAAGAGTAAAACTGAGATTGATATTCACAATAATAACTCCTCAAGTTAAAAGCTTAAACAAATACTACTTAAGCAAATTAAAGAGATAAGGAAAGAGGAATATCACTCATGAGTTTTATACTGGTTCACCCCAAAATCCACAGGGCAGCGTCCAGTTTCTTGGCAGCATCAAGTTTCCACTATAACTGATCAGATTAATGTACAAGTATTCTTTTCACACCTAGCCTCTCTAGGCTCACACTCAAACAAGTATTATTTTCCCACCTAGCCTCTTCAGGCACAACACAGTATGGGATAAAGGTTTTGTGTAATTAATACAACTTGCAAATCTTTCAGATAACACTCAGAGTGAAATAAATATGAAGTGTGAAAGATTGTGAATTAATATCAAATGATTGAAGAAGTATTCAATGAAAGAATGAATAAGTTAGTGAAGTGAGTAAATGCTTTTTGCACAGCTTTCTTAATGATATTCAACTTCTTGTCTTCATCTTCATGGTTTGGTCTATATAAAGACTTCAATCAGTTTGATCCGTTAGGCACAACTTCAGAAAGTGTGTTCTTGTATTTGAGTTATGGGACACCATTAATGCCAAAGAGTCGTTCTGTGTAAGTATTAAATGCTTAGGAAAGTTGTGCTTTGATAAGGTAGTCTAAGAGTACACTTTGTTCTGAGCAGCAGTTGTTTCAGAGTTGCAGCAGCATACTTCTTGTACTTACAGCAGAGAGCTTTCCTCTTTCAGTGCAACACTCAGTTCACTTTCCAGAAAGCACTTTTACTTTGTACTAAAACATCTAAAAGGTTACTGCTGTGGTACAAAGATTGCGTGTTTATTCCTTAAATCCTTGAAACAAACGTTCTTTATTCTTTATCCTTGGTGCTATTGTCCAGAGGTCTTCGAGATCCTTAAGGAAGGCATCTAATTTGAATAATGTTGAATTGAACTTCTTTTCTAACAATATGACATTTTAAAAAATGTAGCAGAGTTAGATTTTTAGATGAGTGCTTATGGAGTCCAGATTTAGATGGGTGGAAATGAGCCAAAAACTCAGACGAGTGATGAAGTCGAGTGATCCACAGAGTCTTCTTCAGACATATGCTTCTTGCCACATCATCAAGTATATCAGAATCTTGACTGAACGTTGACTTGGTCTTTGTCTGTGTTGACTGATTTTTAGATGAGTAGTTTTTAGACGAGTCTAAAAACTGTGCTCTACCACAAAGTAGAGGGGTCACAAAATAGACGAGTGACCTTAAGTCTATTTTCTTGCACACTTATCAGACATGTCAGTAATTTCATATGGTTCAATATTACCATACTTAATCTATTTGGAATCATCAAAACTTAGAGAATCTACACATGGAATGTGTCTCAGACTTATGAGGTCTCAACATTCTCCCCTTATTTGATGATGACAAATAAACTTTCTGATTTTATTGAACGTCGGAAAGCAATAATAGATATTTTCAAACAGATATAATTGTTTAGAGTATGTGTTGCGAATTTGGCAAGTATACCGGTTCGTTGCAAGTAATAAAAACACGATAAGCAATGCCGATGTCAAACTCAAGGATTGGGAGACCAATTTA
Source organism: Sophora flavescens (assembly GCA_030762895.1). Lineage (NCBI taxonomy): Eukaryota > Viridiplantae > Streptophyta > Magnoliopsida > Fabales > Fabaceae > Sophora > Sophora flavescens. The sequence goes on from CM061069.1 coordinate 134,562,905, forward strand.
ACCAAATTATCAAGGAAATTCAAAGCATTGACCAAGTCAATAATGGTTTGTTGAGAAGAGAGAGAATTAGATAACAAAAGATATCAAGAACAATTATCTAAAATTGCTAAAAGATAACAACGAGATAAAATTAATGGCTAAGGCTTCTAAGGTTACGAATCCACCTACCCAATCATGTAAGTTACCCAAGTGATTATTCTATTATCCCTAAGTTCAAATTCTTTGCTAATCAGGAACCCTCAATTATCCTAATGTCACTGCCGCTATTCAAAGGAAATACGTAAACATGCAAATTGACAATCTGCTGATCCGAACAACCCACAGTTAGATTGATTAAGTTCTCGGTTCCTTATTGTGATTGCACAGTTTTCCTATTCTATGTCTAGATATATTCAAACAATGTTCTTAATTCAAGTCCGAAGTACGAATCTCCTTCCAGTATCAACACACTAGGCTAGTTAACCAATGGCCATTATAATTAACGCAAGCAAAACAGAATTAAGAAACAAGAAAAAGGAGAAGGGAATAAGAAAACATCACTTGAATTCATTATGCCATCAAAGGTGGCTTCATCGTTCCCTTAGAATAGGGAATTAGTTCCTCATAAACACAGTAACAACGCAAGCAATACAAGAATTCATCCTAGAGGCTAGAAAGAAAGTGTAAAACTCAGCGAGACGCAGCTTCAAGGAAACTAGGATTAGCCGAAAACAACCCCCTTCCTCAAATCTGACCTAAACAAGCTATTTATAATTTTCAGAATCACCGCCTGCTCGCGAGGCAAATACTTAATTTTGGCTCCATCGGATTTTGAATACTCGCGAGGCGAGGACTAACTTGCGGGGCGAGACAGAGAAGTTGCAGATTCCCTGTGTCTGGTTTGCGAGGCGAACCTTTACTCACCAGGCGAGCTTGAATATGTGCAATTCCTGCTCAGTCTGTAGCTTTGGCTCGCGAGGCGAGCGTTGTCTCGTGGGGTGAGACTTACTTCTTTGCCTTTAGCTTGTTTTCTTCAAGTTTCCTTGCTTCCTAGAGCTTCACTTTTAAGCTGAAATATAAAAATAGCATTTTCATGCTTTATTGACTAAAAAATAAACCAAAAATTCCTAAAAACTTTCTAAGAGACTCAAAATGTTTCTTAGGGACAAAAGGAGCCAAATTCAGGTGATTAGCATGGTCAAATCACTCAATTAGCATAAAAACCTTAACCTTTCTAGCCATAAAATTAGATAAGCTAGAGGCTTATTAAGATACCCAAAACTTAAACTTTGCTTGTCCCCAAGCAAACTAAAAATCAAAAAGACTCAAGACAATGTAAGATTCATGGATTCAATCAAATTTAACCGAGCTTCATGCATTTGTTTACAATTTCTTTTTCAACTTGATGTCCCTCCCTCCCATTATTCATTATGGTCACCCCCACACGCATCTACTTTTGATCAAAAGAGAGAAATTCATCATCAAATCAATATTTACTCTAAGCTAGGGATCCAACATTCACACAAAATGGAGATCACAAATTTCAAACAATTGCCTTCCTCACAAAGGTATTTAGTAATTCACTCATTCACTCAATTTGTTTAGGCTATCAATTTCATATTTCAAGGGCACTTTCCATGAATTTGATTTTCATCTAAAACAAAGTTCCCACGAAAACATTCATGCATTGTGAACACCTAATTTTGTTCAGGTATTTTTATCATTTTAATTAACTTTTGTTTAAAATAATAATAATAAATAAATAAATAAATGCAAAGAAAAATAATTTGATTGTTATTGGCCTATTTTGTTTTGTTACAAGATGTCTTTTAGTCCACCATCCAACCCATCTCATCTTGGCCCATTTACTTGATCAGACTTAACCCAATTGTATTTTATGGTTAACATTTTGTGAACCCAAGATCCAAGCCCAATTTAAATGATAATAATAATAAAATATATAAAAAAAATCTGCCAGTATCCTCTTGGTTTCTCACGTACACTATCTGTCTTGTATCCTCCATGTTTTGTTGGTCCTTCCCCTCAACCTTCCTCTTTAACCAACATACACCCAAGCAAATTTTTTTCATATGTAAGAAAGCAACATTCAGATTGGGGGACTCCCAAGGATTGTAACAGCCAAGAACACTTTCCCACAAGGCTCAAGAAATCAGAATCCTTTTATAGTTAAATTTCAGAGCTTGGGAAGGGGGTTTGCCTTGATCAGAGAAGAAGAAATAAAAATGGAATTGAAGGGGACTAGAGCATGGGTTTAACAACTGCAACACTCCAATACATATTCTGGTTCCAATGTCAAAACTGGGGGATTTCACTTCTTTTCCATCTATAAATACTGATAAAAAAATTACAGTGGGAGGAGGAAGAATCAAAATTTTCAGCAGAAAAATCATAGAAAAAAAAGAGAGAACAAAGAACATACAGAGAGCATTTTCCACCATATCAGGCCTATATCATCTTCTCTACTACTCTAAACTACCATTCCATCCAAATCAAAACAAAAACAAACAGAATAAAAAAAATCCAAGAACCTCTGTCCCTTGCTCCGTCACACCTTCATCCACCACTGACCGCCATAACCACCATGGCACAAAGCTGCCACCGCCGATTGCCGTGAACACGCCATCACCGCCACGCCTCCATGTTGATGGATCTGGGCAAGTATACCCAGTCGTGCAAGTAATACGGTGGTGAGACCGGTTATCGTATCCACGGGGATTGGATGTCAATTACCAATTCACAAACTCAGCAACTATCTAGACTATGAAGAGAAAACAAAACAAAGGAATAAAATCTTTTTGTATTTTTGTCGAGCACTTGGAATGCGAAAATGATATGTTGGGACTAGACTTCACCAAACCTCTAGCTCATGTACTACCAGGACTAGATATCTCTCATTCATGTTTCAAATATTAAAATCAATCCACTAGACTACTCAAGCCCCGATTCCTCGGATGACAAGAGCCTAAATCTACTAATAGACCCTAATTCCTTAGGTGGCCTAGATTAATGAATTCGCATTAGGATTAGGGATTACGCGATTACTAGTAAACCAAACTCCATTCCTAGACGCAAGGGTTACTAGGTGATTAAATTCAGTTCCGGTTCTAATACGAATTTCCCAATTGCATATCAAAACACAAATCGAGTCATCGGGGTGCTAGCCACAACAAGCATTAAGCATAGAAAATTAATCACTAATACGAAGGCATGAACACAGAATAATCAGTCAAGGCAAATACATAATGATCAGTTTGATTACATCTAATCCCAAAAAACGGGGATTAGCTACTCATAATTACAGAGAAAGTCAAACCAGAAAAGCAGTAGAGAAAGGAAGAAAGGGAGAACTCCATTGAAGCTTCCCACTGTCGTCACAGCAACCCCCTAACTCAGCTCCCTCCTTAAGTGGCTCCAAAGTCTCTATTTTTTTGGGTGTTTCTGGTCTCCACTAGGGTTCCCAGCTCAGAAAATCCAATCCAGAATCCAGATCCCTCCTTTTTCTGTCAGTTCTGCGCTTTATTTATAGAGAGGCCGCGCGTCACGGCCGTGATGGCCATCACGGTCAGGCCGTGACGCGTTCTGGAGTGGGCGCGCTTTCAAAATTGGATTCTCGCGAGGAGAGATGAAGATTCGCGACGCGAGACTTCAAATTCTAGTCTGTCACGACCGTGATGCCTATCACGGCCAGGCCGTGACAGCCTCTGACTTTTGCCTTCTGCTCTGCTTGATCATGGCCGTGATGACCATCACGGCCAGGCCGTGATGGTCTCTGTTTGACTCATATTCTTCACTTTTCAAGCTCTGTTTCATCCAGGCTCCATCATGGCTGATTTTGATCATTTTTACATTAATTCCTGCAAAACAACACCAAGAAACTGCTTCACCCATTCCAAGGGAAAAACTAACTAAAATCAAATAAAGAATGCCTAATCTATATGAAAAATGCATGCAAAAGTGTACAGAAAACATGATGTAAAATCACACTATCAAATCACCCCAAGCTTATTCAATTGCTTGTCCTCAAGCAATCACTAAGGCCAGAAGATCAATAATAATCAAAACATGGATAGTGAACCAAGAACCCGAGTAAATGATCCAAGTAACAGGCATTTCAAACAATTCAGCAAGAGACAATCAATTCAAGTCCAATTAGAAGCTTAGGTTCCCTAGACTCATATTCTCACTGATTTGGGCACTCTTTCTCACCTGAAGCTCACCCCAAGCTTGTTCTTTTGCTTGGCACTCTTTCTAACCTCACTCAAGTGTTTAGGGGCATAAGACAATTCGCTCCATTTTCCCCAAGGAATGAATTCTACCATAGGCTTGACTATCAACCAAATCTCTACTCTATTAATGAAAACAATTAAGAATCAAGAGGTCTTTACTTTGGTTGTAACGTGGCCATGGGATTTAACGTTAGGTGGGGAAATCAAGAAAAGGACATTTCAAAAGGGCTAAACCAAGTATCAAACATTTCAACACAAGACACCTTCTAAAATACCTTTTTGGGTTTCAATTCACTTTCGCCACCTTTCTTTCTTTTCATTTTCTTTCATTTCTCATTTCTTTTTGTCATCCCCTTCTCTATATATTTTTCTTTTTTCTTTTGTTTTCCTTTTGCTTGGAGAAGGGGAGATTCTTCAACTCAAGAGAAATATTTTTCTGATTCTTTTCATCCCATACTCTTTTCAACTACCTCTTTACCCTTTTGTAATACTTTAGAAGGTATCCTATCAAACATTATTTATCAATAAATTTTTGAGTACCAAGAAAAGTATTTTATTCTTTCAGGCTCAAAATTGGGCAACTAAGGGGTAGCATTTAGTCATTCAAAGCTCGGAAGGCCGGAAAAATACCTAGTGACTCACTCATTTTCAAAAATGTTTTCAAAAATTTCTTAGCTTCAAAACGGTTTCAAGTCAAGTTCTAGAGAAATACAATCCAAGAGGAATAACACTCTAACACCAAGAATGGGGTAGACATAGTTAATACCCCTTTTTGGCTCAAAATCTCACATTTTAGTAGTTCAAGAATCAATGAAAAACACAAATCTATAGAACCATATGCTAATTATCAACTATCCAAGATTATCTCAAGCATTTTTATTTGTAGCCTTATCACAAGAATAACAAATTGGGTTCAACAATTCACTATCTAAATTTAATTGGCACCCAGTTTTCACAATTTGGATGCAAAATCTAAACAAGGGCGATCTAATTGTGTGATCATGCAAACTATGCCTACATGAATGCAACATGAAAAATGCAAATGCAAAATACCCCTACCCCAAGCTTAAGAATTTACATTGTCCCCAATGTAAACAATCAAGTTGGAGAGGGAAGAAAATTGGAACGACTTACCGAGGCGGTAGCGGGTGTTCGCTCTCATTCCAGTCAGAAACTTGTTGGGAAATACTTCACGGCCTGGATGGGTGCTGACTTTGATTTTCCTTGTCCTCTTGCTCTCCCTTCCTTCTTTCCCTAAAATCACTTGGCAATTTTATTAGTAAAAGAAAACTCTTGATCTTCTCAAATTATTCAAGAGTTTAAAAGTCAAAAACAAAAGGAAAAAGGAAAAGAAAAATTGGGTTGCCTCCCAATAAGCGCTTTTTTAACGTCACTAGCTTGACGTCCTAGGATCCTCCTCGCGGATCAAATGGCTTGTGGAGTGGCGATTGTAGCAGCAGTATGACTCTATCCATGGTTCCACCTAGCCATGGTGTGAAAGCACCATTGACCTCTTTAACTACAATAATGCACTCACTTCCTAGCGGGTCAAATGGCATTTTCACCAGGAAGTTTGACAGACAAGTGGAAGGGGATAACTTACTAGTGTCCACACATGCATGCAAGCCAACATATTTATTTAATGCAGTAAATTCAGCAAGCATGGTGGAGGGAGTGCTTTCCAAATGCCCTGCCTTCTCACTTGTTCCTCCCCAAGGGTGCGTGAAAGGTAATTCCCCGTCTTGTGATTCGCTTACCACCACCGCTTCATCTTCAATTTGATCCATCCCCACAGCCATATTTTGCTCAAATTCTGCTTCATGTGGCTCAATGGGAATCATGCATGGTGGTGGAGGTGGTAAATACGAACAGAGGGTTTCCCATTCCTCCTTGGAGCATCTGTATACAACCCTGCCTGTCACACTATCAATTTGTGCTGGGATATCAAAAATTGCCAATTCTGGGCAATCTTCCCAACACCAGTTGTCCTCCCAAGTGTGACTTGAGGCTTCCCCATCAGATGGATAATGATAGTTGTCCATGAATTCCATCCACCTGGCACAACAAAACTCAAAACAAAAAGATCAAATATATATAGAAAATAAAAATTAAAAATGTCTAAATTAGTTGCCTCCTTTGTTACTAATGATATTGGCAAAACAAATCCCCGGCAACGACGCCAAAAACTTGTTGACGGATCTGGGTAAGTATACCCAGTCGTGCAAGTAATACGATGGTGAGACCAATTATCGTATCCTCGGGGATTGGATGTCAATTACCAATTCACAATCTCAGCAACTATCTAAACTATGAAGAGAAAACAAAACAAAGGAATAAAATCTTTTTGTATTTTTGTCGAGCACTTGGAATGCGAAAAGGATATGTTGGGAGTAGACTTCACCAAACCTGTAGCTCATGTACTACCAGGACTAGATACCTCTCATTCATGCTTCAAATATTAAAATCAATCCACTAGACTACTCAAGCCCCGATTCCTCGGATGACAAGAGCCTAAATCCACTAATAGACCCTAATTCCTTAGGTGGCCTAGATTAATGAATTCGCATTAGGATTAGGGATTACGCGATTACTAGTAAACCAAACTCCATTCCTAGACGCAAGGGTTACTAGGTGATTAAATTCAGTTTCGGTTCTAATACGAATTTCCAAATTGCATATCAAAACACAAATCGAGTCATGGGGGTGCTAGCCACAACAAGCATCAAGCATAGAAAATTAATCACTAATACGAAGGCATGGACACAGAATAATCAGTTAAGGCAAATACATAATGATCAGTTTGATTACATCTAATCCCAACAAACGGGGATTAGCTACTCATAATTACAGAGAAAGCCAAACCAGAAAAGCAGTAGAGAAAGGAAGAAAGGGAGAACTCCATTGAAGCTTCCCACTGTCATCACAGCAACCCCCTAACTCACCATTGTCGTCACAGCAACCCCCTAACTCAGCTCCCTCCTTAAGCAGCTCCAAGTCTCTATTTTTTGGGTGTTTCTGGTCTCCACTAGGGTTCCCAGCTCCGAAAAATCCAATCCAGAATCCAGATCCCTCCTTTTTCTGTCAGTTCTGCGCTTTATTTATAGAGAGGCCGCGCGTCACGGTCGTGATGGCCATCACGGCCAGGCCGTGACGCGTTCTAGAGTAGGCGCGCTTTCAAAATTGGATTCTCGCGAGGCGAGATGAAGATTCGCGACGCGAGACTTCAAATTCTAGTCTGTCATGGTCATGATGCCTATCACGCCCAGACCGTGACAGCCTCTGACTTTTGCCTTCTGCTCTCCGCTTGATCATGGTCGTGATGGTCATCACGGCCATGCCGTGATGGTCTCTGTTTGACTCATATTCTTCACTTTTCAAGCTCTGTTTCATCCAGGCTCCATCATGGCTGATTTTGATCATTTTTACATTAATTCCTGCAAAACAACACCAAGAAACCGCTTCACCCATTCCAAGGGAAAAACTAACTAAAATCAAATAAAGAATGCCTAATCTATATGAAAAATGCATGCAAAAGTGTACAGAAAACATGATGTAAAATCACACTATCACTCCACCCCTGTCTATCGCACGAACCACCACTCAGATCTCGCCTCACTCAACATTCGGTCCTTCGTGCCACCACACGCGGATCCGACCGCCGCGCCAGACGTAGCAGCATCGTCACCCACTCCAGAAGCGGATCCGCACACCACCGCTAATGCCGTCACGCTCCGAGTCCAGTCGCGTCCGCCTTGCCACCACCGCATGCCATCATGAAGAGCCTCCCATCTCTGCCCAGCACGCCACCACCACGCCTCGCCGGTCATCCACGTCTCCAAACTCGCCGTGCCATCCGCCCCACACGTACAACTGCCTCCCTTTCTTTTGCTCTCTTTGTTTGGTAACGTTTAAGTCACAAGCCCTTTCAGATCCATTTTGCTTTTTTTATTTTGTTTTTACATTTATTTATTTATTTATTTTATTTTTGCTTATTAATGTATTTGGGCTTCAATGGGTTGAGCTCCTAATTTGGGGATGTGAGTGTGTTTTTTTAATTTTAATTTTTAATTTTTTTACTTTTAATTTGGTAACATTTGGGCTGAGTGGATGTTGGGTCAGTTTTAATTTCAGATGGGCCAATAAGTTTTATCGTGAAAAAAGAAAGGATTAGGAGTCTTGGATTTGGGCTTAAGGTGGATAGCATATCTCACTTTTTATTCCTAAAAAAGTTTTCAACAAAAAAAAAAAGTAAAAATTTTAAAAATTGATTTTTTCAAATCCTGGTTCTAAAAAAAAATATAAAATAAAAATAAAATGAAATCATTTTGAATTTGCGCAATCATTTACGACGTTGATGAACGGTTTTTCGTTCTCAAGTGTTGTAAAAATTGTAAGGATTTATCGTATAGCACTGCTATCTTTAACCCTGTGCAAGAGTGAGTTCTCTCATTTTAGAAATAAAAATGATCTTTTTTTATGTTCTATTTTGACAATGTTTTTTTTTTACAAAAATAAATAAATAAATAAATAAATACTTTTAAGTATCTCTAATAGAATTTTAATAAAAAAAAACCTCTTTTGAATTCATGCAACAATCTTCGACGTTGATATATGAAAATTCATCCTCAAGTGTTGTATGAATTGTAAGGGTTTAACGTATAACATTGCTATCTTGGATCCTGTGCAAGAGTAAATTTATTTTGAAATAAAATCTTTTTTTAACACGGAAAAAATCAAAAAATAAAATCTTTTTTCCAAAAAATAAAATCAACCAACCCATCAAACATTTTCTATAAGAACTACGTGGATTTGAGTTTTCCATCGCACCCGGGAATACGTAGGAGCAGAATCAATCATTCTGTCAAGCCAAAATTTTATTTTCCCTTTTATTGTGTTCACTTTCTTTTTTTAATTTCAAAAAGGGGTAAAAATAAATATTTTCAAAGGTTATTAAAATTATTTTTCACAATTAACTTGAGGTACCGTTTTTAAATGGACGATGTAGGGTGCTAACACCTTCCCTACTCGTAATCGACTCCCGAACTCAAACCTCTCCTTTTTTAAAGACCAGTTTACCTTAAATAAATGGGTTTTCCAAGGTTTTCCCACAATAAAATTTTGGTGGCAACTCCTCTTTTTTTTTTTTACCTATTTTTTTTTGCGGCACCCGGAAGGGACGGTCGCGACAGTGATGAGTGTGATTTCACATCATCTTTGTCTATCATTTTGCATGCATTTTTTATGTAGTTTAGGCATTTTTAATTAGATTTTAGGTTAATTTTCCTTTGGAATGGGTAAGGCGGTTTTCGTGGTGTTGTTTTGCAGATATCAAGGGTAAAATGCTCAAGATCAACCATGATGGAGTTTGGATGAAGATGGATCTTTAAAAGTGAAGAAAATGAGCCAAACAGAGCCCATCACGGCCTAGCCGTGATGCCCATCACGGACATGATCGAGCAAAACTAAAAAGGAAGAAAGGCTGAAGTCAGAATCTGTCACGGCCTGGCCGTGATAGCCATCACGGCCGTGATCCAAAACCACCACAAGTCAGAGCACATCACGACCTAGCCGTGATGAAGATCACGGGCCATGAAAAGGGAGCTCGCGACGCGAAAGAGGACTCACCATGCGAAAGTCCTGAATTTTCCAGAATTGCCAGAAACAAAGACCGTCACGGCCTGGCCGTGATGGCTATCACGGCCGTGACGCGCATTACTTGGACCTGAAGAAACCGAATTGGATCAGAATTTGAGTTGGATTGGGATTCTAACTTCCCACGTCTATAAATAAGGACCAGGCAGAGGCAGAAGGGCATCATCCATCATATCCATCCAACAACACACATCCACATAGACTTAGGCTACATTTTAGGATCTTCTTATTCTTCCTCCTCTCTTCTCTGATTTTTTTACTTTCATGATGTTGTCAACCAAGCTTGTCATCTCCATGGCAAGACTTGAGTAGTAGCTTAGTTTCTAGGGATTGGGGCTCTGCCCAAGTTTTGTTTACGATGTTGAATTTGATGTAATATCTTTGTAATTACGATTTTGCTTTAGATCTGATTTCTAGTGTGTTAATCACTCGTAAATTCGGCAACCGCTTATTTGCGTGACGTAGACGTTCTAAGGAGGAACCTAGCGGTGAACTTAGGATTTCTAGGGTGTTTCACTCGTAAAGCCGGCGCCGCTTATCTGCGAGGTGTGGATATTCTAAGGAGGAACCTAGCGGTGAACTTAGGTTATTTGCATGGCTTAGACATTCTAAGGAGGAACCTAGCGGTGAACTTAGGTGTCGGATCTATAGAAGTCAGACTTGGGACTGAAATCACGAGAGTTAGAAGCCGTCCTCGAGGAGCAACGAGTTGTCACGGGGCATAAAGGGTCCAATCTGGGATCGACTACCACGAGTAGGAGTCGGGTCAATTGGGCACGGCTTTTGTAACCCGAGAGGGAGCTTAAGCTATCAGAGGATAAACTCGCATTCAAGGCAATTTCGCTAATCATCAAGGGTAATCGACTTAACAACGTAAACGATCTTATTGGTAACCTAAATCCCTAGGAATCCATTTAGATCAAAACCCCAAAAAGATTTGTTTTCTGTTTTAATTGTTTTCTGCTCATCTATCTTTTAATTTCAAATTCAAAACCCTTTTCACTCAAAATATAAAAATCCTTTTTACACAGTCCAGATTCACTCAATTCGAAATTAATTGCGATTCGGGAACACAGTCTCTGTGGGATCGATATCTTTTATTACTTGGCGACAGTCCGGTACACTTGCCGGAAACGCAAGCGCACGCCTCGCACGCGCCCCGCGCCAAAAACTTGACAGCGCGGGGCGTGCGCGAGGCGTGCGCTTGCGTTTCCGGCAAGTGTACCGGACTGTCGCCAAGTAATAAAAGATATCGATCCCACAGAGACTGTGTTCCCGAATCGCAATTAATTTCGAATTGAGTGAATCTGGACTGTGTAAAAAGGATTTTTATATTTTGAGTGAAAAGGGTTTTGAATTTGAAATTAAAAGATAGATGAGCAGAAAACAATTAAAACAGAAAACAAATCTTTTTGGGGTTTTGATCTAAATGGATTCCTAGGGATTTAGGTTACCAATAAGATCGTTTACGTTGTTAAGTCGATTACCCTTGATGATTAGCGAAATTGCCTTGAAGGCGAGTTTATCCTCTGATAGCTTAAGCTCCCTCTCGGGTTACAAAAGCCGTGCCCAATTGACCCGACTCCTACTACGTGGTAGTCGATCCCAGATTGACCCTTTGCATTCCGTGACAACTCGTTGCTCCTCGAGGGACGGCTTCTAACTCGTGATTTCAGTCCCAAGTCTGACTTCTATAGATCCGACACCTAAGTTCACCGCTAGGTTCCTCCTTAGAATGTCTAAGCCATGCAAATAACCTAAGTTCACCGCTAGGTTCCTCCTTAGAATATCCACACCTCGCAGATAAGCGGCCGCCGGGCTTTACGAGTGAAACACCCTAGAAATCCTAAGTTCACCGCTAGGTTCCTCCTTAGAACGTCTACGTCACGCAAATAAGCGGTTGCCGAATTTACGAGTGATTAACACACTAGAAATCAGATCTAAAGCAAAATCGTAATTACAAAGATATTACATCAAATTCAACATCGTAAACAAAACTTGGGCAGAGCCCCAATCCCTAGAAACTAAGCTACTACTCAAGTCTTGCCATGGAGATGACAAGCTTGGTTGACAACATCATGAAAGTAAAAAAATCAGAGAAGAGAGGAGGAAGAATAAGAAGATCCTAAAATGTAGCCTAAGTCTATGTGGATGTGTGTTGTTGGATGGATATGATGGATGATGCCCTTCTGCCTCTGCCTGGTCCTTATTTATAGACGTGGGAAGTTAGAATCCCAATCCAACTCAAATTCTGATCCAATTCGGTTTCTTCAGGTCCAAGTAATGCGCGTCACAGCCATGATGGCCATCACGGCCAAGCCGTGACGGTCTCTGTTTCTGGCAATTCTGGAAAATTCAGGACTTTCGCGTGGCGAGTCCTCTTTCGCGTCACGAGCTCCCTTTTCATGGCCCGTGATCTTCATCACGGCTAGGTCGTGATGTGCTCTGACTTGTGGTGGTTTTGGATCACGACCGTGATGGCTATCACGGCCAGGCCGTGACAGATTCTGACTTCAGCCTTTCTTCCTTTTTAGTTTTGCTCGATCATGGCCGTGATGGGCATCACGGCTAGGCCGTGATGGGCATCACGGCTAGGCCGTGATGGGCTCTGTTTGACTCATTTTCTTCACTTTTAAAGCTCCATCTTCATCCAAACTCCATCATGGTTGATCTTGAGCATTTTACCCTTGATATCTGCAAAACAACACCACGAAAACCGCCTTACCCATTCCAAAGGAAAATTAGCCTAAAATCTAATTAAAAATGCCTAAACTACATGAAAAATGCATGCAAAATGATAGACAAATATGATGTGAAATCACACTCATCAAATCACCCCAAGCTTAAAACTTTGCTTGTCCTCAAGTAATTACTCAGGCCATAAGATAAATCAATTAAAACATGGATAGTGAACCAAGAACCCTAGAAGCTAATCCAAGTGACAGGCATATTTAATAAGCACTCAAGAGATAATCAAGTTAAAGTCCAATTAGAAGCTTAGGTTCTTCAAGTTCATATTCTCATTGATTTGGGAACTCATCTCACCTCACTCAAGTGTTTTAGGGTATATGACAATTCACTCCATTTCCTCAAGGAAAGTATTCTACCATAGGCTTGACTATTAACCAAATCTCTACTTTATTAATGAAAACACATAAGAATCAAGAGGTCTTTTACTTTGGTTGTAATGGGGCCATTGGATTTATTGTTAGGTGGGAAAATCAAGGAAAAGGCTAGACAAATCATCAAACATTGCAAAGCATGACACCTTCTAAAATACCTTTTAGGGGCTTTGATTCACTTCTCCACCCTTTTTTTTTTCTTTTCTTTTTTTTTATTTTCATTTCTCACTTTCTTTTGTCATCCCCTTCTCCATTTTTTTGTGTTTATTTCATTTTTATTTGTTTGGAGAAGGGGAGATTTATAACTCAAGAGAAATTATTTTCTAGCTTTTTCATCCCATACTTTTTCAAACTACCATTTACCCTTTTTGTAATACTTTAAAAGGTGCCATACCAAGCATTATTCATCAAAGTAATTCAAGGTACCAAGAAAAGTATTTTATTTCTTTTAGGCTCAAAGTCGGGTAACTAAGGGGTAGCATTTAATCAATCAAAGCTCAGAAGGCCGGAAAAATACTTAGTGCCTCAATCATTTTCAAAAGTGTTTTAAAAAATTTTTAAGTTTCAAAACGGTTTCAAGTCAAGTTCTAGAAAATACAGTCCAAGAGTAATTACAACACTCTATCACAAGAAATGGAGTAGATTTAGTGAGTACCCCTATTTGGCTCAAAATCTTACATGTAGTAGTTCAAAAATCAGTGAGGTACACAAACCTAAGGAACCACGTGCTAATTATCAACCATCAAAAGATTATCTCAAGAATTTTTATTTTTAGCCATGTCACAAGAATAAATAAAAAATTGGGTTCAAAAATTCACTATCTCAATTCATTTGGCACCAAGTTCTCACAATTGGATGCATATTCTAAGTGAGGGGCAATCTAGAGAATGTGATCATACCAAACTATGCCTATGTGAATGCAATATGAATGCAACAATGCAAATGCAAAAATACCCCCACCCCAAGCTTGATTACTTACATTGTCTCCAATGTAAATAATCAAGTCGGAGAGAGGAGAAAAATGGAACAACTTACCGAGTCGGTAGCGGGTGTTGGCTCACATTCCAGTCAAAACTTGGGTGGAAATTTCATCACGGCCGTGAGTCTCATCACGGGCAGGCCGTGATCGTTTCTGTCCTCAGGAGTTAACCTGTAACGGTCGTGATATACATCACGGCTAGGCCGTGATGCTCTCTGATCTTGGCATCCTACTCATCACGCCCGTGATGTGTATCACGGCTAGGCCGTGATCCTTTCTGTGCTCTTGTTTAGTTCATCACGGCCGTGACCACTGTCACGGCCAGGGCGTGATGGCTTCTGACTTTATTTTTTTCTCTGCTCTTCTTCCCTTCTCAACCTGAAAACACTAGACAAACCTATTAATTATAATTTTTGCCTCTTGATCTTCTCAAATTATTCAAGAGGTTAATTCAAAACAAAAGGAAAAGGGAAAGAAAAACTTGGGTTGCCTCCCAAGAAGCGCTTATTTATGGTCTTAAGCTTGACCATACTTCCTTCAGTTAACCGGGGTCGGCTGGGCGTAGATGTGCCGGAACACTTCTCTTCCGTGGAGCTCCTTCAAATAGCCGATTCTGCTCATACGGCCAATCGCGCTTCCGCTTCGCTCTTTTCATTTGGAGCTTCCTAGCCTTCCTTCCTCCCGGCAGAAGTTTTGTTTCCGCATGGTCAGCAACTCCAACTTTATCACCACTAGGTGTATCTTCATCCATGCATATCTTTGGAGTCACTTCCATGCTAAGTTCCTTCTCTACCGCTGGAGACGTTATATCAATTCTGCACGCATGGCTCTCAAAAGGAGGGTTGTTATAAGAGTTAGTCAACTGAAAATTTACCCTACCTTCCTCTACATTTAGAGAGAGTTTACCATTCCTTACGTCTATTACTGCTCCAGCGGTGGCCAAGAATGGCCTTCCTAAAATGATGGGGAATTCAGAATCCCCTTTCATGTCCAATACCAGGAAGTCGGCCGGGATGAAGAATTTCCCTACCTTTACAGGAACATTCTCTAGTATGCCTAGAGGAGTCCTAGTTGAGCCATCCGCAAATTGTAAGGAGAATTTGAATGGTCTCAACTTCTTGATTTCCAACCTTTCCATGATAGTGAGGGGCATCAAGCTCGCACTAGCCCCTAAGTCACACAAGGCTTGGTCTATTTGCACTTTTTCAATCGAGCAAACGATAGAGAAACTACCTGGGTCTTTCAGTTTAGGAGGCATATTAGATTTTTTCATGACATTTGGCTCCTCAGTTAAGCTCTTAGTTTCTACTTCCACTTGCTTTCTCTTGACCAACCTTTGTGGGAAAGGTATCGGGGGTTGGTACGGTGGTGGAGGGACATACTTTGGTTCTGGCTCTTCCTTTTCGCTCGTGTCCTCCTCTGGTTCCACGTCCTATTCCCCCACCCCAAGCTTATCATCCCTTAAGTGTACGACATTACAATGCTCATTGGGATTTGCTTCGGGTTGCCCCGGGAATGTACCCTTAGGCCTCGAGTACGTGCTGGCTTGTTGGGCAATTTGGGTTTCCAGCATCTTGTTATGAGTTGCTAAGTTGTCTACCTTAGATGCTAGCTCCTTTATTGCTTCACTCACTGCCCTTCCTTGTTGTCTAAACTCCTCATTCTGTTTTGTCTGAGTTTCAACAAAACTTTCAAATAAAGTCTCGAGTTTAGATCTTTGTACCTGAGGATACCCCGGTTCTGCTCTCTTATTACCTTGACCCTCTTGGAACTCATGGTTGAGCGTGTTGCTGTAGTTTCCGTAAGAGAGGTAAGGGTTGTTCTTCCTTTGGTTGTAGGGATTTGGGGGAGCATAGTTGGGCAGCTTCGGATTCGTGTCGTAGAAGTTGTGACAAGAGTTCACTTGTTCACCCAAAGCGTCGGATCCATGAGCGATACCACGTGGGCATTCCATCATGTCCTGTCCCTGCGTTCCACAAATATACAAACAAGGTTAGTAGCACCTAATGCACTCACATTAGCTCTTTCAAGCCGATCAAAACGTTTATTAAGTGAGTCTATCTTTGACATAATAAGATCTGTGCTATTTACCTCAAACTTACCCCCCGAAATCTTGTTCGGGTTATTACCTCTTTCGGATCCCCACTGGTGGTAGTTGGTGGCGACATTCTCGATGATGTTGAATGCCTCAGTGAGAGGCCTATTCATAAATGCTCCACCCGCTGCAGAATCTAGTGACACCTTCGAAGAGTAATCCAATCCGTTATAGAAGGTGTGCACTAATAGCCACCTCTCGAGTCCGTGATGTGGGCACGACTCCAGCAGTCCCTTGTAGCAATCCCAAGCTTCTGATAATGATTCTCCGTCTTTCTGGAAGAAGCCGGTGATCTGGGTTCTTATGTAGGCCGTCTTGGATGGAGGGAAGAATTTCTCCAGGAACGCTTGCTCCAGTTGGTCCCAAGTAGACAAGGTGTTAGCGGGGATTTGCTTCAGCCAAGCCTTCGCTTTTCCAGTGAGATATGAGGGGAACAATCTCAAACGCACAACATCGATCGAGGCTCCATTAATCCTGATTGCATCGGTGAACTCCAAGAATGTTTCTATATGGTCAGTAGGGTCCTCCGAAGGCAATCCTCCGAATTGATGTTGCCTAATCATGTTGATTAGCATGGGCGGTATGGTATAGTTTTCCGCCTCGATCTCTGGCCTAGCAATCCCAGTTCGCAAGCCTCTCGCATTTGGGGTTGCGTAGTCCTTCAAAGGTTTCGTATCCGGGAGATTCGCCATGAGTGGAATGGGAATCGACCTTTCTCCCTCTCTTTGTAGTCGCCTACGTCTATGGAAGGTTCTCTCGATCTCCGGATCAACTTCACCAAGGCTCCCAAGACTTAGGGATCTTTGCATAAAACACACAGAGAGATGGATACAATTGAAGGAAAGATATATTTTTGATTGATTTTTTTTTATCAGAAATAAAAATCAAATAAAAAGAGAAAGGTCTAGAAAAATCAATTTAAAAACTAAATTGAAATTCGAAAAGGCACAGTCCCCGGCAACGGCGCCAAAAACTTGACAGTCCGGTACACTTGCCGGAAACGCAAGCGCACGCCTCGCGCGCGCCCCGCACTGTCAGACAGCTGGCGACTCCCCTGGGGAGTTTGAGAGTCAGGCCTATCATAGTTGTTTGTGCAATTTCTTTTAATAGCTTTAAAAGTATTAACTTTACCCTTTTTGTTTATTTCCGTACATAGTTTTATCTATTCTTATAAATGTCTTTGTATATTCTTTCAACCCTATGGTAGAAAACTCTTTTAAATGTTGACTGTTCTTTTGCAGGTTTGGGGATAGTTTTTTTTAAGCTTTTGTGCAGGTTTGCTTGCTCCCAGCACACACATCATCATCATATATTCACACACTTTTGGGCTCTATACCGAGTCTTGGAATGCCATAAGATTAGAAGGGGCTTCAGTGATGTTATTGTGATGCTTGCTTGCTCCCAGCACACACATCATCATCACATATTCACACACTTTTGGGATCTATACCTGAGTCTTGGAATGCCATAAGATTAGAAGGGGCTTCAGTGATGTTATTGTGATGCTTTTGGGTCCCTGACAGACATTGATTCTCCCGCTCGGATTGCTACCGGTACATGGACTGCCATATTGTGACTTATTGGTCCTTGTGGTGAGGTTCATGGATTCGGGTCCTCATCTTTTTAGACGAGGGTAATCCGGGGACCATATGTTTAGGGGTCTAGATCTATATAGGACAAAAAGGGGCGTATTGCACCTTTTTCTGCAACATGAATAATCACATTTATATCTCATGCATCATAATGATTTTCTGCATGCTAGCACAAACGCCTTAATATGCCATTCATTCATGCATCCTGTTACACTCATTATTATTCATTGTATGCTCGTGCATGTAGTACTTTAAGTCATGCATTGTTAATACGTCATTCATGCATCTTGTTACACTCTCATGCATAAGTAAATTTGCTTTCCAAATGTTATTAATAAAGTAAAATTTCCCTCCACAGATAATTTGGTTTGAGATAACATCTTTGATTACAAGAGATGGAAAAATTCAGACACACTAGCAGTGCTCCCACCACCAAGAGCTCCAGGGTGATATTGAACTCATTAGAGAATCTGAAAGAGTTGAGCCAGTCTTTGCCTCAAGAACGTCGAAGAAGCTTCGCCAAGAAGTATGGTGGGATCTTGGACCTAATTTTCATACCGGTTGAGACTGCTCCTTTGAGTTCTTTGTGTCAGTATTGGAACCCCCATCTCAGATGTTTTGAATTGCCAAACATGGGCATTACTCCCCCCATTGAAGAATATGCTTTCCTGTTAAGGTTGCCAATGCATAAAAAACCCGTCGTGTACTTTCACTTGGGGCAATACTTGACTACTGCAAGCATAGCAGGGTTACTAGGGCTTCTTGAAAATGATGTGAATTTGACCGGGCACTCAAACTCGCGAGGGTTGACCTGAACTCTTCTTCAAAATCATTTGAAGAAATTAATGGATCGGCAAGATTGGGAAACCTTTGAGAGGGTATTGGCACTAACAATATATGGGTTGGTTCTATTTCCATAAGCGCTAGACATGATAGATCAAGCGGCGATGGATGTATTCTTCACAGTAAAAAGGAAGAAAAACCCAGTGCCGACAGTGTTAGCTGAAATGCTTTTGACTCTAGAATTTTGCCAGCGACATCCAAAAGGGAAGCTCCGATGTTGTGCACAGTTGCTCTATGTGTGGCCCATGACTCACATGTATGCAAAAGGTTATATCCACCATTCAGATCCACTAAGAGGCTTCCATAACATCCCTATAGGACAGCTAAATGAAGAGGAATGGAAGAACGAGTTTGACAAAGTGGAAATGGACTCTTTTAGGTGGGTATGCCCATGGTACGAAGGTCAGCAGGGGTAAGATATCATTTATAGTTGTGGGTACTATCCCAATGTTCCTTTGATAGGCCCAAGAGGATGCATATCCTACACACCTACCATAGTCTTACGACAACTTTGTTGGACGCAAACCGCGCCAAGAGACGAACAACTCGGCTGATGCTATTCCCGGTACGAGGATGGAGAGAATACCAAGTTGTTGACAAAAGCAGTTAGAAATACATGGAAAGATGTGAAGATGGAAGGGAGAGCCCAATTGGGTCGACCGATCCTAATCATTGTCTCAGAATATGAAGCATGGAGAAAATCAAGGAAAGGTCCCGTCAACATTCCTGCAGAAAGCACGAAAGATAAAGATTACTCCCCTTTGGTAACTCAAATGGCAGAACAACTAAAAGTTGTAGAAGCACAAATGAAGGAAATGGAACAACAAAAGCAAGATGCCGAGTTGAAAATAGCCATTGGACAGAAGCGTTGTGAGAAGTTATCAAAGGAAAATGAACACTTAAAAGATTTGTGTGCAGATATCTCCACAACCTCAAGAGTCTAGAAGAATATAGACAATGTCTCACCAAGCATCATGGCTAAGATCTAGAATCTTGAAAGTATTGTCCTTGACAGCGGAGAGGCATCAGCTAAGAAAAGAAAAACGTCAGTTAGAAGAAGAAGTCATCCAACAAGAAGGTATGAGAAAGTCATTGGAGGCGGATGTTGATTGACAAAGGGGAGTCAATAGCAACTTACAGAAGCAAATTTGTGCACAAAGTAGGATGACTGGTGAATTAGTACAAAAGTTTAAAGAATTGAATATCCTAATGGTCAAAATCAAGAAGCTGTGCGATTTAGGGTGGACCTCGGCAAAGCATTATCATGATCAAGTGAGCGAGGGATAGATATTGACATATGAAAAAAAATATGTGAGCATGAGTTTGGAGCTAAGCCATTGGGTTCCGAATTTTGTCCGAAGCTTTGAGAAGGCAGAACAAGAAATCTATACAGACCCTATGCTTCATCTCCAGTCTGAACTGGACGATTTTATGCAAATGTGTGGAGGGTTTGCTCGAGGCCTAAAAAGAAAGAGACCTCAGCTGTTGACTTTAGGATGAAATGTTGAAACTTGTGATTTGACAATGATGTAATCCCAATCTATGTATTACTTTGAGGAGCTTTTAATGAAATCTGTTCTTGCCTCTGTGATTCCTTCACACCCCAACTCTTACAGTTGATTTGCGACGACACATATCGTGGAGCATGGTCTCCCTTTAGTATGTTGTCAACTACATCTTTGCCTTATAGGATTCTCCCTTCTGCGCAAAGGGTAGGTCGGGATGTCTCAATTCAGAATTCACATTGCTAGTATGTTTAAGACAACATCTATTGTGGAGATATGTTTTTCCCCTAGATTTGTTGTCAACCCCATTTCATCTTATGAGCACAATGCTCTCTGTGTGGGATGGAGGGACCATCTCTTGTCAGTCACAAGGTGTTAACTCAAAAAATTAAAATTAAAATAAATAATAACTCCAAAGGTGGTTTTCACTAAAGCTTTTACTTTTTTTTTGTCATGTTCTTACTTTATTGTTTTGATTAAAACAGTGTGACTCTTTTGAACAATTGCTCCAAGATACCCTTATCGCACTCGATCACAGGCAAGAGTCATGGCGGATGAACTAGAAGAAGTCCAGGAGATCAAGGATGAAGTCAATCAAATCAAGGATCAGATGACTAAGATGATGGAAATCCTACAAGCAATGCAGAAGGAAAAGAACACGGAGGAGAACCCTCCAGCCTCGAACGAAGGACATCCAGTCACACCTCTCATCCCGCCCCATTTTGCTCAAATTCCTATTCAAGACTTCAACCAACTAGGGGCCATGATGCCCCTCACTGTTTATCCAAGCAACCAAACTCATCTTTCATTTGACCCGAACAATCCCCCATACGGTTTGCCTCGTGGATTTGTGCCATCAACAACCCCCAGCCCACAAGATGGCATTCAAAACTCCGAACATATCACTCAGACATAAACCCCCACCAATGTTGTCGAAATACCGCAAACACAAAATGTCAACCCTACAGATGGTAACACCCCGATAGTGACACCATCTGTCAATCCAAAGCCCCCACAATACACCCTACATTATGGACCCCAGGGGGCTCAAAAGATGCCAAACTTCGGTTCCTCCTTCACGCCTTATTCATTTCCCCATAATATGTACGGTGAGACTCCCGTGAATCAGTCGGGAGGGAATTCCCAATCTAAAGAAAAGTTGGAAGTGCTAGAGGAAAGATTGCGGGCCATTAACGGGGTAAATAGTTATGGTCTTCGGGATGCTTCATAACTTTTTCTGGTGCCAAACGTTATAATTCCGCCGAAATTTAAGGTGGCCGATTTGGACAAATATCGGGGAACCACTTGTCCCAAAAACCATTTGACCATGTATGTTAGGAAAATGGCATCA
Organism: Sophora flavescens; assembly: GCA_030762895.1. Taxonomy (NCBI): domain Eukaryota; kingdom Viridiplantae; phylum Streptophyta; class Magnoliopsida; order Fabales; family Fabaceae; genus Sophora; species Sophora flavescens. The sequence continues at coordinate 134,584,270 of CM061069.1, forward strand.
TACGCCCAAGATGATAAGCTCTTTATTCACTTCTTCCAAGACAGTTTAGCTGGGGCAGCTTCAAATTGGTACACACATCTCGAGCGGGCACACATCCGATCCTTCAAAGATCTAGCAGATGCATTCATGAAACAATACAAGTACAATATTGGCATGGCTCCCGATAGGATGAAACTCCAAAATATGTCAAAAGGGGATATAGAGACTTTTAAAGAGTATGCATAACGATGGAGGGAACTGGCTGCTCAGGTGGAGCCTCCTTTAGCCAAGAAAGAAATCGTAGCAATGTTCATTGATACACTCCAGTCGCCCTTCTATGATATGATGATTGGGAGTGTGTCATCGAACTTTTCTAACATGGTCATCATCGGTGAGAGAATTGAAAGTGGAATGAGGAATGGCAAGATCACCGAGACTGTAGTAGGGAACGGCCCAAAGAAAGTCACCGTTTGTGAAAAAGAAAGAAGGAGAAGCACATGCAGTAACCTTTGAACAAAAGAAACCAAACCAATATAGACCAAAACAAACACCTGCCTGCCAAGCCCAATACGCCCCATATTATCAACCACCTCCATATCACCAAGCCAACCAGCCATACATCGCTGCCACCTCACAATTTTCAAATCCTCGACCACACCATTTGATGACACCTTATCGACCATTACACCCTTCTCAGCCTTAAACACACCCTACCATGCCACCTCAGTTTGTTCAACCCCTAAACCCAAACACAAGCCAAACTAGACCACCGTATAACTCAGAAAGAAAGCCAGTGTGTTTCGACCCGATACCCATGACCTACACTGAACTATTTCGCCAACTTGTGAGCAGATCCGTGCTAACTCCTATCCCGACAAGACCAATAGACCCTCCTTATCCAAAGTGGTATGACCCAAATGCTCAATGCGAGTATCACGATGGGGCCACAGGACATTCCACAGAAAATTGCAAGGCGTTGAAGTTTAAGGTGCAAGATCTAATCAATGCCAAATGGTTGAGCTTTCATAAAGATGCTCCAAATATGACACAAGATCCTATGCCGAATCATGGGGGTTCTGGAGTCAATGCCATTGAAAGCTTCTTAGAACATACCCTCAAGAGTCAAGTGGTCGATGTTAGAACTCCTATGAGAATTATTTTCAGAGAGATGTGCCAATGCGGATTGATCCAAATCCCGATTATTGAAGAAATGGTTCTCGACGGAGTAATACAATGTGACTTTGACGGGGATATAGGGCATTCAATTGAAGACTGTGCAGAATTTCAGCAGGTTGTGCAGAAGTTAATAGACATGAAGATTATCCTAATTGGTTGTGAATCCAATGAGTGTGGCATTAACATGGTTGCTGAATCTACAAATTCAACTCCGGTTAAGATAACTCCTTTTAATGTTGTGGTTAATCCTCAACCAGTTCTGAGCAGGTCGCTCAAAACCAGTGGTGATATACTATACCGATAAAGAACCGTTGCGGTTTCGAGTGGGTCAACACCAATTGTCATCTGGGTCCTAGGTCCTTTCCCATACAAGGACACCAAAGCGATGGCTGGAAATATGATATGCAGGTTCAACCAAATCCTTCCAATGGGACCACCGTGGTTACCAACATTTTGGGGATTGGTGGAATGACTAGGAGTGGCCGCGTTTATACCCCGGAGGCACTGCAAAGGAAGGAAATAGAAAATGAAGGAAAATATTGCAAAAGGAAAGAGAAGGTGGAAGGAACTCCGGTTGAAAAGGAAGCAAGAGGGGGTGAGAATAAAAAGGAGGTATCTGATGAAGAGGTCGACGAATTCTTGAAATTCATCAAGCAAAGTGAATACAGGGTTGTGGATCAGTGGAATTGAACTCCGGCTCGGATATCTCTTTTGTCTCTGTTGATGAACTCCGAGCCACATAGGAGAGTACTGATGAAGGTGTTGAATCAAGCTCATGTCTCCAATGACATCACAGTTGATAAGCTCAATAACATTGTGGGTAACATAGTCGCTGATAATTATATCAATTTCACCGATGATGAAATACCAGCTGAAGGTATGGGACACAACAAGGCATTGCAAATTTCTGTGAAGTGTCGAGATCATATCATGGCTAGGGCTCTCATTGATAATGGCTCTTCTTTGAATGTAAGAGATTTTGATGGCACGTGAAGGGAATTCATGGGAGAAATTGAATTGCCCATTCAGATTGGCCCTCGAACCTTTGAAGTACTCTTCCAAGTAATGGACATCACACCAACTTACAATTGTCTCCTAGGACGACCATGGATCCATTTGTTTGGAGCTGTACCTTGCACATTGCACCAGAAGGTGAAGTTCATTGCTGATAGTAAGTTGATAATTGTTTCTGGAGAGGAGGATATGTTAGTAAGTAAGCCATCAACAACCCCTTACATTGAAGCTGCCGAGGAAGCTCTCGAGACTGCCTTCCAATCACTTGAAATTGCCAATGTCACTTATGTTGGGGATAGTGCTCCACTATTGAAACCTCGGTCATCTAAAGCGTCCATCATGATGGCCAAGGTTATGCTCGAAGGAGGATACCAACCTGGAAGCGGTTTGGGGAAGAATAACAAGGTGTTGCTGACATCCTCATGCTCACGGAGAACAAGGACAGGTTTGGGTTGGGATACAAACCCACCAAGGCCGACAAGATCAGGGTTATAGAAGAGAAGAAAAGACCAAGCAGAAGCTATTGAAGATGATTATCCCGCCGATCATGGTATCAATCTGGTGTATCCATGCTCTCCGGATACAGAGCTCAACAATTGGGAGATCATTGAGTTCCCCAGGACCATAGAGTCTTTTTCAAAGTAATTCTGTAATGCTTATCCTTTAGCTCTGCCCAAGGCTTTAGGAAATTTGTTGTAATGGGCTTACTTGTTTCTGTTTCAGTATGACCTATCAATAAATGCATGCATTCAGTATCTTTGTGTTGTTATATCTTTTATTTTTTACTTTTGTTTTTGTTCACCATTCCTCACCAATAAATACAGTCTCTCGTCTTTAACCTTTATTCATTCATATTTCCCTGATAACTACCAAAATGCAGATCTAAAGGGGACTCTCTTGAAAATGACAGTGTTAGTAACTCAAGCCATACAATTTTGACTATCCCGTTGATCATGCTGAGGAGGTTTTGATGATGACGGGGAAGTTCCCCCTGAACTATTGAGATTGGTAGAACAAGAAGCCAGGGAAATTCGACCCCATGAAGAGCCGAGTGAACTAATCAATTTGGGAACTGAAGATGATAAAAAAGAAGTCAAGATTGGCATTTCCCTGAAAGAAAAGGAGCGAAGTAGGTTGACCAAGTTGTTGAGGGATTATAAAGATGTTTTCGCATGGTCATACCAAGACATGCCAGGGTTAGACCCTAGTGTAGCAGAACACAAGCTACCATTAAAGCCGGAGTGTCCTCCAGTAAAACAGAAGCTACGAATGATGAAAACGGAAATGTCCTTAAAGATCAAGGATGAGGTCAAGAAGCAACTGGATGCAGGTTTCCTAAAAGTTGTAAAGTACCCTCAATGGGTTTCCAATATTGTTCCTGTTCCTAAGAAAGATGGAAAGGTTCGGATGTGTGTTGACTATCGAGATCTGAATAGAGCTAGCCCAAAAGATGACTTTCCTCTGCCACACATTGATGTTCTTGTAGACAATACTGCTCAACATGCATTATTCTCTTTCATGGATGGATTCTCGGGATATAATCAGATCAAGATGGCTCCCGAAGATATGGAGAAGAACACATTTGCCACCTTATGGGGAAACTTTCGCTACAAGGTTATGCCCTTTGACTTGAAAAATGCTGGAGCAACATATCAGCGAGCTATAGTGGCTTTGTTCCATGACATGATGCACAAGGAGATATAAGTTTATGTAGATGATATGATCGCCAAGTCCAGATCTGAAAATGAACATGTTGATAATCTGCAGAAACTTTTTGAGCGGTTAAGGAAGTTTAAGCTCTGATTGAACCAAATGCACTTTTGGGGTGAAATCAGGCAAGCTTATGGGTTTCATAGTTAGTCAAATAGGAATAGAGGTTGATCCCAAAAAAGTTTGAGCAATCATCGATATGCCAGCACCTCGAACAGAGAAAGAAGTTCATGGGTTTTTAGGAAGATTGAACTACATTGCCATATTCATCTCCCAATTAACATTGACATGTGAACCAATCTTTAAACTGCTGCACAAAAATCAGAAAGTAACATGGAATGAAGATTGTCAAAAAGCTTTTGAGAAGATCAAACCGTACCTACAAGAGCCTCCAGTTTTGGTTCCCCCGGTGCCAAGAAGACATCTCATCATGTATTTGACTGTGATAGATGAATCTATGGGTTGTGTACTGGGGCAGCATGATGAGTCGGGAAGAAAGGACCATGCCATCTATTATCTAAGTAAGAAGTTCACCAGTTGTGAAGCCAACTACTCACTGCTAGAATGCACTTGCTGTGCTTTGGCATGGGCGACTCGCCATTTGAGGCATTACATGTTGCATTATACTACCTGGTTGGTGTCCAAAATGGATCCAATCAAGTATATCTTTGTTAATCCTGCTCTGATTGGAAGAATTGTTCGTTGGCAAGTCCTGCTATCAGAAGTGAGCCTATCCATTCTATCCTCAAGGGTCTGGTTGGAAGAAGAGCTATGGACCTCATGCACACCTCTTGTCTCAACAGAATTTCTCCTGGTAGTAAACTGCTGAGAATTTAGTGACATATTTTCAATTAGTTGCTTGGCCGCAGCTGGAGTCTTATCAACAAGTGCACCCCTCATAAAAATATTTCTATCCATCGGTAGCAACCCCTCATAAAAATACTGGATAAGCTGTTGCTCAGAAATCTGATGCTGGGGGCAACTGGATATCAACTGCTTGAATCTCTCCCAATATTCAGCCAATGACTCATTTCCTTGTCTGATGCCACATATTTCCTTCCGGATTGATGCACCTCTGGAGGCAGGAAAGTATTTCTCTAAGAAAAGCTTCTTCAAACCGTTCCAGGTGGTAATGGAATTTGGCGGAAGATATAACAACCAATCCTTTGCAGCGCCCTGTAGTGAAAACGGGAAGGCTCTCAGCTTAATGTGATCTTCAGTTACTCCCTCTGGTCTCAAGGTTGTGGAGCAGACAACCTGGAATTCCTTGAGATGCTTATGTGGGTCCTCACCTGCAAGACCATTAAACCTTGGCAACAAATGGATTAGACCAGATTTTAATTCAAAGGGGGTAACAGCACCAGAATATTCAATACACAATTCATTATAATTAACATCAGGGGCAGCAAGCTGTCTTAATGTCCTTTGGTCACCCATGTTATCAAAAACAGTTTTAGAATTAGAATCACCACTAGTGCTAGCCCGAATTTCTCTACGACGTGTGTGTAGTGTTCTTTCAATTTCAGGATCAAAATCACACAATTCAGGGCAAGTAGACCTAGTAGCCAGACCAATTCAAAACAAAAACGAAGATAAAAGAAAAAAAATGTGAAAATAACAAACAAGGGTTCCCCGACAACGGCGCCAATTTTTGGTCGCGCTGTCGCGCACGCGCCAAAAAGAACGAGCGGTTTATAAAATGTAGATAGGGAGCGACAACTCGGATGTTGTCTCACAAGGACTCTTGGCTTGTTATTTACCACAAAAATCAGTTTTTTTTTTTTGGAGGGCGGGGGGGGGGGTTTGGGATTTGAATGCAATTAAGAAAACAAAGCAATAACAGAGCAATAAAACAGAGCAACTGAAGAGATTATCAAATAGTTAAAGACGATTAATCTACTGTTCTCGATTTCCCAACTATCATCGGTTCATGCAATTTCCAAGCCCTAAGCAGATTCTAATCCCCTCCCGGTTGTAGCAACAATTTACAAGCGAAATCACTACTACAGATATATGTTCCTATTCCCAAATTAAGCAAACGGGGTTAAGCCCTTCGTGAACTAAGCGAACACGAATTGAACACACACGAATTAAGCAAACGCGATTAAATATAGGAACATAACATCACCGAAAATAAATCAACACAACACAATATACTCCTGAATTAAGAAAACAGAAATATATAGCATGGCATTGAAAAGGGAAAAGCATACAAAACAGGAATTACAAGAACCTCAAGTGTAGTGGAAATCGATTACAATAGATTAATCCAAGAAAGTTTAGTTCTCCATGGAAAAACGAAACACAGAAAAAAATGTAAAAACAATGGAGAAGCAAAAGTTCTTTCCATCTGCCCAGAACAACCTTTTATAATATTCAGAAACTGAGCCCACTCGCGAGGCGAACCCTCACTCGCGAGGCGAATATTGTGAAGAGTCAACAACGTTTGGTCTTCTCGCGGGGCGAAGTACTACTCGCGTGGCGAGGAATGGAAGAGTCACGGCTTCTGGTCTTCAGTCTCGCGGGGCGAGACATGCATCCGCGAGGCGACACAGAATGGGTTGCATTTCTCTGGAACAGTCGGCTATTAGGGTCACGAGGCGAGGTGTTATTCGTGGGGCGAACCAGAGAGGATGACATTTTTACTGTTCAGCTGGCTTTCAGGTTCGCGAGGCGAGAAGACTCTCGCGAGGCGAACACCTCCAGACTTGAAATTCCCTCTGTTTCTTTATTCCCTTGATTTCTAACTTAACCTGAAAACAATAAAATAGCCATAAGTGCTTTATTTGACTCAAAACTGGCTAAATTAACCTAAAACTACTTTAGAGACTCAAAACCTTGCTTGAGGACAATCTAATCTAATTTGGGTGAAAATGAGATATAATTAGCACAAAACCCTGGTCATACTAGCCATAAAACTAGATGAGCCAGAGGCTTATCAGGCACATGTGGAGGATGATGAGTTGGCAGCTAGGGAGCGGGAGTTCGAAGTCCAACGCCATGAGCATGAGTTGGAAATGAAAAGGCGTGAGCTTGAGTTGGACTTTAAACGACGTGAGCTCGAAATGTTAACAAAGGTATGTATTCATTATTAATGTCCAAATTAGTCAAATAATTACTTGTGTTTTTTTTAATTATACACAACTTATCTATTTTATTTTTCCTAAACTGAAGACCAAGTCGACGTCGGTGTCGCTGTCACCTATCACTCGTTTGTTCTCACTTGGTGAGGATTATACGTTTGAGATTTTTGAATGTCCATTGGAGCACGATGGATGGGTGGCACGCCTAGATCAACGGAGGATATTTTCCTTCTGTGGTGACGATCTCGGGAACGCCTGCAGAAATAACGTCTGGATGGCCAGCACAATTTTGAGTCTCTGGTGCACGTAAGTTAATTTTAATTTTATAACTTATTTATTTTTGGTATTTTTCCATTTAATAATTTATTTTAATTTCAATATATATTATGTAATTAACATCCACACCTTTTCATATCTTAGGTATCTCCATCGTCTTCAGCTTGATAAGGGCGTTGCATCGCTTCGGCTTCTTAGATCCGTCAATCCTTCTGCCCGATTTCTTTGCTGGCGATGCATTGAGTAAATACTTAGGGAACTTGTTGGGAGACAATCAGAAAGAATTATATCTGGCTTCCTACTGTATGAAAAACCATTGGCAGTTGTTCGTACTTCACCTTTCTAGGCATACCGTCATATTCTTTTGCTCTCTCCACCAACAAACAGCCACGGTGGTGTTGGAAAAGTCAAATAAGTAAGTAACTAATCTTAAATTTAATTTAAGTTTTAATATTAGTTGTTTTTAGTTTATTACAAACATGATATATGAATTTGTTAATTGATCGACATGATTATTTATTTATGATAGCGCGCTGAAGGCGAGTAGCATAAGTTGCGCCAACGAGAGAAGTAGGACTTCTAAGGCTAAAGCAAATCCTGTATGGAACATCCTCAAGGTTTGGTAGTTTATTTATCAAATAATTAATATTATAATTACTAATTTATATGTATATTCAACTGACGTTGAAATTAATTTTGTTGGTAGTCTCGATTTCAAATTGACGGGTGGTCGTGCGGCTATTATGTGATGCTTCATATGCTGAACATAGTCTCTGCATCTATTACGAATGGATGGAATAAGGTAATATTTAAACAACTTGTTAAATTATATATTATAGTTTTGAAGATGACTTGCATTGATGTTATTGTTATTATTTGAACGTGTGTAGGCATTTAACGACCAATCGCCTATTAAAGAAGATGAGTTAAGAGACTTGAGGATGCGCTTCGCTGAATTCTTCTTCAAGTATGCGGCTGAAAAAGGAATTGACAAGATACCTCCACACTACTTAGATGAATAGTTTTTTTGTTAGACTTTAGAAACTAATTAATAACATGTATATATACATCCTTAGATTGGTAGTTTTGTTTTTAGACAGTGGAGACTAAAATTTATATATATATATATATACTTGTAGATAGTTATGTTTTTCCTATACATGGGTTTTGGTTTTAAGGCCCCCCATTGTTCCATTTTTCCTTTGCAATTCTGTAATGTGTGTGATATTCTGTTATTCTTGGGATATTTACGAGAGCGAGGGATAGGCGAGGGGAGTGATATTTTAAAACTGAATTTTAAAAAAAATCTATTAACGTCGGTTGTATCAAACAAGCGACGTTAATAGTATTTTTATAAAATATACAAGATACTATTAACGTCAGTTGTAATAAACAACTGACGTAAAAAATTAAAACCTTTAACGTCAGTTCTTTATAACAACCGACGTTAGTTTTAACAAAATTAATGTCCGTTGTCTTAAAGAACTGACGTTAAACCCTAAACCCTAGGGAGGGTAAAGGGGTACCCAGCCTTCCCGCCGAGCTAGGGACATCCTCTGAAAGAACTTCCTCATATCTCGTTGGTTCTGCAAGAGCAGAAGCATGTCAGATGATCGTGGCCTCTGAGGGGGCTATGCTGTTGGCCTCCTGGGTGTTGCAGGCTCAACAAAGCAATGGTGGCGTATGTACTCTCTGTCAATTGGCTGACGGGGGATCTTCTCCACCCCCTCAGTCACTGGCACTCCTACCCTGCGGACCATCTCCGTGATCAGGAACCCGTGGGCTAAGACCTCCTTTGATGCCCTCAAGTTGGCTTTCTGTTGGATGTCCTGTGCTATGAAAGCCCCCACATCAATAGTCTTTTCCTTCATGATTTCATAAATGAGAAGGGCCCGGGCAGCAGTAATGGTAGACTCGTGAGAGCTAACCATCAGGTTGGCGTGTACAAACGCCGACTATAGCAGGGCCACTGGTGTCAGATCCTTCTAGAGCTGTCAATATGGGTTACAACCCGTGAGCCAGCCCGGCTCAACCCGACTCACTGGTGTGTTGGGTTGTAAAAAAATAGGCTCACTTTGACGCCGGGTCATTTTGACCCGGCTCACTTAACCCACAGGTTAACCGGGTTGAACCCGTGGTGAGCCGGGCTGATCCGCGAGCTGCATCCTTTTTTTCCACACACGAAAATGTCCAACAGCCCAAGTCAGTATAGACCATTTTCCGGCCCAACCCACTTTCTTTCCCCAACCCTTTCTCACTCACCTCGTCATTTTGTAGCTGAACCAACTTTCCCCTTGACCTAACTGATAGCCTCCCTTATTTGATAATCCTTTCTCTGGACCCTTGAACATGAACGCCGTCTGACCGCCTCGCTTCCCGTCGCATGAGCTGCAGACGCTGCCATTGCGAACCCCTGTGAGAACTGCGAACGCCATCACGTGAGCCGTTCTCCCTCTTCCTCCGAGCTTCGTTCTACCTGTTCCTGTCAGCTCGTTCTCCCTCTCCAGTAAGGAACCCCAACCCGCTTCATTGCTTCACTGCTTCCCCAACCCACTTGACCTAATCTCTGAGAAGGAGTGAAGGAACGCTGCTGCCGCCGTGTGAGACTGTGAGAACGAATCTGATTGTTGTGATATAGTTCCTTGGTTATGTTAGCCAAATTACACCAACGACCCCCCGTACCCTCTTTGGTCAAGAAGATTCATTAGTGTAATTGTTATTATTAGCAGTTGAATGTGCATACAATTGTATATTTTGACTTGATTATTATTCTTAAGAACTTCTATAAATGGAAATTTTATGGCAACTTGGGTATTGGATCTGAAAGGCACCGTACCCTCTTTCCAAAGGATTACTTGTGTTTTATTTTTTCTACTTGATAAAGGATTAGTTTAGCAGTGGAATAGTTATGGATGACTCCGTGTCTTCGTTATTTTCTTGGCTGCTTAAATTTTCTTCTCAATCTTTGTTTTATTTTATTTTTTAAATTTTAATTGACTAAACCCCCAATTTGGTCCCTGAGAAAAACACTCGGTCCGAAATAGTCCCCATCCAAAATAAATTATCCATTTCATCCTTAAGAATGTAACTACGGGACACTTTAGTCCTTCCTATGGTTGACGACCTTTGACCACCGGTTTCCAGGTTGCACAATCCTTTCACCACTGAGTTTGCAACAATGGTGGGTTGCTTAAGGCACAATAACTTGGTTTAGCTTCAAGGATGGTGCTGTGAGGGGAGTTTTATGACGGTTTATGAGTTCCTACCAAACCAATGGGAGCCTCAACAAAATTTTGCATAAGAACTTCCATTCTGCAGTTGTCCTGTCATGGAAGCAGAGAGTTAATAGAATTCTGGGGGTTGCTTCTGCTCTTACGTATCTTCACGAAGAATGCAAGAGACAAATCATTCACAGAGATGTGAAGACCTGCAATATAATGCTTGATGCAGATTTCAATCGGGATTTTGGTGCTTTTCGTTTTCAAAATGACAAGTGGGAGAAATGACATTTTTAACAAAAACCTTGCAGCCAGCGAGATGAGCACCCTAACTGTTGTCATCTTTGCCACAAAGGCACTTGAAATGAATGCTTAGGCACTTCTCAGCCCACTCCACGCTCACAGCTCCTTCTGCATCTCCTCCCGCATGACTTCGTCCCACCATTGCCTCATCTCTCTCAGACGATCCTTCATTCTTCTCAGCCTCTGCAAAAGTAGTACCAAAACAATAGAAAGAAACCCCATATTCCCAAGCCATGATAAACCCAAACCAATTCAAGAAAACGTTTCATACCATTGAATTGGGAGTTTCTTCCATGGTCAAATCCACTCCCATATCTTCCGAACTCGAGGAGCGAGAAATGGTCTTGGCAGGTGAAGGTGTGGGATCAGACACACACAGTTTGAGACTCGGGGGCAGAGGAGGCAAACCAGATGCCGAGGCAGACTCGGGAGCGAAATGGTGGAGAACCCGTGAAGGGTGAGATCTTCTTGTTCACAAAAAAGGGTTTTCTTGGCTCTTGGTTCTTCAGAGTAAGATTCAGTGGCTGCGGTTGATGGGTCTTGAAGAGAGAAACAGGACGAGGGTGATTGTCGCTTCATGCCGGAACAACCGCAGGTGGTGCACGGTGGATGGTGGAGGAGGATAAATTGAAGCTGTTGAGGCGAAGCATGGAGAATTCGTTGGTTCCATTGAATCTTGGAGTTGCTCATCTGGGTTTTGCGCATCAATGGGTTCTCTGATAAAACTCCCCTCACAGCACCATCCTTGAAGCCGAACCAAGTTATTGTCCCTTAAGCAACCCACCATTGTTGCAAACTCAGTGGTGAAAGGATTGTGCAACCTGGAAACCGGTGGTCAAAGGTCGTCAACCATAGGAAGGACTAAAGTGTCCCGTAGTTACATTCTTAAGGATAAAATGGATAATTTATTTTGGATGGGGACTATTTCAGACCCGAGTGTTTTTCTTAGGGACCAAATTGGGGGTTTAGTCATTTTAATTTTAATTTTAGGTGAGCCAACCCGGTTAACCCACCAAACCGCGGTGGATCGAGCCGGGTTAGCTATTTTTTTGGCTCGCTGAAAAAATGAGCCAACCCGGCTCGACTCACTTTATCCTCAACCCATGGTGAGCCAACCCGGGTGAGCCGGGTTGGCTTACTTTGATAGCTCCAGATCCTGCCTCCTCAACTGCAGTAGGTTCCCAGAGGTCCCTATTTCCCACTAGGCCCTTGGCCTACAACAGGTCTCCAAAATCTCAGCAGCCAAACTCTACACTGCCGGCATCAGTTGATGCTCACTCCTATCCTCCTAAGTGATGGGGATATCTCCTCCTCCGTGAAAGTCACTGGCACTCCTCTGACCATGGATATGCACCCGGGGTCATCAATGTCGGGGTTGAGAGTGTTGGCATAAAATTCCTGAACCAGTTTGATATCAAACCGGTGAGGAAGATCAGCCAACATACCCCAACCCCTAGTGTTAATCTGTCCAGAGATTGACGTATAGTTGTTCCCCACAAGGACCACCTTCCTCTCCAGGACCATCTCCTTCTGGGTCACCAGCTCCTAATGCTTCTAATGAAGAGAAGTTTGGAAGCTGGGAGCAGAGGAAACACCCCCAGAAGAGGAACCTGGTCCCTCAGAGAACAACTGGTCATCCTCCTGAACAGATTGGCGCTTCTTGCGCTTAATGGGTTGTTTCTCCACATTCTTTGGTAGAGCCATGACCTGAAAACCAGAAAAGTCCCAATACAGTTTATATCACAATATCCATACCAATCAGTTATTACCCAGGCAGTTCATGCATCAAGTCAGAACACAGAACTCAGTTCCTAAATTTTCAAAAATTGAACCCAAGCCCCACTTAACATGCGTCATCTTTAACAATTTCCCTGCAATACCCCAAACTTAGGTTTCTAGTTCAGTTCAGTTCATCACATAAAAAACAGGGACATATATCATGAATCAAAAACTGCCTCACAAATCTCATCTTCACTAATTTTCCACAACACTCCCTCATACACATTTATCATTTTGGCACATAACAAGAATCTCAATTAAGAATATTAAGTAATGTACAACAGAGCATTCAAAACTCAGAAAGTTGGAATGATAGAAGTTCTTTGAAATTCTTGCCAAAATCACAGGAAATAGGTTTGGAAAGATTGAAGCTTACCTCGTGAGTATGATTGAGAGTGTTAGAGTGAGATTGTGATGAAGGTGAGTGAGAAAACTGCCCCTAAGTCGTGTGCTCGAGAGAGAGAAAAGAGAGTCTTGAATCTTTTGTAAAAATGGCTCTCTTCTGTCTCACGAGGCGCTTAAGTTTCCGCTCGTTCGCGAGGCGAACGTGGTTTCGTGAGGCGAAACTTTTAAAAATCCCTAATTTGGAAACCCTAATTTTGGGTTTCATGGGGCGAACCAGTATTCGCGAGGTGAATCGGGACTTTCAACACCCTTTAATATTCCCAGATTCGAGAGGCGAGGAGTGTCTCGCGGGGCGAATATGGAATTTCACTCCAGTCTTCAAACTGCCCAGAATCGCGAGGTGAGCCATGTGCTTTCGACACGAGGCAGAACGAGGTGCAAACCTCTGAGATTCTATCCTCCGGGCTCGTGAGGTGAACAGTGGTTCGCAAAACGAGTCAGCCAAAGACTTTTCCTATTTCTCCAGGCTCGCGAGGCGAGGACTGGATTCGCGGGGCGATGCAGAGACAGGGAATTTGACATCCATCTGGCTCGTGGGGCAAATTCCTTCCTGCGAGGCGAGCCAGAACAGAATTTTGCCCCTCTATTCCAAAATGCATCTTAGTCCTACATGCTTTCTAATGCAATTTCCTAACTACGGACCCTATATGAAGACTCTTTTTATTATTTTACGACTCTATAAATATATAAAAGGATATCAAGCTTGGGTTGCCTCCTAAGTAGAACTTGTTTAACGTCCCGATCCTGACTAAAGTCACTCCCTTTTATGGGTCAGTCAAATTGACCTTTTGGTGGTCTGCTGGAATTGGTTCCCCATGATAGTGCTTAATCCGCTGGCCATTCACTTTGGAATTTTCTCTTTGACCCTCTAGTTCCACCGCTCCATGTGGAAGAACATTAAGAATCTTGAAAGGTCCGGACCACTTTTATTTAAGCTTTCCCGGGAAAAGTCTCAACCTTGAGTTGTAGAGAAGTACCCATTGTCCTGGATCAAACTTCCTAGGCAAAATGTGCTTGTCATGCCATGCCTTAGTCCGCTCTTTGTAAATTCTTGCATTCTCATAAGCTTCCATGTGGATTTCAGACAATTCATTCAAGTCTAATAGCCTCTTTTCACCGGCCTTCTTCAAATTATAGTTGAGCTCTGAGACACCTCGTTGTGCCTCTTTGTGTCATTAGATTAATTACCTTCTTAAATCAATTCTTAATTGTGTGTTTATCGTGAAAATACGTAAAAATTAAAAATTATTTAATTATCATATAACTTCTGCAAATTTAAAACACAACAACTTTAACATATGTAAATACGCACCTAATTGTTCATTATAATACCAAAACACTATTGAGGGTATCCTCTCAGTAGGATCCCTCATAGGTATAACCTAAATAACAGACATACTTAGCGGAAATATAAAAATGCTCCTTAAACACACTGGCCATAATGTCTATACTGTAATCGCCATGGATCATAGCTAGACCCCCAGGGTCTGGTTCGTAAGGAGTTCCATCCAACTCCTTAGCAATCTCAGTTTCATACAGAGTTCCGTCCAGCTCCTCAGCAACATAACCATCCATCGGGTCTTCTAACGTAAAGCAAAGTAACCCACAAAAATACAGAAACATAGGGGATAAGAAGCAGTTCTATCATCAAAAAGCGAAAAAGAGTCATAGTAAATTATACAGTAATTGTCACAGACAATCAACACACATAACTAATGAATCATCCTCAGGTTAATATATATCATCCTCTACCCTTACTCTCAGGCAATCTAACACTTTATTTTAACGTAACCTCTCTAATCCTGTCACCATGTTTTTACGTTATCGTGGCCACTACCACTCCTGTCACCATCCCTCATTTGCATCGGGGCACACCCTCATTCCCGTTATGATGTTCCACCTAGTACACACCTCCATTCCCGTTAAGGTGTTCTACCACCATTCCCGTTAAGGTGGAAGTGGTCTCACGAGAACTCTCGATTTTACGTGAATTATATTACCAATACACGGTGTATTATATTACCAATACACAGAAGTGTTTTACGTGTATTATACTACCAATACATGGTGTATTATATTACCAATACACAAGTGTTTTACGTGTATTATATTACCAATACACGGTGTATTATATTACCAATACACAGAGGTCTTTGCATATTATACTACCAATACACTTTTGACTTTGTGTACTATATTACCAATACACTTTTGTACTTATGTATTATATTACCAACACACGGTTGTGGACAACCACGCCTATACTTGAATCTCACCAACCCGTTTTAACAACATCCTAGTGCCTTAACCTTCCATTAGAACTTGACACATATTCTTTGCCGTAAAACCTCTTTAACATACATCATCTAGGTTAGGCACTTCTAAATCGTTATTATCCTCACACCCAAAATAATCATCTCTTAGACAACATATATATATATTCTTAAAAACCACTAACCATAATAATACAAGCCAGACAGATCATGCATAACACAATATCAATCAAAATATTCCCATATCACCAACATAGCACAAAATCAATTCAATAAAGGTAATAAAATCAAATCAACCATCAACAATATAAAATCAATAATATCGATAAACCTACAATCCTCGAATCGCCATTGGTTTTTCAGAAAAGGTTTCCAATGTGATTTTGTTCTTGTCGACTACTCGACTACTAGTAGGGTTTAGGTCGCCCTACGCAATTATTATATAATCTATTACTTATCCATTCTGATGATAGGTTGGTTCTTTCCCCCACTCGGGTTATCACCGAACTCCCGAACTCGAAGCTCCTTGTTGTCACACCACAAAGTACTAACTCCACCTTCAACCAATCAACATAATAACCAATATATCAAACAAACTCATCTATGCTCTCTTTAGGTTAGGTTTAGTCATTTAATTCAAATTAGAGTTAGGATTCTTTTGTCAACATATAAGCCTTTGGATACTTATGACTTAGGTTCTTGGTAACTTAGATAAATTGCTATAACTTGAAGATATGGAATAAAAATCATCCAACCACTTAGGGTAGGTTTCGGCCTTGTATTACAACATAGGCTAGAAATCTCTAAACTTTCCAATCTTTTAGACTTAGCATCCAAATGTATTAAGGAGCTCAAGTTCATGATCATTTTGGAAATGAAAAACAAAGTATCCTAGGTCCATAACCTTCTAGGTTAGGAATTCATAGGATTTATAGGCTAGAAATCTCTAAACTCTCCAATCTCTTAGACTTAGCATTGATGGCTCGACTCCGCAAGTGAACGGCTTCGTCGTCAAGTAATAAAAAGATCGAATCCACAGGGACCGTGATCTTAAATAACAATCAATTATTAAATCAATTTAACTAAACTAGAAAAAAGATTTGGAAAAGATTTGGTTTTTTTTTTAAAAATAAGAATCAAGGAACAAATCAATTATTAAAATCGCAATCCAAGAAAAAAAGGAAAGTAAATCAATTAGGGGTTTTCAAATCAAAAGGGATTTCCAGGAATTGGGTTACCAACAAGACTTCTCGTTTTACTAAATTGACTACCACTCTTGTTAATTATCGAAATTTGCTTTGAAGGTGAATTTATAGAAAGAAAGAAAGTTGGAATAGTGAATTAAAGCCCAAAAAGGTATTTTAGAAGGTTGTCATGCTTTGCATTGTTTGATATTTTGTTTAGCCTTCTTGAATTTTCCCTTTCTTGATTTCCCCACCTAACAATTAATCCCATGGCCCCATTACAACCAAAATAAAAGACCTCTTGATTCTTATGTGTTTTCATTAATAAAGTAGAGATTTTGGTTAATAGTCAAGCTTATGGTAGGATACCTGTTGTGACGCAGGCAAGTGTACCGGGTCGTCGCAAGTAATAAAAGAAACACAGTAAGTAATTACCGAGGTCGAACTCAGGGATTGGGCTACCAATTCGACTAATCCGCGGGAAATCCGATGCGTTTGGTCAAGTTACAGAAAGTGGTTGAGGGAGAGAGAATAGGATTAAATTCAAATTAACAAATCTAATAAAATAATTAGCTAAGAATCAGAAATTAAAATATCCAAGGTCTCAAATCCACCTACCCAATCATGTATACTACCCAAGTGATGATGTATTCCTCCCTAGGTTCAATTCCGATGTCAACCGGGACCCCCAATTTCTCTTATATCCACGGTCGTGCTCAATAGGACGTATTCGACGATTGGATTAATTACTTGTTCGGTCTCATAACCCTAATCCCGAATTCTGTTAATTCTTGTTCCCTATAAGGTTGCACTAATCTCCTAAATCCACTGTCGTGCTCATTATTCAATTAGTGATTCCAATCCAAGTTCTAAAACGCGAATCGCCGTTCGGCCTCAAACACGTTTAACTAGTTAATCACGCAACACATATGATTAAGCATTCAAAATAGAATTGGAAAACATTCATAAGAGAAGGGGAGAAAAACATACATCACAAGAACACTACACCGCCATGGGCGGCTTCATTGATCCCTCGGACGAGGGGATTAGTTTCTCATGCTCATAGACAAACAATCGGACTTAACCACCATCGTAAAATAAAAAGAAAAGAGGAGACGCAACTCCAAAGAGAAACAAGGATTCGTAACAACTACTCTAAACAAGTGGAAAACAACCCCTCCTTTTTTTTTTGATCTGAAACAGCCTTTAAATAAGGATTCTGTTTCTCGCCCGCTCGCGGGGCAAGCTTACTCTCGCGACGCGAATTTTAGTTTTGGCGCGCATTCAAGTTTGGATTTTCGCGAGGCGAGAGTCTGTTCGCGGGGCGAGTCTTCCAACTTCAATCTGTCACAGCCGTGACCTTCATCACGGCTAGGCCGTGATTGTCTCTGACTTCGAGGTCTCCATGATTCGCGAGGCGAGAATCCTGTTCGCGGGGCGAGCCAAAGTGATGACTGTGCTGCTTTATCTGATTTCAGGCTCGCGAGGCGAGCATCCACTCGCGAGGCGAGCATCTCCAGAAGTGCTTTTTCCACTGCTTCTTGACGTTCCTTGACTCCCGGAGCTTCACTTATTCACCTGAAAACACCAAAAGCAACCAAAAGCATAATTCTATCCAAAATAAGCTAAAAACTACACAAAAGATGCAAAACGAGTCAAAGTCCAACTTAGGAACAAAACAAGGCAAATTTAGGCGAAAACGATAGTGAACTCGACTAATTGGCACATAAACCCTAGTTCATCTAGTCATAAAACTAGATAAGCCAGAGGCTTATCAAAACACCCCAAACTTAAACCTTGCTTGTCCCCAAGCAAGCTAAAACTCAAAAAGGACTCAAGACTTGGCAAGCCTAAAGGAATCAATCGATTTCGCACAAATTTCATGCAATCAAAACAGTTTTTCTCCAATGATCTCCCCCCTACATTAATGTAATCCCCACATTCATTTACTTTAAATAATTGAGAACTTCATCATTCATGCAATCATTAGTCTAAGCTGAGGATCAGAGTCACACACAAAAGAAAGATCACCAATTTCAAACAATTGCATTCCTCACAAGGGTATGTAAAATTTCACTCATTCGCTCGATTCGTCAAGGCTATCAACTTTTCACTCAATTTCACGTATCAAGAGCACTTCCCATGAATTTGATTTTCATCTCAAAAATAGTCCCCACGAAAACATGCATGCAACATCAGAAGGTCTTTTAAAGGTCGTAATGGGGCCTGGCTCAGGGTAGGATATTCAAGGATACTAGGCTTAAGTCCCTAGGAACTAAGAGAGCATGAGCATTCGACACATATTCCACTCAAATTCCTTTTTCCATTTTTCTTTTTGCCTCGGGTGACTACGCCTTTTCCTTGCTAATCTTTTTGTTCTGCCCCTTTTCCTTTGGCAAATATTTTTCTCTTTTTTTTTTTTGAGTTTCAACCTTTATTTTTCTTGTTCTCACCCCCAATATGACACATCACCTTGTAGCCACCCCAAACTTAGTTCCTCACAACCATTCTCTTGCTATGCTTCCATGCTCTCCTAATCCTAAGATTGGGTTAACATGGTTTTTCAGATTTTGGCTTGTAATATAGGGTCATCAAGAAACAATAGGTCAATTAGGCTCAATGTGGCTAACTAGGGAACATGTATTAGGGATGGTCCTTTTTATGCCAAGTAGTTATTCAAAGAAAATTGCCTAAATCATTTGATGCAACACATACACATGCAAACCATATAGAGGTTCAAGCAAATTCGGGAAAGTGCAACTTAACAGTGATTCACACATTCAAAAACAGAGTTGGAGGCTCAAATCCTCACCTGGACATTTTGCAAATTGTTTGACCGAGATACGATTCCTAGTGTGTGCACCCCCTCACCCCAAACTTATCATAAATCAAGTAATCACAAGAAAATTCTCAAAGTTCAATTTTCAATTTTTAAGTGGGGATAAACTTTTCTATTATCAGAACCTAGGGGGAAATCATCAATGGTCCAAATAATTCATGCAATCAATCTATGCTCAATTTAATTGAAATCCAACAAGCTTGCCGACACGACATTCATACACAAACTCTTGATCTTCTCAAATTATTCAAGAGTGACAAACAAAGCAAAAACAAAAATAAAAACAAAAACAAAAGTGAGGAAAGGAGAGGGATACCTAGCTTGGGTTGCCTCCCAAGTAGCGCTTGTTTAACGTCCCGAGCTTGACTTATTAAGAAGCATCCACCTGGATCCCATAGTCTGTGGTACAAGGGCCAAGAGATGCTCATCATCTCTAATCCTCCACCCGGATCCCATGGTTTGTGAAGTGGCCCTTGTAGAAGCAATATGACTCTATCCATACTTCCATCTAATCTGAGTGTGAAAACTTCTTTGACCTCCGTAATTATGAACTCACTTCCTCTTGGGTCAAATGGTGTTTTTACGAGGAAGTGTGTCAGACAAGTGGGAGGGACCAACTTACCAATGTCCACACATGCATGCAAGCCGACATAGTTATCCAATGCAGTAATTTCAGGTTGCTTGACAAGCATGGTGGAATCCTCTACCACTTTATCCGCATTTTGATCTCTACCTCCTTGCTCCAGTACCTTGTCACTTGTCCACTCCTCTTCCTCAGGTTGCTCTTCCTCAACATGTGGTGGTTCTTCCTCAACTTCCTGAGAACTAGTTGCATCCCGGTCAGATCCCAACACCCCACTGCTTCTAGTTGTTGTGGCTTCGCATTGGTTCTTAGGGTTGTTCTCAGTATCACCTGGGAGAGTATCTGGGAGAGGCTCATTTAGTTGCTTTGCAAGCTGGGCAATCTGCATCTCTAGATTCTGAAGTGCCAACCCTGTATGAGTTGCCAACTTGTCAACCTTCGTATTCACCTTCTCTGTGTTGATTATCATCTTTTCCATTGCCGCATTCATCTTCTCCAGAGCCAACTCCCAAGGTTGTGGTTGCCAATTCTGTTAAGGTTGTGGTTGCCAGGCTAGACCATCGCCATCATTACTCCAAACGAAATCCGGATGGTCTCCCCCATATCACCCCAATACTGATTCTGACTCTGATAGTTGCCCTGGGGCATGCTGTCATAAAAATTATGGGAGGAGCCCACATATTCTTGAGCGAAGTAAAACGGACAGCTCCAAGTGTCATGGTCTCCATTACAATATTCGCAACCCGGAAGCATTCCCTCGTGTACCTCGCATACAAAACAAGGCAAGACCAAGTGGAATCAAAGAAGTAGAGAAAGATATTATCAAATAAAATAAAAATAAAAAATAAAAATGAAAAGAAAAATAACTTAACCAAATAAACAAACTTCCCTAAAATTAGGAAAATTGGTTGTGCCAATCCCCGTCAACGGCGCCAAAAACTTGTTGTGGCGCAGGCAAGTGTACCGGGTCGTCGCAAGTAATAAAAGAAACACGGTAAGTAATTACCGAGGTCGAACTCAGGGATTGGGCTACCAATTCGACTAATCCGCGGGAAATCCGATGTGCTTGGTCAAGTTACAGAAAGTGGTTGAGGGAGAGAGAATATGATTAAATTCAAATTAACAAATCTAATAAAATAATTAGCTAAGAATCAGAAATTAAAATATCCAAGGTCTCAAATCCACCTACCCAATCATGTATACTACCCAAGTGATGATGTATTCCTCCCTAGGTTCAATTACGATGTCAACCGGGACCCCCAATTTCTCCTATATCCACGGTCGTGCTCAATAGGACGTATTCGACGATTGGATTAATTACTTGTTCGGTCTCATAAATTCTGTTAATTCTTGTTCCCTATAAGGTTGCACTAATCTCCTAAATCCACTGTCGTGCTCATTATTCAATTAGTGATTCCAATCCAAGTTCTAAAACGCGAATCGCCGTTCGGCCTCAAACACGTTTAACTAGTTAATCACACAACACATATGATTAAGCATTCAAAACAGAATTGGAAAACATTCATAAGAGAAGGGGAGAAAAACATACATCACAAGAACACTACACCGCCATGGGCGGCTTCATTGATCCCTCGGACGAGGGGATTAGTTTCTCATGCTCATAGACAAACAATCGGACTTAACCACCATCGTAAAATAAAAAGAAAAGAGGAGACGCAACTCCAAAGAGAAACAAGGATTCGTAACAACTACTCTAAACAAGTGGAAAACAACCCCTCCTTTTTTTGATCTGAAACAGCCTTTAAATAAGGATTCTGTTTCTCGCTCGCTCGCGGGGCGAGCTTACTCTCGCGACGCGAATTTTAGTTTTGGCGCGCATTCAAGTTTGGATTTTCGCGAGGTGAGAGTCTGTTCACGGGGCGAGTCTTCCAACTTCAATCTGTCACAGCCGTGACCTTCATCACGGCTAGGCCGTGATTGTCTCTGATTTCCAGGTCTCCATGATTCGTGAGGCGATAATCCTGTTCGCGGGGCGAGCCAGAGTGATGACTGTGCTGCTTTATCTGATTTCAGGCTCGCGAGGCGAGCATCCACTCGCGAGGCGAGCATCTCCAGAAGTGCTTTTTCCACTGCTTCTTGACGTTCCTTGACTCCCGGAGCTTCACTTATTGACCTGAAAACACCAAAAGCAACCAAAAGCATAATTCTATCCAAAATAAGCTAAAAACTACACAAAAGACGTAAAACGAGTCAAAGTCCAACTTAGGAACAAAACAAGGCAAATTTAGGCGAAAACGAGAGTGAACTCGACTAATTGGCACATAAACCCTAGTTCATCTAGTCATAAAACTAGATAAGCCAGAGTCTTATCAATACCTTCCTTGAGGAAATTGAGTGAATTGTCATATGTCCTTAAACACTTGAGTGAGGTGATAAGAGTGCCCGAATTAGTGAGAGGCATGAATCTAGAGAACCTAAGATTCTAATTGGACTTGAAATTGATTGTCCATTGGTTACTTATTTGGATAAGTCTGTTACTTGGATTTATTACTCGGGTTCTTGGTTCACTGTCCATGCTCTAATTGTTTATCTTTTATGGCCTTGGTTATTGCTTGAGGACAGAAAATCTTAAGTTTGGGGTAGTTTGATGAGTGTGAATACACCTCATATTTCCTTGACATTTTGCATTCATTTTCATATAGTTTAGGCATATTTAATTTGATTTTTGTTAATTTTTACCTTGGAACGGGTAAGGTGGTTTTATGGTGTTTTTGTGCAGGAATTGAAGAATAAAATGCTCAGGACCAGATATGTTGGAGTTTGCGTGAAGGAGGAGCTTGAAGTACAAGAATAAAATGCTCAGGATCAGTTATGATAGGCATCACGACTATGATCGAGTAGGGCCGAAAAGAAAGAAGGTTGAACTCGGGCTGGTCACGACCAGGCTGTGATAGCCATCACGGTAGTGATATGCCAATGAACCCGCACCTCACAGGCAGAACTGATCACGGCTAGGCCGTGATGGTGGTCACGGCCGTGACAGACCAAGCAGCGAAGCCATCTCCAAGTCAGAACCCATCACGGCCTGGCCGTGACAGGCATCAAGGCCGTGACGCGTAATATCTGGAAATTTAGTTGCTGATTTGATCTGATTTTGTAACAACTTTAATCCCAAGTTACCCTACATTATAAATAGGACTTTAAGGCTCGAAAAGAGGGATCTCTGGAGGCTGCTGCCTTTGGCAAAAATTAGGATTTCTCTTCTTCTCAATTTCTTCTTTTCTCTTAGGTTTTTTTTATGCTTTTGTTAATCAAGCTTGCTATGAACATGGCAATGCTTGAGTAGTTGTTTTTATTTTCAGGAATTGGGTTACCAACAAGACTGCTCATGTTACTAAATTGACTACCCCTCTTGTTAATTATCGAAATTTGCTTTGAAGGTGAATTTATCCTAAATAAGTTGATGTTCCCTCTCGGGATACAAGAACCGTGCCCGATTAAACCAACCTCTTAAGCTTTGTGACAATTCAGTGAACCCTCGAAGGATCGCTTCTAACTCACGTGATTTAAGTCCTAAGTTCGATTCCTATAGACCTGATACCTAAGTTCACTGCTAGGTTCCTCCTTAGAGTATCTATGACTTGCAAATAAGTGCACACCAAATTCACAAGTAATTTATGCAATAGGAATTAAATCGAAAACAAATCGAAATTAACAAGAAGTAAAACGTCAATTCATAACATAAAACAAGTCTTGGGCATAGCCCCAGTTCCTAGAAATAAAAAAAACTACTCAAACATTGCCAAGTTCATAGAAAGCTTGATTAACAAAAGCATAAAAAAAACCTAAGAGAAAAGAAGAAATTGAGAAGAAGAGAAATCCTAATTTTTACCTAAGGCAACAGTCCCCAGAGATCCCTCTTTTCGAGCCTTAAAGTCCTATTTATAATGTAGGGTAACTTGGGATTAAAGTTGTTACAAAATCAGATCAAATTAGCAATTAAATTTCCAGATATCTGTCACGGCCAGGCCGTGATGGGTTCTGACTTGGAGATGGCTTCGCTGCTTGGTCTGTCACGGCCGTGACCACCATCACGGCCTAGCCATGATCAGTGCTACCTGTGAGGGTCTGGTTCAGTTGGCATGTCATGGCCGTGACCAGTTCTGAGTTCAACCTTCTTCCTTTTCGACCCTACTCTATCATGGCCGTGATGCCTATCACGGCCAGGCTGTGATGGGCTCTGTTTGACTCATTTTTCTTGTACTTCAAGCTCCTCCTTCACGTAAACTCCAACATAATTGGTCCTAAGAATTTTATTCTTCAATTCCTGCACAAAAACACCACAAAACCACCTTACCCGTTCCAAGGTAAAAACTAACAAAAATCAAATTAAATATGCCTAAACTATCTGAAAATGCATGCAAAATGACAAGAAAATATGAGGTGTAATCACATTCATCAAACTAACCCAAGCTTAAGATTTTGCTTGTTCTCAAGCAATAACCAAGGCCAGAAAAGATAAACAATCAGAGCATGGACAGTGAACCAAGAACCCGAGTAATAAATCCAAGTAACATGCTTATCCAAATAAGTAACCAAAGGACAATCAATTTCAAGTCCAATTAGAAGCTTAGGTTCTCTAGATTCAAGCCTCTCACTAATTCGGGCACTCTTCTCACCTCACTTTTTTGTGCTCCCTAATCTGCTCCATTTCGTACCCGGTTGTATTTTCCGATCGTAATTCTTCCGACGTTTTCGCCCGAATAAAATATTATATTCTATTTTTGAACGAAAATTTTCAAAATAACCAAAGTTGAAGGAAACATATTAAAAACACTAACCATCTCGTTCACGGCTCAAAATTAGGTTTTCTCGCACATGAAACTTGTACCGACAATGAGGGAAATGCGGACCAGACTTTCGTCTGAATTTTCAACCGAAAATTTTACCGTAACCCTCTACCATAAAGTAGACTATGAATATGATTTTATTTTAATCAAAAACACTTTCTAACTCTCAAATTAAAATATAATTAATTATATTTTAACCGTTTGAACAACATAATTAAAATCAGGCTGTTACATTACTACCCCTCTTAAAAGAAAATTCCATCCTCGGAATTTACGTACCTTAGAAAAGATGTGGATATTGTTGTTTCATATCCTCCTCGCGTTCCCAAGTAGCATCTCCAGTAGTTTCATCCCATACGACCTTAACCAAAGGAATTTGTCTACCGCGAAGCTCTTTAATCCGTCTATCTGCGATCCTTACAGGTAAAGCCTCATGTTCTAGATTCTCTCGCAGTTTTATAGACTCAAACTCAATGACATGTGAATGATTAGGATAATACTTTCTCAACTGAGAAACATGAAAGACATCATGAAGTTGGAGAGATTGGGTGGTAAGGCAATTTGGTAAGCTACTGGACCAATTCGTCGAATAATATGAAAAGGTCCAATGAATCGAGGAGTATTCTGGATTTGATAGTTCTGCCAATTCCAGTTTTCTGAGCAACTCTCAAAAACACGTGATCGCCTTCCTGGAATTCTAATGGTTTCCTCCTCTTGTCACTGTAGCTCCTTTGCCTATCATGTGCTTCCTTCATCTTTTCCCGTATCTTCCTGACTTGCTCCGTAGTTTGTTGCACCATATCTGGATCCAAAACTTGATTCTCACCAGTCTCATACCAACACAGCGGGGTCCTACACTTTTTTCCATACAAAGCCTCATATGGTGCCATTCCGATACTACTATGGAAACTATTGTTATAAGTAAATTCAATCAATGGTAAGAACTCATCCCAACTGCCAGTGTGCTCCAACACACAAGCTCTCAATAGATCCTCCAATGATTGAATTGTCCTTTCTGACTGTCCATAAGTTTGGAGATGGTAAGCAGAACTCATCCTCAACTTTGTTCCCAAGGTATTTTACAATTGTCTCCAAAATCTAGATGCGGATCTAGGATCTCGGTCTGAGACAATGCTCGATGGCACACCATGCAATCTAACAATTTCTTTGATGTAAATCTGAGTCAACCTTTCCAAATTATAACTTTCACCAATAGATAAGAAGTGAGCACACTTCATCAACCTATCAATGATAACCCAAATCGTATCATGCTTCTTAGGAGTTCGTGGTAATCCGACCACAAAATCCATATCTATACTATCCTATTTCCACTCTGGGATATCTAAAGATTGTAGTAATCCTGCTGGCTTCTGATGTTCACTCTTAGCTTTCTGACACACCAGACAAGATAAAACGTACTCCGCTACTTCATTCTTCATCCTTGTCCACCAAAACATTTTCTTCAAATCCTGATACATTTTTGTGGATCCAGGATGGAAACTCAACTTACTCTTATGTGCCTCCTCTAAAATCATCTTCCTAAGTTCTGCATCCTCTGGCACACATTTTCTATCTCTAAACCTTAACACACCATCCGTTCCTCTATTAAACTCAGAAATTTTACCTTCATCGATTCCTCTACTAACTTCCTAGAGGTATAGATCCTGAACTTGTTTATCTTTAAGATCTTTCATAAAATCACTAATAATAGTGATTATACTTAAGAAAATCTTATTCTCAACCAATTCCATTCCTAAGTTCAAATCCCTGAATTGTTCAAGGAATTCTAACTCCTTAACCATCATCGTAGACACGTGCAAGGATTTCATGCTTAAAGCATCCGCTACCACATTGGCCTTCCCAGGATGGTACCATAATTCAAAATCATAATCTTTGATAAACTCCATCCATCTTCACTGTCTCATATTCAATTCTTTTTTATGGAATAGATACTTCAGGATCTTGTGGTCACTAAAGACATTAAACTTTGCTCCATACAAAAAGTGTCGTCACATCTTTAATGCGAACACTATTGCTGCTAACTCCAAATCATGAGTCGGATAATTTATCTCATGAATTCTCAACTGTCGAGAAGCATAAGCCACGACTCTTCCCTCTTGCATCAGGACACAACCTAAACATTGGTATGACGCATCACAATATACGTCAAATTGTCCTAGTGGATCTGGTAAGATCAACACAGGTGATATAGTCAACCTGTCCTTCAGCTTTTGAAAACTTTGTTCACACGTGTCCGTCCATACAAAAGCTATATTTTTCCTCGTTAACTGCATCATAGGCAACATAATCTTCGAGAATCCCTCTATGAACCTCCGATAATATCCAGCTAGTCCTAGGAAACTCCGTACTTCACTTACTGACTTAGGTCGTTCCCACTTAAGAACTGACTCAACCTTAGCTGGATCTACGACTATTCCTTCTTTATTAATCACATGACCTAGGAATTGTACTTTTTCCAGCCAAAACTCAAACTTGGAAAGTTTTGCATAAAGCTGCCCATCTATCAAAACTCGCAACACCAATCTCAAATGTTCCTCATGCTCTTCCCGCATGCGAGAATAAATAAGAATATCGTCGATGAACACAACAACAAACTTATCGAGGAATGGTCTGAAATTTCTGTTCATATAATCCATGAACACTTCTGGCGCATTAGTTACACCGAAAGGCATAACTAAATACTCATAGTGCCCGTACCTCGTCCTAAAAGCCGTCTTGGGTATATCTTCCTTTCTTACTCTGATCTGATGGTACCCAGATCCTAAATCAATCTTAGAGAACACTACTTCTCCTTTCAACGGATACTTATTCTTAATCGTCACCTTATTCAACTGCCTGTAATCCGTGCACAACCTCGCACTTCCATCCTTCTTCTTAACAAATAACACCGGTGCTCCCCATGGTGAAACACTCAGTCTAATAAAATCTTTTCCTAACATGTCATCCAATTGTTCCTTCAACTCTGCCAACTCAACCGGTGACATCCGACAAGGTGCTATAGATATAGGCCCTGTCCCTGGTACGAGATCTATAGTGAATTCCACTTCTTTTTCCGGTAGCAAACCTGGAACATATGGAGGGAAAACTTTAGGAAACTCTCTCACAATAGGCATGGAATCTATGCTGGGAGTCTCATTAGCCTCCACTGCGAAAAGCATCACAAATTGTTGAGAGTTGTCACTCCTCGTAGAAACTCCTTCAATGGCAGATGCTA
This sequence comes from Sophora flavescens, assembly GCA_030762895.1. Classification (NCBI taxonomy): domain Eukaryota; kingdom Viridiplantae; phylum Streptophyta; class Magnoliopsida; order Fabales; family Fabaceae; genus Sophora; species Sophora flavescens. Next base: position 134,612,138 of record CM061069.1, read on the forward strand.
CACTAAAAGGTTCAAGAAATGATAAAGTCTTGCTAGAACAATCTAGCACTACATGGTTAGCCCAAATCCAATCCATGCCAAGAATAACATCTATCTGTGGCATAGGCAAACAGATAAGATCTACAATAAATATCCTATTCTCAACAACGATAGGACACTGTAAACAAACAGACATAGTAGTCAAAGGATTACTGGTTGGAGTAGACACTGTGAGGGTATAAGGTAATTTGGAAATAGTTAAGTTCAAATGATCCACACACTCATGCGAAATAAAAGAATGTGTAGCACCTGAGTCAAATAACACATACGAGAGTCTACCAGCTATCAGACACATACCTTGAATAAGATCAGCATATTGAGAGGATTCAGCTCCCCTCACGGTAAACACTCTTCCGGTGACTTGAGGTTGGCCACTTATGGTCTTCCTGCTGGGACTCCTCTTCCAGCTCTATCTCTATTGTCTCCAGTTCCTTTTCCAGCAGCTGTCGGCTGTTGCATAACCCTTTGTCAGCAATCTCGTGCCACATGACCTGGTTTCCCACAGTTGAAACAGGTAGGCCTATTTGTACAGTCTCTAGCATAATGCGGTCCGCCACATCTGAAGCAAACTAAGCCTTGTGGTTGCTGACCCGTTCTAGCCACTGGTGCTGGTGCCGGTGTTTGCCCGGGTCGAGCATATGGTCTCTGTCTCCACTGAGAACCACTTTCTCTGCGCCTTTGGAAACTTGAACGATTAGGACCTCCACTTCTCAGTTGTTTCTGTTCATTGGCCATCCTTAGATCTATACTTTCAATGGCACTGCATCTCTCGACTAGTTCTGGGAAATACTGTATGTCAAGAGACACTACAACCCTCTGCAGCTCATCTAAGTCCTTACTAAAATCTTCTACATTTCCAGTCCTCACTTGGAAACCTCTAATAGAATTCCGAAAACTTGATCAAAGCTTCAAAACGTGATGCATACTCACCAACAGACATGTTGCCTTGTTTGAGGTTTATGAATTCCTTTTCCTTATCGCGTCGAACTAGATGCGGAAAATATGTTTCGAAAAAGCAATTAGTGAATAACTTCCATTTAATGTTCCTATCCTCAGCTTCCAACAGTCTTTTCTTTCCCTTCCACTAGAATTCTGCTCCTTCGGTTAACATGAAGGCAACATAGGTCATTTTCTTCTCCTCGTTGTAGCGCATAGTAGAAAATATCTTTTCGATCTCTTGTATCCACCATTCTGCCTTCTATGGGTCATAATCTCCTCGGAATTGAGGTGGTTTTCCGTTCATAAAATTAGTCAATCTGGCATCTTCAGCTGCTGTCGCCCTTCTCTGATTCTTAATTTCTAGCTGCTCTTTGTTCATAAGCAGCATCTCAGCATTCTGCTGGGTTTACAGTAGCATAGCAGCAGCTAGGGTTTCCATTGCACTTCGAGTCGAAGATGATCCTCCCCAATTCTCAGTATTGTCGGCATTACCATTGACAGCTCCAATAATCCTTTCTGGAGTTTCGTCACCACTGTTAGTTGGACGTCCTCTTCCGCGAGCCAAGATTCTGTTAAAAGAAATCATCCGCTCTTATTAGTATGACATATAATACTACATAAGCAAGTATATAAGCAAGTATGACATATATTACAGACTAATATTAACCTCTCATATCAGATTCGGACACACTACCCAACTTCTAAGCATAGTCAAAATTCGATGTGGATTCAACTAGACATGGTCAGTAACAACATCCTAAACCTTGCAGTCCTTGATTCTGATCAGACATAACCCACTGTCCGTTTTAGAACCAAACTGCTCTGATACCAAAATGAGACACCCCGATGTGCCTCTTTGTGTCATTTGATTAATTACCTTCTTAAATCAATTCTTAATCGCGCGCTTATAATGAAAATACGTAAAAATTAAAACTTATTTAATTATTATATAACTTCTGCAAATTTAAAACACAACAACTTTAACATATGTAAATACGCACCTAATTGTTCATTACAATACCAAAACACTGTTGAGGGTATCCTCTCAGTAGGATCCCTCACAGGCATAAACTAAATAACAGACATACTTAGCGGAAATATAAAAATGATCCTTAGACATACTGGCCATAATGTCTATACTCTAATCGCCATGGATCACAGCTCGACCCCCAGTGTCTGGTTCGTAAGGAGTTCCATCCAACTCCTTAGAAATCTCTGTTTCATACAGAGTTCTGTCAAGCTCCTCAGCAGCATAACCCTCCATCAGGTCTTCTAACGTAAACCAAAGTAACCCACAAAAATACAGAAACATAGGGGATAAGAAGCAGTTCTATCATCAAAAAGCGGAAAAGAGTCATAGTAAATTATACAGTAATTGTCACAGATAATCAACACACATAACTAACGAATCATCCTCAGGTTAATATATATCATCCTCTACCCTTATTCTTAGGTAATCTAACATTTTATTTTACATTCGTGGAAAATATACATTAGACGGTAGAGGTTTACGTCAGTTAACCAAAAGCTAGACGTTAAAAAGGAGGCGGTGACAGTTTTGTAAATATCAGACTTCATTAATTCAATTTTAACGTCAGTTGTTTTAAGGACTGACGTTAAAAGTGAAGTGACACACTTTTAACGTCAGTTCAATAAACAACTGACGTTAAAAGTGAACCTTTTAACGTCAGTTCTTCATTGAACTTACGTTAAAAGTGCGTCACTTCACTTTTAACTTCTGTTCTTTCATCAACAAACGTTAAAGGTTATTTCAATAAATTTTTTTTATCTATTATACGTACCCGTCCGCATTGCCTTCCTCAAAGTTTCAGTTTCACAATTGCTTTGATGTTTTGTGTTTCTGTTTTGAAAACTAAAATATATGTGCGAAGTATAAGTTGATTCAATAACCCAAACCGGATCTCATTCATTGAAAGGGTTTAAAATCCTTTAAAATCCTATAAAAATTTAAATTGATAGGGTTTAAAATCCTATAAAAAGTTACATTGAAAGGGTTTAAAATCCTAAACATTTTGTTGAGTGGCTTCATTCCCTTCATGGGTGAGCAAGAGAGGAGAGTCGAGCGACCGAGTTTTCCAAAGCGGCTGAGCAAGGGTGCACCCGATCTGTTTCAGTCTTGGAACAGTCATTTGCTTCCAAAGCTGACGTTCTGGTGCTGTAGCTAGCTGCCGATTCTCCAGAAAGATGATAAGGTGAGTAACTCACACTATGTGATTTACACAACCTTATCACCCATGTTATGTGATTTACACAACCTCAGAAGTTGTTTGACCATTAAGACAAAGACCTTTGAGTCTAGGAATAGGAAGAAAGAGTGATGAAGTTAATCTCACTGCGAGAGCCATATTGTGAAGCAGAAAATTAAAAGGATGGAAGGATGCTATTTATAGGAGCAGGCTAGGGGATGAAGTTACTAAGCTATTCTGATTTTCTTGAAAACTTACCTATAAACTTTAATGCTCATTAAGAGGATTAAGTTACAAGGTGCATGGGTAAGTAGCACAGTAGTCAAAGGAATGAATTCTTGCAGAAACTTATACACCTTTAACGTCAGTTGTTTAATAGAACTGACGTTAAAAGTATTTTTAAATAAAAAATATTTATTTTTAACGTCAGTTTTTTATACAACTGACGTTAAAAGTGTGGTTTTTACTTCAGTATAATAAATAGTTGACATAAATAATCCTATAAATTATAAACGTGCAGAATGAATATTGGAAATAATGTAATATATGGGAACTTGGCAGTCATAAATTAAGTTGACGTTAAAAATTAGGTGGTGGCAATTTGGCAGTCATATTTATTTTTAACATCAGTTTTTTATACAACTCACGTTAAAAATGTGGTTTTTTACTTCAGTTTAATAAATAGCTGACGTAAATAATACTATAAATTGTAAACGTGCAGAATGAATATTGTAAATAATGTAATATACGGGAACTTGGTAGTCATAAATTATGTTGACGTTAAAAATGAGGTGGTGGTAATTTGTAAATATTAAATCACTATTTGCATCAGTTGTGTAAAGAACTTGTGTAAATATTAAACAAGTTTATTTTTAATCTACATTAATTAGCTTGAATTAGTAAACATATTCTTGTGAAAATTAAAATAAATAAACACTTAACATACAAGTGTTGTATGTATTATCAAATCGTATCTCATTGAAGCGATTCATAAGTTACAATTACATGATTAAAAGATAAAAAATTTCTGCAACATAGCACTAAAATATTAAAAAGTTTCTACTTCAACATCAATTTCTTCTCAGTTCTGTCCTCAGAAACTCCAATGGATGCATCGATCCCCTCCCTGCTCATTTGAAGTCCTTGATGCTCCATCTGTGCTTTATCCACAGTCGCTTGGGGAGGAGATGGAATAAAGTGAGGGAGTCATATTATGTGATTTACACAACCTCAGATGTTTTTTGACCATTAAGACAGAGACCTTTAAGTATAGGTATAGGAAGAAATAACAAAAGTCTCAAATGTGATAGAACCATATTGTGAAGGAATAGAAAACGCACGAAATATAGAGGAAAAGAAGAGGGTGTATTTACATACTGATACAAAAGAATGACACTTTATATAGAAAATAGTATCTCTCTAATTTTCTTGAAAACTTATCTATAAACTTAATGCTCATTAAGAGGATTAAGTTTCAAGCTGCATGGGTTAGCACAGTAGTCAAAGGAATGAATTTTTTTTACAGATATACACTTTTAACGTCAGTTGTCTTCAAAAACTGACGTAAAAGTGCTTTTAAAATAAAAATTATTTATTTTTAACGTCAGTTTTTTACACAACTGACGTTAAAAGTTTTATTTTTACTTCAATTAAATAAATAGTCAAAGGAATGTATGTTTTTAGATAAAGGTATACACTTTTAACGTCAGTTTCTTAAGACAACTGGCGTTAAATATACGACCTTTAGCGTCAGTCTTTACAAACAACTGACGTCAAATGTTCTTTTATTTTGGTTTACACCCCGCGCGCCTTCTGCACTTCGCTCTGTACGTCTCTTTTCTCTTTTCATCACGCTCAACCCTCACTCTCAACCCTCACTCTCACTCTGCCCTAATCGCGAGCTCATCTCCACCGCAACCACCGCAACCACCGCGAGGGCTTCTTCGCCACCACCGCGAGGTACACTATTAACCCTAACTCTGTGTTTCCATTCATTCTTTGCAATAACTTTACATCTCTCTTTCCCCTTCCCGCGCACTAACTCTCCTTGTCCCTCTGCTCTCAGTAACCACATCGAACGTTGGCCACCACTCGAGCTCCCCTCCCCACCACCACGCGAGCACCTATTTCTGGTGAGTCTTTAGGGCACATTTTTTATTTTTAGTTTTGAGTGTATGTTGAAACTGTAGTCTCAGTAATTGAAACTTGAAACCGTGAGTTTGAGTTGTTTGGAATGTACGTCTCTATTTTTGGTTTTGAGTGCATGTTGCTCTGCTGGTTGATCTGTCACGGCCGTGATGCTCATCATGGCTAGGCCGTGATCAGTTCCGCCTGTGATGGTCTGGTTCAGTTGGCACGTTACGGCCGTGATGGACATCACTGCCAGGCCATGACCAATGCTTGGCAATCTTCAAAAACTATAGTTTTCAATCTCCCGTATTGTCCTTATATTGGATATATGTTTTGTATATCTACAGGACCTATCTAGTTATGGATCGTAGTTGGATGGTTTGTAAGCGTACTAGTGCTGAGTATTTGAAGGGGGTGGGAGAATTTATAGAATTTGCTCAAAGGAATGTTCCTAATAGTAATGGAATGTTCTGTTGTCCTTGTGTCAAGTGTTTGAATACGAGGAAATGTACAGTGAAGGATATACGTATTCATTTGATTTGTGAAGGGATTTGCTTGAGTTATACAAGATGGATATGGCATGGTGATGTGTTGTTGAGTAGTATGGCAAGTGTCTCCCAAAGTGAGGACGTTGACGTAGATATGGAGGATGATCGAGTAGAGGACATGATCCGTGATATTGGACAAGAATCTTTTCATCGAGCTCATGTGTATGATAGGTTGTGCGGTGATGCGGATAAGCCTTTATATCTAGGGTGTACTACTCATACACGGTTGTCGGCGGTGCTAAAATTGGTTTGTGTGAAGGCGAGAAATGGTTGGACCGATAAAAGCTTCATGGAATTGCTTGAAGTGTTGAAGGACTTGCTTCCGGAGGACAACACATTACCTGACCGTAACTATGAGGCCAAGAAGGTATTGTGTCCTATGGGTATGGAGTATAAGAAGATACACGCATGCCCCATTGATTGCATATTGTTCACGGGTGTTCATGAAGAATATCACGATTGGCCTTAATGTGTGTTATCTGGATACAAATTGAAGGGTGGTGATGTTGATGATGATCTTGATGATGTGAGAAAAAAGGGTCCTCTCTGGAAGGTGTTGTGGTATCTTCCAATAATTCCAAGGTTCAAGCGATTGTTTGCCAATGAGAAAGATGCGAAGAATCTTAGATGGCATAATGATGAGAGGAAACGTGATGGAAAGGTTCGTCATCCTGCTGATTCTATTCAATGGAAGAATATCGATACTATGTTTCCGGATTTCGCCGATGAGCCAAGAAACCTAAGGCTTGGACTTGCTACGGATGGAATGAATCCTTATGGTAACATGAGTAGTATTCATAGTTCATGGCCTGTTCTATTGGTAATTTACAACATGCCCCCTTGGTTATGCATGAAGCGCAAATACATGATGTTGTCTATGATGCTTTCGGGCCCAAAGCAACCGGGAAATGACTTAGATGTTTATCTAGGTCCCTTGATTGAAGACCTGAAAACGTTGTGGGTGGAAGGTGTTGATGTAGTTGATGGGTATTCTCATGAGACTTTCAAGCTTCATGCCATGTTATTTTGCACCATCAACGACTTTCCAAAGATACGGAAACTTGTCCGGGTGCGATGTCAAGGGCATAAAGCATGCCCTATATGTGAAGAAGGCACATGCTACACTCAGTTGCATCATGGAAAGAAGACAGTTTACCTTGGGCATCGGAGATTTCTTAGACGTGATCACCCATATCGTAAAATGAAAAAAGCTTTTAATGGATGCCAAGAGACAGAAGAAGCGCCGGCGGCCTTAATTGGAGAGTAGGTTTATCAGAGGGTAAAGGACATCGATGTTATATTCGGTAAGTCCAAAAAGAAAGGTAAAGCTGCTGAGAAAAACATATGGAAGAAGAGGTCGATATTCTTTGATCTTCCATACTGGCGCAAGCTTGATGCCAGACACTGCATTTATGTGATGCATGTGGAGAAAAATGTGTGTGATAGTGTGATTGGGATGCTTCTCAACATTCAGGGCAAGACAAAGGATGGTGTGAATGCTCGTCTCGACCTCGTTGCTATGGGTATACGAGAGCAGTTAGCTCCAGTTGTTGAGGATGGTAAGCGGACTTATTTGCCTCCAGCATGTCATACTTTGTCAAAAAAGAGAGACAAAGTTTCTGCGGGTGTCTTCAGGGCATCAAAGTTCCACATGGTTACTCTTCAAATATGAAGAGGCATGTCTCTAGTGATCTTAAATTGGTTGGCTTAAAGTCTCATGATTGTCACATCTTGATGCAACAACTTCTGCCCGTTGCTATTCGTGGTATTGCTCCAAAAAATGTGAGACATGCCATTACTCGGTTGTGCTCATTCTTCAATTCTATATGTAGCAAAGTCGTTGACCCTCGTATGTTGGATGACTTGGAAGTTGAGGCTGCTACAATCTTGTGCCAATTGGAGATGTATTTTCCTCCTTCCTTTTTCGACATAATGGTTCACTTAATTGTTCATTTGGTGAGGGAGATTAGATTATGTGGGCCGGTTTTTCTGAGATGGATGTACCCAGTTGAGCGCTACATGAAGATCTTGAAAGGGTACGTGAAGAATCCTCATCGTCCAGAAGCATCTATTGTTCAAAGGTATGTTGCAGAAGAAGCTATTGAGTTTTGTTCGGACTACCTTCATAACACGGATCCTATAGGGGTTCCTAAGCCTCGGCATGATGAGATCAGATGTCAAGGTAAGGGTACACATGGCTTAATAATTAAAAGGAAGGATCGGGAGGAAGTGCTTCAAGCACATTTGTATGTATTGAACAACATCGAATGTGTTCAGCCTTTCTTATTTGAACATAAAAGAAAAGTCAATCAAGAAAACCCTCGAATGAGAGAAAGGTGGTTGTTGAACAAGCATAACAAGACTTTCTTACCATGGTTCAAGGAAGAAATGCTTAAGGATGGTGGTACTGCTTCTGATGACGTAAGATGGCTAGCACGTGGGCCTAGCTTCAACATCATATGTTGGAGCGGATACGACATAAATAACTTTTCCTTTTATACAAAGGAACAAGATAATAAGAGTACCATGCAAAATAGTGGGGTTATGATCGTGGCCGAAGCAATGCACTTCTCTAGTGCAAAGGACACAAAACCCGTTAAAGCACCGAGACCTTACTTTGGATATATTGAAGATATTTGGGTGCTCGATTACACTAAACTTACGGTGCTGGTATTTAAATGTAAGTGGGTTGATAGTAACGGTGGTGTACAAACCGACGAATTGGGGTTCACATTGGTAGACCTCAACAAGTTAGGTCATATAAATGAGCCTTTCATAATGGCTTCCCAAGAAAAACAAGTGTTCTACATCACTGATCCTTCTAACAAAAGGTTGTTCGTGGTTCTCCAAGGAAAAAGCATGTATAATGGTAGTGATGAAAATGAAGATTCAAATCTTGATATTCCCGAGACTCCTTCTTTTTCAACAAACATGCCTACTATAATCGAGGAGACACGGGTGGACGATGTACATGCCACTCGTGATGATCATCACGAAGGGATATTGATATAGGTAGTTTAAACTTAGTATACATTTATTTTTATTTATATTTCTGTATTTATTTTGAGTTATAACCTATGTTAATAAATATATATTGTTTCTGCACAGGCATACATATGGATCATTGTTCCATTTTTCCTTTGCAATTCTATAATGTGTGTGATATTCTATGTTACTGGGATATTTACTGAATACAGGGATAGCTGAGGGGAGTGATCTTTTAAAACTGAATTTTTTTAAAAAAATACTATTAACGTCAGTTGTATGATACAACTGACGTTAATAGTATTTTATAAAATATACATTACACTATTAACGTCAGTTGTTTATAACAACTGACGTTAAAATTAAGACCATTAACGTCAGTTCTTTATAACAACTGACGTTAGTTTTGACAAAATTAACGTCCGTTCTTAAAGAACTGACGTTAATTTTTACAAAATTAACGTCAGTTGTGTTAAAGAACTGACATTAATTTTGATAGAATTAACGTCGGTTGTGTTAAAGAACCGACGTTAATAGTTTTATATTTAACGTCAGTTCTCAACTGACGTTAAAATTTTAACTTTTAACGTCAACTATATTTACGTCAGTCAGTATTCTGACGTAAAAACTCAATTTTAATTGACGTAAAAAGCACATATTGCACTAGTATTAACGTAACCTCTCTAATCCTGTCACCATGTCTTTACGTTATTGTGGCCACTACCACTCCTGTCACCATCCCTCATTTGCATCGGGCCACACCCTTATTCCCGTTAGGATGTTCCACCTAGTTCACACCTCCATTCCTTTTAAGGTGTTCCACCCCCATTCTCGTTAAGGTGGAACTGGTCTCACGAGAACTCTCGATTTTACGTGTATTATATTATCAATACACGGTGTATTATATTACCAATACACAGAAGTGTTTTACGTGTATTATATTACCAATACACAGATGTCTTTGCGTATTATATTACCAATACACTTTTGTCTTTGTGTATTATATTACCGATACACTTTTGTCCTTATGTATTATATTACCAATACACGGTTGTGGACAACCACACCTATACTTGAATCTCACCAACCCACTTTAACAACATCCTAGTGCCTTAACCTTCCATTAGAACTTGACACATATTCTTTGCCGTAAAACCTCTTTAACATACATCATCTAGGTTAGGCACTTCTAAATCATTATTATCCTCAGACCCAAAATAATCATCTCTTAGACAACATATATATATATATATATATATATATATATATATATATATATATATATATATATTCTTAAAAACCACTAACCATAATAATACAAGCCAGACAGATCATGCATAACACAATACCAATCAAAATATTCCCATATCACCAACATAGCACAAAATCAATTCAATAAAGGTAATAAAATCAAATCAACCATCAACAATATAAAATCAACCTAATATCGATAAACCTACAATCCCCGAATCGCCATTGGTTTTTCAGAAAAAGTTTCCAATGTGATTTTGGTCTTGTCGATTACTCGACTACTAGTAGGGTTTTGGTCGCCATACACAATTTTTATATAATCTACTACTTATCCATTCCGATGATAGGTTGGTTATTTCCCCCACCCGGGTTATCACCGAACTCCCGAACTTGAAGCTCCTTGTTGTCACACCACAAAGTACTAACTCTACCTTCAACCAATCAACATAATAACCAATAAATCAAACAAACTCATCTATGCTCTCTTTAGGCTAGGTTTGGTCATTTAATTCAAATTAGAGTTAGGATTCTTTTGTCAACATAAGCCATTTGATACTTATCACTTAGGTTCTTGGTAACGTAGATAAATTTCTATAACTTGAAGATATGGAATAAAAATCATCTAACCACTTAGGGTAGGTTTCGGCCTTGTATTACAACATAGGCTAGAAATCTTTAAACTTTCCAATCTCTTTGACTTAGCATCCAAATGTATTAAGGAGCTTAAGTCAATGATCATATTGGAAAATGAAAACAAAACATCCTAGGCCCACAACCATCATAGGTTTGGCCATCATAGGATAAATAGGCTAGAAATCTTTAAACTTTCCAATTTCTTAGACTTAGTATCTAAATGTATTAAGGAGCTCAAGTCCATGATCATTTTGGAAAATTAAAAACAAAGTATCCTAGGTCCATAACCTTCTAGGTTCGGCCTTCATAGGATTTATAAGATATAAATCTCTAAACTCTCCAATATCTTAGACTTAGCATCCAAATATCTTATGGAGCTCAAGTCCATGATCATTTTGGAAAACAATAGAAACTTAAACATTCCAATCTCTTAGACTTAGCATCCAAATATCTTATGGAGCTCAAGTCCATGATCATTGTGGAAAATAAGAAATAACACATCCTAGGTTCAATAACATAGAATAAACAAGTTATAAATCCTTAAACTTTCCAATCTCTTAAACTTAGCATCCTTCTATATTAAGGAGCCTTAGTCTATGATCATTATGGAAAATGAAACTCAAACATCCTTTCTCTAAAACATTTAAGTTTAGGCCTATATAGGATAATGAGGAAAAATATTCTGTGTTTGATAACAACTCAGAGGTTTAGAATCACAAGGTATTAAGAGTTCTAAATCCATGATCATAATTGGAAAGTTGAAACATAGTATCCTAGGCCTACTTATACATATTTTTAGCCATCATAGGAAAACAAGCTATCAAACCTTCCAAGATATATAGATTTAAGATCAAGGAATAGTTAGAAACTCAAACACATGATCATATTCCAAAAGTTGAAGCAAAAACCTCCTAGGCCACATATGCATAGCTTCGGCCTTCATAGGAAGAGATAGGTAGAGATTTTTGTTTTACACAACCTCTTAGTATTTGAAAATATAAGTTAATACAAGACTATAGAAAGTGGTTTCAACTCAAAAGGAGTTTTCTACCATTTTAAAGAGATTTTAGAAGTTTAAAGCATATAAAGAACACATAAAGCAAACTAAGAAATAAAAAATGAAACTTGCAAAAATGTTCATATGAGAGCATTACCCTTAGTATAAGGAAGAACTTTAATGAATAACTCAAGTAGAAAAGATGAATAAAAACTAAAGCTTTAAGAGCTTGAACTTTTAAAAGAAAAGGAAGTAGATGAAGTTTTAATGGAGTTTTTGAAGAAGGAAAATGATGAAGAGAAAATGAGAGGTGTATATATAGAAAAGGGAGAGAGTGGCAAGAAATTGAGGAGAGAGGAATGAGCTTGGAGAGCAAGTTTTGACCTTGTCCCTTGTTTGGTTTGAGAAGAGAGAGAAAAATAGGTTTTTAGAATATAATATGTTATAATTTGAAAAGTATGATGATTACACATTTGGAGTGTGTCATAACCCATTTCCATCAAGTCACTTCACTTTTTTGTGCTCCCTAATATGCTTTATTTCGTACCCGGTTGTATTTTCCGATCGTAATTCTTCCGACGTTTTCGCTCGAATAAAATATTATATTCTATTTTTGAACGAAAATTTTCAAAATAACCAAAGTTGAAGGAAACATATTAAAAACACTAACCGTCTCGTTCACGGGTCAAAATTAGGTTTTATGCACAGTAAACTTGTACCGGCAGTGAAAAAGTAGACTGGCTTTCATCTGAATTTTCAACCGAAAATTTTATCGTAACCCTCTACCATAAAGTAGACTATGAATATGATTTTATTTTAATCAAAAACACTTTCTAACTCTCAAATTAAAATATAATTAATTATATTTTAACCTGTTGAACATCATAATTAAAATCAGGCTGTTACAAGATCTCTGATTGCTCAATACGACTTTTGTTCCAACTCTACCGGCAAGTGACACACCTTTCCAAACACCGAGTTGTAAGGAGATCTTCCAATTGGTGTCTTGAAAGCGGTTTTATAGGCCCACAAAGCATCATCTAACCTCTTTGACCGATCCTTTCGTGAGGGGTTGACAGTTTTCTCAAGAATGCGCTTCAACTCACCGTTGGATATCTCCGCTTGCCCATTGGTTTGTGGATGGTAGGGTGTCGATACTCTATGTTTGACCCCATATCTCGAAAATAGATGGTTCATTTGTTTGTTGCAAAAGTGAAATCCACCACCACTAATCAATACTCTAGGAACCCCAAACCTTGTGAAAATGTTACGCTTTAAGAATTCCATGATTACCCGCGCATCATCGGTTGTTGTTGGAATTTCCTCCACCCACTTTGACACATAATCTACCGCTACCAAAATGTATTGATAGGAGAAGGAGCGTGGGAATGGTCCCATGAAGTCTATCTCCCAAACATCAAAGAGTTCTACTTTAAACATGCAATTAAGAGGAAGTTCATGCCGCCTAGATGTGTTTCGAACTCTTTGGCAACAATCACAATTCTCAACAAAAGTTTGTGCATCCTTGAAGAGTGTGTTGAGTGATAAGCCTCTGGCTTATCTAGTTTTATGACTAGATGAACTAGGGTTTATGTGCCAATTTATTCGAGTTCACTCTCGTTTTCGCCCAAATTTGCCTTGTTTTGTTCCTAAGTTGGACTTTGACTCGTTTTGCGTCTTTTGTGTAGTTTTTAGGTTATTTTGAAGAGAATTACGCTTGTGGTTGCTTGTGTTGTTTTCAGGTCCATAAGTGAGGCTCTAAGAATTAAGGAAAGTCAACAAATAGTGGAGATTGCCACTCTGGGGATTCTCGCCCCGCGAGAGGAGGCTCGCCCCGCGATAATATGAAGATCTGGGAAGACAGAGACCATCACGGCCTAGCCGTGATGTACATCACGGCCGTGACCTAAAAGCCATACAAGTCAGAGACCATCACGGCCGTGACCTAAAATCCACACAAGGCAGAGAACATCACGGCCTGGCCGTGATTGACATCACGGGCCGTGACAAGAAGACTCGCGTCGCGAGACCTCCTTCGCGTCGCGAATGTTCAAATCCCAGAAGTGCGCCAGAAGCAGAAGCCGTCACGGCCTGGCCGTGATGGCCATCACGGCCGTGACGCGTGGCCTCCTTATAAATAGAGCAGATCAGAACAGATTTAGGGGACTTTTGGGATTAGAATTTTCAGAGATCTTTTGTAATCCTTATTCTGGGGCTGCGTCTCCTCTTCTCTTCTCTTAATTCTTAGGCTTAGGATGAATTCCGATTGCTTGTCTATGAGCATGAGGAACTAATCCCCGTCGTCCGAGGGAACGATGAAGCCACCCATGGCAGTGTAGATTCTATATGATGTATGTCTTTCTCCTCTAATTCAATTCACGTTTTCTAATTCTGATTTGATTGTGTTAATCATATGTGCACGTGATTGACTTGTTAACGTCGATGAGGCCTAGTCAGCGATTCGCGTTTAGAACTTGAATTAGAATCATCGATCGAATATTGCACGAGAGTGAGTAGGAGATTGGTGCGACCTTATAGGGAACACGAATTAACGAGTCGAGATTAGGGTTAAGAGACCTAGCAAGTAATTAACTCAAATCATCGAATACGTCCTAATGAGCACGGAAGTGGATTTAGGAGAATTTAGGGGTCCCGGTTGACATTGAAATTGAACTTAGGGAGGAATTCATCATCACTTGGGTGTACATATTGGGTAGGTGGATTTGTAACCTTGGACAATTTAATTTCTGATTTTTAGTTAATTAGTTTATTAGATTCGTTAATTAGTTTATTAGAGTCGTTAATTGAATTTTGATATTATTCTCTTCCTCTCAACCACTTTTCCGTAACTTGACCGAACATATCTGACTTCCCGCGGATCAGTCGAATTGGTAACCCAATCCTTGAGTTCGACCTCGGTATTTACTTACCGTGTTATTTTTATTACTTGCGACGACCCGGTACACTTGCCGGAGTCACAACAAGTTTTTGGCGCCGTTGCCGGGGATTGGCACAACCAATTTTTCTGATTTTAGGGAAGTTTGATTATTTGGTTAAGTTACTTTTATTTTTATTTTTATTTTTAATTTCTGTTATTATTCTCTATTTCTTGATCCCACTTGGTCTTGGCCCTGTTTTGTATGCGAGGTACCCTTTCAAGGCGGATTGCGAATCATGGAGACTGTTTATTTTCCAGCCTTGGACGGTGTTACAAAATATGACTTTGGGCCTAACATATCCCCAGGGAGATCATTGGCGCTGGGGACGTAATTGCCCTCATGCACAAGCTTATAGTATAATCATGAAGCATGAGGAGGAATGGGAATGGAATGAGCAAACACCGTTGAGAGCTGCTCTAGAACAATATTCCCAGGAGCTATCCACCTTTGAGGCCAAGGCAAGAGCCAATTGTGACAGTATCGAAACTGTGATGCAAAATTTCAAAGCGCAAGCGGAGGAGATTTGCAAGCAGTTAGTACAAGAGTCACATGATGCCCAATTTGCAGAAAATCTGGTTTTGGGGATAGATCAAAATGAAGACGAAGTGGTAGTGGATTCCACACTGTTTGCCAAGCAACCGAAAATTTCTGCATTGGATAACTATGTTGGCTTACATGCATGTGTGGACATGGGTAAGTTAGACCCTCCCACTCGTCTGGCACACTTCCTCGGGAAAACACCATTTGACCCGAGAGGAAGTGAATTCATAATAACAAAGGTCAATGGAGTTTTCATACACTGTCTGGGTGGAGTTGATGAAGTCATATTACTGCTACGATCTCCACTCCAATTACCATTTGATCCTGGTGGAAGACCTCACATGATGAGCATCTCTTGGCCTCTGTACCACAGACTATGGGATCCAGGTGGATGCTTCGTAATAAGTCAGGCTCGGGACGTTAAACAAGCGCTTCTTGGGAGGCAACCCAAGCTAGGTATCCCTCTCCTTTCCTAACTTCTGTTTTGTTTTGTTTATGCTTTTGTTTTTGTTGTCGCTCTTGAATAATTTGAGAAGATCAAGAGTTGTTGTATAAATGTCGCGTCGGCAAGCTTGTTGGATGTTAATTGAATTTAGCATGGATTGATTGCATGAATTATTTGACCATTGATGATTTCCCCCTAGGTTCTGAAATTAGAAGAATTTATCCCCACTTAAAAATTGAAAACTGAACTTTGAGAATTTTGTTGTGATTACTTGATTTATGATAAGTTTGGGGTGAGGGGGTGCACACACTAGGAATCGTATCTCGGTCAAACAGTTTGCAAAATGTCCAGGTGAGGATTTGAGCCTCCAACTCTGTTTTTGAATGTGTGAATCACTGTTAAGTTGCACTTTCCCGAATTTGCTTGAATCTCTATATGGTTTGCATGATTATGTGTTGCATCAAATGATCTAGGCAATTTTCTTTGAATAACTACTTGGCCTGAAAAGAACCATCCCTAATGCATGTTCCCTAGTTAGCCAAATTGAGCCCAATTGACCTATTGTTTCTTGATGACCCTACATTACGAGCCAAAATCTGAAAAACCATGTTAACCCAATCTTAGAGGATTAGGAGAGCATGGAAATGAGCAAGAGAAAGGTTGTGAGAAACTAAGTCTGGGGTGGCTACAAGGTATGTGTCATATTGGGATGAGAAAAAGAAAATAAAGGTTGACCCAAGGCAAAAAGAAAAGAAAAGAAAAGAAGAAAACAAAAAAATTGCCAAGGAAAAAGGGGCAGAACAAAAAGATTAGCAAGGAAAAGGCTGTAGTCACCCGAGCCCAAATGAAAAATGGAAAAAGGAATTTGAGTGGAAAAAGTGCCAAAATGCTCATGCTCTCTTAGTTCCTAGGGACTTAAGCCTAAATATCCTTCATTATCCTACCCTGAGCCAGGCCCCATTACAACCTTTAAAAGACCTTCTGATGTTGCATACATGTTTTCGTGGGAACTACTTTTGAGATGAAAATCAAATTCATGGGAAGTGCTCTTGATATGTGAAATTGAGTGAAAAGTTGATAACCTTGACAAACTTGAGCGAATGAGTGAAATTTTAAATGCCCTTGTGAGGAAGGCAATTGTTTGAGATAGGTGATCTTCCTTTGTGTGTATCTACGATCCTCAACTTAGAGTAATGATGGAATGAATGATGAGTTCTCAATGGTTTAAAGTAAATGAATGTGGGGATTACATTGATATAGGGGGAGATCATTAGAGTAAAACTGTTTTTTTTTAAAGTTGCATTAAATTTGTGCGAAATCGATTGATTCCTTTAGGCTTGCCAAGTCTTGAGTCGTTTTTGAGTTTTAAGCTTGCTTGGGGACAAGCAAGGTTTAAGTTTGGGGTATTTGATAAGCCTCTGGCTTATCTAGTTTTATGACTAGATGAACTAGGGTTTATGTGCCAATTTATTCGAGTTCACTCTCGTTTTCGCCCAAATTTGCCTTGTTTTGTTCCTAAGTTGGACTTTGACTCGTTTTGCGTCTTTTGTGTAGTTTTTAGGTTATTTTGAAGAGAATTACGCTTGTGGTTGCTTGTGTTGTTTTCAGGTCCATAAGTGAGGCTCTAAGAATTAAGGAAAGTCAACAAATAGTGGAGATTGCCACTGCAGGGATTCTCGCCCGCGAGAGGAGGCTCGCCCGCGATAATATGAAGATCGGGGAAGACAGAGACCATCACGGCCTAGCCGTGATGTACATCACGGCCGTGACCTAAAAGCCATACAAGTCAGAGACCATCACGGCCGTGACCTAAAATCCACACAAGGCAGAGAACATCACGGCCTGGCCGTGATTGACATCACGGGCCGTGACAAGAAGACTCGCGTCGCGAGACATCCTTCGCGTCGCGAATGTTCAAATCCCAGAAGTGCGCCAGAAGCAGAAGCCGTCACGGCCTGGCCGTGATGGCCATCACGGCCGTGACGCGTGGCCTCCTTATAAATAGAGCAGATCAGAACAGATTTAGGGGACTTTTGGGATTAGAATTTTCAGAGATCTTTTGTAATCCTTATTCTGGGGCTGCGTCTCCTCTTCTCTTCTCTTAATTCTTAGGCTTAGGATGAATTCCGATTGCTTGTCTATGAGCATGAGGAACTAATCCCCGTCGTCCGAGGGAACGATGAAGCCACCCATGGCAGTGTAGATTCTATATGATGTATGTCTTTCTCCTCTAATTCAATTCACGTTTTCTAATTCTGATTTGATTGTGTTAATCATATGTGCACGTGATTGACTTGTTAACGTCGATGAGGCCTAGTCGGCGATTCGCGTTTAGAACTTGAATTAGAATCATCGATCGAATATTGCACGAGTGAGTAGGAGATTGGTGCGACCTTATAGGGAACACGAATTAACGATTCGAGATTAGGGTTAAGAGACCTAGCAAGTAATTAACTCAAATCATCGAATACGTCCTAATGAGCACGGAAGTGGATTTAGGAGAATTTAGGGGTCCGGTTGACATTGAAATTGAACTTAGGGAGGAATTCATCATCACTTGGGTGTACATATTGGGTAGGTGGATTTGTAACCTTGGACAATTTAATTTCTGATTTTTAGTTAATTAGTTTATTAGATTCGTTAATTAGTTTATTAGAGTCGTTAATTGAATTTTGATATTATTCTCTTCCTCTCAACCACTTTTCCGTAACTTGACCGAACATATCTGACTTCCCGCGGATCAGTCGAATTGGTAACCCAATCCTTGAGTTCGACCTCGGTATTTACTTACCGTGTTATTTTTATTACTTGCGACGACCCGGTACACTTGCCGGAGTCACAACATTGAGTCACCGGCAAGTGTACCGGGTCGTCGCAAGTAATAAAAACACGGTAAGAATTTACCGAGGTCGAACACAAGGATTGGGCTACCAATTCTACCAATTCGCGAGAAATTCGATAAGTTTGGCCAATTAATAATAAGTGGTTGTGAGAGAGAGATTAAAATCGCAATTCAAATAACAAATCAAATAAAGCTAAGGTATTAAAATCTGAAATTAAAATATCTAGGGTCTCAAATCCACCTACCCAATCATGCATAGTACCCAAGTGATGATGATTCTTCCCTAAGTTCAATTACAATGTCAACCAGGACCCCCAAATTCTCCTATATCCATTGTCGTGCTCAATAAGACGTATTCGAAGATTGAGTTAATTACTTACTAGGTCTCATAACCCTAATCATCAAACTCTATTAAATCTGGTTCCTATAAGGTTGCACCGATCTCCTACTCACTCTCGTGCAATAGTCGATCGATGATCCCAATTCAAGTTCTAAAACGCGAATTGCCTCCTAAGCCTCAACACGTTTAACTAGTCAATCACGCATGCATATGATCAACACAATCAAATCAGAATTGGTAAACATTAATTGAGAAAAGGGAGAGAAACATACATCACATCGAATCCTACACCGCCATGGGTGGTTTCATTGATTCCCTAGACGAGGGGATTAGCTCCTCATGCCCGTAACGACAAACGAACAATCGGAATTAACCACCATTGTAAAATAAAAGAAGAAAAGAAGGAGACGCAGCTCCAGAGTAACAAGGATTCGGCCTAAACTGATCTAAACAAGTGGTAAAACTCGGATTCAAGAAAGACCCTTTTCTGATTCTGAAACAGCAATATATAGAGTTCTAATTCTGCGCGCACTCGCGAGGCGAACAGCCTCTCGCGAGGCGAATATTAAAAATGGCGCGCTTTCAAATTGGACTCTCGCGAGGCGAGAGTATGTTCGCGAGGCGAGTCTTCAAACTCTAATCTGTCACAGCCGTGACCTTCATCACGGCTAGGCCGTGATGGTCTCTGTCTTCCAGGGTCTTCAGGCTCTCGCGAGGCGAGAAGCTTCTCGCGTGGCGAGACATAATTGATGACTGTTGCTGCTTTGCTGATCTTCAGGCTCGCGAGGCGAGCATCCACTCGCGGGGTGAGTATCTCCAGAATGGCAATTTCCACTGTTTCTTGACTTTCCTTGACTCTCGGAGCTTCACTTCTAACTTGAAACAATAAAAAGAAACAAAAAGCGTAATTCTATTCAAAATAGACTAAAAACTACAAAAAATGCCTAGAACGAGTCAACGTCTACTTAGGAACAAAACAAGGCCAAATTTGGGCGTAAACGAGATTGAACTCGAATAATTGGCACATAAACCTCAGTCTATCTAGTTATAAAATTAGATAAGCCAGAGGCTTATCAAAACACCCCAAACTTAAACCTTGCTTGTCCCCAAGCAAGCTAAAACTCAAAAAGGACTCAAGACTTGGCAAGCCTAAAGGAATCAATCAATCTTCGCACAAATTTCATGTAATCTTAACAAAACAGTTTTTCCTTCAATGAATTCCCCCCTTGTATCAATGTAATCCCCACATTCATTTACTTTAAACAATTGAGAACTTCATCATTCATGCATTCATTAATCTAAGTTGAGGATCAAGGTTACACACAAAAGGGAGATCACCAATTTCAAACAATTGCCTTCCTCACAAGGGTATGTAAAATTTCACTCATTCGCTCAAATTCGTCTAGGCTATCAACTTTTCACTCAATTTCACATATCAAGATCACTTCCCATGGATTTGATTTTCATCTCAAAAATGGTTCCCACGAAAACATGCATGCAACATCAGAAGGTCTTATAAAGGTTGTAATGGGGCCTGGCTGAGGGTAGGATATTCAAGGATACTAGGCTTAAGTCCCTAGGAACTAAGAGAGCATGAGCATCTTGACACCTTGAACTTCACTCAAATTCCTTTTTCCATTTTTCTTTTTGCCTCGAGTGACTACAGCCTTTTCCTTGCCAATCTTTTTGTTTTGCCCCTTTTCTTTTGGCAAATTTTTTTTTTTGCTTTTTTTTTTTCTTTCTTTTTTTCTTTTCTTTTTGCCTTGGGTTTCAACCTCTATTTTTCTTTTTCTCAACCCAAAATGACATATCACCTTGTAGCCACCCCAAACTTAGTTTCTCACAATCCTTCTCTTGCTAAGCTTCCATGCTCTCCAAATCCTAAGATTGGGTCAACATGGTTTTTTAGATTTTTGGCTTATAATACAGGGTCATCAAGAAACAATAGGCTAATTAGGCTCAATGTGGCTAACTAGGGAACATGCATTAGGGATGGTTCTTTTTAGGCAAAGAAGCTATTTCAAAGAAAATTGCCTAAATCATTTGATGCAACACATAAACATGCAAACCATGAAGAGATTCAAGCAAATCCGGGAAAGTGCAACTTAAAAGTGATTCACACAATCAAAACAAAGTTGAAGGCTGAAATCCTCACCTGGACATTTTTTTGCAAATTGTTTGACCGAGATACAATCCCTAGTGTGTGCACCCGCTCACCCCAAACTTGTCATAAATCAAGCAATCACAATAAAGTTTCTCAAAGTTCAATTTTCAATTTTTCACATGGGGATCAACTTTTCTAATTTCAGAACCTAAGGGGAAATCATCAATGGTCAAAATAATTCATGCAATCAATCTATGCTAAATTTAATTAAAATCCAACAAGCTTGCCGACACAACATTCATACACAAACTCTTGATCTTCTCAAATTATTCAAGAGTGACAAACAAAAACAAAAACAAAAACAGCAACAGTAATTGGTTCCCTCCCCCACACATAAAGCATACATTGTCCTCAATGAAAGAACACAGATATATAAAATAAGGGTGAGGAAAGGAGAGGGTGCTCCCTGATCAAATACTAGTGGAGGTGGCCGCTTCCACGGAAAGTTCTTCTACGGTTGCATCCTCATCCAATTGTTCCCTCGGGCATCCCCCTGTTGGGCCAAAGGCCTTTCCTAGAAGAAATCCTGCAAATCAAAAACTAAATTGCAGATTCAAAAGGCGAGAGATCAATCGCGAGGTGAATCTGGAAATTTGTTCTTCACACTTTCCATAATCGCGCGGCGAGTATTATCTCGCGAGGCGAATCTGTAATTCCAACAGATTATGATGCCCAGAATCGCGAGGCGAAAGTATCCCTTGCGATGCGAGACAGAAGCGTGAGCAAGCCTCTGAGATTCAGGGCTTCTGTCTGGCGTGGCCACTAAGGATTCGCGTGGCGAATCAAGTTTTTTTTAAATATATATATGAAAATTACAAACTAAAAATAAAGGATACCTAGCTTGGGTTGCCTCCCAAGTAGCGCTTGTTTAACGTCCCGAGCCTGACTCAAGTCGCCCCTAAGGGTTAATCCGGAGGAAGAAACTGCTTGCAAATTGGGACTGATTCCCCATGGTAATGCCTTATCCCTTTCCCATTCACCTTGAAGTTACCAGAGGTCCCTTCTAACTCTACTGTTCCGTGTGGACAAACTTGGAGGACTTTGAATGGTCCCGACCACCTTGATCTTAGCTTTCCCGGAAAGAGTTTCAACCTTGAATTGTCAAGAAGTACTGCTTACCCGGGCTCAAACTTCCTAGGCGAGATGTATTTGTCATGCCTTTCCTTAGTCCGCTTTTTGTAGATTGCTTGATTGCGGATCCCAGACAACTCATTTAAATCCAAAAGCCCTCTATAATCGGCACATACTCTCCACTCCGTGATGGTCCTTTTTGGGATCAACTCATTGTTTTCATTGACCACCACGGTTGTGCCACCTTTCAACTTCGGTGCTTTATCATATTTTTCCACGGCTTTGTTGTTAAGCTCTTCCTTTTCACATTCATCCCTTGGGAGACTCGGTAAGGCTTCCATGTCTCTTAACCACTCAAGATAGACCTCATCCCCCAAAGGGTCTTTTTCCTCACTATCATCATCATGGGATTTTACCAACACTTGTGCAAGTGAAGAACCATGGACTTCTCTATTTGCCTTTGCCTTGACCATTGATTCCACCATATCCACTCGATACACATCCGACCTCTCAGTAGGGTGCTTCATTGCTTCAAAGACATTGAAGACTACCTCATCATCTTGCACCCTTAGAGTGAGTTTCCCTTGTCGCACATCTATCAAGGCACCCCCAGTGGCCAAGAAAGGCCTACCTAATATGAGAGGGATTCCGGCATCTTCATCCATATCAAGCACTACAAAGTCCACCAGAAATATGAGCTTGTCCGCCTTCACTAACAAGTCTTCGACCACTCCATAAGGATATTTTATAGAACGATCGGCGAGTTGGAGCGACATCCGTGTGTCCTTGACTTCTTTGATCCCCAACCTCTTCATCATAGAGAGGGGCATCAAGTTGATGCTTGCCCCTAAATCACACAATGCCTTCCCTAGATTCATCCCCCCAATGGTGCATGGTATAGAGAACGAACCGGGGTCCTTCAACTTTGGAGGAAGTTTTCTTTGAAGAATGGCACTACACTCCTCGGTCAAAGCAATCGTTTCCTCATCCACTATTCTCCGCTTCTTGGAGAGAAGCTCCTTCATAAACCGGGCATACGATGGCATTTGTTCTAAGGCTTCCGCAAATGGAATGTTAATTTGAAGTTTGCGGAAGACATCAAGGAACTTATTGAATTGCTTATCTTGTTGGGGCTGCTTCAATCTTTCAAGATATGGCACCTTCATGTAGGGCGGGAGGTCTTGGGGCTCAACCCACTTCTTTTTTCGGAACTTTTCATCTACAAGTTTCAGCCTTCCCCCTTGCTCCGGTGCCTTGTCACTTGCCAACTCCTCTTTCTCAGGCTGTTCTTCCTCAACATGTGGTTGTTCCGGGGTCTTGTCTTACTGAGAACTAGTTGCACCTCTGTTAGATCCCAACACCTTACCGCTCCTAATTGTTATGGCATTGCAATGGTTCTTAGGGTTGTTCTCGGTATCACCTGGGAAAGTGTCTGGGGGACACTCATTTAGTTGCTTTGCGAGCTGAGCAATCTGCGTCTCTAGATTCTGAATTGCTGACCCCGTGTGAGTTGCCAACTTATCAATGGCTGCACCTGTGTTGATTGCCAACTTCTCAATTGCCACATTCGTCTTCTCAAAACCCAACTCCCAAGGTTGCCTTCCACATCTGTTATTTGCAACTGATTAGGCCCCGGAAGAGCCTGCTGAGTATTGTGCTGCTGGATTCCAATGTTTGGCCTCAGACCCTGTTGAGGTTGTTGTTGCCCGGCTAGACCACCACTAGCATTACTCCAAGCGAAACCCGGATGGTCTCTCCTCATATATCCCTATTCTGATTCTGACTGTTCCTCTGATAGTTGTTCTGGGGCACGCTGTCATAGAAATTGTGGCATGAGTCCACATGTTCTCGAGAGAAGTTGAACGGACAGCTCTGAATGTCATGATTTCCATTACAATTATCACAACCCGGAGGCATTCCCTCGTGTATCGTATTAACCTTCTTGTTCTCTGACAAAGCCGCAACTTGTATCTTCAACGATTTAACCTGCTCTAGAATGGCTTCCATTGTTGCGGAAGCCGACTCCACTTGAGGTTTCCCTACCACGGTTGTAATCATTGTACGACATCTTCTCTAATAATGCCCTTCCATCCTCGGTGATAAAAAGGAAAAGGAACAGCCAGGCTGCGGCATCACAGATTCATCCGATAGCGTCCCCTTAACCCGTTAAAGAAATGTTGAACTTTGGAGACCGGGTCAAAGAAAGCTGAAGGACATCTTCTCAAGAGCACATTGTACCTCTCCCAAGCTTCATTAAAAGTTTCATCCTCTGTCTGTCGAAAGATGTAACACTACTCTTTGCTTGTGCCGCTTTACGAGGAGGAAAATACTTAGTTAGGAACTTTTGTGCCATTTGCTCCCAAGTTCTGATACTGTTCCTATCCAAGCTGTCAAACCAATCGCGAGCGACATCCCTAAGAGAGAGAGGGAATAGCCGCAAGCGAAACTCATCCTGAGAAACACCTCTTGTCCTCTGCAAGTCACAAGCTTCAAGGAAGTGGGTGATGTGCCTGTGAGGGTCTTGTCTGCCACTCCCATCAAACTGATTCTCACGGATATAGGCTGTGACACATCCTTCCACTCTGAAGGAGTCTGTATTGAGGTTGCCTCTCACGATGGAAGAATCACAATCACCCAAGTTGGGTAGACTGTACTCGAAGAGAGGCTTGTAACGAGGAGGAGGAGGAGGGTTTTCTTCGGCCATCCTCTCAGAATCAATTGCTTCAAGCCTCTTTCGCTCTCTGGCTTCCTTCCTTAAGCGCTTCTCGGTCTTGGTGATCTCCGAATCAAATAGCAAGTCCTCTTGTGAAAGGGTACCTCGCATACAAAAACAGGGCAAGACCAAGTGGAATCAAAGAAGTAGAGAGAAATAATAGTAAATAAAAATAAAAATAAAAATAAAAATAACTTAACCAAATAATCAAACTTCCCTAAAAATTAGGAAAATTGGTTGTGCCAATCCCCGGCAACGGTGCCAAAAACTTGTTGAGTCATCGGCAAGTGTACCGGGTCGTCGTAAGTAATAAAAACACGGTAAGAATTTACTGAGGTCGAACACAAGGATTGGGCTACCAGTTCTACCAATTCGCGAGAAATTCGATAAGTTTGGCCAAGTAATAACAAGTGGTTGTGAGAGAGAGATTAAGATCGCAATTCAAATAACAAATCAAATAAAGCTAAGGTATTAAAATCTGAAATTAAAATATCTAGGGTCTCAAATCCACCTACCCAATCATGCATAGTACCCAAGTGATGATGATTCTTCCCTAAGTTCAATTACAATGTCAACCAGGACCCCCAAATTCTCCTATATCCACTGTCGTACTCAATAGGACGTATTCGATGATTGAGTTAATTACTTACCAGGTCTTATAACCCTAATCATCAAACTCTATTAAATCTGGTTCCTATAAGGTTGCACCGATCTCCTACTCACTCTCGTGCAATAGTGGATCGATGATCGCAATTCAAGTTCTAAAACGCGAATTGCCTCCTAAGCCTCAACACGTTTAACTAGTCAATCACGCATGCATATGATCAACACAATCAAATCAGAATTAGAAAACATTAATTGAGAAAAGGGAGAGAAACATACATCACATCGAATCCTACACCGCCATGGGTGGTTTCATTGATTCCCTAGACGATGGGATTAACTCCTCATGCCCGTAACGACAAACGAACAATCAGAATTAACCACCATTGTAAAATAAAAGAAGAAAAGAAGGAGACGCAGCTCCAGAGTAACAAGGATTCGGCCTAAACTGATCTAAACAAGTGGTAAAACTCGGATTCAAGAGAGACCCTTTTCTGATTCTGAAACAACAATATATAGAGTTCTGATTCTGCGTGCACTCGCGAGGCGAATAGCCTCTCGCGAGACGAATATTAAAAATGGCGCGCTTTCAAATTGGACTCTCGCGAGGCGAGAGTATATTCGCGAGGCGAGTCTTCAAACTTTAATCTGTCACAGCCGCGACCTTCATCACGGCTAGACCGTGATGGTCTCTGTCTTCCAGGGTCTTCAGGCTCTCGCAAGGCGAGAAGCCTCTCGCGTGGGAGACAGAATTGATGACTGTTGCTGCTTTGCTGATCTTCAGGCTCGCGAGGCGAGTATCTCCAGAATGGCAATTTCCACTGTTTCTTGACTTTCCTTGACTCTCGGAGCTTCACTTCTAACCTGAAACAATAAAAAGAAATAAAAAGCGTAATTCTATTCAAAATAGACTAAAAACTACAAAAAATGCCTAGAACGAGTCAACGTCTACTTAGGAACAAAACAAGGTCAAATTTGGGCGAAAATGAGATTGAACTCGAATAATTGGCACATAAACCTCAGTCTATCTAGTTATAAAACTAGATAAGCCAGAGGCTTATCAGAGTGTTGGCCAATAAAACCCGCTTTGGAGAACTTTTTCCATGATCTTCTTTCCCCCAAAATGCCCACCGTAATCCGAGCTATGGCAATGCTATAACACGTTTCCGATTTGGACATGAGGAATGCACCTTCTTAAGACCCCATCCGAACATTGCTTGAAAATATAAGGGTCCTCCTTGACATAGTATTTTGCGTCCGAGAAGAACTTCTTTCTTTGTTGCATAGTCTAACCTTGTGGAACCACATTTGAAGACTTGAAGTTGGCCATATCCACGAACCAAGGAGAAACTTTTTCAAAGATTGCAAATAGTTTCTCATAAGGAAATTCTTCCTTGATGTCTAGCAATTTCTCCTCAGTGTTGGGATTAACCAACCTCGACATGTGGTCCGCCACACTATTTTTCGACCCCTTCCGGTCCCTAATCTCAAGATCAAACTCCTGCAATATAAGAATCCACCGAATTAATCTATGTTTGGCCTCTTATTTTGACATCAAGTGTCGTATGGCCGCATGATCGGTGAAAACAATAATTTTAGACCCTACAACATAGGATCTAAACTTGTCTAAAGCAAAAACTACAGCTAGGAGTTCTTTTTCAGTGGTGGAGCAGTTAGCTTGTGCTTCACTTAAAACCTTACCTCCATAGTAAATCACATGAGCTAACGTTTCCACCCTTTGACCTAAAATCGCCCCCACCGTATAATCACTTGCATCACACATTATTTCAAAAGGTAAATTCCAATTAGGTGTAGTGATTATGGGTGCGGTCCTCAAGCATCTTTTTCAAAATATTGAAAGAATTTAAACATGAAGCATTAAAATCAAAGGATACGCCCTTCATAAGAAGGTCACATAGCGGGTTTTGCTATCCTCGGAGAAGTCTTTGATGAACCTCCGGTAGAATCCGGCATGCCCTAGGAAACTCCTCACCCTCTTCACATTGGTTGGTGGGGGTAGCTTTTCAATCAACTCTATCTTGGATCGATCCACTTCAATCCCCTTTTGGGAGATTTTGTGCCCCAACACTACCTTCCTTGACCATGAAATGACATTTTTCCCAATTGAGTACAAGGTTGGTTTCTTGACACCTTTCTAGCACTCAAGCCAAGTTCTTCAAGCAATTATCAAACGAGGTCCCAAAGAGGCGAGAAGTCGTCCATGAATACTTCAATGAATTTCTCCACCATGTCCGAGAAGATGGAGAGCATGCACCTTGAAGAGCAGCGGGATCATTACACAATCCAAAGGGCATCCTCCTATAAGCAAAAACTCCATATGGACATGTGAAGGTCGTCTTCTCTTAGTCTTGAGGATCCACCACAATTTGGTTGTAACCGGAGTAACCATCCAGGAAACAATAATACTCATATCCGGCAACCTCTCTATCATTTGATCAATGATGGGAAGAGGGAAGTGATCCTTCCTTGTTGCATCATTTAGTTTCTTATAATCCACACAAACTCTCCATCCCGTGACGGTCCTTGTTGGAATCATCTCATTGTCTTCGTTGACCACCACGGTTGTGCCACCTTTCTTCGGGACCACATGAATTGGACTAACCCAATTATTATCCGAGATTGGATAGATGATTTTAGCATGAAAAAGTTTAATTACCTCCTTACGCAACACTTCTTTCATGATGGAATTTAACCATCTTTGTGGTTGAACCACCGGTTTGTAATCATCTTCCATCAAATTTTGTGCATGCATAAAGAAGGACTTATTCCTTTTAAATCTGAAATCTTCCACCCAATTATGGATTTGTGTTCCCTAAGAACCCTTAAGAGCTTGTCTTCTTCATATTTTTCCAGAGCATTACTAATGATAACCGGGTGATGTCCACCCTCGCTAAAAAATGCATACCTTAGGTGAGTGGGGAGTTGCTTCAATTCCAGTTCCTTGTTGTCCTCTTCCACTCCTTCCTTGTCGAGCTTTTCTTGTAGGCGTTCATCCTTGGGGAGGTTTGGCAATGCTTCCATGTTCTTCAAACACTCCAAATAATCATCATCTTCTAGGAAGTCCCCTTCTTCATCTTCATCATAGGATTTTACCAACAGTTTTTCAAGTGTAGAACCATGGGCTTCATGTGTGGCTATAGATTTTACAATTGGCTCCACCACATCCACACTATATTCATAAGATTTCTCAACCGGATGCTTCATTGCTTCGAAAACATTGAAGACTACATTCTCATCTTGCACCCTTAGTGTCAGTTTTCCTTGTTGCACATCTATCAAAGCACGCCTGGTGGCCAAGAAAGGCCTACCCAATATAAGAGGGATCTCAGCATCTTCATCCAGATCTAGCACCACAAAGTCTACCAAAAAGATGAATTTGTCCACTTTTACTAATAAGTCCTCCACCACCCCATAAGGGTATTTAATAGAAGGATCCGCTAGTTGGAGTGACATTATAGTCCTTTTGGCCTCTTGAATGCTAAGCTTCCTCATCATAGATAGGGGGATTAAATTGATGCTTGCCCCTAAATCACACAGTGCCTTCCCAATTGTCATCTCTCCAATGGTGCATGGTATGCTAAAGGAACCCGGATCCTTCAACTTAGGAGGTAGTTTCCTTTGGATAATTGCACTACACTCCTCGGTCAAAGCAACCGTTTCCTCATCCACTATCTTTCGTTTCTTGGAGAGAATCTCCTTCATGAATCAAGCATAAGATGACATTTGTTCCAAGGCTTCCGCAAATGGAATATTGATTTGTAGCTTACGGAATACATCAAGGAACTTATTGAATTGCTTATCTTGCAATGGCTTCGTCAATCTTTCTGGGTACGGTACTGATAAGCCTCTGGCTCATCTAGTTTTATGGCTAGTATGACCAGGGTTTTGTGCAAATTATATCCTATTTTCACCCAAATTAGATTAGATTGTCCTCAAGCAAGGTTTTGAGTCTCTAGAGTAGTTTTAGGTTAATTTAGCCGGTTTTGAGTCAAATAATACACTTATAGATGTGTCTTTGTTTTCAGGTTAAGTTGGAAGTCAAGAGAATAAAGAAACAGGGGATTCGCCTCGCGAGAGTTTATTCGCCTCTTGAACCTGAAAGCCAGCAGAACAGTGAAAATGTCATCCTCTCTGGTTCGCCCCGCGACTACTCTTCTCGCCTCGCGACCCCGAAGGCTGACTGTTCCTGGAAAATGCAAGGTTTCTGTGTCGCCTCGCGAACACTTGACTCGCCTCGCGAGTAATCCAACCCTGGAAGACCAGAAGCTATCACGGTTTAACCATGCTGAAGGTCACGGCTGTGACAGTTTGGAACTTGAAGAGTCTCGCCTCGCGAGTAGTCCTTCGCCCCACGAGAAGACCAAACGTTGCTGACTTTTCACAATATTCGCCTCGCGAAGGTGTGCTCGCCTCGCGAGTGGACTTAATTTCTGGATAGTATAAATTGCCATTTTGAACAGCTTGGAAAGACTTTTGCTTCTCCATAGTTTTACATATTTTTCTGTGTGTTTCGTTATTGTCATGGAGAACTAATTTCTTAGATTAGTCTACTGTATGAGAATTCCATATACTTGAGGTTTTGTAATTCCTATTTTAATTGCTTTTCCCTCTTCAATACCATATTATACATTTCTGTTTGTTATTTCAGGAGTGTGTAGTGTTGTATTGATTCATTTCAGTGATGTTATGTTCCTATACTAAATCGCGTTTGTTATTTCGCGTGTGTTCATTCATGTTCGTTAGTTCATGAGGGCTTAACCCCGTTTGTTATTTCGGGAATAGGAACATATATCCGTAGTAGCGATTACGTTGCTAGTTGTTGCTATAACTGAAAGGGGATTAGAATCTGCTTAGGGCTTGGGATTACATGAACCAATGATAGTGGGAATTCGAGAACAGTAGATTAATCGTTGTTTGCTATTTGATAATCTCTTTGAACTGCCCTGTTTTAATTCTTTGTTTTGCTTGTTACTTATTTGAATCCCAATCCAACCCCTTCCCATCCACCCCCCCCCCCCCCCAAAACTGATTTTTGTGAAAAATAACACTTTAAGAGTCCTTGTGAGACTCTGATTTGTTATTTTTCGCATTTTGTTTTTTATTTTCTTTTCTTTCTTTTATTTTTGTTGTTGTTTTGAATTGGTCTGGCTACTAGGTCTAATTGCCCTGAATTGTGTGATTTTGACCCGGAAATTGAAAGAACACTGCACACACTCCGTAGAGAATTTCGGGCTAGCACTAGTATTGATTCTAATTCCAAAACTGTTTTTGAAAACATGGGAGACCAAAGGACATTAAGACAGCTTGCTGCCCCTGATGTAAATTACAATGGATTGTGTATTTCATATCCTGGTGCTGATACTCCTTTTGAAATAAAATCTGGTTTCATTCACTTGTTGCCAAAGTTTAATGGTCTTGCCGGTGAGGATCCACACAAGCACTTGAAGGAATTCCAAGTTGTCTGCTCCACACCCTCGAGATCAGAGGGAGTCACTGAAGATAGCATCAAGCTGAAGGCTTTTCCGTTCTCACTCCAGGGAGCTTCAAAGGATTGGCTATTATATCTTGAGCCAAACTCTATCACCACCTGGAATGATTTGAAGAGGGTTTTCCTACAAAGATATTTTCTGCTTCAAGAGCTGCGTCAATAAGGAAAGAAATATGTGGCATCGGGGAAAGGGAATGAGTCGTTAGCTGAATATTGGGAAAGATTCAAGCATTTGGTATCCATTGCCCCGACATCAGTTTACGAACAGCTTCTCATCCATTACTTTTATGAAGGATTACTGCTGATGGATAGGAATCTTTTGGATCTTTGCTAGTGGGGGAGCACTTGTTGATAAGACCCCAGTGCTGCCAAGCAACTCATTGAGAATATGTCACTGAATTCCCAACAGTTTACTACCAGAAGAAATTCAGTTGAGACAAGAGGTGTGCATGAAATCCATAGCTCTTCGTCCAACCAGGCCGCCCTTGAGAATAGATTGGATGAGCTCACTTCTTTTGTAAGGCAATTGGCAATAGACAGGGTTCAGCCTTCAAAGTTATGTGGCATATGCAATTCACCTGAGCACCCATATGATGCATGCCCCATCCAGAGAGAAGAGTTTGTCAGTGAAGCGCCTCAAGCTTATGCAGTAAATCCCTATAATCAAGGAAACAGTCAGAATCGGTACAGCACTCCATACCTCTCCACCAATAGGTACCATCCCAACTGGAGGAATCATCCTAATCTGCGGTATGGGAACTCATCCCAACAACAACCGATGGCAGTACCTCAGAATCCTCCTCCAGTGACCACTACGCACCTACGGACCTTCATTAGAAGACTTGGTCAAGCAAATGGCTGCAACCAATCTACGATTTCAGCAGCAAGTAGGGCAGTTCCGAGGCCTCACGAGCCACGGTTTCAGCGATGACGAGAGGCTAGCATTCGGGCTTTGCATACGCAGTTGGGCGACTTGCCACATCAATAAATAACATACATCAAGCTCAAGGATCCAGTCGATTCTGCCGCCAACCAAGTGATAAATCCCAATGCCTCCAATCCTAATGTGAGTGCCATTTCTCTGAGATCTGGAAAAGTTGTTGAGGCCACCTCTGGAAAGGATGAAGAAACTATTGAGGTAACTCCACGAGCCTGCTTTGTTGAAGTTGAAGGCGAGAAAGTGTACGGACCACCAATCCCATTCCCACACAGATTACAGAAAAATAAGAAGATCGGTGGTGAAGACAAAGAAAGGGAGATTTTAGATGTGTTCAGGAAGGTAGCTGTGAATATTCCCCTTCTATATGTGATCAAGCAGGTGCCCAAGTATGCCAAATTTCTGAAGGATCTATGCACCAACAAGAGGAAGTTGAAGAATAATGAGAGGGTTGATTTGGGAAGAAATGTTTCAGCTCATATCCGGTCTAGGCTGCACACTAGAAAAAGTTCTTTGTTTTAGCCCCTACTCGGGCATTACCACGAAGTGCAAGGATCAGGGCACATTTACTATTCCGTGCACTATTGGGAGCAGGAAATTTGAAAATTGCATGCTTTGGATTTGGGAGCATCCATAAATGTCATGCCTACCTCCATCTTTAACAACCTTGATCTTGGGCCTTTGCGGTATCTGAGTCTTACCATCCGGTTGGCTAACGGGACCGATGCAGACCCATGGGAATGGTAGAAGATGTCTTTGGTGCAAGTTGATGAGTTAATCTTCCCTGCTGACTTCTACATCCTAGACATGGCGGGGAGAGACACATTACAGTAGATCACCAATAATCTTGGGCAGACCATTCATGAAGACAACCAAGACTAAGATTGATGTGAATGATGGGACTATGTCTATGGAGTTTGGTGATATTATGGCTAAGTTCAACATCTTTGATGCAATGAAACACCCACTGGAGGAGCACTCGGTTTTCCAACTAGAGTTGCTTTCTGAGCTTATTGAGGATACCCATGAGGACTTTATTTCTGATTTTCCATTCATTTCTGGTTTTGATGATTTGTATTCATGTACTAACTGTACTGACACTAACCCTTGTTCTGTTTGTGCTGAGTTTCCTGAATCAACCTTGCAGGGTGATAGTGATAGTGAGAGTGAAGTTGTCTGTTCAGCAGAAGTCCTTGACATCATGGCTACTCCCAATGTACCATCCGTTGAGCAGCTGCCCTCCCTAGAACTCAAACCACTTCCTGGAAACCTGAAGTATGCTTACCTGGAGACAGATGAAAAACTTCCAGTCATCATTTCTTCCAGCCTTGACTCTGACCAGGAAGCAAAACTATTGGGGGTTCTGAAGAAGCACAAGAAGGCTATTGGGTGGACATTGGCTGATATTCCAGGAATTAGCCCCTCCAGATGCATGGACATAATTCTATTGGAGGATGGAGCTAAACCAGTAAGACAGGCCCAAAGGCGACTAAATCCATTGATTTTGGATGTGGTGAAGAAAGAGGTGACTAAGCTTTTGCAGGCAGGTATTATATACCCCATCTCTGATAGTACTTGGGTAAGTCCGGTGCAAGTTGTACCAAAGAAGTCCGGTCTCACAGTAGTTAGGAATGATAATAATGAGCTTGTACCTACTAGAGTCCAGAATAGCTGGCGAGTCTGTGTAGATTATAGGAAGTTGAACCAGGCCACCAGAAAGGATCATTTTCCTTTGCCGTTCATAGATCAGATGCTGGATCGGCTGGCTGGTAAATCCCATTATTGCTTTCTTGATGTCTTTTCCGGGTATTTCCAGATCCATATTGCCCCTGAGGATTGGGAAAAGACCACTTTCACGTGCCCCTTCGGTACGTTTGCCTATAGGAGGATGCCATTTGGCCTTTGTAATGCTCCTGGCACCTTCCAAAGATGCATGCTTAGCATTTTTTCTGAATTTATTGAAAATTGCATGGAGGTGTTCATGGATGAATTCACTGTATATGGCTCCTCATTTGATGCATGTTTGCATAGTCTGAGTTTAGTTCTAGAAAGATGCATTGAGACTGATCTGATTTTGAATTATGAAAAATGTCACTTTATGGTAGAGCATGGGATTGTTTTGGGTCATGTAATTTCTAAAGAGGGTATTTCAGTAGATCCTGCAAAAATTGATGTGATTTCTTCATTGCCTTACCCATCTTGCGTACGTGAGATCCATTCTTTTCTTGGACATGCAGGTTTCTACAGGCGCTTTATAAAGGACTTCAGCAAGATAGCTCTGCCATTGTCAAACCTGCTGAAGAATGATGCCCTGTTCCATTTTGATGAAAATTGCAAGAAGGAATTTGACTACCTGAAAAGAGCATTGACATCTACCCCCATCATCCAGCCCCCAGACTGGACACTCCCTTTTGAACTCATGTGTGATGCTTCCAATTTTGCTGTGGGAGCGGTTCTGGCACAAAGGGTGGGCAAGGCTGCCCATGTAATTCATTATGCTTCTAGGACATTAGATGCTGCACAATCAAATTACACCACCACTGAGAAAGAACTGCCAGTTGTTGTATTTGCACTTGATAAGTTTAGGTCATATTTGCTAGATTCTAAGGTTATTGTTTTCACTGACCATGCAGCTCACGAAATACAGTTAAAGAAACCAGAAGCTAAGCCAAGACTGATCCGATGTATGCTTTTGCTCCAAGAATTCAATGTGGAGATAAAAGACAAGAGTGGAGCTGAAAATTTGGTAGCCGATCACTTGAGCCGAATAGCAAGGGATGAGGATCCTTCTCCCATCCAAGATGATTTCCCTGATGAGAGACTTCTACATCTGTATGGGGTAACCCCTGGTTTCTTTGACATAGTTAACTTTCTTGTTGCTGGTATTGTTCCTGCAGGTACAAGTAGACATAAGTTCCACAAGCTCAAGAGCGATGCAAAGTACTATGTGTGGGATGATCCCTACCTTTGGAAGTTTTGCAGTGATCAGGTGATTCGGAGGTGTGTCCCCGATCATGAGACGAGGTCCATTTTGCACTTCTCACATGCCTCTCAAGTTGGAGGACATTTTGGACCACGAGAGGACGGCAAGAAAATTCCTAGATTTTGGGTTCTACTGGCCCACAATTTTTAGAGATGCCTATGAGGTTTACAGAAATTGCAAGGAATGTCAAACAGCAGGCCCTGCCATCACTCGTAGGAGTGAGATGCCTCAGCAGCCCATGCTCTTTTGTGAGGTTTTTGATGTGTGGGGGATTGATTTCATGGGTCCTTTCCCTCCTTCTTTTGGTTTTGTATATATTCTTTTGGCTGTAGACTATGTTTCAAAGTGGGTGGAAGCAATCCCCACTAGGACTAACGATGCTAAAGTTGTTTCCAAATTTGTTAGGTCCAACATTTTTTGCAGGTTTGGCATACCTAAGGCTAACATCAGTGACCAGGGCACT
This sequence comes from Sophora flavescens, assembly GCA_030762895.1. Lineage (NCBI taxonomy): Eukaryota > Viridiplantae > Streptophyta > Magnoliopsida > Fabales > Fabaceae > Sophora > Sophora flavescens. The sequence continues at coordinate 134,647,416 of CM061069.1, forward strand.
CACTTCTGCAACAGAACCATGGAAGCCTTACTCAGGAAATATGGGGTTGTACATAGAGTTTCCACTGCTTACCATCCCCAGACCAATGGCCAGGATGAAATATCAAACAGGGAGATTAAGCAAATTCTAGAGAAGATGGTGCAGCCGAACAGAAAGGAATGGAGCCGCCGTCTGGAAGACGCACTGTGGGCTCAGAGGACCGCTTTCAAGACGCCTATAGGAATGTCCCCATTTTGGCTGGTATTTGGTAAAGCATGTCACCTCCCTGTGGAAGTTGAGCACCGGGCATATTGGGCAGTAAAGTGCTGTAACTTGGACATGAAGGAAGCTGGTGTTGAAAGAAAACTGCAGTTGCAGCAACTTGAGGAGCTTAGGCTAGAAGCCTATGAAAGCTCCAAGATTTATAAAGAGAAAACAAAACTTTTTCATGATAGGATTATTGCTAGGAAAGAATTTTTTGTGGGTCAGAAAGTCTTCTTTGTTTAACTCCCCTTTGAGATTGATGGTCTGGAAACTTAGGTCCAAGTGGATTGGACCATTTGTTGTTACTAATGTGTTTCCTTATGGTGCAGTAGAGATTCAAAGTACAGGTACCAACAAGACCTTCAAGGTTAACGGGCAGAGGCTGAAGCCATTCCATGGTGTGGATGCTGGTGACCCTGCGGATGCTAATGTTGAGGAGCTCTCCTTGGAAGCTTCCACCTACACTGACACTTAATCAGGGAGTTTCCTTTCCTTTCCCTCACTCTGATTTTATAGTTCTTTTGTTCATTGAGGACAATGTCTATTTTAAGTGTGGGGGAGGGAACTAGTTGTAGTTTTGTTGTGTCTTGTTTTTTTTTCTTTTAATAAAGCTCCTGAATAATTTGAGAAGCTCAGAAGTATTTGTGTGTTGAGTCTTTTGTTGGCAAGTTTGATGGATTTTGATTGATTTTGCACAGATTGATTGCATGATTTATGTGATGATTCCCCCTAGGCTGAAAAATTTTTGTTTTTTTTGAAAAGTGATTCCCATGTGATTGAAAACTGAACTTTGAGATTTTGTTGTGATGGCATGATTTATGATAAGTTGGGGTGATAGGAAGCACACACTAGGGATAGAATCTCTGTCAAACAATTTGCATGAATGTCCAGGTGAGGTTTTGAGCCTCCAACATGTTTTTGACTGTGTGAACTCACTTTCAAGTTGCATTTTCCTGAATTTGCTTTACTCTCTTTTTGGTTTGCATGATTATGTGTTTGCTTCAGATGATTTAGGCATTTTCTTTGTAAATAACTACTTAGCCTAAAAATAACCAATTCCTAATGCATGTTCCCTAGTTAGCCCCATTGAGCCTGATTAGCCTGTTAATTCTTGATAACCTAAAGTTATGAGCTCAAAATCTGGAAAACCATGTTAACCCGATCTTAGAATAAGGAGAGCATGGAATCTTAGAAAGAAAATGGGTGCAAGAAACTAAGTTTGGGGTGGCTACAAGGATATGATGTGTTGTTTGGGATTGAGAAAAAAATAATAATAAAAAGGTTGGAGCCAAAGGGCAAAGAAAAAAAAAAGAGAAAAAGAAAAAAAAAAGAGAAAGAAAAAAAAAGAAAAAAAGAAAAGTGTAAAAATGTTAAAAATAAAAGTATTAGAAAAAAAAGAGGTTGTAGTCACCCAAGGCATAAAGAAAAATGAGAAAAGGAACTTGAGTGAAATTTCAATGTTTTGAAGTGTTTCATGCTCTCTTAGTTCCTAGGGACTTCAGCCTAGTACCTTTGTATATCCTACCCTTAGCCAGGCCCCATTACAACCATAAAAGACCTTTTGATGTTGCATGCATGTTTTCTGTGGGAATCATTTGGAGATGAAAATCAAATTTATGGGAAGTGCTCTTAATGGTGAAACTGAGTGAAATGTTGTTAACCTGACACAAATTGAGCGATTGAGTGAAACACTAAACTCCCTTGTGAGGAAGGCGATTTTTGAATTTGGTGATCTCCCTCTTGTGTGTAACTTGGATCCCTGCTTAGATTAATGATTGTTGAATGATGAAATTCTCAATTGTTTAGAATGAATGATTGTGGGGATTGCTTTGCTTGAAAGGGGGGACATTGAAGAAAACTGTTTTGATGTATTGCTTGAAATTGTGCAAGGTTGATTGAATCTTTTAAGCTTGCCAGGTCTTGAGTCTTTTTGATTTTTGAGTCTTAGTTTGCTTAGGGACAAGCAAAGTTTAAGTTTGGGGTATTTTGATAAGCCTCTGGCTCATCTAGTTTTATGGCTAGTATGACCAGGGTTTTGTGCAAATTATATCCTATTTTCACCCAAATTAGATTAGATTGTCCTCAAGCAAGGTTTTGAGTCTCTAGAGTAGTTTTAGGTTAATTTAGCCGGTTTTGAGTCAAATAATACACTTATAGCTGTGTCTTTGTTTTCAGGTTAAGTTGGAAGTCAAGAGAATAAAGAAACAGGGGATTCGCCTCGCGAGAGTTTATTTGCCTCACAAACCTGAAAGCCAGCAGAACAGTGAAAATGTCATCCTCTCTGGTTCGCCCCGCGACTACTCTTCTCGCCTCGCGACCCCGAAGGCTGACTGTTCCTGGAAAATGCAAGGTTTCTGTGTCGCCTCGCGAACACTTGACTCGCCTCGCGAGTAATCCAACCCTGGAAGACCAGAAGCTATCACGGTTTAACCATGCTGAAGGTCACGGCTGTGACAGTTTGGAACTTGAAGAGTCTCGCCTCGTGAGTAGTCCTTCGCCCCGCAAGAAGACCAAACGTTGCTGACTTTTCACAATATTCGCCTCGCGAAGGTGTGCTCGTCTCGTGAGTGGACTTAATTTCTGGATAGTATAAATTGCCATTCTGAACATCTTGGAAAGACTTTTGCTTCTCCATAGTTTTACATATTTTTCTGTGTGTTTCGTTATTGTCATGGAGAACTAATTTCTTAGATTAGTCTACTGTATGAGAATTCCATATACTTGAGGTTTTGTAATTACTATTTTAATTGCTTTTCCCTCTTCAATACCATATTATACATTTCTGTTTGTTATTTCAGGAGTGTGTAGTGTTGTATTGATTCATTTCAGTGATGTTATGTTCCTATACTAAATCGCGTTTGTTATTTCGCGTGTGTTCATTCATGTTCGTTAGTTCATGAGGGCTTAACCCCGTTTGTTATTTCGGGAATAGGAACATATATCCGTAGTAGCGATTACGTTGCTAGTTGTTGCTACAACTGAAAGGGGATTAGAATCTGCTTAGGGCTTGGGATTACATGAACCAATGATAGTGGGAATTCGAGAACAGTAGATTAATCGTTGTTTGCTATTTGATAATCTCTTTGAACTACCCTGTTTTAATTCTTTGTTTTGCTTGTTATTTATTTGCATCCCAACCCCCCCCCCCCTCCCAAAACTGATTTTTGTGAAAAATAACACTTTAAGAGTCCTTGTGAGACGACATCCGAGTTGTCGCCCTAACTACAGTTTTATAAACCGCTCGTTCTTTTTGGCGCGTGCGCGACCAGTACCCTCATGAATGGAGGGAGATCTTGGGGTTCAACCCATTTCTTTCTTCGAAATTCTTCTTCCACTAGTTTCAATTTCTCCCCTTGCTCCGGCACTTTCTCACTAGCTACCTCTTCTTCCTTTGCTTGCTCTGTTTCCACTTGTGGTAGTTCCGGAGTTTCACCTTCACGAGAATTAGTTGTTCCCCCATTTGATTCCAACACCTTACCACTTCTAGTGGTCATGACATTGTATTGATTCTTGGGATTGTTCTCTGTATTACCTGGGAAAGATCCTGGAAGATGCTCATTCAGTTGTTTTACAAATTGTGCTACCTAAGTCTCAAGATTCTGAATTGCTGCCCCTGTGTGAGTTGCCAACTTGTCAATGGATGTGTCTGTATGCACTATTAACTTCTCGATGGCCGCACTAGTATTTTCAACAGCCAATTCCCATGGTTGCTTCCCACCATCTGTGATCTGTAACTGATTAGGCTTAGGGAGAGCTTTATGAGTATTGTGTTGTTCTGCCTCTGATTCATTTGTTGTTGCCCGGCCAATCCACCACTGGTATTACTCCAATAGAAACCCGGATGGTCTCTCCTGACATTCCAATTTCACCCATTGTGGTAGTCATTCTGTCTGTTCCTCTGATACTCATTGCGTTGTGGCACTGTGTCGTAGAAATTATGACACGAGTCCACATGCTACCGAGAAAAGTTACCAGGACAATTTTCACTATCATGATCTTCATTGCAAAAATCACAACCTGGTGGCAGTCCTTCCCGTATTGCATTCACCTTCATCTTGCAATCAAGTACCTCATTCTGCTTCTTTAGAAGTGCGTTCTGCTCAAGAATAGCTTCAATAGATGATGCACTAAGTCTGGATGAATTTTGTTGAGATGTAGTAGAAGAGTGACTACCATTACGGTTGTAGTCATTTCTAGACATCTTCTCCAATAATGCCCATGCATCCTCCACTGACTTGCAAGAGAAAGAACCGCCAGCTGCTGCATCACAGTTCATCTGGTAGCGACCCCTCAACCCATTGAAGAAATGTAGAAGCTTTGTCACCAAATCAAATTAGGAAGAAGGATATCTCCTCAATAGCACATTATACTTCTCCCAAGCTTCATTGTAAGTCTCATCCTCATGTTGCCTGAATGAAGTAACAGCTATCTACAGTTGTGTCGCTCTGAGGAGGAAAGAACCTAGTGAGGAATTTCTGAGCCATATCCTCCCAAGTAGTTATGTTTCCTCTTCCAAATTTAGATCTAGCCAATCGCGTGCTCTATCCCGACGAGGAAGAGGGAATAGTCCCAAACGAAAGGCATCATTTGAAACTCCAGGAGTCTTCAACATATCACAGATCTCCAAAAAGTATGCAATATGCCTATGAGGATCTTGGCTTGTACTCCCATCAAACTGATTCCTTTGCACCTGGTTCAGAACCGATGACTTGATCTCAAAAGAATTGGCTGTATTGGTCAGTCTGACAATAGTAGAAGCACAATCATCCATGTTAGGACGATTGTACTTATAGAGAGGCTTGTAAGCCGGAGGATCTCCTTCAGTCATCCCTTCAAGATTGATAGGTTGGATTGCTTCAAGTCTCATTTTCTCTCTCAATTCCTTCCTCAACCGTTTCGTGGTCTGTCGAATCTCTGGGTCATATAGCAAGTCTCCCGGTGGAACGGTACCTCGCATACACAAAAACAAGCCAAGACCAAGTGGATCAAAGAAGTTGAAAAAGATAAAAATTGCAGAAATTTAAAATAAAAAATTGCTTAATCAAAATTTTGAATTTTCCTAAAATTTAGGAAAATTGGCTGTGCCAATCCCCGGCAACGGTGCCAAAAACTTGTTGCGAATCTGGCAAGTGTACCGGTTCGTTGCAAGTAATAAAAACACGGTAAGCGATACCGAGGTCGAACACAAGGATTGGGAGGCTAATTTAACCAAATTATCAAGGAAATTCAAAGCGTTGACCAAGTCAATAATGGTTTGTTGAGAAGTGGGAGAATTAGATAACAAAAGATATCAAGAACAATTATCTAAAATTGATAAAAGATAACGAGATAAAATTAATGGCTAAGACTTCTGAGGTTATGAATCCACCTACCCAATCATGCAAGTTACCCAAGTGATTATTCTCTTATCCCTAAGTTCAAATTCTTTGCCAATCAGGAACACTCAATTATCCTAATATCACTGTCGCTATTCAAAAGGAAATACCTAAACATGCAAATTGACAATTTGCCGACCCGAACAACCCACAGTTGGATTCATTAAGTTTTTGGTTCCTTATTGTGATTGCACTGTTTTCCTATTCTATGCCTAGATATATTCAAACGATGTTCTTAATTCAAGTCCTAAGTATGAATCTCCTACCGGTATCAACGCACGTGACTAGTTAACCAATGGCCATTATGATTAATGCAAGCAAAAAAAAAAAATTAAGAAACAAGAAAAGAGAGAAGGGAATAAGAAAACATCACTTGAATTCACTATACCATCAAAGGTGGCTTCATCGTTCCCTTAGAATAGGGAATTAGTTCCTCATAATCATAGTAACAATGCAAGCAATACAAGAATTCATCCTAGAGGCTAGAAAGAAAGTGTAAAACTCAACGAGACGCGGCTCCAAGGAAACTAGGATTAGCCAAAAACAACCCCCTTCCACAAAACTGACCTCAACAAGCTATTTATAATTTTCAGAATCTCCATTAGATTTTGAATGCTCGCGAGGCGAGGACTGACTCGCAGGGCGAGACAGAGAAGTTGCAGAATCCCTGCGTGTGGTTCGCGAGGCGAACCTTTGCTCGCTAGGCGAGCCCGAATATGTGCAATTCTTGCTTAGTCTATAGCTCTGGCTCACGAGGCGAGCATTGTCTCATGGGGCGAGACTCTCTTCTTTGCCTTTAGCTTGTTTTCTCAAGTTTCCTTGCTTCCTCGAGCTTCACTTTTAACCTGAAATATAAAAAATAACATTTGAATACTTTATTGACTCAAAAATAACCCAAAAATTCCTAAAAACTTTCTAAGAGACTCAAAATGTTGCTAAGGGACAAAAGGAGCAAAATTTGGGTGATTAGCGAGGTCAAATCGCTCAATTAGCATAAAAACCTTAATCTTTCTAGCCATAAAAATAGATAAGCTAGAGGCTTATCAGTATGCTATGCTCCCCCTTAGTTTATACATTAGATAAAACAATTATCAGAGCAGAAACAAGGTATAAGAGCCGATAACAGAATCAAACAATATTTAAGAAAGCAACTCAGATTATATTTAGAGCAAAAAACAGATTTTCCAGATAGATAGTCATTGATCATTAATTTCATGATTAAGGTGTAATTTATATTATTTTTATTTCCTCCCCTTTTTCGCATCAATCAAAAAAATATAAAGTAGCTATATAACAGATAGCCAAAAGAAATGTCAGAAACTGCATCTCATTTCATTAAGAGTCAAAAAGCTTTACAAGTGATATGGACATCACTGACTTGCTCAGGTGGTCTGAAAATGCGGATCACAACCTTGTACCCGGTCATGTAGGTTCGGATGCCAATGAAGTTGAGGGACAACTTTCACAATCATTTCTCAGAAGTCAAGTAGGGCATGTCAATTTTGAGACCTCTATGAAAATATTATTTTCTAGTGGACTACCGAGACTTCAAGAAGAAAGCTACAATGACATTACCAGAAATTTGCATTCTAGTGGTTATGAGAAGTGCTGACACTTTGTGATCCCCGTCTTGGGAATTTCTAAGTAGCCTAGGCTAGATTGGGTTATTAGTGGTTTACCATGAAATGGTGGTTACATTGTATTTTATCATGTAATACCTGAACCATGTTAACTTTCTTGAAGCATTAATGTGATGGATTTGCATCCATACGTTGTCTCATCCATTCTTTACGTCTTCTTCCACATCATAATATTTCTTTCGTCATTCTCATATCTCATCTTCTCTTTTTCTTCCCCAAGTTTCATCATTGGTTTTGTTCATTAAGCTCGTGTTATTAGAAGTTCTTTTTGGGGCATTGATCAATCCATCTGAGCCCACCAATTTTCAAAAAAAATAAAAAAGAAAAGAAAAGAAAATAAGAGGAGCAAATAAATAAAAACTTGGTGAGTACCATCTTTGTCTCTAAAAAAAATAAGCAATTGTGATTTGAAATAAAGATTGGCCGTCTTTCTCTATCCTTAACAAAATATCATCATTACCCCTAGTTACCCCTTTTGAGCTTGAAACTTTCCTTCAAAGAACCTTGGACAAGGATCACCCCTAAACAAGGGGTAAGTATGAAAGAAATGGTGATTATGAAGCATAAAGTGAGAAAGTGAAAAAAAATAGAAAATAAAAATGAAGAAGAAGATAAATAAAGATGGAGAAAGAAAGAGGTTGAAAAACCACATAAAAAAAAAAGAAAAAAAATGAAGGAAAGAAAAAGTTAGAAGAAAGTAAATGTTCTAAAAAATCTGAAAAAGAGTATGGATCCTTGATCCTATTCAACCTTAACACATTTGTTTGAGCCTTATATCCCTCATTTCATGACCCCCAACCATTGGCCACATTACAAGCCTGAAAAGTCCATTCTGATCAATGAATGATTGCTACTTTTTTATAAACTTTTATTTTGAGACAAAAAGTTTGTGCTCTTCTAGTTTTTAATTGATTGCTCCTCTTCAAAAGAGAAAAAGAAAGAAAAGAATGAAAAAAAAAGCTCGTTAGGCTGAAAACCCTCAAAGGCAGTCTAAGCAAAAATTAGGGCAAGTTCTACATGGGGCAAAACTTTGCTTTCAAGGGTCTTATTTTATAGCATTTCCATTATTGGATGCCCTACATTAGGGCAGCTCCATTGTCAAGTTTTCCTTGTTAAGTGCCCTACACTGGGGCAGTTTCATTATTTGGACCCAACACTGGGGAAATATCATTCTAAAGTTTCCCTTATCAAGTGCCCTACACTGGGGCGGTTTCATTATGGGAACCTTACACTAGGGCACCCCATCCTCACGGAAACTACTCTGGGGCAATTTTGTTCTTAAGCGGCATACATCAAGCCCATTTATTTTCACATGACCGATACTAAGCCCATTTCAAATTGGGGCAATATCCTTTTGACCTCCATATCACCTCTTGTGTGCCTTACTATGAATACCATTTGAGTCGTCCAACTTCCGACACCAATCAAGAAGTTGTTCAAGCAATAATGTCATTTCCTGTCATACTTTTGAATCCATGCATGTTTGTTACATGATGCTTCAGGTAAGGTAATTATGAGTTCAAGTACAATTTAACCATACAATGGTAATTCTTTGATGAACAACTCTGGTCAGAAGAATTCTGAATACAAGGAGGAAAGTGGCATCCTCAATTGGCAATTCAAGCAAGAGCATTGATCCTCACAAATAAGGGTGGCAAAAATTGTCCACTCACCCAAAAAAAAAGAGAAAAAAAAATCAAAAATCAAAAAATAAAAAGAAAATAAAAAGAAAACAAAAGAGGCTCGCTAGACTGAAAACCTGAAAAGGCAGTCTAGGCAAAAGTTAGAGTGATCCGGTAGGTTGAAAACTCGCAAAGAGTGACCTATTCAAAAATTAGGGTCAAATACAAGAAAAGTACAAGAAGTTTCCTCAAACTGACAAACTGGGGCAGTTTACGAGGACAAGTCATGAAAGGCTCCCAATACATGAGGACTGAGGCAAGTCACATACTTGAAAGTTGATCAGACAATCTCATCCATTGGGATAATCATCACAAATAAGCATATCTCAGCCAACAAGCAAAACATCATTTGAGCAAACAAGAAGTCGTACTCTACCTCATCCTTAAGCTTGGCAGCGATCAAAACTTGGAGGAGTCAAGGATCAAACAATAATCTTGTAAATAAAAAAAATCAATCACAGTTTTCATCAAAGCATATCTTAAATCATACATTAAAAAAATTATCACAGTTTTCATCAATCATAAAAAGCATCCCATGCATCATACATTAAAAAAAAAAATTTATCACAGTTTTCATCAATCATCAAGAGCATCTTATCGATCATACATAAAAAAAATTCACAGTTTTCATCAATCACAAAACAGCATCTCTCATATCATGCATTGTCTCATTTCTTGCATTGACAAAATCAACATCGTTGCAGTGCATTTGTTCAACTTTCGCGAACACAGGGCCCCAAAAGTCATGTCTTGTTAGCTTTAGCAGGTATAGGGCCTCTTAAACTTTATTTTATTGTAGTTTGGCTTTAGCAGGCACGGGGCCCCAAAAGTCATGTCTGGTTAGCTTTAGCATGCATAGGGCCTCTTAAGCTTTGTTTTGTTGTAGTTTGGCTTCAGCGGGCATAGGGCCCCAAAAGTCGTATCTTTGTTAGCTTTGGCAGGCACATGGCTTCATGAGCTTCGTGTTGTTCATCTTTAACCGGCACAAGGCCCATAAGCTATACTTTTGCTGGCTTCTATAGGCATAGGGCCTCGCAAGCACTTTAACTTTCTTTTCAAACTTTAGCGGATACTCGGCTCCGCAAGAATTTTACCTTTCTTTACAAGCTTCAGCGAATACTCGACTCCACAAGCTTTCTATCCTTTTGTTTTCAAGCTACGGTGGGTACCAAACCCCGTAAGCTCTTTTATCATTTTTCGTCAAGCTTTAGCGGGTACCAGACTCCGAAAACTCTTTTTGTTTTCAAGCTTCAGCGGGTACCAGACCCTATAAGCCCTGTTTTGTTGTCAAGCTACGGCGGGTACCAAACCCCGTAAGCTCTTTTTTTTGTCAAGCTTCATGGGTACCAGACTCCGAAAGCTCTTTTTGTTTTCAAGCTTCAGCGGGTACCAGACCCTGTAAGCCCTGTTTTTTTGTCAAGCTTCGGTGGGTACCAAACCCCATAAGCCCTTTTTGTTTTCAAGCTTCGGTGGGTACAAAACCCCGTAAGCTCTTTCTGTTCGAGCTTCTGACGGGAAATCCACCCTGTAAGCTCCTTTATCTTTCTGTTCGAGCTTCTGACTGGCATTCCGCCCCGTAAGCTCATTTATCTTTCTGTTCGAGCTTCTGATGGGCAATCTGCCCCATAAGCTCTTTCTCTTTCCGGTTGAGCTTCTGACGGGAAATCCACCCTGTAATCTCTTTTTCTGTTCGAGCTTCTGACGGGCAATCCACCCCGTAAGCACGTTTATTTTTCTGGCCGAGCTTCTAACGGGCAATCCACACCGTAAGCTCTTTTTTATCTTTCTGTTTAAGCTTCTGACGGGTAATCCACCCCGTAAGCTCTTTATCTTTTTGTTCGAGCTACTGACGAGCAATATACCCCGTAAGCTCTTTTATCTTTGTGTTCGAGCTTCTAACGGGTAATCCACCCCGTAAGCTCTTTATCTTTATTTTCTAAAGCTCAATAGGTAATCCACCCTGTAAGTTTTCTATGTGTAAACCTCAGTGGGCAATCCAACCCGCGGGTTCTTTACAGGAAATCATTTTGTAGTCACAGGTCTTTTTGCTTGTCAGTGTACCCCGAACAAAATTGGAGTTCATGTCTTTACTCGTTTCTTATAATGATAATATGATAACAACGGTTACACCTAGTATCTAATAAGAAACTAGTAAAGAGGGGCAGCTCTGAACACCTTTTTTGTCCAGGTATCCGATTTTTTTTGTGAATATTTTGAAAAGAAAAAATATATATAAAAACTTCCAAAAATATCTTTGTGCATGTTATTGGTCCAATTTGTTTTTGTTACAAGTTTTTGAGCCCAGCACCCAAGCCCAAGTAAACAAAAAATTAAATGAAATAAAAAAAAACAGAGAAACAGGTTTCTGATTGTTAATAAAAAACACATAAAAAAAAATTGAAATTTTATTTTGCATTATAGTTCACATCACTGATGTATTGTCCTTTTCATCCATTTTCAAGTATAAATCCATTTCACTTTTCTTTTGACCCTTGGTTTTTACCGTCTCTTTAACAAAAATGGTATCCTGCTCACCTCCTCCTCCGCTCCCAAGACAAAGCAAGCTGATTTTCTCCACTATAACAAGGCATTCTCCTCCTAGCTGTCATGAACCTTTTTGTCATCTTCTTCACTAATTTGTGCTATAAGTTTGACACACAACGCATTAGAAGGGGGGAGGCGTACAAGGAAAAAGAGAGGCACCAGAATATGGGTTACAGAAAAAAACCCTCCCAAACCCATGCTCAACACCTCAAACATAGACAATCCTCCATAACCAACACCCTCTCCTTCTCCATTCCACCATTCCTTTTCTCCTACATTTTTCTTATTCCATTACCAAAACATATTCCCCAATAGAAATCAAAGAACCAAAAAACATAACAAATCCTTCTCTTTGGCAACCATCACAAATCTGCCCCTCCCTCATCGTCGTAGCTCCGCCTCCTCTCCTCCGCTGTCTTCTGTTGGTGACGCCGGCAAGTGTACCGGGTCATCGCAAGTAATAAAAGAAACACGGTAAGTAATTACCGAGGTCAAACTCAGGGATTGGGCTACCAATTCGACTAATCCGCGGGAAATCAGATGCGTTTGGTCAAGTTACAGAAGGTGGTTGAGAGAGAGAGATTAATATCAAAAATTAAATTAACAAATCTAATAAAATAATTAACTAAAAATCAGAAATTAAAATGTCCAAGGTCACAAATCCACCAACCCAATCATGTATAATACCCAAGTGATGATGTATTCCTCCCTAAGTTCAATTACAATGTCAACCGGGACCCCCAAATTCTCCAATATCCACTGCCGTGCTCAATAGGACGTATTCGACGATTGGATTAATTACTTGCAGGTCTCATAATCCTAATCTCGAATTTGATTAATTCTTGTTCCCTAACTAGTTAATCACGCAACACATATGATCAACACAATCAAATCAGAATTGGAAAACATGTATTGAGAGAAGGGGAGAAAAACATACATCACATTAACACTATACCGCCATGGGTGGCTTCATCGATCCCTCGGACGAGGGACTTAGTTCCTCATGCTCATAGACAAGCAATCCGACATAACCACCATGATAAAATAAAAAGAAAAGGGAGACGCAGCTCCAAGGAGAAAACAAGGATTCATAACTACTGATCTAAACTAGTGGAAAAACCTTCTCCAAAAGTGTCCCCCAATCTGATCCGAAACAGCCTTTAAATAAGGATTCTGAATCTTGCTCGCTCGCGAGGCGAGCACTCCTTCACGAGGCGAATTTTAGTATTGGCGCGCTTTCAAATTTGGATTTTCGCGAGGCGAGGGTGTGTTCGCGGGGCGAGTCTTCCAACTTCAATCTGTCACAGCCGTGACATTCATCACGGCTAGGTCGTGATGGTCTCTGTCTTCCATGGTCTTCAGGATCTCGCAAGGCGATCTGTCTCTCGCCGGGCGAGACTTCAAACCTAAATCTGTCACAGCCGTGACCTTCATCACGGCTTTGCCGTGATGGTCTCTGTCTTGCAGGTCTTCAGACTCTCGCGGGGCGAGAAGATTCTCGCGTGGCGAACCAGAGTGATGACTATTGCTGCTTCAGTCGATGATCAGGCTCGCGAGGCGAGCATAAACTCGCGAGGCGAGTATCTCCAGAAGTGCTTTTTCCATTTCTTCTTAACTTTCCTTGACTCCCGGAGCTTCACTTATTGACCTGAAAACACCAAAAGCAACCAAAAGCATAATTCTATCCAAAATAAGCTAAAAACTACACAAAAGACGCAAAACGAGTCAAAGTCCAACTTAGGAACAAAACAAGGCAAATTTGGGCGAAAACGAGAGTGAACTCGACTAATTGGCACATAAACCCTAGTTCATCTAGTCATAAAACTAGATAAGCCAGAGGCTTATCAAAACACCCCAAACTTAAACCTTGCTTGTCCCCAAGCAAGCTAAAACTCAAAAAGGACTCAAGACTTGGCAAGCCTAAAGGAATCAATCGATTTCGCACAAATTTCATGCAATCAAAACAGTTTTTCTCCAATGATCTCCCCCCTTACATCAATGTAATCCCCACATTCATTTACTTTAAACAATTGAGAACTTATCATTCATGCCATCATTACTCTAAGCTGAGGATCAAAGTCACACACAAAAGGAAGATCACCAATTTCAAACAATTGCCTTCCTCACAAGGGTGTGTAAAATTTCACTCATTCGCTCAAATTTGTCAAGGCTATCAACTTTTCACTCAATTTCACGTATCAAGAGCACTTCCCATGAATTTGATTTTCATCTCAAAAATGGTTCCCACGAAAACATGCATGCAACATCAGAAGGTCTTTTAAAGGTTGAAATGGGGCCTGGCTGAGGGTAGGATATTCAAGGATACTAGGCTTAAGTCCCTAGGAACTAAGAGAGCATGAACCTTTTTACACATATTCCACTCAAATTCCTTTTTTCATTTTTCTTTTTGTCTCGGGTGACTACAGCCTTTTTCCTTGCTAATCTTTTGATTTGCCCCTTTTCTTTTGGCAATTTATTTTGAATATATATATATATATATATATATATATATATATATATATATATATATATTATTGCCTTGGGTTTCAACCTTTATTTTTCTTTTTCTCACCCCAAAATGACATATCTCCTTGTAGCCACCCCAAACTTAGTTTCTCACAACCCTTCTCTTGCTCACTTCCATGCTCTCCTAATCCTAAGATCGGGTTAACATGGTTTTTCCAGATTTTCGGATTGTAATATAGGGTCATCAAGAAATAATAGGCTGATTAGGCTCAATGTGGCTAACTAGGGATGATTCATCAAGGTTGGTTCAATTTATGGCCAAGTAGTTATTCAAAGAAAATTGCCTAAATCATTTGATGCAACACATAAACATGCAAACCATGAAGAGATTCAAGCAAATTCGGGAAAGTGCAACTTAAAAGTGATTTCACACAATAAAAAATAGAGTTGGAGGCTCAAATCCTCACCTGGACATTTTGCAAATTGTTTGACCGAGATACGATTCCTAGTGTGTGCACTCCCTCACCCCAAACTTATCATAAATCAAGTAATCACAACAAAATTCTCAAAGTTCAGTTTTCAATTTTTAAGTGGGGATAAACTTTTCTATTATCAGAACCTAGGGGGAAATCATCAATGGTCAAAATAATTTATGCAATCAATCTATGCTCAATTTAATTAAAATCCAAAAAGCTTGCCAACGCAACATTCATACAACAACTCTTGATCTTCTCAAATTATTCAAGAGTGACAAACAAAAACATAAACAAAACAAAACAAAAGTTAGGAGAAGAAAGGGATACCTAGCTTGGGTTGCCTCCCAAGTAGCGCTTGTTTAACGTCCCGAGCCTGACTTATTAAGAAGCATCCACCTGGATCCCATAGCCTGTGAAACAAGGGCCAAGAGACGCTCATCATGTGAGATCCTCCACCTGGATCCCATGGTTTATGAAGTGGCCTTCGCAGGAGCAATATGACTCTATCCATGATTCCATCTTGTCTGAGTGTGAAAACTCCATTGACCTCTGTAATTATGAACTCACTTCCTCTCGGGTCAAATGGTGTTTTCTCGAGGAAGTGTGTCAGACGAGTGGGAGGGTCTAATTTACCGATGTCCACACATGCATGCAAGCCAACATATTTATCCAATGCATTAATTTCAGGTTGCTTAGCAAGCATGGTGGAATCCTCTACCACTTTATCCGCATTTTGATCTCTACCCCTTTGCTCCATTGCCTTGTCCTTTGCCAACTCCTCTTCCTTAGGTTGCTCTTCCTCAACATGTGGCTGTTCCGGGGCCTTGTCGCTTGTCAATTCCTTTTCCTCCGGTTGTTCTTCCTCAACATGTGGTAGTTCTTCCTCAACTCCCTGAGAACTAGTTACATCCCATTCATAACCCAACACCCCACTGCTTCTAGTTGTTGTGACATTGCATTGGTTCTTAGGGTCGTTCTCGGTATCAACTGGGAAAGTCTCTGGGGGATGCTCATTTAGTTGCCTTGCGAGTTGGGCAATTTTCATCTCTAATGCCGCATTCGCCTTCTCAAATGATGTGGCCATCTTATCAATGGCTGTGTTTGTATTGATTGACACTTTCTCAAGTGTCGCACTCAACTTCTCAAACGCCAACTCCCAAGGTTGTCTTCCACCATTCTTTTGAGGTTGTTGTTGCCAATTTTGTTGAGGTTGTGGTTGCTAGGCTAGACCATCGTCAGCATTACTCCAAGCGAAATCCGGATGGTCTCTACTCATATAACCCCAATACTGATTCTGACTCTGATAGTTGTTCTGGGGCACGCTGTCATAGAAATTATGCCATGGTTCCACATATTCTTGAGAGTAGTAGAAAGGAAAGCTCCAAGTGTCATGGTCTCCATTACAATATTCGCATCCCGGAAGGATTCCCTCGTGTACCTCGCATACAAAACAAGGCAAGACCAAGTGGGATCAAGGAAGTAGAGAGAGATAATAGTAAAATAAAAATAAAAATAAAAATAAAACTAAAAGTAAAAATAAAAATAAAAATAACTTAACCAAATAATCAAACTTCCCTAAAATTAGAAAAATTGGTTGTGCCAATCCCCGGCAACGGCACCAAAAACTTGTTGGTGACGCCGGCAAGTGTACCGGGTCGTCGCAAGTAATAAAAGAAACACGGTAAGTAATTACCGAGGTCGAACTCAGGGATTGGGCTACCAATTCGACTAATCCGCGGGAAATCAGATGCGTTTGGTCAAGTTACAGAAGGTGGTTGAGAGAGAGAGATTAATATCAAAAATTAAATTAAAAAATCTAATAAAATAATTAACTAAAAATCTGAAATTAAAATGTCCAAGGTCACAAATCCACCAACCCAATCATGTATAATACCCAAGTGATGATGTATTCCTCCCTAAGTTCAATTACAATGTCAACCGGGACCCCCAAATTCTCCTATATCCACTGCCGTGCTCAATAGGACGTATTCGACGATTGGATTAATTACTTGCAGGTCTCATAATCCTAATCTCGAATTTGATTAATTCTTGTTCCCTATAAGGTTGCACTAATCTCCTAAATCCATTGTCGTGCTCATTATTCGATTAGTGATTCCAATCCAAGTTCTAAAACGCGAATCGCCGATCGGCCTCAAACACGTCTAACTAGTTAATCACGCAACACATATGATCAACACAATCAAATCAGAGTTGGAAAACATGTATTGAGAGAAGGGGAGAAAAACATACATCACATTAACACTATACCACCATGGGTGGCTTCATCGATCCCTCGGACGAGGGAATTAGTTCCTCATGCTCATAGACAAGCAATCCGACATAACCACCATGATAAAATAAAAAGAAAAGGGAGACGCAGCTCCAAGGAGAAAACAAGGATTCGTAACTACTGATCTAAACTAGTGGAAAAACCTTCTGCAAAAGTGTCCCCCAATCTGATCTGAAACAGCCTTTAAATAAGGATTCTGAATCTTGCTCGCTCGCGGGGCGAGCACTCCTTCGCGAGGCGAATTTTAGTATTGGCGCGCTTTCAAATTTGGATTTTCGCGAGGCGAGGGTGTGTTCGCGGGGCGAGTCTTCCAACTTCAATCTGTCACAGCCGTGACATTCATCACGGCTAGGCCGTGATGGTCTCTGTCTTCCAGGGTCTTCAGGATCTCGCGAGGTGATCTGTCTCTCGCCGGGCGAGACTTCAAACCTAAATATGTCACAGCCGTGACCTTCATCACGGCTTTGCCGTGATGGTCTCTGTCTTGCAGGTCTTCAGACTCTCGCGGGGCGAGAAGATTCTCGCGTGGCGAACCAGAGTGATGACTGTTGCTGCTTCAGTTGATGATCAGGCTCGCGAGGCGAGCATAAACTCGCGAGGCGAGTATCTCCAGAAGTGCTTTTTCCATTGCTTCTTAACTTTCCTTGACTCCCGGAGCTTCACTTATTGACCTGAAAACACCAAAAGCAACCAAAAGCATAATTCTATCCAAAATAAGCTAAAAACTACACAAAAGACGCAAAACGAGTCAAAGTCCAACTTAGGAACAAAACAAGGCAAATTTGGGCGAAAACGAGAGTGAACTCGACTAATTGGCACATAAACCCTAGTTCATCTAGTCATAAAACTAGATAAGCTAGAGGCTTATCATCTTCGCCTAGCCACCGCCACTCAGAACCATACCATTGCCCATTTCCGCCATCTCTGTTAGTCGCACCATCGTCATCACCACGACACCACCACCATACGTCCCTTCCTCCTCTCTTACACCGCGCGCAGCCCAGCTCCGTAGCTCCGCCGTCGCTTCTTTGTTCCTTACTGTCACGAACCAGATCTGTAGCAGGTCCGCCACGAAGCTGCTCCACCACCTCCGCCTAGCTCCATCATGAACCGCGGATCCCAGGCCCAGCACTGCATCATAACCTCTTCTCGCCCTCGCCGCAAGCTCGCCTCCGTCGCACCATCCTTGTTTTGATTTCCTTGGTCCCATCTCTGTCACTTTGGTAACCAGAGGCTTTTTTGTTACACTATTTAATTTTCCTTTTTTTTTTGGTGTTATTATTAATAGGTGATCTGATAGTTAAGTTGATTGGGCTTCTATTTTTTCTTTTGGGGTCATGGTGGGTTTTAGTTTTTTTTGTTACTGATATATTTCTTTTTATTTGCTTGTGCTAGTGAGTCTTGCTTTTTCTTTTGTTTGCTTTTTGGGCCAAAGCTAAAACCAAGCAAAAATCTCCTAAAATTTTGTGGTTCTTTGTTTAAAAAAAAATTCTGCAAATAAATTGTCTCTTTTGGATTCACACAACAATTTACGACGTTGATGTATGATTTTTCGTCCTCAAGCGTTGTAAAAGTTGTAATATTTAACCCCGTGCAAGAGTGAATTCTCTCATTTTAGAAATAAAAATGATTTTTATGTTCTATTTTGACAAAGTTTTTTACAAAAATAAATAAATAAATAAAAACTTTTAAGTATCTCTAATAAAATTTTAATAAATAAAAACCTCTTTTGAATTCACGCCACAATCTACGACGTTGATGTATGAAAATTCATCCTCAAGTGTCGTATGAATTGTAAGGGTTTATCGTATAGCACTGTTATCTTAGATCCTGTACAAGAGTGAATTTATTTTGGAATAAAATCTTTTTTAACATAAAAAAAAATCAAAAAAATCAAATCTTTTCCAAAAAAATAAAATCAACCAACCCATCAAACGTTTTTCTAAGAACTACGTGGCTTTGAGTTTCCAATTGCACCAGAGAATACGTAGGAGAAGAATCGGTCATTTTGTCAAGCCAAAATTTTATTTTCTCTTTTATTTGTTCTTTTTCTTTTTATTTTAGTTTCAAAAAGGGGTAAAATAAATATTTATAAAGTTATTAAAAATTTTACACAATTAACTTGAGGTACCGTTTTTTAAACGAGCGATGTAAGGTGCTAACACATTCCCTACTCATAACCGACTCACGGACTCAAATCTCTATCCTTTTTTTAAAACCAGTTTTCTTAAAATAAATGATTTTTCCAATTTTTTCCCCAAATAAAATATTGGTGGCGACTCCTCTATTTTTACCTTATTTTTCGCGGCTCCCGGACGTGACGGTCGCGACAGTTGGTGACTCTATTGGGGATTTTTGTAACATCCTTCTCGGGTGCTACATCGTAAGTGACATTTTAAGGACGAAAAGTAGATTAATTAAAATTGGCTATAAAAGAATGGGATAATTTTTTTATTTTTCGTAAGTCGTAAATATAACTACTTTGATTTAAATGAATGAACAATAAAATTTTTTGATTATCACATTTAGGATCATAAGTTCGAAAATCATTTACATAATAGTCAACCCGACACATAAACATAAATCATAACAGTATACTGACTCAGTATAAAGATATGGAGACGCAGCTCCTAAAATATAAGATACTTGGAGTCACAGCTCCATAGACAGTTATATTAACTCCCAAACATACCCAGCTGGCCAAACTAAAATAGAAAAGACAATCCTTTCTCATACATCATGAGAAAGACAAACCCAACTGACGAGATCTAGTGGAAACTCTATTTGAGTCCACTACCGACGTCGTCACAAAAGACACTACTAGAGCTACTACAATAGTAACACTCGAACTATGTCATTTCATCTTCCAATAAGAAAAAATGGTCTACGAACCATCGACAGTCTGGAAGACGTCCACTAGAAAACTCTAACATATCGTCCGCATGCTCGAACCTCGACCTCTACGACGCATCAGTCAAGCGATATCTTGACGTCTCAATCTTCTCAAAAATAGTACAGAAGGCATATAGCCATCCGACATAGGTAGTATAAAAATAAGGAGGTGAGATTTCCATTTATCTTACCAATAAGGCAGACATGCAGTGGTACGACTCTCAGGTACGTACAATTAACAATTAGCAATCATATTTACACTCATAACAAAACAATAATGTTTCAAAGAAACACGACAACAACACCGTGTTTTCCTAGATAGAAGACATCTACGACTTGAGGAATAACCTCTGAATTCCTATCCCATGGTTTTACGAACAGTCGGAGAGAGTGGTTCGGAGGATTGTTCCTGAGGTACCAGCCTTGGGTAACAAAGAATGCGTCAATAGAAGAGGGCGTGCACGTCATAGGCTTTTTCGGGAACATCATACACTACCAGAAAACATGTAACGTCTATTCAAGTATGTCGGTGTATTGCCAGATCACCACGCCACAGAGGAGCAACCCATTGGGCCTATGTGAGTATTTCATAACCCCAGCATCCCCAAGCATCAATCAGATCGGCCCTACAGAATTTGCACCTATATTAAAATGTTAGCTCAATCTCCTAGGCACAATAGCCTTACAGAACATAGTTTCACTATATGTTTAGGCAAAATTGTCAGAAAATGCGTTCTTCTTGTCTTCCCATCGGATGACATCTTGATTCCATCGGAATTCTCTTAATGTGATTTCTCAGATGCTAGATGTTCTTAAAATCAAGCGAAAGTTCTCAAGTAACTTTTCATCTTTGTGTAAAGATGTCTTAAAACACTTTGTTCAAAAGTCCTAACGTATTATGATATTAGAACGCAAGTCCAATTATTTATTTCTCTGTACTTTTCTATTGAGCCTTTTTCTTTGGCTTCCAAGAAAACAAATCATTCTGAGTCCATTAAATTTAATGGAATATGGATAATGAATTATCCATACTTTATGACATAAGGTCGTGTTCCACCCCACATCATAAATTATTACGTTCGTATTTTCACTAAGTCGTTTTTGACTTAGGTTTTTACATTTTACTGTAAAAGCTCGTCTTTGAAGACTAAAATCCTTTTGACTTAAGACCAAAACCTTTAGATAACATCAAATACATTTTCAAGAATAATTTCCATCAAAGATACATAAGTATCAATTTCTCAAAACATTTGCTTGAAAATCCTTTAAAACGTTTAAGGACAGTTTCGCCGCTTTTTACTGAATTTAGGCTCAAAAGCCATATTTTTGAAAACATGGTTCTTCACCTCAAATGTATTACTCTCCTAGGTTATACTACTAAAATGTTGATACACTGATTTTACATCTTACTCTCCACTTATACAAAATTCCTAAAAATCACTACAAAAAAAGAACTGTTTAGCGACCGACATATTCGGCCGCTAAACTTTCTAATTCGGTTGCTATTTAAGTTAGCCACTGAATTAGCGAACGATTCATGGTGGTGGCTGATAACCTGGTCGCTAAGCTTTTAGAGACCGAAATAATAATTCGGTCGCTAAATGGCGACCGTAATTTCGGTCGCTAAATAATAAAAAACGGTCGCTACACGGTTGGTCGCATTGTTTGGGTAACCATTTGTAGCGACCGATTATCGGTCGCTAGTTCGGTCGCCAATTTTGGTTACTGTTAACCTATATTAGTGACGGATTTTCAGTCGCTAGACCACAATCTGTTAATGGTAACTAAAGTTTAGAGATCGAATTATTGGTTTCTAATTCGGTCGCTAAACTGGTTTTTATTAAAAAATTTTAAAATTTAATTTTTAAAATAATAAATTTTTTTGTTTTTCTTTAAAGTTTAGCAAAAATACTAATAAAACACACCAAATTACTAATGAAATAAACAATCATAAAAAATAATGAATATATATATATATATATATATATATATATATATATATATAAATAATCCCAGTGTCTGCTATCTGATCGTCCTCTGCAGTAGTAGCATCAGTAGCTGGCGGCGGAACTGGAGGAGCGACAGCAGCGGGCGGCAACTGCCGTCGAGCATCACCACTGAGCAAGCGGAGTCTGGATCCTCATCTGCTCCAACATCAGCCGCGATGTCGGCCTGCTCCGATGCTCGTCGCATCGCATTTGCTTGTGTGCCTGAGTCAACTGTGCAATCTGGTTCGCCATCTGCTGCCCTCTCTCGCTCTTCTCCCGAAGCTCCGCGTTCAGCTGTGTGATGGTGTCATGCATTTGGTTGAACTGCTCCTGAGGGACGGTATCGGCGTAGGAAGGAGCAGGCGTGCCGGATGATTGATCAGCCGTTGACTCATCTAGTTTTATAACTAGAAAAACCTTGGCTTTGTGCTAATTTTATATCATTTTCGCCCAAATTAGACTTGATTGTCTTTAAGTAGCATTTTGAGTCCATAAAATATTTTTAGGTTAATTTAGTTGATTTAGAGTTAAATAAGCACTTATGCTATTTTCTGTTTTCAGGTTAATAAAAAGAAATAAATCTGGAGCTTTCACTCCGCGAGAGGGATGTTCGCCCCGCGAACCTGAAGGTGACTGTGCCAGAAATTGCAAACCTCTCTGTCTCGCCCCGCGAAACATGACTCGCCTCGCGAGTAATCCAACCCTGGAAGACCAGAAGCCATCACGGTTTATCCATGTTGAAGGTCACGGGCGTTACAGTTTGGAATCTGAAGAGTCTCGCCTCGCGAATATATGCTCGCCTCGCGAGAGAACCCAAAAGCTGAAGATTGTTCACATTATTCTCGTCGCGAGACAGTGTTCGCCTCGCGAGTCAGCGAATTCCAGAAGTTGTATTTAAGCCTGTTTGAAGGCAGAAATGAGGGTGGCTAGTTAGGCAGTAGTAGTAGTTTATCTTCTTTTCTTAGATAGTTGTTTTACTTTTGTAATGGAGAACTAGTCTCCTAGATTAATCTACTGTAATTGGTTTCAATTACGCTTGAGGTTTTGTAATTCCTATTTTATTTGTTTTTCTCTTTTCAATACGATGCTATATGTTTCTGTTTGCTTAATTCAGGAGTGTATAGTGTTGTGTTGATTTGTTTCGGTGATGTTATGTTCCTATATATAATCGCGTTTGCTTAATTCGCGTGTGTTCAATCATGTTCGCTTAGTTCATGAGTGCTTCACCCCGTTTGCTTAATTCGGGAATAGGGACATATATCCGTAGTAGTGGTTTCGCTTGTAAATTGTTGCTACAATCGGGAGGGGATTAGAATCTGCTTAGGACTTGGATTTATGTGAACCAATGATAGTGTGAAACCGAGAACAGTAGGTTAATCGTTTCTTTGCTATTTGATAATTTTTAGTTTTCATTGCTTTGTTTTGCTTTGTTTCTTATTTGCATTCACTCCAAAGCCCCCAAAACTGATTTTCTGTTAATAACAACAACCTAAGAGTCCTTGTGAGACGATACTCGAGTTGTCGCTTCCCTATCTACATTATTTTGTAAACGCTCGTTCTTTTTGGCGCATGGCGACAGCGCGTTCAAAAATTGGCGCCGTTGTCGGGGACTCTTGTTGTGTTATTAGCAGAAAATAAAATAAAAATAAAAATAAAAATAAAAAAAACATTTTTGTTGAATTTGTCTGGTTATGGATCTTACTGATAAGCTCACTTATTTGAAGCAATTGTTTCAGCAGACACAGTTTTGTGGCATGTGCGGCTCTCCTGAGCACCTGTATGAGGCATGCCCCATTCTAACAGATGCTACTTATTGGCCTCGATGCTATACATTCCATCCTGACAATCAAGGCAAAAAGCTTGAGGATAATGAAGAACCTGTGGAATCAAATGCATGTGTTGAAAGTGATGGGATGGATGAACCGTGCGCTAAAAGTCCAGACAATCAGACCGTTACTAATTCAGTTTTTGTTACTACATGTACTAACTGTACTGACACTAACCCGTGTGCTGTTTGTGCTGAGTTTCTTGACTCTATTTTGCAGGGTGATAGTGAGAGTGAAGCTGTCTGTTCGGTCGAAGTTCCAAATATACCATCCATTGAGCAGCCACACTCCTCAGTTTCTTGTAATATATCTACTAACTGTACTAACTCTAACCTTTATGTGGTGTGTGCTGATATTTCTGCAGGTTTAACAAGTGATGAATCTGGTAAAACAATGGATGAAGACCTTGCAGAAGTTGAAGCAGCACCGGAGACCCCAGCTACCTATCTGCCACCTCCCACTGTGGAACCACCAGCAACGGAGTTCAAGCCTCTGGATTTTGCCCCCTTGGATATGAAGACACTATGGCCAGTCCAAGAGGCTGAATCACACTTCTATTGGGAGGACTTTATGGACAAAGTTAAGAAAGAGGTCAACTGTGACCTGAAGGGGAGTGAGAAGTCCGCCGCACTTGGCGGAGTTACCAAGATTATCAAGCGCCCGCTCTCATACTTATGCTTTAGGCCATGGGATCCGGGAGGATCGTACTGCAATTTGAGCATCCCTTGGCCACTGTATCACAGACAGTGGGATCCTGGTGGAACCACCTCAATGAGTTTTTCTGAACCTTGTTTTTTTTAATTTTCTTTTCCTTGCTTTATTTCTGTTTTGTTGTCAATAAAGCTCCTGAATAATTTGAGAAGCTCAGGAGTTGTGTTAAGTCTAGTGTTGGCTAGCTTATTGGTTTTGATTAATTTTGCATAGATGATTGCATGTTATTTGTTGACTGTTCCCCCTAGGATTTGAAATTTTTTTGAAAAATGATCCCCATGTGATTGAAAACTGAACTTTGAGATTTTGTTATGATGGCATGATTTATGATAAGTTTTGGGTGATAGGAAGCACACACTAGGGATAGAATCTCTGTCAAACAATTTGCAAATAATGTCCAGGTGAGGTTTTGAGCCTCCAACATGCTTTTGACTGTGTGAAAATCACTTTTTAAGTTGCACTTTCCTGAATTTGCTTGAATCTCTTCTTGGTTTGCATGTTTATGTGTTTGCTTCAAATGATTTAGGCATTTTCTTTGTAAATAACTACTTAGCCTATAATAACCATCCCTAATGCATGTTCCTTTGTTAGCCCCATTGAGCCTAATTAGCTTTGTTAATTCTTGATAACCTTATGTTACAAGCCTAAAATATGAAAAACCATGTTAACCCGATCTTAGGATTAGGAGAGCATGGAATTTTAGCAAGAGAGTGGTTGCAAGAAACTAAGTTTGGGGTGGCAACAAGGTGATGTGTTAAAAAAAGAAAAAAAGAAAAATAAAAAGTACAAAAATTTCAAAAAAGATATTGGAATAAAAAGGCTGTAGTCACCCAAGGCAAAAAGATGAATGAGGAAAGGAACTTGAATGGAATTTCAATGTTTTGAACTATTTCATGCTCTCTTAGTTCCTAGGGGCTTCAGCTTAGTTCCTTTGTAAATCCTACCCTTAGCCCGACCCCATTACAACCCATAAAAGACCTTTTGATGTTGCATGCATGTTTTCTGTGGGAATCATTTTGAGATGAAAATCAAATTTATGGGAAGTGCTCTTAAAAGTGAAATTGAGTGAAATGTTGTTAGCCTGACACAAACTGAGCGATTGAGTGAACACTAAATGCCCTTGTGAGAAAGATAGTTGTTTGAATTTGGTGATCTCCCTCTTGTGTGTAACTTGGATCCCTTGCTTAGATTAATGATTGTTTGAATAATGAAATTCTCAATTGTTTAGAATGAATGATTGTGTGGATTACTTTGTTTGAAAGGGGGGAACATTGAAAAATATTTTGATAAATTGCTTGAAATTTGTGCGAAAGTTGATTGAATCCTTAAGCTTGCCATGTCTTGAGTCTTTTTTAAGTTTTTGAGTTTTAGTTTGCTTGGGGACAAGCAAAGTTTAAGTTTGGGGTATTTTGATCAGCCGTTGGCTCATCTAGTTTTATAACTAGAAAAACCTTGGCTTTGTGCTAATTTTATATCATTTTCACCCAAATTAGATTTGATTGTCTTTAAGTAGCATTTTGAGTCCATAAAATATTTTTAGGTTAATTTAGTTGATTTAGAGTTAAATAAGCACTTATGCTATTTTTTGTTTTCAGGTTAATAAAAAGAAATAAATCTGGAGCTTTCGCCCTGCGAGAAGGATGTTCGCCCCGCGAACCTGAAGGTGACTGTGCCAGAAATTGCAAACCTCTCTGTCTCGCCCCGCGAAACATGACTCGCCTCGCGAGTAATCCAAACCTGGAAGACCAGAAGCCATCACGGTTTATCCATGTTGAAGGTCACGGGCGTTACAGTTTGGAATCTGAAGAGTCTCGCCTCGCGAATATATGCTCGCCTCGCGAGAGAACCCAAAAGCTGAAGACTGTTCACATTATTCGCGTCGCGAGACAGTGTTCGCCTCGCGAGTCAGCGAATTCCAGAAGTTGTATTTAAGCCTGTTTGAAGGCAGAAATGAGGGTGGTTAGTTAGGCAGTAGTAGTAGTTTATCTTCTTTTCTTAGATAGTTGTTTTACTTTTGTAATGGAGAACTAGTCTCCTAGATTAATCTACTGTAATTGGTTTCAATTACGCTTGAGGTTTTGTAATTCCTGTTTTATTTGCTTTTCTCTTTTCAATATGATGCTATATGTTTCTGTTTGCTTAATTCAGGAGTGTATAGTGTTGTGTTGATTTGTTTCGGTGATGTTATGTTCCTATATATAATCCCGTTTGCTTAATTCGCGTGTGTTCAATCATGTTCGCTTAGTTCATGAGTGCTTCACCCCGTTTGCTTAATTCGGGAATAGGGACATATATTCGTAGTAGTGGTTTCGCTTGTAAATTGTTGCTACAATCGGGAGGGGATTAGAATCTACTTAGGACTTGGATTTATGTGAACCAATGATAGTGTGAAACCGAGAACAGTAGGTTAATCGTTTCTTTGCTATTTGATAATTTTTAGTTTTCATTGCTTTGTTTTGCTTTGTTTCTTATTTGCATTCACTCCAAACCCCCCAAAATTGATTTTCTGTTAATAACAACAACCTAAGAGTCCTTGTGAGACGATACTCGAGTTGTCGCTTCCCTATCTACATTATTTTGTAAACGCTCGTTCTTTTTGGCGCGTGGCGACAGCGCGTTCAATGATGAAGCGATAAACTCGCCTCCCAGGTGTCCGAGGCCATACACGTGCCCCTTCTTGTTCCTGCCCCCGACGACCTCCAAATAAATGGCATTATCGTCGACGAAGATAGGAGAGCTGGGCTCATCACCAGTCAAGGCCTCATCTTGTGACTGTGAGGCACGTGATATGGCATCATCCTTCTTCTTGTTGAAGCCCAACTACAAAGTATAGTTGAAGATATTTAGTTAAAATTATAATCAATATTACCAAATCATTTATAATAAATTACAAGTAAACACTAAATTGTTTTTTGCTTACAGCATAGTTAGACTTCAACTTCTTCGTCCTCTCCACCAACTCCATAGCAGTGGGGGCCCGTTGTTTCTGTGCTTTCTACACAGAAAAATATAATCTTAAATTCATAAGAATAATTAAAAATGAAAACTAATTAATTAAATAGTATAATAAGTCAAAAGTTTAATGTATTACCAGCTCGTCGTAGTGGGCGGCGGCTGATTTAGACCCGCCGGTCCAAGCACATGCGCCACCATCAGAAGCTCGATTATGCCGAGCTGTGGCCTGGATCTCCTGGAACTTCTCAGTAGCCCAGTACTGGTCCAGCTGCCTCCTGATCTCAGGATCCACCCACTTCCCCTTATTCTTACCCTTCCTCAGCTTGTTCGTCAGATTCTTCATGACCAGTGAGCCTTTATGCTCAAATATGTCCCTGACGAGACCCTCTAAAGCTACGTCCCACCTATACTCTTTCTGCAACTTACAGTTGTTAGGAAATTCGTGTGTGTGTGTGTGTGTGTGTGTGTGTGTATATATATATATATATATATATATATATATATATATATATATATATATAATGTAAATTTAATTTAAATAACTTAATAAATTGTTACCTTAAACTCTAGAAACAAATGATCCTTATGGCCCCCTGGGATGGCCTTCCATGTAGGCCATGGACCATCAAACTTGCGTCGCAGGATCTTCGATATCGAATCAGAAGGGCCCTTCGCGGGCAGAAAGGTGCAGCAAAATTAGAGCATTAATAAATGTTATAAATAAATTTTTAAAAAAAAAGTAAATAGAAATTAACGATACTTTATATATATTAAAAAATTTAATTAGCTTACTCGTTATCCCCCTTGGGGATAAGAAGAATCCTCCTGTCGGATGGACCACGACTCTCCTGTCCCGATGATGATGATGGTCCTGTCATAGGTGTAGACGATGAGGGTGCAGCCTATGTCCCGACCACATGAGGCTGGGTAGGGGGTGCAACTCCATCACCCTGAGGTGTCCCGTCCACAGAGGTGCTGGTAGGGTGGTCTCGATCTGAAGGTTGTGGGTCGGCCGGCGAAGGGACTCTCACAGCACGACCTCTGCCACGACCTCCACGACGACCCCTACCTCTAGAGGAATCTGCCATCTGTGTAAAAAATGAAAAGATGATTACACAACAATGTAAATAATACAAAAATAAATTACCTAAGTAGAATGATATTTACACAATGAATTATGACATAAATAAATTACTAAGTAGAATCTCCGTCACTAAATTCACCCTCACTCTTATCAGTCTCACTTGATCGGAATGTGCCTTCTCTAGATGCATCCAACTCGGATTGATCCATTAACTCTCTTTCAACTTCTTCCCCATTTCCGGAAATGTCCGCCAGAGAATTAACAATAATGTCCGGCGTAATTTGCAATGGTACGTGGGGTCTTGAAAACTCATCATCTTGGTACGGAGCATCTTTTTCAAGCTGGTTGATTACATTATCAGTAATTATACTGTGAGCCTTTATCTTAATAACACCCAACAAGCCTTGATGTCCTTCGGGATATGGCGAGTAATAAACCTGATCTGCCTGTTGTGAAAAAATGAATGTGTTGTACGCCTTATTATACCTTCGAGACAGCCTGACTTGAATAATACCATATTTTTTATCGATTTTTGTCCCTACGTCAAGAGTAGGATCAAACCAATCACACTTGAAGATAACTAACTTCATCACGGGGAAACCTGTATAATCGAGTTCAAGGATGTCAGTTAGAACCCCATAGAAATCATCCTCTACATTGCCATCAGTGGCTCGCCCACAAACACTATAGTTACACGACTGCATTCCTTCATTCCATGTTTTTGTGTTAAATTTATATCGATTTACAATATAAGTATTCCATGATGTAACCCATCTGTTAGGCCCCCATGCCAAATTTGTCAACAATGGATTTTGAACATTGTTTTCTGGATCTAGTACCTAAAAAATCAAATATTATATTATTCTTATACATGCTATATATTTAAGGAGATAAAATGTATTGCAACAAATGAAGATGCTTAACCTACATATTTACTGAACCACGTAGCAAAGTGAGAAGTAATTTCTCGATCAACCTGATCGTTTGAAATGTCAGGTTGGAGATCCCTTAGAAAATTGCCGTACATCTGCATATGGGAGATTAACAGCAGGACGATTAATAATTATAAATGTCAATTGAACTTATAAAAGACATTGTAGAAACTTACTCTAAATATGGCGCCTCCTCTTCACAATTTTGAAGGATATACGGATGAGCAGCATTATTGTCACGCCGCTCCAAGAAATTTCCTTTTGATTTGCCACTAAATATGCCTGGATAGTTGAATATTGATATAGGAGGACTAGTTGAACTTCCTTCGCCCGAATCAACGTTTCTAGGCATCCTTGTCCTTCTCGTGTTAACTTCGTCCGGATAGTAATAAGAGGCAAAGGTGGAAGTCTCCTCTACGAAGTATGCTTCACAAATGGAACCCTCCACTCGTGCCTTGTTCTTGACTTTGTGATTAAGAGAGTGCAGGAACCTATTAAAGAGGGATACATACAAATAATTAATAGTTTTAGGGAAAGCTAAACTACGATTTCGTGTTGGTGAATTTCATATGTATTAAGTAAAATAGTTGATGTTGTTTACCTCTCAAATGGATACATCCAGCGGTATTGGACTGGGCCACCAACTCTTGCTTCGTTAGGTAGATGAACTGGCAGGTGTTCCATGGAATCAAAGAAACTCGGCGGGAAGATTTGCTCCAGCTTACATAACAAAACGGGTATCTTGACTTCCATATCCTTTAATTGATTCACATTTAGTGTTGTCGATGTAAGCTCCCTGAAAAAGTGGCTAAGCTCAACAAGTGGGTTCCAAATTTGCTTCGTGTGTCGTCGAACGCAATTGGAAGCAACCGTTGCATGAACACGTGGCAATCATGACTCTTCATTCCATGCAACTTTGCTTCCTTAATGTCAACACATCTACCCAGATTGGAAGCATACCCATCTGGTAACTTTAGTTCTTTAACCCACTTACAGACGGCCATTTTCTGTGTTTTGCTTAGTGTATAACTTGCCTTCGGTTTGATAAGTCTGCCATGACCACCGTCCTGCAACTCAAGCTCCTTCCAATTTCAAATTTCAGCTAAATCCAATCGGGCTTTATTTGTATCCTTTGTCCTCCCCTTGATGTCCATCACAGTGTCAAACACATTCAAAAACACATTCCTCTGAGTATGCATGACATCAATGTTGTGACGGAGTAGCTACGTCCTCCAATACGACAACCTCCAAAATATACTTTGTTTTGTCCAATTATGGTTGACGCCATAATCAGGAATATGTTCTCCTTAGGATTCATGGACGAGCGGTAAGTACTGTACTCTGTGCCATACATTAGGACCAGTCAAACATGGTGGAGCCGGTGTTGTCTCCGCACAACACTTCTTGAATGCATTCTTGTTCCGCCTATAAGGATGATCTTCTAGAAAGAATTGACGATGACAATCAAAATATGAGATCTTTCGACTGTTTTTAAGCATGAATGCCTTAGATCACTCCATACATATTGGGCATCCAAGCTTCCCCGCGGTCATCCAACCCGACATCATCCCATAGGTGGGAAAGTCGTTGATCGTCCACATCAAAGCTGCTTTCATGATGAAATTCTGCCTCAAAGATACGTCATATGTCAACACACCATCATTCCACAGCATCGTCAACTCATCTATCAGCGGCTGCAAGTACACATCAATCTTACCTTTTGGATTAGACGGACCCGGAATTATGACTGTTAGGAACATAAACTCCCGCTTCATGCACATCCCCAGGGGAAGATTGTACGGAGTCAGGATAACCGGCCAACAAGAGCATGCTTTTCTAGACTGCCCAAAAGGATTAAATCCATCAGTAGATAACCCCAGACCCAAATTTTCCACAGACTTCTTAGCATGATAAAAATTAGTAGGCATCGATTGTCTTCTGGCAACGCGTTTGACACTGACCTGGTGAGGCGATTAAAACAACCTTCTTGCATATTGTGGTCAGATTTGATACTCAACCATTCCATGCACATCGACAACTCCGTGTACTCCCGACATCCTTCCCACAATGGAGATCGTGCAACACTCAGCATATCATAGAATCTTTGAGCTTCGGGATTCGGATTCTCCTCTATGTATTGGGAACCCATTCCACCATCTTATCCCCCATCTTCTTCTAGTACAACACCAACCGATGGTCCAGCATGATCCATTATCATCTGCTCGTATGGATTCAATTCTTCCCTCCGGTCACCACTTCCATAGTACGAACCTTCAAACACAATCGGGTTTAAATCAGGCAACGTCTCACCAAGGTTACTCCACCAATAGTAATCAGGAATGAAGCCCTTCTCATAAAGATCGACTACAACTCCATCCACGCTTTTGAAAGATTGACACTTGCATCTTTTGCAAGGACACCTCAAATGATCACCGCCCAGCAGTATAAATCTCTCCTGGCTAACAACAAACTCTATAAAATCACCCACTCCAAGTCTATACTCTTCCCTAAGACGTTTATTCCGATCCAACCTACGATACATCCATTTCAGATTCTTCAGAATATCCATTGCTGGCAATTAAATAGCCTAACCAATCCTAAAATAACACTTTTATATTACGGTGCATTCCAATAACTCCATCAATCTCGTTCTTATGACAAGGTATGAACCTATCCCATTCGAGAAGAAACCTTTACCACACTTGGCTAATAATAGTTATTCCCATATTCAAATACCTTATACTTGACAAAATTTTGGCAGCATTTCCCATCTGTATCCAAGTACACGACTAGATCACGGTGAGAATCACCGCAATCAAGTATGCACCAGGAGAACAAAAGGAAATGCATCAGACCGAGATTTCAACAAGTATATAAGGCATTTGAACATTGAAATGACTATTGTACGAGTATGAAAAAGGTTTTTTCCCAAACTGTCCCACTTGGACAATTCAAGATTCAATACAATGAGCATGCGTACCCTGAGAAGGTACGCATGCTCATTAATATTGAATCTCAAACAGGAAACTAAGGCTTTCGTAAATTAATAATTAACTCTAGCAGAAAATAAAACCATTAACCTATAAATATAGTTGAGCTTATATATTGCAATGTAAATCAATACAAACTTAGATAAAATATTGTAGCAAACATCCTATTGAGCTCTGCTCTCCACTAACAAGTAACACATAATTGTCAAACACATGCATAACTTCTAAATTATCAGCACACAACCAGCATCCAGCCTTTCGGACTGGATCACATCCTATTGAGCTCTGCTCTCCACTAACAAACAACACATATTGGCAAACACATGCATAAACATTAAATTATCAGCACACAAATCCTATCGAGAAACAACATATAAACCCACTGATCCTATTAAAAGTTTACAGCACAAACTCATTGCACAGAGTAACTAAAATGAGCTTCTCTTGTGCTCACTTTTAAGTTGTAGCTTGTATGCTAGATGGGTAAATAATAACAGAATGTAACAAATAATGTATGACAGATAAGCCAAACAACACACACACATATACATACAAAGTAAAACAAGAAATTGATCAAACCAGAGCATTCATATAAATAAATAAATAAATAAAAGATCATGGCTTATGGCTGTTAGGCCTTCAGGTGACAGCATAAAAAAATTAACACTTATATATTATGGTGCATTCCAATAACTCCATCAATCTCGTTCTTATGACAAGGTATGAACCTATCCCATTCAAGAAGAAACCTTTACCACACTCGGCTAATAATAGTTATTCCCTTATTCAAATACCTTATGCTTAACAAAATTTCGACAGCATTTGCCATCGGTCTCCAAGTACACGACTCGAGCACGGTGAGCATCATCGCGATCAAGTATGCACCAGGAGAACAAAAGGAAATGCATCAGACCGAGATTTCAACAAGTATATATATAAGGCATTTGAACATGGAAATGACTATTGTACGAGTGTGAAAAAGTTTTTTCCCAAACTGTCCCACTTGGACAATTCAAGATTCAATACAATGAGCATGCATACCTTGATAAGTTACGCATGCTCATTAATATTGAATCTCAAATAGGAAACTAAGGCTTTTGTAAATTAATTATTAACTCTAATAGAAAATAAAACCATTAACCTATAAATATTGCAACATTATTGAGCTTATATAAATTGCAGCGTAAATCAATACAAACTTAGATAAAATATTGTAGCAAACATCCTATTGAGCTCCGCTCTCCACTAACAAGTAGCAATTAATTGTCAAACACATGCATAATTTCTAAATTATCAGCACACAACCAGCATCCCGCCTTTCGGACAGGATCACATCCTATTGAGCACTGGTCTCCACTAACAAACAACACATATTGACAAACACATGCATAAACATTAAATTATCAGCATACAATCAGACAAGATCACATCCTATTGAGCTCAGCTCTCCACTACCAAACAACACGATAATTCACATAATACATTAGAAGCACCACACATATCAGTACCTATTAGACAAAGCAAAACCTTAAAAGAGAGTATTGAGAGAACTTACCTATTCGACAAAGCAAAATCAAGTAAGGATAAGGGAGGAGCCGCGGACAACGAAGATCAGACAAGGACCTATAATGCATAAATAAAAATAATCGTGTCAGAGCTAAAATGACAACATTTGATAATATTACTTTAACCTTATACTAATTTAATATATATTTTTAAAAACCAAATTTCATATTGAGATTTTCACTTAAAAGAGTTATAATTTACTTTTGGATCCATGCAGAGTTGGGAAGTTATCATGGTACTGCAACTGCTTATTAAAAAAAATAGTGAAACACAAAAATGGTTTGGTTGATCTCATTCGTTGATGACACAGATGCCCATATCCCTCTCTCTTCTTCTCAAGCCATCTCTCCCTATCTGCCGTGCCATCATTCCCACTCACAACCTTATCCCCTTCTCTCTCCTCCCAAGTGGATATATTATTCTATCCATTTATCAAATTTTATAGCTTAGACTTTTCTTTTTCTTTTTTTATTGCATTAAAATAACATATCATATCATCCTTTATCTTATTTATGTATAAAGACAAAGCAACACCAACAAAATCTTTCCTATTCAGGAAACTGAAACTCCTCCTCTCTTCCACAACTCATGGAACCCTCTGCCACTGAACGTCTTGATTTTTGAAAGATGGGATATGGTTTGATTCCTATAATCATATAGACAAAGTCTTCAGAATGACAAGAGATAGGCTTGCTGGCCAACAAGTTCCTAACTTGAAATTGAGGTTGATTAGAAAGAGGAACAATGATTCTAGAGTATATAATTTGCCAACTGTGGATGAAATAGCTACTTTGGTTGTAGGTGATGTTGATGTCGACAATGGTGATAGAGATATCATAGTTGAAACTCAAAGTGGTCAGTTACAAAGGATCCATGAACTCCATCCTTTGTATCTACCAATACAATATCCACTCCTCTTCCCATATGGGGAAGATGGATTCTGTGATTCCACAAAACATAGTGAAATGTCTAATCCTGATAGTCACAACAATAACAAATTGACTTTGAGGGAGTTCTTTGCATTCAGATTCTAACAAAGAGAATCATAATATGCTATTCTTTTATATAGCAGAATATTATTTCAACAATTTGTTGTCGACGCATATACTATGGTTGAAGCACGGAGGTTATCCTATATACGGAAGAATCAAAAGCATGTTTGACAAGATCTATATAGAGGGTTAACTGATGTTGTCTTCCAAGGAAAAAATGAAGGTTATGCCATAGGAAGAAGGATTGTTTTGCCTTCTAGCTTCACTTTGGGGATGCCAGATAGCTGATACAAAATTACCAAGATGCAATGACAATTTGTAAATGGGCAGGATACCCAGATATTTTCATCACTTTCACTTGCAATATTCCTAAATGGCCAGAGATCACTCGATATGTAAACTCACATGGTTTGAATGTAGAGCACAGACTAGACATAGTTGTTCAAGTCTTCAAGACATAGTTCGTTCACTACTCGATATTTTCACTTTACACACAAACTTGAAGTTGTTTTCCTTTTTTTTTTAATGATATTCACTTTCATTTCACAACCCTACAGTATGGTGACTTGTCTTATAAAAGACCTAAGACATGGAAAAGAAAATAGAACATTCACGGCAAGGATCATCAAGCTTTGGCAAGTTACTAGACACTATGTTCTATCATCATCTCTTCATATGGTACTCATTGATGAAGAAGTAAGATCCCTTTCTACACTTTTTTGTCATATAAATAATTATATTTTTGTTAACAGTTTATAATTTCCTTCATAGAATTTGTTATAATCTCACATCAACCCTATATTTCTCAGAAAAGCCAGATTCAAGCTAGCATCTTTAGTAAAGATACTATACATATCACCCATCTTCACAAAGGAAAATGTTATGCAATCTCCAAGTTCAACATTGGAGAGAATAACAGTGCATTCAAAACTACAAAGCATCAATTCAGTATTACCATTCACTGTGGGACAACAATTAAACCTTGTGATGCACTCATTCCATATCATGCATTTGATTTTATCCCTTTTGAGACTATCTTATTGGAGACAAAGATCAATGAATATTTAATTGTTATACACTTCTAATTGAATTTTACATGTTTAATAATGTTAATGTTAATACATTCATTTCACTACAAGAAAGTCACGATTTAGCGTCGAACTATTAGCGTAGGCCAAGCTGACGCAAAATGGACGCAATACTGTTACCCGATTTTTTTTTTTACTTTGGATTCAATTTTGCGTGGGCCAAGCCGACGCTATTTTAATACATTTTGCGTCGGTTTTGGCCGACACTACGTTGATCAGTGTATTAGCGTTGGACCTGTCGACGCTATAGTGGGCTGGAGCTAATATTTTCCCTCTTTTGTTTCATTCTTCTACACTATTCCTTACCGTGCACTGATCGAGAGCTCGAATACTTCGCGGGATCGGACAAACTTGCGCAGCCGTCGCCACCGCTACAGCACCATCGGTCCTCGGTCTCCTTCGCCGCCGCCGGTATGTTTCTTTATCACTATCTTTCCTTCTCCTTCTCACTGAATAATGGTGGTAGTAGTGGGTGGAGGGAAGAGGAGGGAGATGGGATATGAAGTGGTGGAGGAGGGTTTTGGTTTTGGGTTGAGGAATATGGCGGGGGTATCATCGGAGATGGAGAAAGGTTCTCCGGCGCCGAAGGTATCTACTCTGATCTTCACAGGTACCATTTATGGGGTCCCCATGCCTGTCCAGCCCATGAAATCCATCGCAGCAGAAGCCTTGTCCGACACCGATTTCGGTGTGCCGGAGATCATGGCCGCCGGAATCTTGACCGGCGGTGCGTTATTGGTTCTGGGTGTGACGAGGTCGATGCAACTTGTGTACAAGATGATTCCTTTGTGTGTTGTAAGAGGGATTCAGCTTGCACAGGGCTTGTCATTTGCGTTGACTACAGTTAAATATGTGAGGAAAATTCAAGATCTGCCAAAGTCTAAATCTTTAGGACAAAACCATTGGTTTGGGTTGTATGGATTGGTTTTGGCCAT
This sequence comes from Sophora flavescens, assembly GCA_030762895.1. Taxonomy (NCBI): domain Eukaryota; kingdom Viridiplantae; phylum Streptophyta; class Magnoliopsida; order Fabales; family Fabaceae; genus Sophora; species Sophora flavescens. The sequence continues at coordinate 134,684,091 of CM061069.1, forward strand.
TGTTTGTTTGTGTTTTATTGTTATTGTGAATGGTGCTGGTGAGAACAATCGTGGGTGTTGTGATGCTGCTGAAAGTGGTGATGATAATGATTTGGATGCCAAAAGGAGGGTCGAGTGTAAACAAGATAAGAATTCTACTAGGGACATCTCAGATTGGGAATTTGCTTATGGTAAATAATATGGTCAAATTAATTTACACTGGCAAATACACTTTCCCATTGCTATTTGCTGAGTATTTGTTCTGCTGCCTAGGTGTTTTCTTTGCCTGTTTCAGTTTTTGGTTAGCTTTGTGCTTGTGGTTGCATCAGTGCTAACAGGATATGCAACTAACCTAAGGCTAGAAACAAACAAGTAATTTGATTTTGTCTTTGAATGATTAATCAAAGCTTGATTTTATAAATTAGAAGTACTCCCAACTCTTTAAAGTTTGTGACTGTGAAACAATTTTTTAGATTCTTAGTGTTTGTTTCTTAGTGATTGCTACTCTGCTACATATATACAGGTATTCTTAGTATTATTTACTTTTATCAATCACCATTCCTCTTTCTGTGGTTTCATTGACTTGTTTAATCTTTAATAGGATCTTGTGTGATTCTTCTTTGCTTCTAGAGAAAGTAAAATAGTAACAATTTAATTTGAATTGTAGTTTGCAGAATACAGTGATCCGAGGTGTTTTCATGGATTGGAATTCAAAATCTGTTATGCACTTAGTTAGTGAGTAGCTTTAGCTGAGTTCCCTTTTTAACATACCTGCAGTATAGTCTCTATATAAGAGATGCACCTCTAGACTCTGTGATTGATCAATTCTAATGAGAATCTTCTCCATTCAGATCTTTTGTTACTGCATGCCATTGTTAGATTTTAACATGGTATTAGTCTGATTTTCTTAGGAATAGTCATGCTTTCTCCACTGCAGCACTGATCCATTTCGCATTTTTCTCTCTTTTATCTTCAAGAAGCTCGTTCTTTGTTTGAAAGCTTCATTCTTTTTCTTTCTCTGCCAATTTCGCATGGCTAATCCTCCAATAGACCCTTCCAATCCTCTTTTCTTGCACCCAAATGAAAACCCTGGTGCATTCAATGTTTCTACTGTTATGGATGGTACCAATTACCATTCATGGTACCAATTAAACTTGTCTCAAACAAGTATGATTTTAATATCAACCATGAAAGAAATTGAATGTGAAAGATCCCTTTTTGACATTTGCTGAGTTCTTATTTTGTGCAGTAATATTTACTGAGTTCTTATCCTTGCGATGATAGAAAAATGCAATCCATGTTTAATGGATCACTAACTTGGAGCTGAAAAAGAATGACTGTCACATGCTGTTGTTTCTTTATATGCGTGTAAATAAACCATTTTATGAGGAAGTTTTGCACATCAACCAGCTTTGTGTAGAGGAAACTGTTGACCTCATTTTGCTTTCTTCTGTTTGTGAAGCCAATCTATCATATTTGTTTGGTTTTGGTACTCACTACTCACTTTACCCTGCTCTTTAATTCTAGCTAGTGGATTTCCATTAACCTGTTGCTTACCGAAGAATACAAGGAAAGATCAAACCTGTTACTCCTTTAGATCCCACGAAATCCTGCTCTTGAAGGTCAGTGTTTTATTTGTTTCTAACTGGAACTTGATGTTTCCCTATGATGATTTTTTTTTACCATGCCATATAGTTTTGATTGGTTTTGTGAAACAGTTGCTAATTGCTATTGCATATCCCTTCCCCTAAATTAATCCATTATCATGCATCTGTATAGCATTTGACACACTTCTTACCTTACTGGTTTGAGGTTAAATTTGATTATCACGTATTTAGATCTTTATTGTGTATCTAAATACTAAACATACATAAACATGCACCTAGTGATTTATATGCATATAGTCAAGTAGCTTCATCCCATCATTATGAATCTGAGTAATTTTGTTTGATACCCCATGTATTTCATGTAATCTGCTTATGTTTAGTTTTCTCTGTGTGTGATGAACCCTTTGAGATGCCTTTTTTAAATTCATGAACAGTTATTGAAATACGATCATGTTGTGTGCTATAAATTCATTTCTTGTGATCTAATATCTCTTCTGTACTAATGTACAAGTCTTCCATCCCCCTCCTCTTAGATTAGGATTTTAGATGGACAATGAATTTGAGGATATATGTAGTGGAGAGCAGAGCTCAATAGGTGTGAACTTGTTTGAGATGCATGATCTTGGACTAGGTGCTATACATTGCTATTTTCACAAAAAATTTCCGAAGTTTTTCTGGTACCCCTAGTGGCTGATAATTGTATGTTTACCACGTAGAAAATGGATCGTAGTTGGATGTATGATAGGGTCAATCCTGATAGGCGAGGCTTGAAAGATGAGTTTGTTAGTGGAGTTGATGAGTTTGTCAACCATGCTAAGGAACAACCCTACTTTTTGTTCGAAGGAGGGATCAGATGTCCTTGTGCAAAGTGTAAGTGCATGAAGCTATTGGCTGCAAGCGAGGTAAAGGTTCACTTGTACAAGTTCGGGTTTAAGACAAACTATTTGATCTGGACTAAACATGGAGAAGTGGAGCCAGATATGGACCTAGGGGGTCATTCAAACAGTACTTGTCATGTGGATAATGATGATGAATTTATGTCAATGAATCATATGGTGTATGATGCTTTAAGGCCATTTGCCGATGCCTCCCATGTCAATGCTAACATGGGGAACGAGACACTTAATGAAGACGAGATGCCCAATCCCGAAGCTCAACGGTTTTACGATACATTAATCTCTGCAAACCAACCCATTTGTGAAGGAGCTACCGAATCTAGGTTATCAATATCTGTTAAGCTTTTGGCAGGTAGATCAAACTGGCATGTTCCTCAAAAGGGAATAGATTATTTTGCACAAATGCTTGCCAACGTAGCTAAAGAGCTAGGATCAAAACAATGCTTACCCGAGAACCATTACCAAGCAACAAAGTTGGTGTCTAAGTTAGGGTTAAAGGCTGAGAAGATTGATTGTTGTGTAAATGGTTGCATGTTATATTACAAACTGGATAGAAACTTATCTGAGTGCAAATTTTGTCAAGCTGCAAGGTATGTTCCTCCAAGGAAAGGGATGGGAAAACACAAAAATGTTCCGGTGAAGAGAATGTTTTATTTGCCAATCATTCCCAGGTTACAAAGATTGTATGCATCAATAGAATCTGCGGCTCGAATGAGGTGGCATCATGAAAATAAGGCGAGTTCGAACGTTCTATGCCATCCGTCCGATGGGAAGGCATGGAAACACTTTGATGATGTTTATCCAGATTTTGCCAGTGAGCCAAGAAATGTAAGATTGGGCCTATGTCTTTGATGGGTTTACACCTTACATCCAAGCGTCGACTTCTCCATACTCATGTTGGCCGGTCATAGTTACGCCTTACAATCTTCCCCCAGAAATGTGCATGACCAAACCATACATGTTCTTTACTTGTCTCATTCCTGGACCATCTAACCCAAAATCAAAGATAGATGTTTACTTGCAGCCCTTGATTGATGATTTGCAACAGTTGTGGAGATTTGGTGTTTTGACTTACGATATCTCGATGAAACAAAACTTTCTCATGAGAGCATGCTTAATGTGGACAATTAATGATTTTCCAGCCTATGGCATGTTATCCGGATGGGGTACACAGGTAAATTGGCATGTCCTTATTGTATGGAAGACACAAAAGCTTTCACCTTGAAATATGGTGGAAAAAATTCTTGGTTCGATTGTCATCGTCAATTCCTGCCAGAAAATCATTCTTTCAGAAGAAGTAAAAGGGGTTTTACAAGAAACAAGGATGAGAAAGATGGCTCACCTTACATGTTAACAGGGCAACAAATCTGGGAATTAGTTCGTGATTTCCCAAAAGTGACAGAGGTTGGTTGGGGCAGATTACAAGGGTATGGCGGGTATCATAATTGGACCAAACAAAGTATATTTTGGGATCTTCCATACTAGAAGGACAACTTGTTAAGGCACAATCTTGATATGATGCACATAGAGAAGAATTTCTTTGATAATGTGCTAAACACTGTCATGAATGTCAAGGGTAAAACAAAGGACAATGAAAAGGCGAGAATGGATATATCTGTGTTCTGTGCACGCAGGGACTTGGAGATGCAACCCTTACCTAATGGAAAGATGGGAAAGCCAAAGGCAAGCTACACTTTGTCGCCAGAAGATGCAAAGTTAGTGTGTAAATGGATTAGGGAACTGAAAATGCTAGATGGCTATGCTTCAAACCTTGCTAGGTGTGCCGATGTCTCCAAGGGTAAGATGCATGGGATGAAAAGCCATGATTGTCATATATTCATGGAGTGCTTACTCCCAATTGCCTTTCGTTCGTTGCCAGAATGTGTATGGAAAGCACTAACTGAATTAAGTCGATTCTTCAAAGATCTATGTTGTAATACATTGAGGATGGACGACTTGGTTAGATTGGAGCAAAATATTCCCATCATCATATGCAAGTTGGAAAGGATTTTTCCACCGGGATTTTTGATTCAATGGAGCATCTTCCAATTCACCTACCCATTGAAGCAATCCTTGGTGGTCCGGTTCAATATCGGTGGATGTATCCATTTGAAAGGTAATTAAATTAATTTTTAAGTATTTACATCTTGATTTCTTTCGAATTCAAAGATGTATGGTCATTTTACATGTAGATTCATGGGCGACGCAAAAGCGGGCGGTGAAAAATAAGGCTAGAGTGGAAGGTTCCATATGTGCTTTCTACTTACAACGTGAGACAACCTATTTCTGCTCTCACTATTTCAAGACCTTTAGCTTGTTGCCTACCACAAGTTTTAGGAACGATCCTCGATCGGGACATGAAGGTGTCCACCCAACGCTATCACTCTTGAACAAATCTGGTCGTCCCTAGCGGGAAGTGTCAAACCCATTGGCTTACGATGATGAATGGAAATCTGCTCATGTGCATGTGTTGATCAATTGCCATGAGGTTAAATCATATCTTGAGTAAGTAAAATTTGTATCCCTTCAAGTGTGTGCTTGACGCATTGAGTATTGTAGAGTTACTTATCAAAATTGTGCATGATGTCGCATGCATTCTTGCAAAATCACTCCATCAATGATCAAGATGCTTCAGTCGTATACATGCAGAATTTCCCACGTGGTTGAAGGAATATGTAAGTGTAATGTACAGAAATGATGAAATTATTAGCAATCACACCCTCTAAGCATATGTGTCTCTTCTATGTAGGTTTATGATGAGAGGAATAGGGTGATCAACACAAACATAAAGGCATTAGCTTGGGGTCCTATAACAAAAGCAACATCATGGCACATGTACTTTGTAAATGGGTACAGGTTTCACACTAAGGATTGGAGTGATGGTAAAAAAACCATAAATTGTGGGGTGCATGTAAAATGTGTTACTGAAGGAGGAGAAGATGATTTTTACGGCATTATCCAACGTATCTTTGAATTGGAATATCATGGTTTGAGTAATAAGATTGCTATATTTTACCGTGAATGGTTTGATCCAACAAGTAATAGAGGCACAAGGGTCCATCCACATTATAATATTGTCGATATTAAGATGAATAGACGGTATGGTCGATATGATCCGTTCATTCTTGCAGAAAAAGCAAGACAAGTATATTATGTCCCTTATCCAGAAACGTGTAAAGACCTACGTGGTTGGTCTGCGGTAATCACCACAAAACCAAAGGGTCATGTGGAAGTCGAGGACATAGAGGATGAAGAGCCTTATCAGGCTGATGAGATGTCACCCGTTGTACCAATTACAGAAGTTGAACCATTACAAGGCTTACTTGATGAAACCATAAATGGGTTCGAACAAATAGTTGACCGTAATAACGATTCAATGGATCACGATGGTCAATCAGAAGATGAAGGTGTTTCGATAGACTGTAGTGATAAAGATGAGGAGAAGGGGAGAGGGGGCGAGGATGAGGATGAAGATGATTATGAGGATAGTGATGAGGATTAGATTAGATTATATGTTAAGAATATGCATTGTACTATTTTAATATGTATCCTAATGTGTCTTAACATGCACAAGTCAACTTTACATATATGTTTAGAATATGTATCTAACTATTTTAATGTGTATCTTATTATTTACAAGTTCAACTTTATATGCGTGATTAGATCATATGTATATCTATATGTTATATTTTGCACTACAGTAGATGTCAGGACGAGGTCGAGGGAAGATGCCTACCAATAGAGGTCGAGGGAGGCTTCTACGACCTGGCGATCTTCTTGCAGAGACACACCACAAAATCCGTCGAGAGAGACTACTGAGAACCACCTTTTGAGCCTATAGCACCGCCGGTCCTTCCTTCCCGCTCGGTCGTCACACCACCACCTTCCGAGCCTACCCCGCACGTAGTCACTATGATCCCTACTCCGGGATACATGCCCCTAGGCAATTTGAGTGTGGTTCATCTTCATACCGCATGCCACAGAGGCTCAGTGTTGCGGCAGCAGCCTCCCCACGAGGAGGTAAACCAACATGAGGAGGTGCAGGAGGGGGATGAGGAGCAGGAAGGGGGGGAGGAGGAAGAGGAGGGGCATGACGAGCACGCCCCTCGTCAGCGTCGACCAAGGCAGTACGAGAAGGATGCTGACGGGAAGATCATTATATGTCCTATTGGGAAAGGGTAAGTTGGAACTTTCTTTGTTTCTTTATATATTTATTAAGCACTTGGTTTTATATATGCATTTGATTTGACATTTGACATTGAGTTTGGATTTTTGGTAGGTGGACTCCAGCAGGTTCTTCTGATGCGATTAAGTTTGCCATCACCTCACAATTTCGGGTGTTCACCATTACTTGGATCGTGACCCCTGATGAAGTGAGGAACTTTTGGTGGGCCAGATTTAGGGTAAGTTCTATATTGCTTTTTATTATTAGTCAGTGTAATGGAGTATTTTAGTAGATTGCTTTTCATTCAAGTTGTTTATCTTTAAGCCTACGTTTGTTTAATTAACACAAGTTCACAGTTTTATTCAAGTTAACACATGTGAAGAGCTTATATATATACTTATTTATCTGATTAACTATTTTGATTAATTCTTCTTGCAGGATAGAGTTTCTTGGGATCCTCGTCATTACGACACCATCTTTAAGGTCTTTCAGCAAAAATGTGCAAAGCATCTTTCTGACATCCTCGGCAAGAAGAGGGAGAAGGGGACGCAACCTAAATGGATGGGGGACGAGGCATGGATTGGTCTTCTTGAATATTGGCAAAGTGATGCCTTCCTAAAGATATCAACACAAAATAAGACCAATCGGGCTTCAGAAAAGGGTGGTGCAGTTCACACGAGAGGTCGCAGATCTCACCTTGATGTGGCACTAGACATGGTATGTATTTACTTAATATTCATCGTTTAGTCCATTATCATATACTGATTTTCTTTGTAAATGAACATGTGTTGGCTTTTTGGGTAGGTCCAAACAAGTCAGGGGCCTGTGGATCCTGCTGAGTTTTTTAGAGCCACCCACCAGAAGAGTTCTGGCGAATGGGTTGATAGCCGCTCAAAAAGAACATATGTAAGTTGGTCTTATACATCATTTTTATATAACTTTGTTATCAATGTATGTACCTTAATAAGATTTGTTTGTGTTCTTTACTAGGAAGAGTATCGCGAGCGTTTGATTCAGATACAGACACAGGTTAATGACGCCTCCACAGATGGGATGCAGGAAGTGGATGGGGCGAGGAAGCTTCAATTGTGGTAAGATGTTGTTGGGGGTAGGACCCGGGGACGATGTTACGGAACTGCAGACATGTCTTTGAACGTCCGTCGTGGTATGTCTTCATTAACTCAGGAGTCTCATGTGTCTTCTAGCCATGGTAATGGGTTTGAGACTGAGGAGGTCGTTGCACTTCGTGAGGAGGGTACCAGAGCTAGGGAGGAGGCAGCCAAAGCTAGGGAGGAGGCTGCATTAGCTAGGGAACATACTGTCAATTTGGAGGCCCAGTTTCACACTATGATGGAGCGAATGGCAGCTTTAGAGCGTAATAGTAGTCGGCGTCGTCCGCATCCTGATTATGATGACGATCTTGACGACCATTCGTTAGATTAGGCATCATGTCATGGTCCCTCGCAGATGTTGATTTCATTTACTTTAGACATTTCGCATTTACTTTTCAAGTACTTTGAAGTTTGTGTTCATTTACTTTGTTATGTACTGTGTGGATTATCATGGGTAGTTTTGGTTCATCAACAATTATACAAGCTGTTCTTGAGACAGAAGTATTATAATGGTTTGAGTTGTAAGTGGAGAAAGAGTTGGTTCTATTATGTTTTTTTTTGTTGGGTGATATTTCAAGTTTTATGCTTTTTTTGACTCTGTTAGACTTGTTAAAAGGTTGGAGTACCGCAAGTGCTAAAGTAGGGCTATTATTGTTTATTAAGGATATCGGTGCTAAAGCAGGGCTATTATTGTTTATTAAGGATATTTTTTATTTTATATTTCCAGGTTTGTAATAATATAGCTACTTAATATAAAAAAATTTAAAAAAAAATTATTTGCGTAGGCTTGGCCGACGCTAAAGCCTACGCTATAACAAAGTAAATTAGTGAAGGCTGGGCCGACGCTAATTTTAGCGAAGGCTAAGCCGACGCTAAAATGATCTGAAATAGCATGGGCTTAGGCCGACGCTAATTTTAGCGAAGGCCAGGGCCGATGCTAAACTGCTCTAACAAAGCCTCGGCTAAAGCCGACGCTAAGTTTAGCGTCGGTCATTCCCTATTGTCTTTGCTGCCACTTAGCGTCGGCTAAAGCGTCGGCCATCATTTGAGAGGCTAAACGTTGCGTCGAGGCTTTTAGCGTCGACCACGACACCGACACAAAGCCGACGCTAAAGTGGCCGTTAGCGTCGGCTTTTGGCCTATGCTAAAAGCTGATTTTCTTGTAGTGTTTATGCTTTTAACATTCATATATATGCTATTACTACAGATGCTATTGGTGTTGTCTCCGAACATGGAAATTCAGAGGATTATCAACATGAAGGTATAACAGGAAAGAGAATTGAGTTCAATCTTCTTGATGAAAGGTCCTCCCAATTACATTATTATACTCTTAACTAAACATTTTATTTCACATAGAATTTATACTCAAACTTCATTTTTTTTCTCAAACTTTAGCAATAATTTTGTTCGTGTGACATTGTTTGGGGAACGAGCAATCGAAATGTTCAACCTTATGACTGAAAATAACAAACTTAAAGTGGTATTTTTGCAACTTGCCCAAATCACTCATTATAGAGGTATTTATTATAAAAATAATTCCTTCACCATTATTAACATTTATTTCTAATGTCTACTTATTCTAATCTTTTATACTGCTTTAACAATATATCATTCCTTTAATTTATATTTTATTTGTTATAACAAATTCCACTCGTCAAAAAATTTATAGGTCATAACTCACTCATTACTTCATGGAACACAATAAAAGTCCTGATGAATCCAACTATACCAGAGGCGGCTGCATTGATGAATATGTATGCCTCCAGTTTAATTTTTGTACATATCAGTTTTATTCCTTCTATACATTTCTTATTAAAAAAATATTACTTTTACTTTATATATTTGTAGCCATTCCAATCAATGTTTCGGTGCAACACAATCCACAAGTCAACTTACATTTCGAAGTAGGAACTCATCTAAGAATATCCTTTGTGATCCTAATCTCAGAAAAACTCTAATTGAAATCAGAGAATCAAAGCAGGTTACAAATTATACCTGTTTTTTCAATTTTGTTAAACAAATTTTCTCATCTACATCCGTTGATCACTTACTTTGATTTCAATAGCCTAGAAGGGTAACAACACTTGAAGCAATTCATGAGATTATTGAGGACTATAATTGGTTTTATCAAGGATGCAACAAGTGTTCTAAAATGGTGAAGAAAAGGACCGATGGTACTTTGTATGTTTTGTTACAATATTTTAGAGATAAGACAATTAGAACATGAAAATACTTTTAACCTCAATTTATGGCATGTATTTATAAAACAACAATTAGATTTAGCATATAAAAATGCCAAAAACCAAAGAAGAATCCAAATCTACCAACATAGTATGAAAATTGTGATCAAGATTATGTGAGACTGTGAGGTAAGCAGAGAATTATAATTTGATTTTGAAAAAGGGAAGAAGACTTATTGTGCTGCGGTGGTAATGGTGGCGCTGCTCTGGTAGTGCCGATGGTGGCGCTGCTCTGGACGTGCGGAGGAAGACGGACCTAAGAGAGAGAGAAACGGTTAGAGACAGAGAGAGAGAGAGACAGAGACAGACATGGAGAGAGAGAGAAACGGAGAGGGAGAGTGTCATATACCGGTTTTAGAAGCGGGATAATTATTATTAAACTGTTCAATTTATTTTGTACAGTGATAATTATTTGTGTTTGATAATTATAAAATGATATTTTATAATTTAGTTTCAAATTATATTATTTGGCTAAGAGACATTTTAGTAAGAAAATATAATTATTTTGAGATTTATAAAGGGTAGAATTTATTTTATGAAAGTACCTAACTCTAAGATATCACAAATATTTTATTTATTTCATAAAGCTGATTTTATTAATTTGCTAGTCACACCCCCTATTTTACTATGCATACCCCTCTCCTCTCTTAAATAAATCACAAAGACTCTCCCTCACCCTCACTTTCCATTTTCTGAAAAACTCCCTTCTTCTTCTTCTACCTCCATCAACTCACCACCCCAGTCGCCACCATCTCTTCCTCTCCTTGTTGGGTAAGTGTTTACCCCTAGTTTCTTCTAGATTCAAGAAAATCCTCAAATCAATTTTTAAACCCTAAATCAAACAAGAAGGACAACATGCAAGACCTCTAGCTTCCTTCAAATAAAATTTCGAAAACTGAAGAACAAGTCATATTAGGAAGCACAGGGAGATCAACACTCACCACCTTCAATTCGCTACTTGGTTATGTGAGTTCTTGTTATTTGTAACATTGGGTAACCATAAATCCCAATTACTTGTTAGATTGTTTAAATTGCTTTGGTAGAATGTTTGTTCTGAACTGATATATGCTTTGTAACAATGGGGTTTTGATTTCATGTTGATTAGGGGTGGTTGTGGATGAAAAATTTTCAAGGGGCTGTCAATCCTTCAAACCCGTAATGTACCCCTGTTAGTGTTTCATCCATAACTTCCTCTACAGGGCTTATTTCGAAGTAATTTTTGTATCATTAGAAAGTAGACTCATTTTCCTTCGAAATGGATTCTGGAGTGGTTCAATTTCATTAAGTATAAAAGACGAAAAATGACATGCAAGTTATTGTTGGTACTGAAAACACTGAACTGACATTGTTTTAGTATTTAAATTGTAGTAAATTGTACTAATATTGGATTGTGTTAATTCTGGTTTTAATAGAAAATCGACTTATGGTGTTACAATTTAGGCTCTGGAAGTACTGATTTTGATGAAATTTTTATGGAGAAAACCCAGTTCCATTTTGCTGCAAAATTTTGTTTACATAACTTTGAGCATATGGTACTTGAATTGTGTGGAATAGATTTCTATGTGTTTTAATTCTGTCCAACCATGAATAAAATGTATACGTGCAATTGGTATTGTGTTCTTCGTGGCTGTATGATCTAACTTAGTGGTTGTTGCATGATGATGGTTGGTATGAATTGCAATATGAAGGTGTGACATTTCCATTTGTGATATGTCTCCACTCTTTGCATTTTTATGCATGTTTAATGAAGTTGTCATCTTGGTATGGTTGATAAATATTTAATGCATTACTTCCATTAGAGAAGAGTATGATAAAATGAATCATAGCATGGCATTAAAAACTTAAAATGGTCTATGTTTAGTGAAACTTAAGGTTTCAAAACTATTCTAGACATTATTTAAGGCCACAATATTCTTGTGGGTGATATGTTAAGTCCTTCATTTTTTTGGAGGCTAGGATATGGTACTAGCAATTAAGGGATGCCTAATTGTTGTCATAGAGCTCTGACTGCCATATCAACCAGTTTAAACTACGCGTGCCTTATTTCCGCTCACACTTGAGGTACTTAGTAAAGGTTTCTTTCCTTAAAATGTCTATGCTTAGATTCACATTCAGTAAATAACTCAATCCAAGTAAGGACCCAGTAGAAAGAGATGGTGATGAAAGGGTGAGTTATAAGAGAATAATTCCGTAGTGGTATAAAGTTGAGTAGTGCTACTTTAGCTTTGCTTTAGTCCACAGAGTGCACACCTAGAAAAATGGAGAAGTAAGTTGGCTATGAGAAACTTTACCACTACGTGAGGTTAATTTTGATAAGTGTGCATATGAGTACGTATGTATAACTCAACGAGGACAATTAAACATAATATATTGTTACTAATATGCTTTGCTTGAAGCAGGAACTCATTGAGATTCATTTCTCACTAGGCTCCTCTTTGTTTCAGATAACAGGTACATATTGGAAACTGATAAGCAAGTTCGGGAGATTGCTTGACAGTCACCCAATAGTGTCCCAAGATACGTTAGTTTTCACAGCCGGATCAAAGTTGGAGTCTTACTATGAGTCAATGTTTACATGAAATTGAATTGTTGATTAGGGTCTAAATGGTTATTTGTATTAAATTAATTCCAAATATATGTTCAACTCTACAAAAATATCTTGTAGAAATTTGTTTCACTTATTTTCAAAATTTCCTATGTTCAACTTTTATTCCTGATGTTATAACCATGTTTATATATTATTACTCAGTAGTATCCTTGTGAAAGTTGGGATATTACAGAGAGGGAGAGAGCTTACCTGACGGCGGTGGCTGGAGGCTGGTGGTCGGAGCTCGCAAGGAAGAGAGAATGAGTGAGAGAGAGAGAAGTTTCGTGAAATGGGGAAGAAAGGGGGTTCTTGTGGATTTAGTGATTTTAGCTTTAGCGACCGAATAATTCGGTGGCTAAATCGGTCGCTAAATGGGTTTATTTGAAATTTGAATTCATAAATTTAGCGACCGATTTAAAATTCAGTCGCTAACATGCTCTATTTTAATTTTTTACGCGTCGTTTAGCGACCGATTTAATATCGGTTGCAAAGATAAATAAAATTTAACCGTTGCATTTAACTCGGTCGCCATTTCGGTCGCTAAAAAGTCATAAATTTTTTACTTTTACTTTCCTTTATTTTGCGACCGAAATAGAGACTGATAACTCTGCTAAGCTCTATTTCGTCGCTATTTCGGTCGCAATATCAACTCTAATCAGTGTTTGATTTAGATCCTACAATCGGTCGCCATTTCGGTCGCAAACAGAAACCAACAAATTCGGTCACTATTTTCGGTCGCTAAATAACCTTTTTTTTATAGTGAATTTGACCGAACGTCATTATGTTAATTTGTAAATAGCGTAAATCCCTTTTCAACGATTTTAAACTCTAATAGTCCAAAACTCATTTTGGAGTTTTAGAATAGTTAGATAGGTATGAAAAACAGTTTCTAACTGTCCAGTTACATAAATTTTAGAAAATTGTAGTTTAGTCCCCAAACTTTCATTAATTACAAAAAAGTCCTTATTCATTTAAAACCTTATAACTTTTTATTTATAACTTCAAATCACACCAGCATTTTTAGAAATATTTTTCAGTTACCTTCAAATTTCCATAAATTAAATTTCTGCCCCAAATAGTTTTCAATAATTGTAAAAAGGTCCTTGCATACAAAAAAGCTTATAACTTTTTATGTATTAATCCAATTAACACCAAACCAATTTCTATGGTTTTGTCTCATCAAGAACTACAATCTTAACATACAAAAACATGAATTTCAGTGCAGCCACTGAAATTCTAAGAAATTGCATTTTAGTCCCTAAGGACTCATAAAATCATAACTTTTAATATACCCATCCAAACCAATTTTTATATTCTTATATATTCATTCAATCATCATAAAAATTATTCAAACAATTTAAATCATCGTGCAACCCATTTAAACATCCAAGACCGAATGGCCCAATAATGATCATGTTAGGCAATTTTTCAAGTTAAATTAAATAAACAACCATCAAGTATCCAATTAGAAATCATTGAATCAAAATCACTATATATCAACATCAAGCATCAACAATAATCCTCCAAGAGGATCACACACATATAAATCAATAAATTACACAACTTTCACACTTATGATTCACAAGACCATTTATACTAAATAACACAAATTAAACCATCAACATATCTAAACCAAGCAAGGTAGGCCACGGTTTTATCCACCAAAACCTAGCCATGAGCAATCAATCAAGAAAGCAAGTTAAGGAATGAAGAAAATCATCCTAACCCACTTGCACATAGGTTCGGCCAAGTTGGAAAGAAATAGCTAGGGATCTCTAAATTTTTCAAGCTCTTGGATGATGAATACATAAGTTATATGGAGATCATAGAAATTGATCTCACATTAAAATGATTTTTCTATGATTTTCTAGGAATTTTCAAAGTTCTAGATCTAAGAATTTTAAATGATGATCATGGCATGAAAATCATGAAATGAATGAAAAAAAAGACATGATTGATCATGTAGAAGAAAGGTTACCTCTTGATTAGGAGTAATGATCAAAACAAGCTTAGTTGAAAATTTGGCAGCTTTGAGGGTGTGGTGATGTTATGAGCATATCTCATGATTTGCTCATCTAAAAATTACTAACTTTGGCTTGTTAGAAAGGTAATAAGTATAGGAACAACTTTTATGCTTAAGGTTTTGTTTGATTATGATCATAACAGGGGCGTAAAGAGCCTTCTTTCCACTGTTCTCCTGGGATGCTGAGGATTTTGAGCTGTTTTGGTAATTTGGGCAAATCTCCCAATATACATATCCGTTTTTGGTGATATTTAGATCGTTGGAAATAAGAGATTAATAGGAACAACTTTCATGCAGAAAGTTTTTCTTTTAGAACAGAAAAGGGTTAGAATTTTGGTACAGTTTCGGATGAGTATGAGCATCAATGAAGTCTTTATGTGTTCTTAGAGAAAATGATGAACAACCTTCATGAAGAAGATGAAACACTTGTGATGGAGCAAAAATGAAATGTAGATAGCCTTTTATAGAGGGGAGGCCGTGGCTTTAAGGGACCAAATGGTCAAAAATGTTGTCATGGCAAACTTGGAGTTACAAGGAAAGATTAAAGGTATTTTGGACTTTTCACATATAAGTAATCATTATCGTATGAAATGAATATGTGGTGGAGATACTCTTAGAGAGGTGTGGCTTAGTTTGGACCACAAGAAGGAAGAAGATATTTTTAGTTACAAATCATGGTTGGCTAACCTTGGTTGGAGTTAACTAGACATAGGTTAGGTTAGGGGTATTTTAATCTTTTCACGTTTACTTGTCATAAATGCACATTAATGACGATGGTGAGTCATTATGGTGACTCATTCCTCTTGAGTCATCATGGTTGACTCATCGTTCTGTCCCCCGGTATATCTCTGTACATTCGTGTCCGGTTTCGTTGTTTACCCGATTAGGATTTTTGAGAGAAAGATGATGAAATGAAATCAAAATGAAATGAGTTTGGTTTAGTGGAGGGTATGCACGAAGTTAAGTAGATTTAGAGGGTATTTTGGTCAAAATTCACTAAGGGACACTCTAGGAATTTTACTTGAAGATCAAGGACATTTTGGTCTTTTTACATATAACCATCATTACTTGCATTTAATGCAAGATGACTAACCCTATGATTCACCCCCATGATTCATCATAGATGACTCATTGTGCTCATCCACCCGGCATCGGGTTTTGTCTCTGCATCTTCGTTCTCGATTCCGTCGATCCCCAATCGTCGAGTATTTGCCCTATTATGTATAATAACCTATTTATGTTGAAAATTTTCAAAATAACCACTATCATTGGAAAAACAATAAGAATCTTAACTTTTTCCTTCTTGGGTCAAAATTAGGTTTTCTGATCAGTAAAATCTTCTTGTCAGTTAAAACGCAGACCGAGTTTCGTCTGAATTTTAAACCTACATTTTTACCGTAACCTTCTACCATAAGGTAGAGTATAAATATGATTTTGTTTTATGCAAAATCATTTCCTAAATCTCAAAGAAAAATATAAAGAATAAAAAATTCTACCGATAATGAAAAACAATAAAAATAGGTTGTTACAAATTTTGAGTCACGCCTATCATAGTTGGTTGTGCAATTTCTTTTAATAACTTTGAAAATAGTTTTACCCCTCTTTGTTTCATTTTTTTGTATATAGTTTTATATGCTTTAATAAATACCTTTGTATATCCTTGCAACCCTAGGGTAGAGAACTATTGTGTTGTTGGCAGTTCTTTTTGCAAGTGTGGTGTAGTTTGTGTTTTAATTGGTTTTGTGTAATTTTGTATGCTCCCAACACACACATCATCACATATTTCACACACTTTTGGGCTCTATACCCAAGTCTTGGAATGCCATAGGATTAGAAGGGGCTTCAGTGGTGTTATTGTGATGCTTTTTACATCCCTGACAGTCACTGATTCTCCCGTTGAGATTGTTACTGGTATTGTGGGCTGCCATATTGTGACTCATTTGTCATTGTGGTGAAGTTCATGGATCCGGGTCTTTATCTTTTAGATGAGGGCAATCTGGGAGGCATGATTTGTAGGATTCTAGATTCGTCCTATAATTCACCCATAGAGCAACTTAGTGAGAAACTGATTAGAGTCATGACCTTAGGTGTGTGCAAACATAAGTCTTACAAGTCTTATGACACAAAGGGTTCAAAAAAAAAAAAATTCACCCATGTTCATTTTTTTTTGTCAAAGAAAAAATTCACATTTTTTAGTTTTTTGTGAAAGAAAAAAATGATTTACGCAAGTCATTTTGCTTTTAACAAAAAAAAAATCCTTTTCATATTTTGTATCTTATGCTTTTCCGTAAATAATAAAAAAAGGGACTTGTGTAAATTATTTTTCTGTAACTCATTCATATTCTTTGTAGAAGAATAATAATAAAAAAATACCACTCATTTTTTGTTTATGCATCTCATGCATTACTTTTTTTTTGGTCAATAAAAATTAAAAAAACATTTTTCATGCATTACTTAATTTTTATGTCAATCTCATCATAAAAAAAACATTCAATGCATTCATTACTAAAACTCATTTATCTCAAGTAATCATAAAAGAAATGATTCATCTCAAAAATAAGAAGCTCATCGAATGCATTGCCATTTTTGTGAATAAAAAAAGTACATTCATGCATCACATGCATTATTTTTTTTGAGTAAATATAAACAGTTATTTTTCATACACATCATGCATTAATACCTTTTGGGTAAAAAAAAACATTTTTCTTGCATTTTATATACTAATTTCTTTTTAAGTTGAAATTATATTAAAAAAAACATTACGTGCATTGTGCTCCTTGGAGAAAATGGAACCATCGTGCTTTCAAAGAATATCAATTAAACCGTGGATTATGAGTTGAAGCTGGAAATAAGACTTGCTCAGGTGGTCTGAAAATGCGGATCACAACCTTGTACCCGATCATGCAGGTTCAGATGCCAATGAAGTTGAGGGGCATGCTTTCACAGCCATTTCTCAGAAGCCAAGCAAGGCATGTCAATTTTGAGACCTCTCGGAAAAGGTTATTTTCTAGTGGACTACTGAGACTTCAAGAAGAAAGCTATAATGACATTACCAGAGATTCGCATTCTAGTAGTTATAAGAAGTGCCAACACTTTGCGATCCCCGTCTTGGGAATTTCTAAGCAGCCCAAGCTAGATTGGTTCATTAGTGGTTTACCATGAAATGGTGGTTACATTGTATTTTATCATGTAATACTTGAACCATGTTCACTTTCTTGAAGCATTAATGTAATGGATTTGCATTCATACCTTGTCTCATCTATTCTTTACGTCTTCTTCCACATCATAATATTTCTCTCGTCATTCTCATATCACATCTTCTCTTTTTCTTCCCCAAGTGTCATCCTTGGTTTTGTTCATTAAGCTCGAGTTATTAGAAGTTCTTTGTGGGGCATTGATCCACAACCTGGGGCCCACCAATTTTCAAAAACAAATTCAAAAAAAGAAAAATAAAATAAAAGGGGAGCAAATAAATAAAAACTTGGTGAATACCATCTTTGCCTCTAAAAAATAAGCAATCGTGATTTGAAATGAAGATTGGCCGTCTTTCTCTATCCTTAACAAAATATAATCATTACCACTAGACCCCTTTTGAGCTTGAAACTTTTCTTCAAAGAACCTTGGACAAGGATCACCCATAAACAAGGGGTAAGTATGAAAGAAATGGTGATTATGAAGCATAAAATGAGAAAGTGAAAAAAAATGGAAAAGAAAAAAGAAGAAGAAAAATAAAGATGGAAAAATAAAGGATGAAAAACCTCCTGCAAAAAAAAAGAAAAAAAAAGGTAAGTTAGAAGAAAGAAAATGTTCTCAAAAATCCGAAAAAAGAGTATAGATCCTGTTAGACTCAACGACTTAGAGATTTTGATATATGACAAATACAATTTAATGTATGTGCAAGTGTTTTAGTGTCAAATTGCAAAGACAGGTATCAAGCAGTAATCAACAAGTTCAGTGAGCAATTAAAGGAGAATATTCAAGGAAGAACTTGAAGAAATCAAAAGAGCTACATGGAGTAATCAAAGAGCAAAGACAAAGATCAAGGAATCATCAAGACAGAAGCTTAACGGAGAAATTAGATTTAAGTCTTAGATGATTTGTAAGAGATGAAATCTCTTATTCACAAATAGCTCATTTGAAAAGATGCATGAAGAAAATCAATTTTCATAACCTGCATTAAAAGGAATAAGTTTTTGTTAATGAAAATGATTTTTGGAAATAAAAAGTGTTCGTCCAACACAAGTGATAAAAGCGCTCGTCCAACACAAGTAATAAAAGCGCTCATCCAACACAAGTAATAGAAGCATTGTCCAACACAAGGATTAGAAGCGCTCGTCCAACACAAGTAATAAAAGTGCTCGTCCAAGTAACAGAAGCGCTCGTCCAACACAAGTGATACAAGTGCTCGTTTACTAAAGTGACAAAGTGCTCGTCCACTAAAGTGATAGAAGCGCTCGTCCACTAAAGTGACAGAAGCGCTCGCCACTGAAGTGATAGAAGCGTTGGTCCACTGAAGTGACAGAAGTGCTTGTTCACTAAAGTGATAGAAGCGCTCGTCCACACTAGTCTTTGGATTTTATAAGTCCTTAATGAGAAGCTCTGTCCAATGACGTGGCATATGGAGCTCGTCTACTAATTGGAGCTCGTCCAATTACTTTGAGTTTTAGTACTTCCGTCTGCTGATGTGGCTAGATGGACGCGCTTATTTTCAAGATGGACGCGAATTCTATAAGAGCCGATGTAGAACCTTATTTCAAGAACCAGAATCAAGAAAACAGATTCTGTTATCAAATCCAAATCTGTTTTAATTGATCCCAACAACGATAACTTGTTTTCTATATAAATAGGGATCAAAGGAACACTTTGAAAATAATCAACAATACTATTGAACACAATCAGAAAGTTTTCAGGAAATCAATTTGAGAAATCAATTGTGAAGATCATTCATCTTCTTGCTTGAGCTTATTGTGAAAAAAGTGTTTCATTCTCATAAGTGCTTGAATTTGTTTATCTGACTATTGAGAGTTAGGAATCAATCTTTTTGTTTTATTTTGATTGTAAAGAGAGAGAGAGTCTTTCTGAGTGATTAGGGTGAGGTATCCCTAAGAAAGAACATTGAGGCTCTTCACAAGAGTGTGGTATCTCGAGGTGAAGGAGTGCTCTGTGGTGTAAAGGTTTTTCAAGCTACTTGGGTAAAGCTTGTTGTGTTAGTGTGTGAAAACTCACAGGTGGAGTGGGGACTAGATGTAGGTCATAGTGGTGGTGACTGAACCAGGATAAATCTGGTTGTGTGGTATCTCTAAACTCAAACTCTTTAATTTTTGTTTATGTTCAAGAACCTGCGATTTTGATTTTTAAAGTTCAATATAATTTCTGTTCTTGATCTATATAAACTGTATTGAAACCTGAGTCTGATTGTAATCAAGTCTGTGTTATCTGCATTCAAAATTGAGTTGATCAAAACCATTCTTGATTGTTGAGACTGAACTAAAAATGAAAATGAAACCTGCAAGTTTGTTCTTGATTGTTAATGCTTGTATCTGAAACTTGCATAACTTGTTCTTAATATTTAAAGGTTAACCAGTTTCTGTATTTTGTTATCATTGAGTTTTGAACTTGAACCTATTCTGAATTAATATTTCTTATCTTCATCATCTTCCAATTCAAGATTTTATATAAACCCTTCATTGATTTTGTATAAGATCTTGAGGTCACAAATCTGAAAAATAAAGTTTTGTTAAAAGTTTTTTTTTAAGAGGGAAATATTTTAAGAAAACTCAATTCACCCCCCCCCCCCCCCTCTTGAGTCGATGAAGCCAAAACAACAAATCCTTGATCCTATTCATCCTTAACACATTTGTTTTAGACTTATATCCTTCTTTTCATGACCTCCAACCATTGGCCACATTACAAGCCTGAAAAGTCCATTATGATCAATGAATGATTGCTACTTTTTTATAAACTTTAATTTTGAGACAAAAAGTTTGTGCTCTTCTAGTTTTTAATTGATTGCTCCTCTTTAAAAAAAAAGAAAAGAATGAAAAAAAAAGCTCGTTAGGAACCCTCAAAGGCAGTCTAAGCAAAAATTAGGGCAAGTTCTACATGGGGCAAAGCTTCGCTTTCAAGGGTCTTATTTTATAGCATTTCCATTATTGGATGATCTACACTAGGGCAGCTCCATTGTCAAGTTTTCCTTGTTAACTACCCTACACTGGGGCAGTTTCATTATTTGGACCCAACACCGGGGCAATATCTTTCTAAATTTTTCCTTATCAAGTGCCCTACACTGGGGTGGTTTCATTCTGGGAACCCTACACTGGGGCACTCCATCATCATGGAAACTACTCTAGGGCAATTTTATTCTTAAGCAGCATACATCAAGCCCATTTCATTTTCACATGACTGATACCAAGCCCATTTCAAATTGGGGCAATATCCTTTTGACCTCCATATTACCCCTTGTGTGCCTTGCTATCAATACCATTTGAGTCATCCAACTTCCGACACCAATGAAGAAGTTGTTCAAGCAATAATGTCCTTTCTTGTCATACTTTTGAATCCATGCATGTTTGTTACATGATGCTTCCGGTAAGGTAATTATGATTTCAAGTACAATTTAACCACCTAATGGTAATTCTTTGATGAACAACTCTGATCAGAAGAATTCTGAATACTAGGAAGAAAATGGTGTCGTCAATTGGCGATTCAGGCAAGAATATTGATTCTCATAAATAAGGTGGCAAAATTGTCCACATCCCAAAAATGAAAGGAAAAGAAAAAAATCAAAATAAAAAATAAAATGAAAATAAAATGCAAACAAAAAGGCTCGCAAGATTGGAAACCTGAAAAGGCAGTCTAGGCAAAAGTTAGAGCGACCCGGTAGGTTGAAAACTCGCAAAGAGCGACCTACGCAAGGACAAGTTGGGGAAGTTTACAAGGACAAGTCATGAAAGGCTCCCAATACATGAGGACTGGGGCAAGTCACATACTTGAAAGTTGACTAGACAATCTCATCCATTGGGATAATCATCACAAAGAAGCGTATCTCAGGCAAGAAGTAAAACATCAATTCAGCAAGCAAGTGATGATCGAAATCAAGGAGTCTCACTCTAAGGAGCCAAGGATCAAAGATTTGTTTTAAAAAAAAAATCAGAGTTTTCATCAATGATAAAAGCATCTCATGCATCATATAATCGAGGTTTTCACCAATCATAAAAACATCTCATGCATCATGCGTTGAAAAATAAGAATAAAACAACAATCAGAGTTTTCGTCGATCACAAACAACATCTCTCATATCATGCATTGCCTCATCATTTCTTGCATTGACAAAATCAACATGTTTGCATTGCATTTGTTCAGCTTTAACGGGCAAAAGGTCCATAAGCTATTGTTTTCGTGTAGCTTTAGTAGGCATAGGGCCTCATAACCTTGGTGTTATTTTTGTTCAGCTTTAACGGGCACAAGGCCCATAAGCTGTATCTTTGTTAACTTTGGTAGGCACATGGCCTCATGAGCTTTGTGTTGTTCATCTTTAACGGGCACATGACCCATAAACTATACCTTTGTTGACTTCTGTAGGTATAGGGCCTCACAAGTTTCTATATTTCATGTCAAGCTTCTGCAGATACCCGACTCCGCAAGCACTTTAACTTTCTTTTCAAGTTTCAGCATATACTCAACTCCACAAGCATTTTACGTTTCTTTTCAAGCTTCAACGGATACCCGACTCCGCAAGCTTTCTATATTTTTGTTGTCAAGCTTCGGCGGGTACCATACCCCGTAAGCTCGTTTATCTTTTTAGACTTCAGCGGATACTCGGCCCTGCAAGCTTTTTTTCTTTTGATGTTAGTTTCGATGGGTACCATACCTCCGTAAGCTCTTTTATCCTTTTTTCAAGCTTCGTTGGGTATCAGACCTCGTAAACTCTTTTTGTTTTCAAGCTTCGGCGAGTACCATACCCCATAAGATCTTTTACCTTTTTCAAGCTTCAATGGGCAATCCACCCCGTAAGCTCTTTTATCTTTATGTTCGAGCTTCTGATGGGCAATCAACCCCGTAAGCTCTTTATCTTTCTGTTGGAGCTTTTGACGGGCAATCAACCCCGTAAGCTCTTTATCTTTCTGTTCGAGCTTCTGATGGGCAATCCACCCCGTAAGCTCTTTTAACTTTTTGATAGAAAAGTTTCTGACAGGCAATCCACCCCGCAAGCTCCTTTTGCTTTCTATTCGAGCTTCTGACGGGCAATCCACCCAGTAAGCTCATTTATTTTTCTGTTCGAGCTTCTGACGGGTAATCCAACCCGTAAGCCCTTTATTTTTCTGTTCGAGCTTCTGACGGGCAATCCAACCCGTAAGCTCTTTATCTTTCTGTTCGAGCTTCTGACTGGCAATCCACCCCGTAAGCTATTTTATCTTTTTGTTTGAAAAGCTTTTGACGGGAAATCCACCCCGTAAGATCATTTATCTTTCTGATCGAGCTTCTAACGGACAATCCACCCCGTAAGCTCTTTTATCTTTCTGTTCGAGCTTCTGACGGACAATCCACCCTTAAGCTCTTCAATCTTTCTGTTCGAGCTTCTAACGGGCAATCCACCCCGTAAGCTCTTTTATCTTTTTGTTTGAAAAGCTTCTGACGGGCAATCCACCCCGTAAGCTCATTTATCTTTCTGTTCGAGTTTCTGACGGGCAATCCACCCCGTGAGTTCTTTGTCTTTCTGTTCGAGCTTCTAACTGGAAATCCACCCTGTAAGCTCTTTATCTTTTAGTACGAGCTTCTGATGGGCAATCTACCCCGTAAGCTCTTTTATCTTTATCCACCCCGTAAGCTCTTTATATTTATGTTCTAACTTCTGACGGGCAATCTACCCCGTAAGTCCTTTATCTTTTTTTTAAGCTTTGCAGGCAATCCACCCTACAAGTTTTCTATGTGTAAACCTCAATGGGGAATCCAACCCACGGGTTCTTTATAGGAAATTACTTTGTAGTCAAAGGTCCTTTGCTTCTCAGTGTACCCCGGACAAAAATTGGAGTTCTTGTCTTTACTAGTTTCTTATAAAGATAATCGGTTAACTACGGTTATACCCAGTATATAATAAGAAACTTGTAAAGAGGGACAGCTGTGACCACCTAATTTTGTCCGGGTATCTGCTCTTTTTGTTAATATCTTGAATATATATATATATATATATATATATATATATATATATATATATATATATATATATATATATATATATATATATAAATATAAACTTGCAAAAGTATATAAAAAATATATCTTTGTGCATGTTGTTGGCCCAATTTTTTTTTTTTGTTACAAGTTTTTGAGCCCGGCATCCAAGCCCAAGTAAACAAAAATGAAATGAAATAAAAAAACCAAAAAAAAAAAAAACAATTTCTGATTGTTAATAAAAAAAACACAAAAAAAAACTGAACTTTTATTTTGCATTCTAATTCACATCACTCATGTATTGTCCTTTTCATCAATTTTCAAGTATAAATCCATTTCACTTTTCTTTTGTCCTTTGGATTTTACCATCTCTTTAACAAAAATGGTATCCTTCTCACCTCCTCCTCTACTCCCAAGACAAAGCAAGCTGATTTTCTCCACTATAACAAGGCATTCTCCTCCTAGATGTCATGAACATTTTTGTCATCTTCTTCACTAATTTGTGCTATAAGTTTGATACACAACACAGTAGAGGGGAGAGGCGAAAAAAAAAGGGAGATCAAAGGTTTATTCATAAAGATCCACTCCTAGCTAGCCTTCATGAGAAATAAGTTAAACCCACCACACCATTTTTCTCCAGAAGCCAAAAACAGAACTATACTTTCACCCAAAGCCTCATCCCCATAACCACCATAACAGTAATAAAACCTCATCCCAAATAGATCCACTCCTATTCATTCACCATGAGTCCATGACAACCTCCATTTTTTTCACTTAATCTTCATACTCAAAAAGCAAAGACACACTTCCTCATTCCGACACCGTAAACCAAAACCAGAGACTTCACCATGAACCATCCTTACACCATCTCTGTTTCAATCATACACCCCAATAAAAAACCAAAAAATTCAACATAACCTTGTTACAAACCCCTCCGTCGTGCTCCGACATCTCCCTCTCCAGCTGCCTGATGTGCGCTGCGGCGCGCGCGTGCGATTCCGGCAAGTGTACTGGATTGCCGTCAAGTAATAAAAGATATCGAACCCACAGAGACTGTGTTCTCGAATCGCAATCGGTTTTCGAATCGATTAGATCTGGACTTTGTAAAAAGGATTTTTATGTTTTGAGTGAAAAGGATTTTGAATTCGAAATTAAAAGATAGATGAGCAGAAAACAATTGTTTTTGAGGTTTTGGATCTAAACGGATTCCTAGGGATTTGGGTTACCTTTGAGGCTGTTTATGTTGTTAATCTGATTTACCTTTGTTGATTACCGAAATTGCCTTGAAGGCGAGTTTATCCTCTGATAGCTTAAGCTCCCTCTCGGGTTACAAAAGCCGTGCCCAATTGACCCGACCCCTACTCTCGTGGTAGTTGATCCCAGATTAGACCCTTTGCGTTCCGTGACAACTCGTTGCTCCTCGAGGGACGGCTTCTAACTCTCGTGATTTCAGTCCCAAGTCTGACTTCTATAGGTCCGACACCTAAGTTCACCGCTAGGTTCCTCCTTAGAATGTCTCAGTCATGCAAATAACCTAAGTTCACCGCTAGGTTCCTCCTTGGATCATCCACATCTCACAAACCAGTGGCCGCCGAATTTTACGAGTGAAACACCCTAGAAATCCTAAGTTCACCGCTAGGTTCCTCCTTAGAACGTCTACGTCACGTAAATAAGCGGTTGCCGAATTTACGAGTGATTAACACACTAGAAATCAGATCTAAAACAATAACGAAATCAACAACGATTTTACATCAAATCAACATCATTTACAAACCTCGGGAAAAGCCCCAATCCCTAGAAACAAACTACTACTCCAGTCTTGCCATGGAGATGACAAGCTGGGTTAACAACATAATAGAAAATACAAAAATCAGAGAAGAGAGGAGAAGAGGAGAAGAGAGATCTATGCCTAAGTCCTTGTTGTTATGGATGTGATCCTCCTCATCCAATGTGTCCCTGATGTGATCTGCCTAGTCCTTATTTATAGATGTGGGAAGTTAGAGTCCCAATCTAACTTAAATTCTGATCCAAATTCGGTTTCTTCAGGTCCAAGTAATGCGCGTCAAGGCCGTGATGGCATCCGCCGCCGTGACGCCCCCGCTTCCCGCACTTTTGCAAAATTCCAGTCTCTCGCGTGGCGAGCCTATGCTCGCGTCGCGAGCCCTCTGTTATGGCCGTGTTCTGAATCACGGCTGGGCCGTGATGTGCTCTGACTTGTGGTGGTTTTGGGTCACGACCGTGATGGCTATCACGGCTAGGCCGTGATGCACTCGACTTCACCTTTCTTCTTTTTCAGTTTTGCTCGATCATGGCCGTGATGGGCATCACGACTAGGCCGTGATGGGCTCTGTTTGGCTCATTTTCTGCACTTTTAAAGCTCTATCTTCATCCAAACTCCATCATGGTTGATCTTGAGCATTTTACCCTTGATATCTGTAAAACAACACACGAAAACCGCCTTACCCGTTCCAAAGGAAAATTAACCTAAAATCTAATAAAAATATGCCTAAACTACATGAAAATGCATGCAAAATGATGGACAAAGATGAGGTGGAATCACACTCATCAAATCACCCCAAGCTTAAAACTTTGCTTGTCCTCAAGCAATTACTCAGGCCATAAGATATAAATCAATCAAAGCATGGATAGTGAACCAAAAACCCTAGAAGCTAATCCAAGTAATAGGCATTTTTAATAAGCACTCAAGAGATAATCAAGTTCAAGTCCAATTAGAAGCTTAGGTTCTTCAAGTTCATGTTCTCACTGATTTGGGCACTCGTCTCACCTCACTCAAGTGTTTTAGGGTTTATGACAATTCACTCCATTTCCTCAAGGAAAGTATTTTACCATAGGCTTGACTATTAAGCAAATCTCCACTTTATTAATGAAAACACTTAAGAATCAAGAGGTCTTTTCCTTTGGTTGTAATGTGGCCATGGAATTTATTGTAAGGTGGGAAAATCAAGGAAAAGGGAATTTCAAGAAGGCTAGACAGATTATCAAACATTACAATGCATGACACCTTCTAAAATACCTATTTGGGGCTTTGATTTACTTTTCCACCTTTCTTCCTTCTATTTTTTTTTTCTTTTCATTTCTCACTTTCTTTTGTCATCCCCTTCTCCATTTTTTTTTTCTGTTCATTTCATTTTTATTTGTTTGGAGAAGGGGAGATTTATAGCTCAAGAGAAATTACTTTCTAGCTTTTTATTCCCATACTTTTTCCATCTACCAATTTGCCCTTTTTGTAATACTTTAAAAGGTGCCATACCAAGCATTATTTATCAAAGTAATTCAAGGTACCAAGAAAAGTATTTTATTTTTAGGCTCAAAATTGGGCAACTAAGGGGTAGCATTTATCATTCAAAGCTCGGGAGGCCGGAAAAATACCTAGTGCCTCAATCATTTCCAAAAATGTTTTCAGAAATTTTTAAGTTTCAAAATGGTTTCAAGTCAAGTTCTAGAAAATACAGTCCAAGAGGAATTACAACACTCTATCGCAAGAAATGGGGTAGATTTAGTGAATACCCCTATTTGGCTCGAAATCTTACATTTAGTAGTTCAAAAATCAGTGAGGTACACAAGTTTAAGGAACCACATGCTAATTATCAACTATCAAATGACTATCTCAAGAATTTTTATTTTTAGCCATATCACAAGAATAATGAAAAATTGGGTTCAAAATTCACTATCTCAATTCATTTGGCACCAAGTTCTTACATTTGGATGCATGTTCTAAGTGAGGGGCAATCTATAGAATGTGATCATACCAATCCATGCCTATGAGAATGCAATATGAATGCAACAATGCAAATGCAAAAATAAATACCCCTACCCCAAGCTTGATTACTTACATTGTCTCCAATGTAAATAATCAAGTCGGAGAGAGGAGAAAAATGGAACAACTTACCGAGTCGGTAGCGGGTGTTGGCTTCACATTCCAGTCAAAACATGGGTGGAAATTTTATCACGGCCGTGAGGCTCATCACGGGCAGGCCGTGATCGTTTCTGGTCCTCAGGAGTTGCCCTGTCACGGCCGTGATCTACATCACGGCTAGACCGTGATGCTCTCTGATCTTGGCATCCTACTCATCACGCCCGTGATGGTTGTCACGGCTAGGCCGTGATCCTTTCTGTGCTCTTGTTTAGCTTATCACGGCCGTGACCACTGTCACGGCCAGGGCGTGATGGCTTCTGACTTTATTTTTCTGCTCTTCTTCCCTTTCTCAACCTGAAAACACTAGACAAACCTATTAATGATATTTTTGCCTCTTGATCTTCTCAAATTATTAAAGAGGTTAATTCAAAAACAAAAGGAA
Source organism: Sophora flavescens (assembly GCA_030762895.1). NCBI lineage: Eukaryota > Viridiplantae > Streptophyta > Magnoliopsida > Fabales > Fabaceae > Sophora > Sophora flavescens. Next base: position 134,712,190 of record CM061069.1, read on the forward strand.
AAAGGGAAAGAAAACTTGGGTTGCCTCCCAAGAAGCGCTTATTTATGGTCTTAAGCTTGACCATACTTCCTTTAATCAACCGAGGTCGGCTGGGCGTAGAAGTGCCGGAACACTTTTCTTCCATGGAGCTCCTTCAAATAGTTGTTTCTGCTCATACGGCCAATAATGCTTCCGCTTCGCTCTTTTCTCTCGGAGCTTCCTAGCCTTCCTTCCTCCTGGCGGAAGTTTTGTTTCTGCATGGACAGCAACTCCAATTCCATCATCTTTGGGTGCATCATCAACCATGCATATCTTCGGGTTGCTTCCATGCTAAGTTCTTTCTCTCCTACCGGAGATGTTACATCAATTCTGCACACATGGCTCTCAAAAGGAGGGTTGTTATAAGAGTTAGTCAACTGAAAATTTACCCTACCTTCCTCTACATTTAGAGAGAGTTTACCATTCCTTACGTCTATCACTGCCCCAGCGGTTGCCAAAAATGGCCTTCCTAAAATGATGGGGAATTTAGAATTCCCTTTCATGTCTAATACCAGGAAGTCGGTAGGGGTGAGAAATTTCCCTACCTTTACGGGAACATTCTCTAGTATGCCTAGAGGAGTCCTAGTTGAGCCGTCCGCATATTGTAAGGAGAATTTGAACGGTCTCAACTCTTTACTTTCCAACCTTTCCATGATAGTGAGGGGCATCAAGCTCGCACTAGCCCCTAGGTCACATAAGGCTTGGTCAATTTGCACCTGTTCGATCGAGCAAGAGATTGAGAAACTACCTGGGTCTTTCATTTTAGTAGGCATTTTAGTCTCTACATCTACTTGCTTTTTCCTGACCAACCTTTGTGGGAAAGGTATCGGGGGTTGGTACGGTGGTGGAGGGACATACTTCTGCCTCGGCTCTTCTTTTTCGCTTGTGTCCTCCTCCGGTTCCACCTCCATTTCAGCTACCCCCACCCCAAGCTTATCATCCCTCAAGTGTATGACATTGCAATGCTCATTGGGATTTGCTTCGGGTTGCCCCGGGAATGTACCCTTAGGTCTCGAGTACGTGCTGGCTTGTTGGGCAATCTGGGTTTCTAGCATCTTGTTATGAGTTGCTAAGTTTTCTACCTTAGATGCTAGCTTCTTTATTGCTTCACTCACTGCCCTTCCTTGTTGTCTAAACTCCTCATTCTGTTTTGTCTGAGTTTCAAAAAAACTTTCAAATAAAGTCTCGAGTTTAGATCTTTGTACCTGAGGATACCCCGGTGCTGCTCTCTTATTACCTTGACCCTCTTGGAACTCATGGTTGAGCGTATTGCTGTAGTTGCCGTATGAGAGGTAAGGGTTGTTCCTTCTTTGGTTGTAGGGATTTGGGGGAGCATAGTTGGGAAGCTTCGGGTTCGTGTCATAGAAGTTGTGACAAGAGTTCACTTGCTCACCCGAAGCGCCGGATCCAGGTGGGCATTCCATCATGTCATGTCCCTGCATTCCACAAATCTCACAAACAAGGTTAGTAGCACCTAATGCACTCACATTAGCTCTTTCCAGCCGATCAAAACGTTTATTAAGTGAGTCTATCTTTGACATAATAAGATCTGTGCTATTTACCTCAAACTTACCCCCCGAAATCTTGTTCGGGTTATTACCTCTTTCGGAACCCCATTGGTGGTAGTTGGTGGCGACATTCTCAATGATGTTGAATGCCTCAGTCAGAGGCCTATTCATAAACGCTCCACCGGCTGCAGAATCAAGTGACACCTTCGAAGAGTAGTCCAATCCGTTATAGAAGGTGTGCACTATTAACCACCTCTCGAGTCCGTGATGTGGGCATGACTCCAGCAGTCCCTTGTAGCGATCCCAAGCTTCTGATAATGATTCTCCGTCTTTCTGGAAGAAGCCGGTGATTTGGGTTCTTATGTAGGCCGTCTTGGATGGAGGGAAGAATTTCTCCAAGAACGCCTGCTCCAGTTGGTCCCAAGTAGTCAAAGTGTTAGCGAGGATTTGCTTAAGCCAGGCCTTCGCCTTTCCAGTGAGAGATGAGGGGAACAGTCTCAAACGCACAACATCGACTGAGGCTCCATTAATCCTGATTGCATCGGTGAACTCTAAGAATGTTTCTATATGATTGGTCGGGTCCTCCGAAGGCAATCCTCCGAATTGATGTTTCCTAATCATGTTGATTAGCATAGGTGGTATGGTATAGTTTTCCGCCTCAATCTCTGGCCTTGCAATCCCAGTTCGCAAGCCTCTCGCATTTGGGGTTGCGTAGTCCTTCAAAGGTTTTGTATCCGGTTGATTCGCCATGAGTGGAACGGGACTCAACCTTTCTCCCTCTCTTTGTAGTCTTCTACGTCTGTGGAAGGTCCTCTCGATCTCCGGATCAATCTCACTAAGGCTCCCAAGACTTAGGGATCTTTGCATATAACACACAGAGAGATGGATACAATAGAAGGAAAAGAAATTTTTTTTGATTTTTTTTTTAATATTTCAGAAATAAAAATCAAATAAAAAGAAAAGGGTCCAGAAAAAATCAATTTAAAAACTAATTGAAATTCGAAAAGGCACAGTCCCCGGCAACGGCGCCAAAAACTTGATGTCTGACTGCAGCGCACAAGGCATGCGATTCCGGCAAGTGTACTGGATTGCCGTCAAGTAATAAAAGATATCGAACCCACAGAGACTGTGTTCTCGAATCGCAATCGGTTTTCGAATCGATTAGATCTAGACTTTGTAAAAAGGATTTTTATGTTTTGAGTGAAAAGGATTTTGAATTCGAAATTAAAAGATAGATGAGCAAAAAACAATTGTTTTTGAGGTTTTGGATCTAAACGGATTCCTAGGGATTTGGGTTACCTTTGAGGCTGTTTATGTTGTTAATCTGATTTACCTTTGTTGATTACCGAAATTGCCTTGAAGGCGAGTTTATCCTCTGATAGCTTAAGCTCCCTCTCAGGTTACAAAAGCCGTGCCCAATTGACCCGACCCCTACTCTCGTGGTAGTCGATCCCAGATTAGACCCTTTGCGTTCCGTGACAACTCGTTGCTCCTTGAGGGACGGCTTCTAACTCTCGTGATTTCAGTCCCAAGTCTGACTTCTATAGGTCCGACACCTAAGTTCACCGCTAGGTTCCTCCTTAGAATGTCTCACATCATGCAAATAACCTAAGTTCACCGCTAGGTTCCTCCTTGGATCATCCACATCTCACAAACCAAAGGTCCGCCGAATTTTACGAGTGAAACACCCTAGAAATCCTAAGTTCACCGCTAGGTTCCTCCTTAGAACGTCTACGTCACGCAAATAAGCGGTTGCCGAATTTACGAGTGATTAACACACTAGAAATCAGATCTAAAACAATAACGAAATCAACAACGATTTTACATCAAATCAACATCATTTACAAACCTCGGGAAGAACCCCAATCCCTAGAAACAAACTACTACTCCAGTCTTGCCATGGAGATGACAAGTTGGGTTGACAACATAATAGAAAATACAAAAATCGGAGAAGAGAGGAGAAGAGGAGAAGAGAGATCTATGCCTAAGTCCTTGTTGTTATGGATGTGATCCTCCTCATCCAATGTGTCCCTGATGTGATCTGCCTGGTCCTTATTTATAGATGTGGGAAGTTAGAGTCCCAATCTAACTCAAATTCTGATCCAAATTCGGTTTCTTCAGGTCCAAGTAATGCGTGTCACGGCCGTGATGGCCATCACGGCCAGGTCGTGACGGTCTCTGCTTCTGGCATTTTTACAAAATTCCAGTCTCTCGCGTGGCGAGCCTATGCTCGCGTCGCGAGCCCTCTGTTATGGCCGTGTTCTGAATCACGGCTGGGCCGTGATGTGCTCTGACTTGTGGTGGTTTTGGGTCACGGCCGTGATGGCTATCACGGCTAGGCCGTGATGCACTCGACTTCACCTTTCTTCTTTTTCAGTTTTGCTCGATCATGGCCGTGATGGGCATCACGGCTAGGACGTGATGGGCTCTGTTTGGCTCATTTTCTGCACTTTTAAAGCTCTATCTTCATCCAAACTCCATCATGGTTGATCTTGAGCATTTTACCCTTGATATCTGCAAAACAACACACGAAAACCGCCTTACCTATTCCAAAGGAAAATTAACCTAAAATCTAATAAAAATATACCTAAACTACATGAAAATGCATGCAAAATGATGGACAAAGATGAGGTGGAATCACACTCATCACTGCCGTCGTAACCGCCACAAGCCATTGAACCCGGATCCGCATCGTAATCCATGTCGCCATCGTCTTTCTCCTTGTTCGCCGTCATCTCCACCGCCTTCCTCCGCCTCGACAGCTTCATCACCCAAACATGCGACCTATGTCGTCGTTGCAGCATCGATCCGTCATGAACCGCACCCTCGCCATCGCCGCCAGCATTTAACTCGCAGCCGCCGCACCTACCCACACTAGCCACCGCCGCCATTCGTGTCTTCGCTTCGCCTCCATCCTCGATGCTCGCCTCTGTCGCTTCGGACGCCCCAACCAGGACCACCACCCCGCTCATTCGCTTGCCACGCTGTGCTCGCCTCCGCCGTCCTCACCCCGATACGGCTCTGCCGCTGCAGCTACCTTGTTCTTATCTCCTTCCTTAGTAACGTAGGAAAAGCTAGAAGCAAGCTTCTGATCTTGTTCTTTTTATTTTTATTTTAATATTATTTTCTATATTATTATGTGAGTTTGTTAGCTTGTTGGGTCAGGTTGTCTTGGCCAGTAGTTTGTTTTATTGGGCCAAGTTTCTTTCCAATTAATGCTAAACTATAAAAAAAACATTTGAAATCACAAAACATAAAAATATAAAAAATATATTTTCAATCCTTGTTTTAAATAAAAATTTAACTAAAAATGTTTTGAAATAAAAATCTCTTTTGGGTTCATGCAACAATCTACAACATCGATGTATGATTTTTCATCCTCAAGTGTAGTATGAATTGTAAGGGTTTATCGTATAGCTTCGCTATCTTTAACCCTGTGCAAAGGTAAGTACCATTTTGTGAAAAATAATGTTTTCAATTTTCTCTCTTAATAATTTTTTTTTACATCCAAATTTATTAGCTGAAATATCTTTTTGAATTCACGCAACAATCTACGACGTTGATGTATGAATTTTCATCCTCATGCGGCGTATGCATTGTAAGGGTTTCTCGTATAGCACTGCTATCTTCGACCCTGTGCAAAAGTGAATTTATTCTGAAATAAAATCTTTTTTGTAAATATAAAATAAAAAAAATCAAATCTTTTACAAAAATTAAAATCAATCAACCAATCAAATATTTTTCTATAAGAACTACGTGGCATTGAGTTTCCCATCGCACCCGGGAATACGTAGGAGCAGAATCTATCATTCTGTCAAGCCAAAATTTAATTTTCTCTTTTGTTTTGTTTATATTTTTTATTTATTTAAAAGTGGGATAAAATAAATATTTTCAGAGGTTATTTAAATTATTTTGCACAATTAACTTGAGGTACCGTTTTTTCAAACGGGTGATATAGGGTGCTAACACCTTCCCTGCACGTAAACGACTCCCGAATCCAAATCTCTATTTTTTTAAGATCAGTTTCCTTAAAATAAATGGTTTTTCCAATATTTTACCCAAATAAAATATTTGTGGCTACTCTTTTGTTTTTACCTTCTTTTCGCGGCACCCAGACGGGACGGTCGCGACATAGATGAAGAGACTTAGTTACAATTACAATTAATATTAACAAATCAATAATAATAAATGAAAAGCATATACTAATTTTTTTTTTTACTTGCAACATAGTTACGGGCCTTGTCGTGGACCCATTCCCCCGACTTTAGCTTCTTCGTCCTCTCCACCAGCTCCAGAGCAGTGGGGGGTCGATCTTTCTGTGCTTTCTGCATACAAAAAAAATAATATTAAAATCATAAGAATATTAATAAATGAAAACTCATTAAATAATATGCTAAGTTATTCAAGTTTTAAGTATTACCAGCTCGTCGAAGTGGGCGGCGACTGATTTAGAGCTGACGGTGTAGGCACATGCGCCACCATCAGAAGCTCGATTACGCCGAGTTGTGGCCTGGATCTCCTGGAACTTCTCAGTAGCCTGGTACTGTTCCAGCCCCCTCTTGATCTCGAGCTCCAAACACTTCCCCTTATTCTTACCCTTCCTCAGCTTGTTCATTAGATTCTTAATGACCAATGAGCCTTTATGTTCAAATATGGCCCTGGTGATCTTCACAAAGCTGCGTTCCACCTATACTCTTTCTGCAACATACACTTGTTAGGCAATTCTTATATATATATATATATATATGAAGTTTGAATTAATAAGTAATGTAAATTTATTTAAAATAACATAATAAATTGTTACCTTAAATTCTTTAAACACCTGATCCCTATGGCACTATGGGATCCCCTTCCATGTAGGCCACGGACCATCAAACTTCTGTTGTAGGATCTTCGAGATCGAATCAGAAGGGCCCTTCGCAGGCAGAAAGCTGCAGGAAAATTAGAGCATTAATAAATGTTATGAATAAATAAAAAACAAGTAAAATGGAAATTAACGATACTTATATATACAAAAAATAAATTAGCTTACTCGTTATCCCCCCGGGGATAAGAAGAGTCCTCCTGTCCGATGAACCACGACTCTCATGCGCCGCTGATGATGATGGTCCTGGCACAGGTGTGAATGATGACGGTGCAGCCTGTGGCCCAACATTATGAGGCTGCGTAGTGGTGCATCTCCATCACCCTGTGACCCATCCATAGAGGTACTAGCAGGGTGGTCTCGATCTGAAGTCTGCGAGTCGGTCGGGGGAGGATCTCTCGCAGCACGACCTCTGCCACGACCTCCCCGACGACCACCATGATGCCCTTACCTCCAAAGTAATCTGTCATCTGTGTAAAAAATGATAAAATTATTACACCACAGAAAAAAATAACAACTAATTAATCAACAACTATAGACATGAATAAGCATTACACAATGAGTAATACATATCTAAATTACCTAAGTAGAATCTCCGTCACTACATTCACCCTCACTCTTATCAGTTTCACTTGATTGGAATGTGTCTTCGCTAGTTTCTTCCAACTCAGATTGATCAATTAACTCTCTTTCAACTTCTTCCCCATCGCCGGAAATGTCCGCTAGAGAATTAACAATAACGTCTGACGTCATTTGCAACGGTACGTGGGGCCCAGAAAACTCATCATCTTTGTACGGAGCATCTTTTTCAGGCTAGTTGATTACATTATCAGTAATTGTACTGCGAGCCTATATCTTAATGACACCCAACCAGCCTTGATGTCCTTCGGGATATGGCATGCAATAAACCTGATCTGTCTATTGTGAAAAATGATTGGGTCGTACGCCTTATTATACCTACGAGATAGCCTAACTTCAACAATGCCATACTTTTTATCGATATTTGTCCCTACGTCAAGAGTAGGATCAAACCAATCACACTTGAAGATAACTAACTTCATCACGGGGAAACCAATATACTCGAGTTTAAGGATGTTAGTTAGAACCCCATAGAAATCATCCTCTACATTGCCATTAGTGGCTCGCACACAAACCCCAAAGTTACACGACTGCATTCCTTCACTCCATTTTTTGTGTTAAATTTATATCCATTTACAATGTAAGTATTCCACGATGTAACGCATCTTTTAGGGCCCCATGCCAAATTAGTCAACAATGGATTTTGAACATTGTTTACTGGATCTAGTAACTACAAATTTGAATAATATATCCAACTTATACACCATATATATTTAAGGAGTGAAAAATTATTGTAAGAAGTGAAGATGCTTAACCTACATATTTACTGAACCACGCAGCAAAGTGAGAAGTAATTTCTCGATCAACTTGAGCGTTTGAAATGTCAGGTTGGATTTCCCATAGAAAATTGGCATACAACCTACACATGGGAGGTTAACAGCAGGACGATTAATAACAATAAATGACAATTGGACTTATAAAAGACATTGTAGACACTTAATGTAAATATGGTGCCACCTCTTCACAATTTTGAAGGATGTACAGATGAGCAGCATTAATGTCACGCTGCTCCAAGAAATATCCTTTTGATTTGTCACTAAATCTGCCCGGATAGTTAAATATTGATATAGGAGGACTAGTTGAACTACCTTCACCTGAATCAGCACTCCTAGGCATCATAGTCCTTCTCGTGACAACTTCATCTGGATAGTAATAAGAGGCAAAAGTGGAAGTCTCCTCTACTAAGTATGCTTGACAAATGGAACCCTTTACTCGTGCCTTGTTCTTGACTTTATGTTTAAGAGAGTGCAAAAACCTATTAAAGAGGGATACATACAAATAATTACTAATTTTAAGGAAAGCTAAACTATGACTTCGTGTTTGTGAATTTAATATACATTAATTAAAATAATTGATGTTGTATACCTCTCAAATGGATACATCCAGCGGTATTGGACTGGACCACCAACTCTTGCTTCATAAGGTAGATGAACTGGAAGGTATTCCATTGAATCAAAGAAACTCGGCAGGAAGATTTGTTCCAACTTACATAACAACACGGGTATCTTGACTTCCATATCCTTTAATTGTTTCACATTTAGTGTTGTCGAAGCAAGGTCCCTAAAAAAGTGGCTAAGCTCAACAAGTGGGTTCCAAATTGGTTTCGGTAACACATCGAACGTAATTGAAAGCAACCATTGCATGAAGACGTGACAATCATGACTCTTCATTCCATGTAACTTTGCTTCCTTAATGTCAACACATCTACCCAGATTGGAAGCATAGCTATCGGGTAACTTTAGTTCTTTAACCCACTTACAGACAACTACTTTCTGTGGTTTGCTTAGTGTATAACTTGCCTTCCGTTTGATAAGTCTGTCACGACCACCGTCTTGCAAATCAAGCTCCTTCCGATTACAAATCTCAGTCAAATCCAATCGGACTTTATTTGTTTCCTTTCTCCTCCGCTTGATGTCCATCACAGTGTCAAACACATTCATAAACACATTCCTCTCAATATGCATGACATCAATGTTGTGACGGAGTAGGTGCGTTCTCCAATACGGCAACCTCCAAAATATACTGTTTCATCCAATTATGCTTGACGCCATAATCAGGAATATGTTCTCCTTGGGATTCACGGACAAGCGGTAAGTCCTATACTCCCCACCATACATTAGGACCAGACAAATGCGGTAGAGGGGGTGTGGTCTCCGCACAACGCTTCTTGAATGCATTCTTGTTCCTCCTATAAGGATGATCTTGTGGAATGAATTTACGATGACAATCAAAATATGAAATCTTTCGACTGTTTTTAAGCGTGAATGCCTTCGATTGCTCCATACATATTGCCCAACCAAGGTTCCCCGCGATCATCCAACCCGACATCATCCCATAGGCGGGAAAGTCATTGATCGTCCACATCAAAGCTGCTTTCATCATGAAATTCTGCCTCAAAGATACGTCATAAGTCAACACACCATCATTCCACAACATTGTCAGGATAACCGGCCAACAAGAGTATGCTTTCCCAGACTGCCCGAAAGTATTAAATCCATCCGTACATAATCCCAATCAGATGTTCTGAGAGTCCTGCGAAAATGCCATATGAACCCTATCAAAATGCTTCCAATCTTCTCCATCCGATGGATGACACAAGACATCTTGCTCCCTCTCATGCTCACTATGCCACTTCTTGTGAGATGCAGTGGCCATTGAAGAGTACAATCTTGTAAGTCATGGCACGAGCGGAAAGTACCACATCTTTTTTAGAGCGGTCTTCTTCTCAATGCCCCTCCTAGTGGTTGTCTTGTACCAATCTGTACCATAAAATCGACAACATGTTATGCTCTCAACTGAAGCATCCTTGTAGTACAACATACATCCATTCGGTAATAAATCAATTTTCAAACACCCGCACTCCAAATTTTCCATAGACTTCTTAGCATGATAAAAACTAGTTGGTATCTGATTGTATTTCGGCAACGCCTTGGACACTGACATGGAGAGGCGATTAAAATATCCTTCTTACATCTTGTAATCAGATTTGATACTCAACCATTCCATACACATCGACAGCTCCGCGTACTCCCGACATCCTTCCCATAACGGAGATCTTGCAGCACTCAACATGTCATAGAATCTTTGAGCTTCGGGATTAGGGTTCTCCTCTATGTATTGGGAACCCATTCCACCATCTTCTCCCCCATCTTCTTCTAGTGCAACACCAAACGAGGGTCCAGTATGATCCATTATCATCTGCTCGTATGGATTCAATTCTTCCCTCCGCTTCCATAATACGAACCTTCAAACGCCGTCGGGTTAAAATCGGGTAACGTCTCACCATGGTTACTCCACCAATAGTAATCAGGCATGAACCCCTTCTCATAAAGATCGACCACAACTCCATTCACGCTTTTGAAAGATTTTCACTTGCATCCTTTTCAAGGACACCTCAAATGATCATCGCCTCACCTTATAAATCTCTCTTGGCTAACAACAAACTCTATAAACTAACCCACTCCAACTCTAAACTCTTCCTTAAGACGTTTATTCAGTTCCAACCTACAATACATCCATTTCCGATTCTCCGGAATCTCCATTACTGCCAATTAAATAGCCCGAGCAACCCTACAACGACAATTATATATTACGGTGCATTCCAATAACTCCATCAATCTCCTTCTTATGACAAGGTATGGACATATCCCATTCAAAAAGAAACCTTTACCACACTCGGTTAAAAATAGTTATTCCCTTATTCAAATGCCTTATACTTAACGAAATTTCGGCAGCATTTCCCATCGGTCTCCAAGTACACGACTCAAGCACGGTGGGATCCACCACGATCAAGTATGCACCCGGAGAACAAAAGGAAATGCATCAGACCAAGATTTTTTCAAGTATATAAGGCATTTGAACATGGAAATGACTATTGTACGAGTGTGTAAAAGGTTTTTTGCCAAACTGTCCCACTTGGTCAATTCAAGATTCAATACAATGAGCATCCGTACCTTGAGAAGGTACGCATGCTCATTAATATTGAATCTCAAACAGGAAACTAAGGCTTTTGTAAATTAATAATTAACTCTAACAGAAAATAAAACCATTGACTTATAAGGATTGCAGCATACTTCAGCAAATATATATTGAAGCGTAATTCAATACAAACTTAGAAAAAAATATAGTAGCAAACATCCTATTGAGCTCCTCTCTCCACTAACAAGTAACATATCATTGTCAAACACATGCATAACTTCTAAATTATCAGCACACAACCAGTATCCCGCCTTTCGGACAGGATCACATCCTATCGAGCTCCGCTCTCCACTAACAAACAACACATAATTGCAAGCACATGCATAAACGATAAATTATTAGTAAACAACCAAGATCCTGCCTTTCGGACAGGATGGCATCCTATTGAGCTCAGCTCTCCACTAACAAACAACACATAACACGTTATACATACAACACTTGTCTAATTTATTCACCTAACACATTATGGAATACAACACAAATCAAGCCATGAGAGATAGTATTTAACTTACCTCAACTCCAAGCAAAGAGAAATATCACAGTCAAATCCAGAACCTCAAACACCACAGTGCCTGTTCAACATTATTGAGTAAATTCAGAGCTTCTTCACATATTGAGTAAGTAAAATCACAACATTGATTATCCTAGTGTCTAGTGCCAATTAATTAAGAGAAGTAGAGCTTAAACCTTAAATAACCTTTTGGTCAGCAAATAGAAAAAATAAAAGAAAATGAAAAAGCAGGAAAGTTACAATATTCATTGAACCTGGATGCAAATGACCGAAGCATATAGTACATTGGAACATTATGGTTCTAGGACGAGTTGTAAAAGATTTGGTATATCATATATGTACGCAACATTTGTTTAACGTTTTTTCTTATTAAGGAAAATAATAAAACAAAAAGTAATAAAGCATAGAACATCACCATCATTAACCATGCATCATTTCCTTATGCAAAAGAACAGTATAATAGTCTCACTAAAACTATATTTTTAGTTCATTTTAGGATTGAAAACAAAAATGAAATCAAATATATTTTCTAATTTGTATCCAAGATACATATAGTTCCAATGAGACTCAAATTAATGAAGTGAAACATATTACAATACAAGAGCAAGCCAAGTTTGTGTTAGGCTAAAAGTTAGATTTGATATGATGTTCAACTATAACAAATCTATGTTTGGAATTATTTTTATAAGAAAATTTTAGTTGTTAGCTTATTAGCATAAATCAAGAACATAAAAACAGGCACTATATCAAATGTAGGTCCAACAGAATCTGATAAGCCAAACCAGTAAGGAGGGAGGGATGTACCCTGATTGTGGTGGTGATGATGGCGGCGACTCAGTGGTGGAGCAGTGGTTGCCACTAAATCTGCCCAGAAATGAACAAAAAATGATGACTGAAAGAGGGAGATAGAGAAGAGAACAAATGGAGAAAGAGGGAGAGAGTGTGATTTCATTTACCTTAGTCACGCAGTGGTGGAAGTGAAGCCGCGAACGGTGGCCATAGGCGCAGTGGTTGTTGTAACACCCTACTTTTTATTTTCCGATTTTTTTCAGTAAAAATATTTTCGCTGTATTACCCGGTATAAATGTATTTATTTATATTTTTATCCGAGTTCATGGAGATTGATTTTTATGAAATAAAAATCATATTAATACTCTATATTAGGGTAGAAGCTTACGATAAAAATTTGGGTTGAAAATTCGATTTGAACCCTATCGTTTTCACTGACAGTATAATTTTACCGGGCAGAAAACCAAATTTTGACTCGTGAACGAAATGGTTTATATTTAAATCATATTTCTAACGAGTTTGATTGTTTTGAAAATTTTCAACCGAAAATAAAATATTACGCTTTTTACGGGCATAAAACCCTAATCGGGAAACCGACGGAGTCGAGAAGGGAAGTGCAGAGACCCGTCAAGAGATCGGGACAACGAGTCAAACATGATGACTCATGGAGGATGAGTCACCAAGCATTTATGAGCATTAAATGCATGTAATCATGACATTTAGATAAAAAGACCAAAATACCCCCAAGCTTTCGCGGGTATTAACAAGACGCATCTACGCACTCTTAAACACTCATTTTACGTGGTTGAAAACCTCCCACATCTCTCCAATTTCGTGCATCCACCTCCAATAAATCTTACCTATTTTATTTTGCTTTCGTTTCATTATTTTCCTCTCAAAAATCGAGATCGGGTAAACGATGGAGCTGCGTACGGAATTTCCGGGAACCGCTATCGGATAAGATCGGTGACTCATTAGTGAGTCACTTTGTGTGGCCCAAAATCAGCCACACCTCCATCAAATGTGAGCCACATATTTAATAACCATAGTTAAGCAAAGTAACCCTAGTTAAGTTAATTATTAACTATGGTTAAACTTATATTAATTAAATAATCACAAAACCAATTAAATCAATTCCTTATAACCAAACAAAGCCTAAATCTAGCCTATAAATAATCTTCAAAACCGTGGCCTCCTCTCCCCTTTCACTCATCTTCTTCATTCTCTTCATCTTCCCCACCAACTAAGTTACAAAACCCTAAGAACACCGAATTCCCACCAAACATATGACCCTCTTCCTTTCTGAAAATCGAAAAACACTCAACATAAAGGTTGTTCCTAATTCTCTCTTATTTCCAACAAGCTAAAGATCATCAAAAACGGATAAGTGGATTTGGAGATAGGCTCAAAATACCGAAACTGCCCAGAATTCTCAGCAACCCACGAAACAGCAGAAATAAGTCCCTTTTCAACCCTATTATGATCCGAACCAAATGAAACCTTAAACACCAAAGTTGTTCCTTTTCTTCTTATCTTTCTATCAAGCCAAAGTTCGTAATTTTTTGATGAGTATATTGTGAGATACACTCACAATACCATCACACCCTCAAGCTGTCCAGTTTTCAGCTTAGTGAAGGTTGATCATTTTCTTCATTTCTTCAATCTTCAAGAGGTAAAAGCTCATCTCCTTGATCATATAATCTTTCATATTCATGTATTTCTCATGTTTATGCCATGAATCATATTTTTCCATTCCTAGATCTAGAACTTCAAATAATTCTAGAAAATTGTAGAAAAATCATAAAAATGTGAAACCAATTTCTATGATCTAGTTATGATCCCTCCTTTATTTATCCAAGAGCATGTGATCAAAATCATTTTTTCTTCCCTATTAACCATTAATGGTCGAACCTAGGTAGGGAAATGGGTTTGGTGTTTTGTTGTTTGTTTTGAAAGTTAGTACTTGACTTAAGTTCTATAATACATGTATAGCTTAAATCCAAGAGCTTAGGTCCAACAAAAATCCCTAGCTTAAATTCCTAATATGGGCCGAAACCCTAACCCTAAAGGTTAGAGGATTTTGTTTCAAATTTTAGTCTTGTAATAAGCAATCTATGTTAGTTAAGACTCCAGTAATTAGGATCCAAAAGATGTCATTGAGAAGATAATCCCAAACCTATTTTCTAAGTCTTGGTTGAACCTAGCCCTAAAGTGTCATAGATGGTTGTTATTTGATTAATTATAGTTATGTTGTTTGGTTCAAGGTGAAACTATTAAGCTGTGGTGTGATAGCGAGGAACGTCGAGTTCGAGATTTCGGTGCTAGCTCAGGTGGGGAAAAGAATCAACCTATCGTCGGAATCGATAAGTAGTAGATTATATGATAATTGTGTAGGGCAACCTAAACCCTACTAGTAGTCGAGTAATCGACAAGACCAAAATCCCATTGGAAACCTTTTCTGTAAAACCAATGGTGATTTGGGGATTGTAGGTTTATCGACATTAAGTTGATTTTAAGTATTTGAGGATGTTTGATTTTATGTTATCAAATTTACTGTGATACGCTGGTTTAGGTATTCCATCTGCATGTGACGTATTATTTCGGTGTTTGAATATTTATATGATATTGAGATATTTGAATATTTTTTGATGTTATGTTATGCATGATCTGCCTGTTTTTAAATATTGTGCCTAGATGATTTTTAAGTAAGGATATGTGTTGTTCGGGAGATGATTGTTTGGGTGAGAGAATGAATTGACTTAGAGGTTTTTAGCTAAATTAAATTATCTAAATGAGGAGATGTGACATAGAATGCAAGTGGAGGTTGTGAGGAAGAGTTTGAGGTACTAGGTTGCTATTGATAAAAGTCAGTGAGAATTATATTGTGCTTATGCACTATTTCCTATGAGAGATTAGGGAATAGGGGCGCACCGAGTTATTATTTATTATATGCTTATGTGCTATTTCAAATGGGGAAATAGTGACGCATATCGTGCTTATGCACTATTTCCTATGAGAGGTTAGGGAATAGGGGCGCACCGAGTTATTATTTATTATATGCTTATGTGCTATTTCAAATGGGAAAATAGTGACGCATATCGTGCTTATGCACTATTTCCTATGAGAGATTAGGGAATAGGGGCGCACCGAGTTATTATTTATTATATGCTTATGTTCTATTTCAAATGGGGAAATAGTGATGCATATCGTGCTTATGCACTATTTCCTATGAGAGAGTAGGGAATAGGGGCGCACCGAGTTATTATTTATTATATGCTTATGTGCTATTTCAAATGGGGAAATAGTGACGCATATCGTGCTTATGCACTATTTCCTATGAGAGAGTAGGGAATAGGGGCGCACCGAGTTATTATTTATTATGTGCTTATGTGCTATTTCCAATGGGGGCAATAGTGACGCATATTGTGCTGATGCACTATTTCCTATGAGAGATTAGGGAATAGTGGCGCACCGAGTTTTGACCCTAAATTGTTCTGGACTACTGACTAATGTGACAAGAGTGAAGATGGCCACATCAGTATAAAGTTTTAGTTGCATGGGCTGAGGGTAGAGGATGATATAGTGAATTGAGGATGATTGTTGATTTGAGTGATGCGTGTCTGTGACAATTACTGTATAATTTACTATTACTCTTTTCCATTTTTTTGATGATAGAACTATTTCTTATTCCTTATATCTTTCTGTGTGTTATATTTTATTTCTGATGTGATCGTACGAGAAGACCCGATGGAGGAACCAATTGCTGAGGAGTTAGATGGAACTCCGTATAAACAGAATGCTGGAGGCCGAGCTGTGATTCAAGGCGATTAGAGTATAGACATTATGGCCAGTGTGTCAAAGTAGTATTTATAATTCCGCTAAGTATGTTTGTAGTGAAGTTTATGCCTGTGAGGGATCCTACTGAGAGGATACCCTCAACAGTGTTTTGGTAATGTAATAATAAATAAACATGTGTGTAATTATATAGTACAACTTTGGTGTGTTTTATATTTGTAGAAGTTATATGATTATTAATTAAGTTTTAAATTTTTACGTATTTTCAATAGTAAGCGCCCGATTAAGTAAATAAATATTAAGGTTTTAATATAATAATACGATGGGGCACAACGAGGTGTCTCATTTGGTGGTATCAGAGCAGCTCGATTCTAATCGGACTGTGAGGTCTAGGATGTTGTTACTGGCCGTGTCTAGTTGAATCCACATCGGATTTTAACTATGCTTAGAAGTTGGGTAGTGTGTCCGAACCCGATGCGATAATTAGCATTAGTATGGCATATGGTATTTATATACCTGTCTATGTAGTATTATATGTCATACTGATGAGAGAGGATGATTTCTGTTACAGAATCATGGCTCATGGAAGAAGAAGTCCGATTATTAGTGGCGATAGAGATCCCGAGGGAACTATTGGAGCTGACAATGGTGAGGTTAATCCTAATGGAAATGGAGGAGAGTCATCTGCGACTCCCAATATCATGGAAACGATAGCTGCTGCTTTGCTATTTCAAACACAGCAGAATACGAAGATGATACAAATAAACAAAGAGCAACAGGAACTGCAGAATCAAATAACAACCATTGAAACTGAAGAGGCGGAATTGATTACTTTCCTAAAAGGGAAGCCACCACAGTTCCGAGGGGACTATGACCCAAAGAAGGCAGAATGGTGGGTACAAGAGATAGAGAAGATATTTGACACCATGCACTACATGGAGGAGAGGAAAGTGACTTATGCGGCATACATGTTAACTGGAGAAGCAGAGTCTTGGTGGAGAGGTAAGATAAGAATACTGGAGTTAGAGGGTAGGATTATCTGCTGGCAGTTGTTTACTGAATGATTCTTCGAGAAGTATTTTCCGAATGTAGTCCGACGTGCGAAGGAGAGGAAGTTTACTAGTCTTTGACAAGGAAACATGACTGTAGGCGATTACGTATCACGCTTTGAGGCTCTGATTAAGTTTTCAGAATTCTATCAGAGATTCCCAGATGAGGATTGGCGGTGTAGAAGGTTTGAAGAAGGATTGCGACATGATCTCGAAAGAGTCAGTAGTGTATTTAGATATTCAGTGTTTTCCGGAGTTGGTTGATAGTTGCAGTGCTATAGAAAGCATAGACCAGAGGCAAGATGCTGAGCTGAAACAACCAAGAAGTGGAGGCCCTAATCGATCAGGTTCTCCAAGGAGGGTAGAGAGTGGTTCTCAAGGGAGATGGGGACCATATACTGAACCAGTGCAAACAGTTGCACCAGCACTAGTGGTTAGATCGGATCAACAACAACAAGTCTATGCTTGCTTCGGATGCGGAGGATCGCATCATTTTAGAGATTGCACGGAAAAACCTAGTTGTTTCCATTGTGGTAAACCAGGTCATTATGCTCGTAAGTGTAGACAGAAATAGGCAGCAGACTGTAACTGCTGGTAAAGGAGCTGGAAGTTATGGAGGTGAAGCTAGGAGAAGAGATCCAGGAGCAGGTCAGGAGCCGCAAAAGAGCTTGGTTTGCTTTAGATGCGGAGGACCTCTTCATGTTAGAAATTGCAAGGAGAAACCTAGTTGCTTCCACTGTGGAAAACCTGGTCATATAGCTAGAGATTGCGGACAGTGGGTCACTGGGAGAGTGTTTACAGTGAGGGGAGTTGAACCTTCTCACTCTGCAGATCTCATATGAGGTATGTGTCTGACATCAGTGTCATATAGTTGCTAAGAATATGACATTGATTGTAAACACTTGTCAATAATCTTACGGAAGTGGAAATCGTGTTCTTGGTGGGAAAGTCTGAAGATGGTGACGGAAATCCGTAAGTTTTGTTAGTTAGTCGATTGTGGTTTTCCTGCTTGTTTAAAATCAAGTACAGTGAAAGTATATATTGTTGTGGGATAATTGGTATTAAGGGAACTTTATCTTAAGTGCTTGATATATTTGGATAGTATGGGTAGTCCTTGAAAATAATAAAGAGATAACGAATTAGTTTGGAGCTTATCTAGTATAGGATTCATTTGGTTGAAGCTTTGTAGCCTTTTATTTTTGAGATAATGGTTATAATGATATGTTGTTCTTGTTTAAATGGTGAGTTAGGATTTCACCTTAAGCTCTGATGGTTATGGATTATAATTAAGACTTGATTGAGCAACATATAATCTAGGTATAGTACCTAAGTATTGTTTCCCTATAGTAGGATAAATAGGAAGTGATGGGAGTTTTGAGATATAGATATGACTGGTAAGATTAAGATCAGTATCAGTGAGTAAGACAATTACTATAAATCAAATGTTGATCGAGGCATAGTATCATTATGGAATCTAGGGCAATGATTAATGATCGTAGTTAAGATGGATTGTATGAGTTTGGGAAGAGTAAACGAAAGTGTATATAGTAATTTCACCTAAGATGAATATGAGCAGAAAAGATGATTTCTGATGTAAATTGAGGTTACTAGAGAAATTCAAATTTGTTAAGTTAGATAATCCTAACAGGTGTTGATCTTTTGATTGCAATTTATCTTAAGGAGTGTTGAGATGTTTATTTGGAGATTTGAAAGGTGTGATTTTGATATAATCCAGAATAGTGAAATACATTCTAAGGAACTAAGACTGAAGTAGGAAGTTAGGGTAGTTCGATTGTGGTGTTAATTACGGCTATTAGATGTTGAAATAAGATTCTTTAGTGGATCAGTAGTAAGAAGAGGAAGGGATTAAGTTTTGATTATGTCCTTTAAGGATGTTAGATCAAGTTGGAAAGGTTAAGAACAATGAATAGAATACAGTGATGGATAAGTTCGAGGATAAATAGAATGATATAAGAATGAATTATGTAATGAAGTTACCGTTGTTACGTAGGAAAAAAAAAAGCGATGAGAAATATAATGTGGGATCTTTAGATTAAGATACGATTGCAAGATGATGTCTAGTTTTGAGTTAAGAAATTCCGAGGACGGAATTTTTTTCTAAGAGGGGTAGTAATGTAACACCCTACTTTTTATTTTCCGATTTTTTTCAGTAAAAATATTTTCGCTGTACCAACCGGTATAAAAGTATTTATTTATATTTTTATCCGAGTTCATGGAGATTGATTTTTATGAAATAAAAATCATATTCATACTCTATATTAGGGTAGAAGCTTACGATAAAAATTTGGGTTGAAAATTCAGACGAAACCCGGTCTGCGTTTTCACTGACAGTATAATTTTACCGGGCAGAAAACCAAATTTTGACTCGTGAACGAAATGGTTTATATTTAAATCATATTTCTAACGAGTTTGATTGTTTTGAAAATTTTCAACCGAAAATAAAATATTACGCTTTTTACGGGCGTAAAACCCTAATCGGGAAACCGACGGAGTCGAGAAGGGAAGTGCAGAGACCCGTCAAGAGATCGGGACAACGAGTCATACATGATGACTCATGGAGGATGAGTCACCAAGCATTTATGAGCATTAAATGCATGTAATCATGACATTTAGATAAAAAGACCAAAATACCCCCAAGCTTTCGCGGGTATTAACAAGACGCATCTACGCACTCTTAACCACTCATTTTACGTGGTTGAAAACCTCCCACATCTCTCCAATTTCGTGCAACCACCTCCAATAAATCTTACCTATTTCATTTTGCTTTCGTTTCATTATTTTCCTCTCAAAAACCGAGATCGGGTAAACGATGGAGCTGCGTACGGAATTTCCGGGAACCGCTATCGGATAAGATCGGTGAATCATTAGTGAGTCACTTTGTGTGGCCCAAAATCAGTCACACCTCCATCAAATGTGAGCCACATATTTAATAACCATAGTTAAGAAAAGTAACCCTAGTTAAGTTAATTATTAACTATGGTTAAACTTATATTAATTAAATAATCACAAAACCAATTAAATCAATTCCTTATAACCAAACAAAGCCTAAATCTAGCCTATAAATAATCTTCAAAACCGTGGCCTCCCTCCCCTTTCACTCATCTTCTTCATTCTCTTCATCTTCCCCACCAACTAAGTTACAAAACCCTAAGAACACCGAATTCCCACCAAACATATGACCCTCTTCCTTTCTGAAAATCGAAAAACACTCAACATAAAGTTGTTCCTATTTCTCTCTTCTTTCCAACAAGCTAAATATCATCAAAAACGGATAAGTAGATTGGGAGATAGGCTCAAAATACCGAAACTGCCCAGAATTCTCAGCAACCCACGAAACAGCAGAAATAAGTCCCTTTTCACCCCTATTATGATCCGAACCAAATGAAACCTTCAACACCAAAGTTGTTCCGTTTCTTCTTATCTTTCTATCAAGCCAAAGTTCGTAATTTTTTGATGAGTATATTGTGAGATACACTCACAATACCATCACACCCTCAAGCTGTCCAGTTTTCAGCTTAGTGAAGGTTGATCATTTTCTTCATTTCTTCAATCTTCAAGAGGTAAAATCTCATCTCCTTGATCATATAAGCTATCATATTCATGTATTTCTCATTTTTATGCCATGAATCATATTTTTCCATTCCTAGATCTAGAACTTCAAATAATTCTAGAAAATTGTAGAAAAATCATAAAAATGTGAAACCAATTTCTATGATCTAGTTATGATCCCTCCTTTATTTATCCAAGAGCATGTGATCAAAATCATTTTTACTTCCCTATTAACTATTAATGGCCGAACCTAGGTAAGGAAATTGGTTTGGTGTTTTGTTGTTTGTTTTGAAAGTTAGTACTTGACTTAAGTTCTATAATACATGTATAGCTTAAATCCAAGAGCTTAGGTCCAACAAAAATCCCTAGCTTAAATTCCTAATATGGGCCGAAACCCTAACCCTAAAGGTTAGAGGATTTTGTTTCAAATTTTAGTCTTGTAATAAGTAATCTATGTTCGTTAAGACTCTAGTAATTAGGATCCAAAAGATGGCATTGAGAAGATAATCCCAAACCTATTTTCTAAGTCTTGGCTGAACCTAGCCCTAAAGTGTCATAGATGGTTGTTATTTGATTAATTACAGTTATGTTGTTTGGTTCAAGGTGAAACTATTAAGCTGTGGTGTGATAGCGAGGAACGTCGAGTTCGAGATTTCGATGCTAGCTCAGGTGGGGAAAAGAATAAACCTATCGTCGGAATCGATAAGTAGTAGATTATATGATAATTGTGTAGGGCGACCTAAACCCTACTAGTAGTCGAGTAATCGACAAGACCAAAATCCCATTGGAAACCTTTTCTGTAAAACCAATGGTGATTCGGGGATTGTAGGTTTATCGACATTAAGATGATTTTAAGTATTTGAGGATGTTTGATTTTATGTTATCAAATTTACTGTGATACGCTGGTTGAGGTATTCCATCTGCGTGTGACGTATTATTTCGGTGTTTGAATATTTATATGATATTGAGATATTTGAATATTTTTTGATGTTATGTTATGCATGATCTGCCTGTTTTTAAATATTGTGCTTAGATGATTTTTAAGTAAGGATATGTGTTGTTCGGGAGATGATTGTTTGGGTGAGAGAATGAATTGACTTAGAGGTGCTTAGCTAAATTAAATTATCTAAATGAGGAGATGTGACATAGAATGCAAGTGGAGGTTATGAGGAAGAGTTTGAGGTACTAGGTTGCTATTGATAAAAGTCAGTGAGAATTATATTGTGCTTATGCACTATTTCCTATGAGAGATTAGGGAATAGGGGCGCACCGAGTTATTATTTATTATATGCTTATGTGCTATTTCAAATGGGGAAATAGTGACGCATATCGTGCTTATGCACTATTTCCTATGAGAGATTAGGGAATAGGGGCGCACCGAGTTACTATTTATTATATGCTTATGTGCTATTTCAAATGGGGAAATAGTGGCGCATATCGTGCTTATGCACTATTTCCTATGAGAGATTAGGGAATAGGGGCGCACCGAGTTATTATTTATTATATGCTTATGTTCTATTTCAAATGGGGAAATAGTGATGCATATCGTGCTTATGCACTATTTCCTATGAGAGAGTAGGGAATAGGGGCGCACCGAGTTATTATTTATTATATGCTTATGTGCTATTTCAAATGGGGAAATAGTGACGCATATCGTGCTTATGCACTATTTCCTATGAGAGAGTAGGGAATAGGGGCGCACCGAGTTATTATTTATTATGTGCTTATGTGCTATTTCCAATGGGGGCAATAGTGACGCATATTGTGCTGATGCACTATTTCCTATGAGAGATTAGGGAATAGTGGCGCACCGAGTTTTGACCCTAAATAGTTCTGGACTACTGACTAATGTGACAGGAGTGAAGATGGCCACATCAGTATAAAGTTTTAGTTGCATGGGCTGAGGGTAGAGGATGATATAGTGAATTGAGGATGATTGTTGATTTGAGTGATGCGTGTCTATGACAATTACTGTATAATTTACTATTAATCTTTTCCGTTTTTTTGATGATAGAATTGTTTCTTATTCCCTATATCTTTCTGTGTGTTATATTTTATTTCAGATGTGATCATACGAGAAGACCCGATGGAGGAACCAATTGCTGAGGAGTTAGATGGAACTCCGTATAAACCGGATGCTGGAGGTCGAGCTGTGATTCAAGGCGATTAGAGTATAGACATTATGGCCAGTGTGTCAAAGTAGTATTTATAATTCCGCTAAGTATGTTTGTAGTGAAGTTTATGCCTGTGAGGGATCCTACTGAGAGGATACCCTCAACAGTGTTTTGGTAATGTAATAAATAAACATGTGTGTAATTATATAGTACAACTTTGGTGTGTTTTATATTTGTAGAAGTTATATGATTGGTAATTAAGTTTTAAATTTTTACGTATTTTCTATAGTAAGCGCCCGATTAAGTAAATAAATATTAAGGTTTTAATGTAATAATACGATGGGGCACAACGGGGTGTCTCAGTTGTGGTGAGGGAGAGATAACATAGAGATAGTGGGAGGGAGGTGAGACACCCTGTTGTGCCCCTTTGTGCAATTAACTTAAAACCTTATTAATTAATTTATTAATTGCATGCTTAACGTAAAATACGTAAAAATTAAAAACTTAAATATAAAACACATAACATTTGAAAGTTAAAGGATCGTACTTTATATAATAAATACATACACACATATGTCTTGCATCAGAGTTATCAAAAACATTGTTTAGGGTATCCCAGCAACAGGATCCCTTATAGGTGCATATTTAAACAAACTAACATTTGCAGAAATATAAAACGTCTTATAAGACTCACTGGACCTAGACACTAAACTACATCGTTGGAATCCACAACTCGTCCTCCACAGGGTCTTCTCGTACGATCACATAATAAATAAAATACAGGATACAGAAAAATATAGGGGATAATTAACATTTATATCATCAAAACAGAAAGGAATACATAGCACACAATATAATAACAATCACAGACACACATCACACATAACTAACAATCATGCTCAAATTACGATATCATCCTCTACCCTTACTCTCATGCAACTAAACCTTTATGCTAACTTGGGCATCTCTATTCCTATCATGTTAGTCAGTAGTCCAAACAGTGCTATGCTAATATCTTAGTTCCAAAAACTCAGTGCCACTATTCCCCCATTAGAAATAGTACAATATGCAGTAGTGTCAAAATACATATGCCGTAGTGCTGCAGTAATGCCAAAATACATATGTCGTAGTGCTATAATACCTAGTATCTCTATCCTCTATAAGATACCCAGAGTAACGTGTCAAGGACTAAAGAGTGTATGCATCAATGCCTCTATATGAATCTCACTGCCTCATATCCATAACAACATAGTGCCTCAAGCGCCCATCCTAGCCTCAACTCGCATTCTACGTCCCATCTCATCCCTTAGATAATTTAATTAAGCTAGGAATCTCTAAGTCACGTTCATTCTCTCACCTACATGAACATCTCCCGAACAACATATATCTTTACTTAAAAAATCAACTAAGCACATTATCAAACCAGGCAGATCATGCATAATACAATAATCATAAAATATTCAAACAACCAAATAAAATGTCACATGCAATAGAATACCTCAACCAGCGTATCACAAACAGTCAATAATCATAAAGTCAAACATCCTCAAATATTATAAGATTATCCTAACGTCGATAAACCTACAATTCCCAAATCAACATAGGTATTACGGAAAAGATTCCAATGCGATTTCGGTCTTGTCGATTACTCGACCACTAGTAGGGTTTAGGTCTCCCTACACAATTATTATATTATAAACTACTTATCCATTCCGACGATAGGTTGAATCTTTCCCCCACCTGACTAATCACCAGATTTCCCGAACTTTCCGATCCTCGTTAGTACACCACAGTTATCAATTATCCTTCAACCAAATCAACACAAAAATGTATTAATCAAACAAAATCCATCTATGACACTTCAGGGCTAGGTTCGGGCAATACTAAAAAATAGAGTTGGGGTTATTTTCTCAATGCCATCTTTTGGATCCTAGTTACTAGAGTCTTAACTAGCATAGATTAATTATTGCAAGACAAAAGTTTGAAACAAAAACCTTATAACCTCTAGGGTTAGGGTTTCGGCCATGTATAGTAAAATAGGCTAGAAATTGTTTTTTATTGCAAGCTCTTGGATTATTATTCTAGGGATTTCAAGTAGCTTATTTCAAGTCATCATCCTAGTTAATGTTGAATAAAACTCATCTAACCCCTTTAGTATAGGATTCGGTCAAGACATAAAAATAGGGTTAGAAGTTTCTTTTCTTTACATACTCTTAGATTTAAAACCTAGAAATCTTAGATAGCCTAGAACCATCATCATTTATGTAAAACTTTGAAGAAAACTCATCTATCCCACTTATGATTAGATTCGGCCAACATAGGAAAATAGGGAAAGAAATTTATTTTGATTTCAAACTCTTAGATTTAGAACATAGAAACCCTAGATAGCTTATAAACAACCTCATCTAAGTTAAAAATTGAACCAAATCTCATTTGCTCATTTAAGCATCAATTCGGCCTTGAAGAGAAAATTAGGAAGGAAAATGATTTTGAATACATGCTCTTAGATGATGATAGTAGGAGACATATCAAGATCATAGAAATTAGTTTCACATTAAAATGATTTTTCTACAATTTTCTAGAATTATTTGAAGTTCTAGATCTAAGAATGGAAATTCATGAAATAGTTGATGAACATGGAGATTGATGGATGATTAATGAAGCTAAGATGATTAGGAATAAGTTCCTCACCCTAGAATGAATAAGTTTGATGAAGAATTTAAAGAAAGATGAAGAACTTTGCAAGAACAACTATGGTGTTCTTAGTGTTTTTTATGAGAAATGACTTAGAAAGAAATATGAAATTTGATTAAGTGTGGGAAGGGTATGGCAGCCACGAAATTGAGTGAGTGAGTGAGTGAAAAATGCTTTGTTTAATATTAAAATGAACCAAGGTTAAGTTAATTTGACATAGGCTAAGTTTAGAAAATAATATAATAACTTAACTATGGTTATAATAACCTAACTAGAGTTAATTTGTAATCATGATTAGGTTAGATTATGTGGTAGAGAATGAAAGGAGGTGTGACTGATTTTGGGCCACATCTCATGAGTCATCCATGACTCATCGATCCAATCCATTAGCAGCAGTTCCTGGAAATCTCGTACTCAGCTCCGTCATTTACCCGATTTCAGTTTTTGAGAGGAAAATGATGAAACGAAAGTAAAATGAAATAGGTATGGTTTATTGGAGGTGGATGCACAAAATTGGAGATATGTGGGAGGTTTAAAACCATGTAAAATGAGGGGTTAGAAGTGCGTTGATGTGTCTTGTTAATAGCTATGAAAGCTTGGGGGTATTTTGGTCTTTTCATCCTAAAAGTATGATTACTAACATTCAATGCTCATAAATGCTTGGTGACTCATCCTCCATGAGTCATCATGTATGACTCATTGTCCCCGATCTCTTGGCGGGTCTCTGCAGTTCTGTTTTCGTCTCCGTCAGTTTCCCGATTAGGGTTTCCGTCCGTTTTTCAATCAAAAATTTTCAAAATACCTAAACTCGTTGGAAATATGATTTAAACATAAACCATTTCATTCACGAGTCAAAATTAGGTTTTCTGGTCAGTAAAATCTTATTGTCAGTGAAAACGCAAACCGTTTTCCGTTTGAACTTTCATCAAAATTCGTTCAAATAAACCTAATATTTTATTTTTGATCAGAAATTTGGAAAGTAGAATTCCACACAGACATAATATAAAAAAATCTACAAATTTTCAAATTCGGGTCAAATTAAGGTTTTTTGCCGGTATAAAATTATACTGTCAGTAAAAACACAGACCGATTTCCGCCTGAGTTTTAAACCCAAATTTAACCAGAGCTTCCTACCATAGAGTAGGTTCTAGATATGATTTTGTTTTCTTCAAAATCATTTCCTAGGTCTCAGATAAAAAGATAAATAAATATATCTTTACCATTAATACAACGTATCCGAAAATCGGGCTGTTATAGGAGGAATGGCGAGTGGGGGTCGTAGCAGGGAGGGAGAGAGGATGCGGTTGCAATGGTGGTGGTGGTGGAGCGAACGATGACCGTAGCAGGGAGGAAGGGTGGTGGTCGTAGCAGGGAGCAAGGGTGGTTTTAAGGAGTGAGAGGGGGAGAAATCGCATAAGTGAGGAAGAAAGGGGGAGAGTTAGCTAATTTAGGGATTTTATTGCCATTTCGGTCACTGAACTTAAAATTTGAATTCAGTTGCAACTTCGGTCACTGGCAGGTTTGTTTCCATATTTTCTTACATTAGTGACTGATACGGATTAGGTAGCTAAAAGGCTCCTCCATAAATTTTTTATACGCGCCCTTTAGCGACCATTATGCATTTCGGTGGATAAATAATCAAAATTTTCCCGTTGGCTTACCGTCTGTCGCCAATTCGATCGCAAAATAGTCAACAAATTATGACTTTTAAAATTATTTATATAGCGACCGAATTACGACCGAACGTGTTGCTACCACGCTTTTCGGTTGCTATTTCGGTCGCTGAATATATTATAATCAACGTTCTCAAAGATCCTATAATCCGTCGCTAGATCAGTCGCTAATAGCGACTACCATACTCGTCGCTATTTTCGGTTACTATTAGACCTTTTTTTTGT
Organism: Sophora flavescens; assembly: GCA_030762895.1. Lineage (NCBI taxonomy): Eukaryota > Viridiplantae > Streptophyta > Magnoliopsida > Fabales > Fabaceae > Sophora > Sophora flavescens. Next base: position 134,739,617 of record CM061069.1, read on the forward strand.
AGTGAGGGAAGAAGGGGAGAGGTGGGGAGGAAACTCCGTGGAGGAGGGGGGGGGGGGGGGGGGGGTGGTATTTACAGAATAAATAACAAAAAAAGAGGGGAAAGGAGGTGGGATGTCAAATTTATGGGGTACCAAAATCAGGGCCCAATCAGGTTGAGTCAAAAAAAATTTTTTTTTTTGGATCACTAAAATGATGGGCCTAGTCCGACAAAATGAATTTCATTTTTAATTATGTCTCTAAATAATTTTGTCTCCAGAAAATAATTTATTGATTTTTTTAATATTGAGACCGGGTATTGTTGTCATTTAATTTTATTATTAACTTATTTTTTTAAAAAAAATGAGACTAAGTTGGAATTTAATTTTATGAAGTAATTATATCTTTGTTAAAAAAAACAAATAAAATAGTATTATTTATTAGTTCCGCAATACAATAAACATTTTTCCTAAACCATTTTCATCTTCAATCCTAACCAGCTATAAATACATTGAAATGAAGCCTCATCGATATTTTGATCAAGCCAAAGGTTTTTTTTTTTTTATAAACAATCAAGCCACAGTTAAGACATAGTCCTTAACAAGAAAACGTTCCATATAATTAGCATGTAGTCACTATAGGTAGATTCCTTCTTATAAATGGGAACAAAGGCGATTAACAAAGGCGATTAGTGAATCTTTTTTCTTTATCATCAGATAATACATTTTTGAGCGTCCATCTATCTTGTCCTGAAATTAGTTTTGCTTTCTTTGTGAAAAGACGTGATGGGCATGCAGGACAAAAGGAGACAAAGACAGCTTGAGAGGAGGAAGGAATCGGAACGCAAGAGTGCAAGCAATTTACTAATCTTTTCATGCATATCCATCAATAATTAACTTTAATTAGCCTAATAAGATTTTGATCACTTGTTCACTTTAGTTTGTCCAAATCCCTTAACTTAAACAATAATATTTTAATTCAAACCTTTTAATAAGACGCACACCTTAACCTTAACTTGGATAGTGCCATAGCTTCACGTCCTATAATTCATTAACGATGTGTTTGGCTGTGAAGAGAAAAAGAAATAAGAAATAGTTTGAAAAAGAAAGAGGAAAGAAATAGGAAAGAAAAAAATATTGATTAATTTTGAAAGTATGAGAATCCCCTTTTATATATATAGATATATATATATATATATATATATATATATATATATATATATATATCAACATTTTAATATTTTCGATCTGAACCGAACCAAACTGAATCAACTTGTTCTACATCGATTTCATTAGGTTCGAATTTCCTGGGGAAAATTGCAAATCCGAACCAAACAAGTCGTCAACACCCTAGTTCACCAGATGGGTCCTATAAGTTTTCCACATCTTTATTATATTGATATTAATATTCATTTAACACTATTTTTCTCTCTCTTATTTTCATCGTTGATTCTTATACCAGAACTGGTTGCTTATACGTATATGTAGCATCCATATCAAGTTACTCCAATATTACAACTCAATAAGAACTTATCCTTAATTTTAGGAACCTATTAAGTAACTTTCATTGAATTTGCTCTAGTTGTTTACTTAATCATCGATGAGTGCAGATCATAAAGAATATTTTTATAAATCTCATAGTCTCATTATAGAATATAAATAATATGTTATTATCGGACTAAAATTTAGTCAAAGTACCTATCATTTATGGCCATAAAAAAATTAAATAAAAATAAGTAATTTAAGAAAAGAAAGAAAACGGTTCGAGTTAAAGTTGTTTTCTTGCTTCTGAATTATTAATGGTTAGTTAGCAACTTCATGCTAATAATTCAAAAGCAAGAAAACAACATCAACTAGAATCGTTTTCTTTTTTTTCTTTTTGGTGAGTCATTGCTTTCTTGCTACTCAATTATTAATGGTTAGCAACTTCATGCTAATAATTTAGAAGCAAGAAAACAACGTCAACCGGAATCATTTTCTTTCTTTTCTTTTTGGTAAAAAAAAGAAAATGGTTCCAGTGGACATTGTTTTCTTGCTTCTGAATTATTCGCATGAAGTTGCAAACCATTAAAAGACACACCCACTACAATCTATTCCAAAATTTTGGAGACTAGACTAGGATACCAGTTTCTCTATACCTGCCACAAATCCTGGCGACAATATTCCTTACAAACCGACAACAGTATCATTATAATTAACTAAAACCATGTAGGCATCAATCAACCTATTGTTTTTTTAATATATAATCAGGCATCAATCTATTGTCCCTCTTGTTCTCATCTATTTCGCTGGCTTTACAAATTACAACACACTTCGATTTAGATCTTTAACTTTTGAAAAAAAAAAATTCCATTACACATTTTTACCCAACACATGAATTGTGAAGCTCAAGCAAGAAATTTGACTAAGATCGTAATATTCCGCTAATTTGGTTATTATCTAGTTCGACGGGTGATTGTATATATTCCCTCGGTACGTGGCCTATATATTTTTTTGAGTTTGAGATTTTGCTCACGTCGAATAAAGTAACAAATATAATATCGATTTCATCCCCGAAAATATTCATCTTAGTGTTGGCGTATTCCATTGTGCATATATTGTTTATGTGAGCTATAACGTATCTTACGGTGGCATCCTACTAGCTACTAGAGTTTGCTTTGTAAGATTGTATATCATTTCGTGACCTTCTAGCTTGGACCAAAGGTGATCGAGTGCAACATGACAGAAATTATAGTCTTCTTAATTTATGTTTGATGTTGAAAAAAATGTACTAATGTGCATGTGAAATCTTATTATAACGACAAACACAAGTAATGAAGGAGGTTTTTAACATAAATGAAAACAAGAAGTTCGAGAATAAACATAGATGATTTCCCCCTTTTGCGGTTTGAAAACATTGACGTCTATAATAATTACGAAGAGTTTGGCAAGCTGATATTGTCACGTACTAACGGATAAGATCACACTTAAAGATTTAAAACTTATATACAAGATGCTTGTAATATTTCTATAATGTTAATTAATATTCTAAACACATCCCTCTAAAATGTAGAAATTTTATCAGATACGGTCGATGCGAACATAACAGCATATCATCCACCTCCTTTTTTTTTTTTTTGGATAAGCCAAAACTGAATTATAAGGGTATAAGAATACCCGAACCCGTATACAAAAAATCACCTAAAAACATATGAGCAAAACAAGGTAAAGATTCAACCAAGTTAACACAAGAGGCAACTTAAAACAAATAGTAGTCTAACATCATAAGCAAGGTTGAATAAATACATTGTCCCAACCAACAACAAGCCATTATCATCCACTTCCTAATTTTCCTACACATAATTTTTTTTATAAGCAAAAATTGAATTGAAGAGAATACAAGATAAAGATGATTGTAGATCTTGACTTTCCATTGATAATAAGTAGCCACGCCCTATAAGTGTGATTCTATGGTGCACCACCCAATTGCTGCACCACTTTTTGCACCTCCCACATGGCTGACTCACAACCAATGAATATGACAAGCTAGCAACCATGACTTTTCAACCATTCAACATCGGCACTTTCTGATGTATTTGCAAGGAGGTCCTTGGTATTTTGGTTATTTATATTTTACCCCCATAATTTAAAAATAAAATTAAATGATATTTATTAAAAAGTCCCCATCATCTTCTTCCTTCTTCCCCGTCTTCTTCCTTCATCCCCCAGCTCAATCCTTTTCTGCATTTGCATTTGCAAAGCACCAGTGTGACCATTATTGTGCAGAACGCTTGTTCCTCGACCTTCAACCTCACGCCTGTTCCTCGACCTTCAACCTCCTCAGCGCGTTTGCAAGCTCAGACAGCTGTTGCATTTCGTCGATGGTTCGTTGTTTCGGGTCCAGAAGCTTCACTTAACAGAGCTTGTCGCCGATGGTCGTTTTGTCGCCACCTCACCGTCGACCTCCGCCCGACCGTCGTTGTTGCCGCCTCCGAAAGTCGAAAACCCTAAATCCCCATCCACAGAAACCTAATCCCGTACCAAACCCGACACCCAACCACTACAAGAATTTTCGCTGTTTCCCAAGGCCTTTGGCCTTGGGAAATCCAGAAAATCCATGGGAAAGTACACATTTCCCAGGGATGACCCACGGATTCAGATCCCTCAGTTTTTAGGGGGTCGGAAACTTTTCCCACGGGTAAGCCCTAGGCAATGCCCCGCGGTTACGCCTTTGGGAAATTTCCCAGGGATTATTCCCAGGGAAACTTTTCCCACGGGTAATCCCTGGGAAATATTTCCCAGGGTTTTAACCCTGGGAAATATATGTTTTTTTTAAATTATAAAACTTTATTTATAGCTTAACATTAATGTTAAACTAGATAAATAAATAATTTATATGAATGCATCAACAAAGAAATTAACATCATAATTCAAGTAAACAATTTGTTCTACAAAAAATGTTATTCAAATCATATTTGTTCAACGAAAAAGTATTTCAAACCATAATTAACATGACAAGTAAAATAAACATATAAATTCATTCAAAAGTCTAAGAATCCTCATTATAAGGATCCGCAACAAAATGGTCAAGAGAGTCGTCGTCCTCCTGAGCATGCTGGGTCGCCTGACTAGGCTGTCGTTGCTGTGGGGGCTGCTGCGGCTGCAACTGTCGCACTGTCTCCATCAGTTGTCACATCGTATCCATCATCCGACGATGCTCCTCATCCCTCTACCGCTCCCTCTCCTGGGAAGAGACCAACATCTGCCTCAACTGATCAATCTCCGCAGACTCCTGAGGGTAATGACTGCAAGTGTTGGACGCTCCAACCCTAATATCTAACATGCGCGAGGGCCCTTTCCGATAGTTGGCGTCAAGGTCTCTAGCACTGTACAAACGACCCTTATATTTGCCGCCGACGACTTCTGCCCAAACATTCAGGGCAAGCTGCTCGTCCTCTTATGGGTTAGCTGGGGTGGATGGTGAAGAGGTTGATGCTTGAGACCTATGTTGACTCATCCTCTCATGAAACTCCTCCTGTTACAATACATCAGACTATCAAAATTTGAACAATATGTTACAAGATAAATTATGCAGAAAAATGGACAGAGCTTCCCCTAAAACTACAGCATCCCAATGTTTACAAACAGAACACCGCAATTTAAATCCATAAATCATCATCAAAAGCTCAATAGGATGCACACAAATTATCATGTCCAAACTAGTTATAACATTTCCAATGTCAGGCAGTATCAATAGGTCCAAATATAAAGTGACTCTACAGACTCAATAATCAAAACATGAATAGTATGTTACACGATTAATTATGCAAAAAATTGGACAGAGTTTCCCCTAAACCTATAACATCCCAAACTTTACAAAATGAACACCACAATTTAAAACTGCAAGTCATCAAAAGCTTAATAAGATTCACATAAAGCAATATATTCAAACTGGCTTGAGAGCCAAAGCAACAACCACATACTTATATCATTTGTCTTTGTCCAATGAAATTGATTAACAACACTAAAATTAGAATGTGAAAGTTGAAAAAGATACTCACTTCAGTAAAGAATATGTGAAATACAATCTTGCTTTCTTATTAAACTCCTTAAAAGCCAATGCTCAAACTAGTCATAACATTTGAGGCTCTCTGCCTCTCAAGTCCAGCAAAGTATGAGTTTTACAATATCTATTAAAGTCAATAGCTTCTTCAAAAATCAAAAGGGCATATTACCTGAGTGCGCTTGGAGCGCTCATCTATGTACTCGCCAGTATCCTTCCTAGTATGGGTGCGTTGGTGAACCTCATGAATTTGTACTCCTCGATTATACCGGCGAGCCTATAACACAAGAATAGATGATTAACATAACAATTAATGAACTATGATGTTGGAATAAATACATTTAATGCATAAAGAATGACAGTGTGAGCATACCATATGATCTGCCCACTGCGACTGGGAAATGCTACCTCCCGTGTGCAAGCTCCCACCCTTTTCTGATGCTCTATTTTTCTTTGCCTGATCAGAAATTTTTTTAAATTGATCAGAAACCCAATAACGACTCAACTCCTCCCAAATACCATCTCCAATCCAGGATCGTTGTATGCTACTCTCACGAGCCTCCCTAAGCATATCAGAAAGGCGTTCGGAGGCTTTATCGTGAAAGATCCTCTTGATCTCTAACTCATCTTCGTTCCTCCATGCCGCTGACCCTGTATTAAGATAAATAACAATTGTTATACTAATAGTTTCGGAAATAATAAAAAACACATTAAGTAAATTGAAATTTGCTACTTACTCTAAACGCATAAAACATACTAATCCGCTCATTGTCAGTGAGTTTTCCCCATGATGTAATTGTCCTATGATACCTTTGCTGGATAACAAACGCGACGGCACTCGCTGCTCTCTTACAAGGAAGGAACCTTAACAGTAAAGACGCATGAACCAATCAAACACATGGTAATAAATTATGATAAAATGCATGAATCAATGTTGAACACAAATCTAGGCAAGTATACCCAGTCGTACAAGTAATAAAGAGGTAAGAGGGATATCGTTCCCACGAGGACTGAGACAAGTACTAGCACGTACCAAATCAACTACTATCTAAGCGAATCTTTGAATGGAAGGGAGCTCAATATTAAATACCAAGCCCAATCAAGAGTTGAAATAAACAAAATAAAAGGAAAAAGTTATTTTTGTATTTTTATCGAACACTTGGAATGCAGAAAAAGGGATTCTTCAAATAGAAGAAAGATGTTGGGATTAAACTTCACCAAACCTTAGCCTCATGCAAAACCAAGACCACCAATCCAGTTTATGCTTCAAATATTAAAATCAACCCACAAGATTACTCAAGCCCTAATTCCTTAGATGACAAGAGCCTAAATCCCCTATATAACCCTAATTCCTTAGGTGGCCTAATTAGTGAAATTGCATTAAGAGTAGGGATTACACGATTACTAATAAAACAAAATCCATTCCTAGATGCAAGGTTTACTAAGTGATTAATTCCAGATCAAGAATTGATAAGAACGTCCCCATTGCAAATCAAATCTCAAAATCAATTCATGGATGATTAGACCACAAAAAAGCATTAAGCATAGGAATCAAACACTAATAAGAAGGCATAAACATAGATTAATACATCAAGGCAATTACATGAAGTTCAGTTTAGCCACATCTAATCCCAACAAAAAGGGAATTTAGCTACTCATGATCATAGAGAAAGCCAAAATAAATGAAATCGAGATAAAGGAGAGAAGAAACTCCATGGAAGCCTTCACAGTAGCCCCTGGTTCAGAGAGAATGTTTTAGGTTAAAAATTGTCTCTTTTCTGTTCTGCCTAGATGCCTATTTATAGATTAGGCGCGCGTCACGGCCGTGATGGCCATCACGGCCAGGCCGTGACGGGTTCTGTCATGGGCGCGCTTTCAACTTTTGTATTGTCACGACCGTGATGCTTATCACGGCTACGTCGTGATCAGTTCTGCTTGTAACGTTGCTTCACCAAATGGTCTGTCACGGCCGTGATGGGCATCACGGCCTGGCCATGATGGGCATCATGGCCTGGCCGTGACAGATTCTGCCTAGAAGGGGTCTGGCTCAGTTAACATGTCACGGTCGTGATGGACATCACGGCTAGGCCGTGACAGCTTCTGACTTTTGCCTTCTTTTCTTTCCAGTTTTGCTTGATCATGGCCGTGATGGTCATCACGGCTGGGCCGTGATAGGCTCTGTTTGGTACATTTTCTTCACTTTTCAAGCTCTATCTTCATCCAAGCTCCATCATGGTTAATCTTGAGTATTTTACCCTTAATTCCTGCAAAACAACACCACGAAACCGCCTTACCCGTTCCAAGGTAAAAACTAACAAAAATCAAATAAAAATTGCCTAAACTATATGAAAATGCATGCAAAAATGTACATGAAATATGAGGTGAGATCACACTCATCAAATCACCCCAAGGTTAAGACTTTGCTTATCCTCAACCAATCACCAAGGCCAGAAGATATAAATAATCAGAGCATAGATAGTGAACCAAGAACCCGAGTAACTAATCCAAGTAACAGGTATTTTCAAATAATTCACCAAGAGACAATCAATTTCAAGTCCAATTAGAAGCTTAGATTTCCTAGACTCATATTCTCACTGATTCAAGCACTCTTTCTCACCTCACTCAAGTGTTTAAGGATATATGACAATTCGCTCAATTTCCTCAGGGAATGAATTCTACCATAAGCTTGACTATTAACCAAATCTCTACTTTATTAATGAAAACACATAAGAATCAAGAGGTCTTTTACTTTGGTTGTAACGGGGTCATGGGATTAATCGTTATGTGAGGAAATCAAGAAAATGAAATCTCAAGAAGGCTAAACAAAATACCAAGCATTGCAAAGCATGACACCTTATAAAATACCTTTTTGGGTTTTGATTCATTTTTCCACCTTTCTTTCTTTCTTTTCATTTTATTTTTCACTTCCTTTTATCATCCCTTTCTTCCATATATATATATATATATATATATATATATATATATATATATATATATATATATATATATATATATTTTTCTTTCTTTGTTTTTTTTTTTTTTTTGACGAATGGGAGATTTTCAATTCAAGAGAAATATTTTTTTCTAACTTTCTCATCCCAAACTTTTTCAACTAGCTTTTCACCATTTTTGTAATACTTTAAAAGGTGTCATACCAAGCATTATTCATCAAAGTAATTCAAGGTACCAAGAAAAGTATTTTATTCATGTAGGCTCAAAATTGGGCAACTAAGGGGTAGCATTTAGTCAATCAAAGCTTAGAAGGCCGGAAAAATGCCTAGTGCCTCAATCATTTTCAAAAATGTTTTCAAAAATTTTTAAGCTTCAAAACGGTTTCAAGTCAAGTTCTAGAGAATACAATCCAAGAGGAATAAAACACTCTATCGCAAAGAATGGGGTAGATATAGTGAGTACCCCTTTTTGGCTCAAAAGTCTCACATTTTAGTAGTTCAAAAATTAATGAGAAACACGAATCTACGGAACCACATGCTAATTATAAACAATCAAATATCATCTGAAGCATTTTTATTTGTAGCCTTATCACAAGAATAAAAAAAAAATGGGTTCAAAAATTCATTATCTCAATTTAATTGGCACTAAGTTCTCGCATTTGGATGCATAATCTAAGCAAGGGGCAATCTAATCATGTGATCATGCAAAACTATGCCTATATGAATGCAACATGAGGAATGCCAAAATTCAAAAATTTGCAAAAATACCCCTATCCCAAGCTTAAAAACTTACATTGTCCCCAATATAAATAATCAAGTCGGAGAGAGGAGAAAAATGGAACAACTTACCGAGGTGGTAGCGGGTGTTGGCTCACATGCTTAGGCAAAGGGAGGCTGAAAAGTGTGTCACGGCCATGATGCTCATCACGGGCAGGCCGTGATCAATTCCGGTCCGTAGGAGCTGGCCTGTCACGGCCGTGACCTCCATCACGGCTAGGCCGTGATGCTCTCTGATCTTCAAGGTCCTCCCATCATGCCCGTGATGGGTATCACGGCTGGGCCGTGATCCTTTCTGATCTTCATGGTTAGCTCATCACGGTCGTGACCACTGTCACGGCCTGGACGTGATGGTTGCTGACTTTGCTTGTCCTTGCGCTTTTTGCTTCTCCTTCCTTCTTGCCCTGAAAACACTTAATAAATCTATTAATTTATGATCTTTTTCCTCTTGATCTTATCAAATTATTCAAGAGTTAAATTAAAAAACAAATGAAAAGGGAAAGAAAACTTGGGTTGTCTCCCAATAAGCGCTTCTTTAACGTCACTAGCTTGACGGGCCGGTGATCTCGAGGATCACGAAGGCGCACAGCTGTGGTCAATCTCTCGATGTCACCACCCAAGTAGGCCTTGATCCTTTGGCCATTAACTTTGAAGGTCCTTTTTGAAGTAGGATCCTCCACTTCTATAGCTCCATGAGATGAGACTTCTTTGACAATGAATGCTCCCGACCACTTAGACTTCAACTTGCCCGAAAACAATCTCAGTCGGGAATTGAATAATAAAACTTGTTGTCCCGGCTGAAATGCTTTCATCATGATCTTCTTGTCATCATAAGTCTTGACTCGCTGCTTGTAAATAGTTTCATTCTCATATGCATTAAGGCGCATCTCCTCTAATTCATGCAGCTGATTGACTTTCTCACCCGCCAAAGTGGCATCAAAATTCAAGAACTTCAATGCCCAAAAGGCTCGATGCTCCAACTCTACGGGTAGATGACATGCCTTCCCATAGACCATCTGAAACGGAGATAACCCCAAAGAAGTTTTTAATGCAATCCGGTAAGCCCACAAGGCATCGTCAAGCTTCTTTCCCAATCTTTTCTTGAAGCGGCCATAGTTTTTTCCAGAATTCGCTTAATCTCCCGGTTAGAGACCTCCGCTTGCCCATTTGTTTGAGGATGATATGGAGATGCCACCTTATGCCTCACATCATACTTGGTCAACACATTTCTCAGTTGTGAGTTGCAAAAGTGAGATCCCCCATCACGTATAAGACCCTTGGGACACCAAACCGGGCAAAAATGTTCTTCTTGATGAAGTTAATCACTGTTTGTGCATCATTCTTCGGTGTTGCAATGGCCTCCACCCATTTAGAAACATAGTCCACCGCCACCAAGATATATTGATTGGAGAATGAAGGTGGAAGTGGACCTATAAAATCTATGCCCCAACAATTAAATACTTCAACCTCCAATATGTTTTGAAGTGGCATCTCATCCCTTTTAGATATGTTCCCGGTCCTTTGGATCTTGTCACAACTCTTCACATGATTGTAAGAGTCCTTGAAGATTGAGGGCCAAAAGAGCCCAGATTGGAGGACCTTTGCAGCTGTCATATCCCTATTGTAATGTCCACCATATAGAGAGTTATGGCAATGCCACAAAATACTTCTCGCTTCCTCTTGACTAACACACCTCCTCCATAAGCCATCCGGTCCAACCTTGAACAAAAATGGGTCATCCCACATGAAATGGTTGGCATCCCGGAAGAATTTTTTCTTTTGTTACCAAGTGAGGTGCTCTGGAACAATGTTGGCTGCCTTGAAATTTGCCATGTCAGCAAACCATGGTCTTTCATGCACCAGAAATAAAGCCTCATCCGAGAACTCATCCCGAATGTCCCTTTCTTTTGCAGTAACCTCTTCATTCATTAACCGAGATAAGTGGTCAGCCACCACATTTTCGCTGACCTTTTTATCCTTAATGACTAAGTCAAATTCCTGCAACAATAGAATCCACCTTATAAGTCTTGGTTTTGAATCTAACTTAGTCAACAAATATTTAATTGCAGCATGATCATTAAAAACAGTGACTTGTGCCCCAATCAAGTATGAACGAAATTTTTCCAATGCAAACACTATGGCTAGCAACTCTTTTTCAGTTGTTGCATAATTTATTTGGTTCTCATTGAGAACCTTGCTAGCATAGTGAATGGCATGGAAAATTTTTTCCCTTCGCTGCTCCAAAACTGCCCCAACTGCGTAGTCACTGGCATCACACATTAATTCAAATGGTGACTCCCAGTTGGGTGCAACAAGAATGGGAGCGGTGATCAACTTTTCTTTCAAAATCTGAAAAGAAGTAGGGCAAGCAGTATCAAACACAAATGGTGTGTCCTTGTTCAAAAGGCTACACAACGGCTTGGCTATCTTTGAGAAGTCTTTGATGAACCGCCGGTAAAAGCCTGCATGCCAAAGAAAACTCCTCACACCCTTGACATTCACTGGTGGGGGTAGTTTCTCAATTACATCAACCTTGGATTTATCCACTTCGATCCCCTTAGCTGAAATCTTGTGCCCAAGCACAATGCCCTCCTGCACCATAAAATGACACTTCTCCGAATTTAAGACTAAATTGGTGTCCATGCACCTCTTTAACACAACATCAAGGTTAGACAAACAATTATCATAAGAGGAACCGAAAACAGAAAAATCATCCATAAAAACTTCAATGTATTTTTCTACCATATCAGAGAAAATGGAAAGCATGCACCTTTGAAATGTTGCAGGAGCATTACAAAGACCGAAAGGCATCTTCCGATAGGCAAAAACTCCAAAAGGACATGTGAAGGCAGTTTTCTCTTGGTCTTCCGGGTTAACCGCAATTTGGTTATAACCCGAATAACCATACAAGAAACAATAATAAGCTTGCCCAGTCAACCTCTCCAACATTTGGTCCATAAATGGAAGTGGGAAGTGATCTTTCCTCGTAGCTTGATTTAGCTTCTGGTAATCTATACACATTCGCCAACCAGTGACCGTTCTAGTTGGGATCAACTCATTCTTCTCGTTGTTCACGACGGTCATGCCACCTTTCTTGGGAACCACTTGTACCGGACTCACCCAAGCACTATCGGAAATCAGATAGATCATTCCGGCTTCAAGGAGTTTCAGCACCTCCTTCCTTACCACTTCTTTCATTGTAGGATTGAGCCTCCTTTGTCGTTGGACCACCGGTTTAAATTCAGCCTCCATCATGATCTTGTGCATACAAAATGTAGGGCTGATACCTTTCAAATCTAAGATGGACCATCCAATAGCTGTTTTATGCTCTCTAAGCACCCTTACAAGTTTCTCCTCTTCCAATTTGGATAATACATTGCTCACTATGACGGGATTTTCATCATTCTCACCAAGAAACACATATTTCAAGTAGGGAGGTAGAGGTTTAAGCTCTAACTTGAGCTTCTCTTGGACTTCATCCTTCTTGATCTCTTCTTTCTTAGTATTGACAGAAAGTTGTTTGGGTTGAGCTTCCAAATCACACAAACACTCCTCTATTTCCTTCTCCTCTTTCTCATCAAGATTTTCAATAGAGTTCACAATCACCTTCTCAAGAGTGGAGGGATGGTGCTGATGTGCAAAGACCTCTTTAGCCACTACATCCCCAATGTCCATGCGGAAACAATTCTCTTCATCACTCGGGCGATGCATAGCTTCAAATACATTGAAAATAACCTCTTCATCTTGCACTCTGAGTGAAAGTTGACCTTTTTGTACATCTATCAAAGCACGACCAGTTGCTAGAAAAGGTCTCCCTAATATAAGTGGAACTTCTGCATCCTCCTCCATGTCTAATATCAGAAAATTTGCTGGGAAGATAAACTTATCCACTTTAACCAAGACATCTTCCATAATACCAAGAGGACGCTTGATTGATCTATCTGCCAGTTGCAATGCCATCCTTGTTAGTTTCACTTCACCACCTCCAAGCTTGTTCAAGATTGAAAGCGGCATCAAATTGATACTCGCCCCCAAGTCACACAAGGCCTTCCCAATAGCAACACTCCCAATTGTGCAGGGGATTGTAAAACTATCAGGATCTTTAAGCTTCGGAGGTAGCTTCCTTTGAAGTATCGCACTACATTCTTCCGTCAAGGCAACAATCTCACCTTCTTTAAACCTTCTTTTCTTCGTGAGTAACTCCTTCATGAACTTTGCATAAGTTGGCATTTGCTCTAGTGCTTCAGCAAAGGGTATGTTGATTTGTAACCTCTTGAAGATGTCAAGAAATTTGGTAAACTGCTCTTCCTTCTCCTTCTTCTTGCTTAAGTGAGGATATGGCAACTTTACATAAGAAGGTATCTCTTGAGGCTTGTCTCCATCTTTCAAAATCTGGCTTTTACTATTCCTCAAAATTGAATCTTCATCCACTAACTTTTCTCTCTTGTCTTTTTCACTTTCTCTCCTCCCTCTATTACAACCTCTTTGCCTTTTTCCTCATTCAACTTAGTTTTTTCAGCAACTCTCTGATTTTTCAACAAAGGCTCACCACTCACTTTCTCAAGACTTTTACCACTCCTCAAAACAATAGCCTTACAATGCTCTTTAGGATTTATTTGAGTATTACCTGAAAAACTGCCGCTAGATTGTTCCGCTAAGTGCTTTGCAATTTGTCCAACTTGAACCTCCAAGTTTTTTATGGCAGCATCGGTGTTTTTCTGGTTTGACATGGACATTTGCATGAATTGATTGAGGGTTTTCTCCAAGATTGAAGTCTGGTCTTGAGGCGGTTGTGTGGGAAGAGGCTCGCTTGCTTGTCTGGCATCTTGTTTCCAACTAAAACTTGTTTGATTCCTCCACCCTTGGTTGTAATTGTTGGAATATTGGTTGTTACCTTGCCGCCCATAGTTCCCCATATAATTAGCTTCCTCATGGGAACTAGGTGTGGCCTCACAATTTCCATTATCATGATCTCCTCCACAAAAATCACAGATCATTACCTGTTGAGGTGGCATGGTTGTCCCTTGAATGGTTTGGAGTTGTTGTGGGAGTTGAGCTAGTTGCTTGGTAATGGACTCAAGTTGTTGTGTCATAAGCTTATTTTGAGCCAAAAGTGCAGTTTGTGAGTCTAACTCCAACAGTCCCTTTCTTGATGTGGTACCTCGGTCATGATGCATCAGATAGTCATTAGATGCCATAGCTTCTATCAAGGTCAATGCTTCCTCCGGTGTCTTTGTGTTCATGGAACCTCCAGCTGAGGCATCCAACGTAAGCTTGGTTGACGGTCTCAATACATTGCAAAATGTTTGCATTTGGACAAGATCATCAAACCCATGATTTGGACATCTTCGGAGCAAGTCTTTGAACCTTTCCCATGTGTCATGAAGAGTCTCGCCCTCTTGTTGAGCAAACACTAGTGCACAAAAGGGATTCCACGTCGGTTATTTTTGGCTTTCCACATCGGTTTTGAAACTGATGTGGAAACGACCGATGTGGTTTATTGCCACTTTACACATCGGTTTTAAAACCGATGTGTAAAGTATATTTTAAACATCGGTTTAATACTAACCGATGTGTAAAATTAATTTAGCAATTGATAAGCAGTTGTAAATTTAACTTTCTACATCGGTTTTGCTTAAAACCGATGTGTAAAATTGACTTTCTACATCGGTTTTCTAAAGAACCGATGTGTAAAGTTAAATTGACACATCGATTTTAAGCAAAACCGATGTAGAAAGTTAAATATACACATCGGTTATTGAGAACCGATGTGTAAAATCTCTTTTTTTTTTTTTAATCTATTATTTACATTTCAATCATTCCTGTTTTCACTAATGCAGATCAATAAACAAACCAGCAGTACCCTGATCAAACAAGAAACAACAACAGAACACCAAACCAGTTTTGACACAATCATTCAAAAGCAAAACATACTTCATTCAATTTTCTTAGCACAGCCAATTAGCTCTTACACATATGGTTAAAAATACTGACATTTCATCAAATGACTAGTGAGCACAGAATCTAAAACAGAGGGCATCGGGCCTAATTAATTTCGAATGAAAGAAAACAACACAATATCAAAGCAACAACAAAACAAGAGAGAAGAAGAATTGAACCAGGACACGAGCACTAATACATATCATCAGTCAAAGGTACGTACACTATAGCTAGTATATGATAAGTTTTTAAACTAACTACATATATACAAACTATGGGTGGTACACTTCAAGAAAGAAAGTTGCCCAACGCCTCTTTATGATGTTGATGTCAGAACCAGACAATGGAGATGGATTGTTGAATATCTGCAAGTTTAATTGGACAAAAGATTATATCTTTTAAGTAATAAACTAACATAAAACATATAACGAATCTATACTATTACTTCTAATTGTGTCAATTAACATTTACCTCACTCCATCTTTCAGTGATCCCGGAGGAGATAATTTCCAACATCCACTGCATCACATAGTAGCCACATTCCCATGACCCACGTTGTATACGTGACTACGTACAAATGAAACCCAATTAAAATATGAGGAATTAAATAAAATAGAAATCAATTATTGTACCCACTGCATTTGATGCAATTTCATTCTCCCGAAGTCCATTGAAAGCTTTCCTCAATCTACGATAAGGATGATTACGTCGGAGAAATCTCCGATGCCCAAGGTAGACCGTCTTCCTTCCATGTTGCAGTTGATGGTAACATGTGCCTTCTTCACATATTGGACATGCTTTATGCCCCTTAACATTATACCCACACAGGTTCCCGTATGCTGGAAAGTCATTGATGGTGCAAAATAACATGGCACGCAATCTGAATGTCTCACGGCAATACCCGTCGATCACATCAACGCCTTCATCCCACATCATTCTCAAGTCTTCAATCAAGGGACTCAGATAAACATCAATATCATTTCCTGGCTGTTTAGGACCCGAAATCATCATACTTAACATAATGTATTTGCGCTTCATGCACAACCAAGGAGACAGGTTGTAAATTACAAGGAGAACAGGCCATGAACTATGAATACTACTTAAGTTTCCATATGGATTCATTCCATCGGTAGCAAGTCCAAGCCTGAGGTTTCTGGGTTCATTGCCGAAATCCGGAAACAAACCATCAATTCTCTTCCATTGCAAAGAATCGGCCGGATGGCGAAGCTGTCCATCACACTTCCTCTCATCTGCATGCCATCTAATGTTCTTTGCGTCATTTACATTAGCAAACAATCGCTTGAACCGCGGAATCACGGGAAGATACCATAACACCTTCGCAGGAGGACCTTTGGTGACCACATCACAACTAGAATCACCATCCTTCACTTTGTAGCGTGATACCCCACACCTGGGGAACTTGTGCATCTCTTCAAACTCTTTCCTGTACAATATGCAATCATTGGGGCAAGCGTGTATTTTCTTATACTCCATACCCATCGGACACAATATCTTCTTCGCCTCATAGTTTCGAGATGGCAATGTGTTGCCTTCTGGAAGCATTTCTTTCAACAACTCAAGCAATTAGGTAAAGCTTTTATCGCTCCACCCATTTCTCGCCTTGACATTGAACAATCTTAACACCGCTGACAACCGTGTGAAATTAGTGCACCCCGGATACAAAGCCACTTGCGCATCACTGCACAAAGTATCATACACATGTGCGCGCCGAAAAGACTCTTGCCCAACATCACGGATCATGTCCTCTAGTCCATCGTCCATTTCCACGTCATCAACTTCCTCTCTATCCGACACCCTCGGCCTGTCTAACGATTCACCATGGCATATCCATGTTGTATAACTCTTGCAAATCCCCTCACAAATAAGATGATCACGTATCTCCTCAGCTTCTAGTCGTCTCTCATTCAAACAGTTAACACAAGGACAATAAAACCTTCCGTTACCACTATCAGGAGCATTTGTTTTTGCAAACTGTAGAAAATCTTCCACTCCATTCTCATACTCATCACTTGTCCGTCTAGCATTCATCCAACCGCGATCCATGACTAAACCAATACCTTCGTACTTAGTCCAACATATTCATCAACCACTTCTTATGACAGGGTATGGCCCTATCCCATTCGAGAAGAAACTTTTTCAACATTCGGTTAACAGTTAGTCCTTAACTCTCATGCTTATACTCGACAAAATTTCGGCAGCATTTCCCCGCGGTCTCCGACGTACACTACTTGAACGCGATGACATCCACCACGATAAAGTATGCACCCGGAGAACGAAAGGAAATGTATCAATCCAAACTTTCATCAAGTATATAACATTAGAACCAATGAATAACTATTTTAACTGAATTAAGAAAAAGTTTTTTCCCAAACTGTCCAACTTTGGACAATTCAAGATCCAACACAATGAGCGGTACATTAAGCACGTACACGTATGCTCATTAGTATTGCATCTCAAACGGGAAACTAAGGCTTTACTATTATGTAGCTTGCATGAAGATGGGGCTTGAAAAGTGAAGAAAATTATCCAAACAGAGCCCTTCACGGCCTAGCCTTGAAAGCCATCACGGTCGTGATCGAGTATAGCTTAAAAGAAAGAATGGAAAAGTCAGAACTGGTCACGGCCATCCCGTGATGCCCATCACGGCCGTGACATGTCAGCTGTGCAGACCCTCACAGTGGAATCGATCACGGCCTAGCCGTGATGGTGGTCACGGCCGTGACAGACCAACCAGTGA
Source organism: Sophora flavescens (assembly GCA_030762895.1). Classification (NCBI taxonomy): domain Eukaryota; kingdom Viridiplantae; phylum Streptophyta; class Magnoliopsida; order Fabales; family Fabaceae; genus Sophora; species Sophora flavescens. The sequence continues at coordinate 134,757,561 of CM061069.1, forward strand.
AGCAACCTCCAAGGCAAAACCTATCACGGCCGTGACATGCCAACTGAACCAGACCCTCACAGGCAGAACTGATCACGGCCTAGTCGTGATGGTGGTCACGGCCGTGACAGACAACCAGTAATGTAACCTCCAAGGCAGAACCTGTCACGGCCGTGACATGCCAACTAAACTAGACCCTCACAGGCAGAACTGATCACGGCCTAGCCGTGATGGTGGTCACGGCCATGACAGAACAACCAGTAAAGGGAAAAAGGGAAAAAGGACCTGGGAACTCCAAATGGTGTCTTTCTAAGACCTTCCCTATCTATATCTTCCCCAAGACCCAGAAAGAAAAACCTTCACAAAGATCTTCAAAAGAAGCTCTATCCCTTTCTTCCAGAAACCCCACATCACCACAACCATATCATACATTAGGAGACAGAGATAGAACTATAAACAAAAAAGTAAAAGAAAAATACCTTTCACGCCTTGAGAGACAGAGATGGGAGGGAGAAGCAGAAGCAGAAGCGGAGGCAGAAGCGGAGGCAGAAGCGGAGGCCGCGCGTTAGCAGAGGAGATGAGTACCGTGCAATGCTGGTAGAAAAAAAAACGAAACAACATAACAGTGAATGAACAACAACAACAAACTGAACAAAGTGAATCCATTACCCACACACATCAGTGAATGAACCACAACAACAAACTGAACAAAGTGAATACTGGAGAATGAAGCAAGGTGAAGGGAAAGTGAAGCAAAGTAAAATGGAGGAAGCACTCACCAGAGAATGAAGCAATGGCGGCAAGCGGACAGAGCGAGGTGAGGGCGAGCATCCAAACGCAAAGGTAAAGCACAAGGTGAGGAATGAACTGAGCAAAGGGTGTTTTCTGTTTTAGGGTTCAGCAAAACTCGAAACTGAAGAATGGAGGGATAGCGCGCGGAACAGAATAAAAATTGGCAATATTACACATCGGTTATGCCATAAACCGATGTGGTTAACCATATTATACACATCGGTTATCCTGAAACCGATGTGTAAACCTTAAACTTTTAATTCCCAATTTTTTTTTTAAATTTTATACATCGGTTATTCAAAACCGATGTGTAAAAGTAAAATTTTAATTTCTATTTTTTTTTATTTATAATTTTATACATCGGTTATCAAGAAACTGATGTTGTTAATCACAATTTTACACATCGGTTCATTGAGAACCGATGTTGAATGTTAAAAATTCTGACTTTAAATTTTTTTTATTTTAATTTTAAACATCGGTTAGAAATAACCGATGTGGAAACGTTTTACACATCGGTTATTCTCTAAACCGATGTGTAATACTTTGGTTTTAATTTCAAAAATGCCACCGCCTCGTTTTACACATCGGTTTCTAATAAACCGATGTGTAAACTCCGATGTAGAATCATATTTCTGCACTAGTGAAAGCTTGTGATATCACCCCGTGTCTTCACAAATCTTGAGGCGGGAAAGAACCTTGCAAGAAACTTAGCCACTAAGTCATTCCATGTAGTGATGCTCCCCCTTGGTTGAGATTGGAGCCAAGCCTTGGCTCTATCTCTTAGAATGGGAACAACCTTAGGCGAATTGCATCATCGGTAGCACCATTTAACTTCACCGTATCACACAACTCAATGAAGTTGGAGACATGATTATTAGGATCCTCCTTCTCCATCACGGCAAATTGATTTTGCTGCATCATATTCAAGAGAGCGGGCTTGATCTCAAAATTGTTGGAATTCACTGGAGGCCTCACTATGCTAGTGACATGCTGATTGACATTTGTATTGGCATAATCCCCAAGTGTCCTCCATGGAGCACCTTCACCATTGCCTGCCATCTCAAGTGGTTCTTGATGAACTTGTGCAGTGGAGGTCTCTTGTTCTCTTTCTTGTTGTTCTATTAATTTCTGTTGTCTTGCTTGACTCCGATTCTTCCTAGCCACTTTTTCTATTTCAGGATCGTAGAGAAGTTGGTCAGCTGGGATAGTACCTCGCATGCACAAAAGCCTAGAGAGCAAGAATGTTTGCACTAAATGACAGCAAAGAGAAACAGATAATAAAACAAAAAAACAAAATTGTGCCAAAAACTTGTTGAACACGAATCTAGACAAGTATACCCAGTCGTACAAGTAATAAAGAGGTAAGAGGGATATCGTTCCCACGAGGACTGAGACAAGTACTAGCACGTACCAAATCAACTACTATCTAAGCGAATCTTTGGATGGAAGGGAGCTCAATATTAAATACCAAGCCCAATCAAGAGTTGAAATAAACAAAATAAAAGGAAAAAGTTCTTTCTGTATTTTTATTTAACACTTGGAATGCAGAAAAAGGGATTCTTCAAATAGATGAAAGATGTTGGGATTAAACTTCACCAAACCTTAGCCTCACGCAATACCAAGACCACCAATCCAGTTTATGCTTCAAATATTAAAATCAACCCACAAGATTACTCAAGCCCTAATTCCTTCGATGACAAGAGCCTAAATCCCCTAATTAAACCCTAATTCCTTAGGTGGCCTAATTAGTGAATTTGCATTAAGAGTAGGGAGTACACGATTACTAATAAACCAAAATCCATTCCTAGATGCAAAGTTTACTAGGTGATTAATTCCAGATCAAGAATTGATAAGAACGTCCCCATTGCAAATCAAATCTCAAAATCAATTCATGGATGATCAGATCACAAAAAAACATTAAGCATAGGAATCAAACACTAATAAGAAGGCATAAACATAGATTAATACATCAAGGCAATTACATGAAGTTCAGTTTAGCTACATCTAATCCCAACAAAAAGGGAATTTAGCTACTCATGATCATAGAGAAAGCCAAAATAAAAGAAATAGAGATAAAGGAGAGAAGAAACTCCATGGAAGCCTTCACAGCAGCCCCTGGTTCTGAGATAATGTCTTAGGTTAAAAATTGTCTCTTTTCTGTTCTGCCCAGATGCCTATTTATAGATTAGGCGCGCGTCACGGCCGTGACGGGTTCTGCCATCGGCGCTTTCAACTTTTGGATTATCATGACCGTGATGCTTATCACGGCTAGGCCGTGATCAGTTCTGCCTGTAACGTTGCTTCACCAAATGGTCTGTCACGGCCGTGATGGGCATCACGGCCTGGCCATGACAGATTCTGCCTAGAAGGGGTCTGGCTCAATTAACATATCACGGTCGTGATGGACATCACGGTTAGGCCGTGACAGCTTCTGACTTTTGCCTTCTTTTCTTTCCAGTTTTGCTTGATCATGGCCGTGATGGTCATCACGACTGGGTTGCGATGGGCTCTGTTTGGTACATTTTCTTCACTTTTCAAGCTCTATCTTCATCCAAGCTCCATCATGGTCAATCTTGAGCATTTTACCCTTAATTCCTATAAAACAACACCACGAAACCGCCTTACCCGTTCCAAGGTAAAAACTAACAAAAATCAAATAAAAATTGCCTAAACTATATGAAAATGCATGCAAAAATGTACATGAAATATGAGGTGAGATCACACGCATCAATCAACCAAACACATAGAAATTTTATTGATTCTTACCCGTTACCACTAGGCCTAATAATAGGTCGACCATCGGGCATGAGCTCAACTACCTCTGTCCCATCTAGCTCCACTGGCTCCACCGGCTCCTCTGGCTGCTCATGCACATCTGCAACTGAAGGTGAGCGTGAATAGCCTGGACTATATTGTTTCTCCTCACATGCTGAAGGAGATACTCTATAGTGTGCATGTGTCGTGACCCTTAGGGTGGGAATCATATCGATATGAGGCGATGTAGGTGCAACACATGGAGGCGGTGAAGGTGCTTGCTGTGGTGGGTGCGATGTAGATACATGTGGGTGTGGTGCTGATGCTGATGAGGTAAACGTTGAAGGCATACGTGAGTATCCATCTGTAGACCCACGAATCACTAAATTGGTGGAAGGTCTGTTCCAACGACGACGGGGAGTTGGACGGGGGTCAGTATCAAACATAATACCCTTACCCTTATTGATGGGTGGAGGTGGGTCACGTCCTGAAGACATGTCTACAGAGCAATTTAATGTTAAAACAAAAATTATCAGATATAGCAATAATATAAGTTATCTAAGTCATAAAGTCAACAAATATAACTAACTAATAATCCAACAGCCAAAAATAAGTTATCTAAGTCATAAAGTCAACAAGTATAACTAACTAATAATCCAACAGCCAAAAATAACTTAATCATCGAAATCATAAAGTCTTCAGAGGATCTAATACAAATTAACTACGATTTATTCAGAATTTAAGTCATCGTCTTCAGCTCCTGTTGAGTCATTATCTTCTTCCTCATCTTCAGATCCTGTCTCTTCATGTTCTTCAGTGGAATTATCGTCTTCTTCATCCAAATGCTCCTGGATGGATGACAAATTGGCGATATTCACTTCTTCACCAGCGACTTGCAAGTCCCCTAAGCCATCAATAGGGTCAACTTCAATGACTTCAGCTACATGTGACATTACATCCACTTGATAAGGCACCTCTCCCTCTGAATCATCCACTTCGATGCTGCCCCTTGGTACAATCAATCCTCTTGACTTCCAATCCCAGCTTCGACACTAACCTCTTTGCACCATAATAATTATTTGGTACAACTCCTTTTATAGGTGTGACGTCCTGAAGCATTTTCATAAAAAAATCCAAACCCTTTTCAGGAATATTCCAATTGGACTTACAAGCTAAAAGCCTCACACACAGCGATAATTTAGAGTCTGAGGCCCCTTCAAACAATTGTTTTTTTGCTGTCTTAGTTAAAAGATTATAAAATCTTTGTGCTTCCTCATTCGGAAGATCTTCAGTGTTATCGTAATCGTGCGCCTTGTTTACCCCGAGAGCATCAACCACCATCTCCTGCATTGAGACAAACTGTTCCCCACATCCCATACCTGCACGAGTGCTTGAGGCACCCATGCAATTCTCGTCAACCCCTAAATCAACATGTGGCACTTCTTCACCATGGAGAGTCCAAATCCAGTAATTTTACTGGAACCCATTCATATACAAGTCAGTCTTCACAAGGTCTTCACTTTTAATCTTTCGACATCGGCATTTAGCACACGGACATCTAATTCGGTTTCCATCATCGATGAAACACTTTTGTCACTTTGCTTGGGTAACAAACTCTTCAACCCCATCTACGAAAGTTGGTTTCAAACCCCTTCTTTTCGGATATAGCCTATCATACACCCAACTATGATTCGAAGGATAACAATCCATCTTCTGCATATTAATAAAAAATCCATATAAATTATAACATTAATGATGTACAAAATATTGGTTGATAAAGTTCGGCAGATGGTTAATGAGTTATCCAATCTTGGTTTACATGTTAACCAAACTCAACACACCGTTAACCATGATTTTGAACTTAACCCGTTTGTTGCAGGTGTCGGATTTTTTTATGTTTAAATAACAAAACTGTAGATAAATAATAGATAGAGAATTAGAGATCATTCCTGAACATGCATTATAATAGTACTTCAGGAGGAGCATGCTAGGATAGTAGGATTTCTCACTAATAAGTTTTGTTTTGGTTTTCTGTGCAAACATCATTAATTTGGCAAGTGAATGATATGGAGTTATCAGTAAATTAAAATTGATTTTTTGGCACTTTGTTTGTGTTGGGGTTGTGGAGGGAATGGTTCTTTTGTGCTATAAGTTTGAATTTTTTTTTTTTGATAAATCAAAAGTGTATTAATAATAAGGTATACTCCACCCAATACAACCCAAGAACTTGTTTACACCAACCTATACATATAGTATTTCCAAGAATAAAGCAACAGAACTGTATATTCACCTATAATAAACCAAACAGCACCGCATAATGTCTTCGCACAAAAACACCAGACTTAAACGCAACAGCATAAAACCAGCCCCAAATTTTATACTAAACCAACCTGTTACATGGATCCTAACCTATTAGGGGGAAGCGTTCCAACCACATAGGTACCACAAATTAAACCAACCCATGAAAGTTAAGCAGACTGAGTATCGGGCAAGATACCAAAGGTCTTGTCCAAATCAGATTCAGAACATTCATAACCAAATCACTCAGATTCATCTACCATATACTCTACCATACAATAGTTGAGCATAGCGTTCCAATGCAACAGATAAGACCAATTTTAGAACAGGGTTCAAAGGGACACTGATAGTAGCTAGCATAGGGTTCAAAGGGAAACTCAATAGAGGTTCTTACTTGAGGTGCGTGACCGGTGGGAATAGGTGCTGCATGCGGTGGTTCTATGGAGCTGTGGTGGTTCTGCACGGTGGCCGGAGATGGTCATGAGAGAGGGAAACTATAGAAAGAGGGAAAGAGGTAAATAGGAGAAGAAGAAGAGAGAAAGAGGGAAAGAAGAAACTTACTGGACCAGGAGGAGGAAGAGGGAGGCGCTGACGAACCGAGAAAAGGCTGGGCGGCGAGAAGGAGGTTGGGGCGGCGCCGTTCGCGTACAAGGAGTGAAGGAGAAGGCGCGTCATTCACATGCAGGGAGTGATGAAGGGGCGGTTTGTATGTACATATTTCCCAGGGCTTCGCCCCTGGGAAACGACTCTCCTTTTGCGACGGCACAGTCCCTGGGAAACGCCGCGTTAAGGACAAACATGTTTTCCCACGGTCTAACCCGTGGGAAAACAAGCGGGAGCAGTTGGCGCCCTGTTACCCACGGCCCAACCTGTTGGAACAATAGTGAGAACTTTCCCAGGGCTTTAACCGTGGGAAAATTCAAAATTTCCTAGGGATTTTTTGCCATGGGTAATATGCCCTGGGTAATAGCTTCAATTCTTGTAGTGAACCCTCGTCTCCCCTACCCGTTTCGGTCGCTCACGAGATTGGGAACGAAAAACAGGACATATAGACCATGACGACGACGGCGTTCTTGCTCGAGGTCGGTATTCGTTGTCAACACCGGAACAATTAACGGTACAATCCCAAACGACGGAACCATTCTCGGAGCCGCACTGCCCTAAAACCGCCTAGGACCGTCGCTCGCCATCGCCTTACCGTCAATCCCGATGCAGATCTTCCTCAGACGGAACAACAAAACGCCATCAGAACACCGCCATCCCCACCCTCGTGCGTGAAACCCCGGATCGTGGCGTCACAAGTCCCAACCGATCTGCAACCATGTGATTCATGGGAGAAATCTGAATCTGAATAAACAAATATAATAAATTTAATTTTTTTGGGCAAAAGTAATAAATACAAATAATACAAGGGGGTATACAGGAATAAACTGATTCACTACTAGTTGAATACGATATCTATACATTGCCACACTTTGAAAAATTGACCGGCCAGCGTGACAAATTGATTGGAGCACACACCGCCATGTGGGTAGTGCATTGACCGGTGTAAATAATGGGTGGTGTAGCTTAGCTACGCCCTATAAATATAACATATTTGCAATTCAAATTTCCTAAAGATCATCGGCTAATAATGAAAAATAATACAAGAATCCAGAAGATTAGGAGCTAGTAATGACATAGATATACAATATTAATATTGCAATTAATCACATGATGATATGCAACAAATTATTAAATGCTAATTAGTTAATGCGTCTATACAATAGATATTCTAACCCAGATACAGAATAACATTCAGGCTTAAACAAAAACTTCCCAAGTGTTAAGGCGTACAGCACGTAGAAAATCCTAAAAAAGCAAGAGATACAAACAAAGAAATGAACCCATAGTAGCAGACTGTGTTACATAAAAAAAATTGACCCAAAAAAGACCGAGACCTCCACAACAGAGTCAATTCGTAACTGCTAGAACAAAGTGAACCACAAACCTATAAGTTTCTCTATGCAAAGCTGCGCCTGACTAGATGATTCCTGCAGCTCCAATACCGAAACCAAACAAAAAGGAGCACTTTAAGACCCTGCCATAAAAAGGATAATGCATTTAATTTACTAAACAGTTCCTACACACAATTTGGTTCTAGCTTCATAATTCTTTTATTATTTGATACAGCTGTGGATACTAGAGGTGCTGATAGTAACATTGATGCTGCTAATCCAGACACTTCCAGCCCGTTAGAGCAGCCCACTACAAGGCCCAAGCGTACTATTCAGCTACCAAACAAGTATCAAGACTATATCACTTACAAATGAGAATAAATTGCCGTTTCTATTTCTTTCATTATGTACTTCCTTTTGCTTCTAGAAACTGTGTGAATCAAAGATTCCATTATGATTGCTGAGCTGTAGTATCTAGCACTAGATTTGGATTGTTGCTTTATATTCAGTATTTTCCCTAGTGGAAAGGTATCAATGAAAATTTTATGAAAACATTTCCCCTCTTCCATTATGCTTTAGGAGGCTCTCTCAGACCTCATATATCTGAGAGAATATCTTCCCGTCATCACTGGTGCTTTCATCTCGTGACCTCACCTCCATGGCTCGCCCTCCTCCAAACACACCAGATCCCGTCGCTGAGCTTACACGTCAGGTTGCTCTCCTCTCCACCCAGGTCGAGCAGATGCGCAAACAGATGAACGATCCCGCTTCCACGGTGTCTTCTTCTACCGCCGATTCTGCAAATCGACCTCGTATGAAGCTCGATTTTCCCTAGTGGAAAGGTATCAATGAATGCACCGGAATCAACAAATTGTGTCGTGGACGCAGTTTCTCACGGCGTTAGAGACTCGTTTTGCTCCAACGGCCTATGATGACCCTTGGGGAAAGCTCTTCAAGCTCACCCAGTCCACCACCGTAGCTGCTTACTTGACGGAGTTTGAAGCACTGGCGAATCGCTTGGAGGGGCTCTCACCAGCGGATCTGCTGAGTTGTTTTATATCCGGCCTCAAGACCGAGATACGCCGTGAAATTCTGGCATTACGACCGTCTTCTCTTTCTCAGGCGGCCGGTCTCGCACGCTTACAGGAGGAGAAACAACAAGACATTACACGTTCCAACAGATCTCGTCCTTGGCAACCACCCCCTCCGAAGAGCACGTCAGATCCATCGGCGCCACCCAAAACCACTGCGGGATTGCTCCCTACTCCTCCAGGGAAACCTCGTTTCCGGCATCTCTCTGGACCAGAGATGGATGAACGCAGGGAGAAAGGGCTTTGTTTTAATTGCGACCAACGCTGGTCACGCAATCATAAGTGTGGTGCCCGTATATTCCTCATGCTTACTAATGATGATAATGATGTTGTAACAGGTGATTTGGACTCTGCGGCGGCTCAACTCGATTCCGGGAATGTCGAGGTTGTCTCGGAGGCTGCTTAGTTAAGTTTGCACGCCCTCTCCGGCGACCAGGCCGGCGACACATTCCGGGTCAAAGGCATCATCGGATCCCACTCTGTTAGCGTGCTGGTTGACGGAGGGAGTACGCATAATTTTATCAGAGGTTCTGTTGCTGATAAATTGGGATTGTCTCTTGATCCAATCACCTCCTTCCGCGTTATGGTGGGCAGTGGCCAAGTCCTCCTATGTTCTCATGCTTGTAGGGAGGTAACTGTGTTAATTCAAGGTCACAAATTTTGCTTGGATTTGTTTGTTCTGGACTTGCGTGGAACAGATCTCGTGTTGGGGGCCCCATGGCTTAAACACATCGGTCCTGTACTGATGAATTATTCCACCATGTCACTCACCTTCCTTTATAATAATTCCACCATAGAATTGCATGGCGACACCACCCCCCACTCTATGAGCCTTCACTCCTTTAACAAACTAACCCAAATTGAACCAGAGGCCCAACTTTTTTCCCTCCACATCTCCAACCCAGATACTAACCTGATACACCCACCCCCCTAATCTCGAACCCGAACCAATTCCCACCCTTCCCGACTTAGCCACCCTTGAGCCCCAAGTGCAAACTATAATCACCCAATACTCTCATCTCTTTTCTGAACCTTCCGCTCTCCCCCCTCCTAGAATCACTGACCACACCATCCCTTTGGCTCCTCATGCTTCACCAGTCAAGGTGCGACCCTACCGTTACCCACATTCACAAAAACATGAAATTGAAAAACAGGTGGCTAAGCTCATCGATGCAGGCTGGATTCAACCCAAAGACGAGTCCCTTTTCCTCACCGGTCCTGTTACTTAAGAAGAAAGACGGCTCTTGGCGTATGTGTGTCGACTATCGAGCTCTTAATGCAATCACTGTTCGTGACCGTTTTCCTTTACCTACAGTTGACGAATTGTTGGATGAGTTGGGCAAAGCTCGTGTGTTTTCCAAGCTTGATTTGACCTCGGGTTTTCATCAGATTAGAGTGGCACCAGAGGACGTACACAAGACGGCGTTTCGCACTCACGACGGACACTATGAGTATCGAGTAATGTCGTTCGGTCTTTGCAACGCTCCGTCCACTTTCCAAGCCACTATGAATGACATTTTTCGTTCTCTGCTTCGCAAGACTGTGATTGTGTTTTTTGACGACATCCTGGTATTCAGTTCTTCTATGGATGAACATGCGGGGCATCTTTCTCAGGTATTCTCTATCCTTAACACTCATCAGTTCCATCTTAAGCCCTCTAAGTGCTCATTTGGGCAGAGGCAGATTGCCTATCTTGGCCATATTGTAGCTGATGGGACAGTGGCTCCTGACCCTAGTAAGATTCAAGGGGTTATTGATTGGCCGACTCCTAAGTCCACTAAGAGCTTGCGCGGTTTTTTGGGCTTATCTGGGTTTTATCGTCGTTTTGTGAAGGGATATGCTAGCATTGCTCACCCCCTTACTTCCTTATTAAAGAAAAATTCTTTTGAATGGTCTGTTGGTGCTCAGGATGCATTTGAGGCATTAAAATTGGCTTTAGCTTCTGCTCCGATACTATCATTGCCTGACTTTAACATTCCTTTTGTGATACAATCTGATGCGTCTGGTTATGCTATGGGTGCAGTGTTGTTGCAGAACAATCACCCTATAGCTTATTTTAGTAAGTTGTTTTGTCCTCGGATGGCCAAGGCATCTACTTATCTCCGGGAATTACATGCTATTACTTGTGCAGTGAAACGTTGGCGTCAGTATCTGTTGGGCAATTTTTTCATTATCCAAACGGATCACCGGAGCCTCAAAGAATTACTCACACAGGTCATCCAAACGCCTGAGCAGCAGCTTTATTTGTCAAAATTATTGGGCTATCATTATGAAATTCATTATCGTTCCGGGAAGAGCAATGTTGTAGCTGATGCTCTTTCTCGGGGCCCTGAGATTCCTACGGCTGAATTGCAGTTATTGTCTACTCCTCAGTTTCTTTTCATTGAGGAATTGCGCCAAGAATTAGCTGCTGATGTGCCTTATCAGGATCTATGTCGCAAGGTTCTTGCTGAGCCTTTGAGTTTCCCTGAGTACACTTTGCAGAATGGTCTATTATTGAGGAAGGGCAGAATTTGGGTTCCTAGTAACTCACGTTTTAAATTGTTGCTAATGAAAGAATTTCATGAAACCTTGATTGGTGGCCATGCAGGGGTTGTTAAGACTTTGAAGCGCCTCTCAGCTAACTTCTATTGGGACTCCATGCGCAAGGATATCAAGGCGTTTATCGCTAATTGTCTTGTCTGTCAGCAGACAAAATATGTCCCTGCCAAACCAGGGGGTCTTTTGCAGCCTTTGCCAATACCTTCCAATGTTTGGGAGGATATCTCTATGGACTTCGTTACAGGGCTGCCACTCTCTGGAGGGTATTCTGTGTTGTTTTTAGTGGTGGATTGGTTCTCCAAATATGTGCATTTGGGTGCCTTACCTGCTCATTATACGGCGTACAAAGTGGCTGAGCTATTTGTCCAGTTAGTTTGTAAGCACCATGGACTACCTCGCAGCATTGTTTCTGACCGTGACCAGGTCTTCATCAACATGTTCTGGACTGATTTGTTCAAATTCGGTGGCACTTTACTTAGAATGAGTTCCGCCTATCATCCACAGTCCGACGGGCAAACTGAGGTTACCAACCGGACAATTGAGCAATATCTGCGTGCCTTTGTGCATCACAAACCATCTTTGTGGCACCGTTATTTACCTTGGGCTGAATATCACTACAACACGTCCTTCCATTCATCGGCGGGAATGACTCCTTATGAGATCGTGTATGGGAAACCACCTCCCACCATCCCTTGCTATGTGCCAGGCTCTTCTGCGATTGCTTGCTGCGACGACCATCGCCACTCGTGAGGAAATGCTAGCTCTATTGCGGAGGAACTTGGCCAAAGCTCAAGCAAGAATGAAGACTTTCGCTGACAGCAAGCGCAGGGAAGTTTCCTTTGAACCAAATGCTTGGGTATTTGTCAAACTTCAGCCTTACAAACAATCTTCTTTGACCGGACAGAAGTATAGCAAGCTGCATAAACGATATTATGGCCCATATCGTGTTATTGAGCGTGTTGGCGCTGTGGCTTACAAATTGGAGCTCCCTTCATATTCAAAGATTCACAATGTGTTTCATTGTTCTCTCTTGAAACCTTACCATGGCCCCCTTCCTCCACTGGTTGAGTACATTACCTCCTGATGCGAGTTGATAATTGTCCATTACTTTCTCCACTTGCTTGTCATTGATTCTCGTTCGTGCAAGTAAATGGACAGGAGCGTAAACAAGCTTTGGTGCGGTGGTTAGGCCTTCCTCCCGATGATACCTCGTGGGAAGATTTCCAAGAGCTATGCCAATCTTACAACCTTGAGGACAAGGTTGTTCTTGATGGGGTAAGTATCGATCACATTGTGGATACTAGAGGTCTTGATAGTAACATTGATCTTGCTAATCCGGACACTTCCAATCAGTTAGAAGCGACCACTACAAGGCCCAAGCGTACTATTCAGCTACCAAACAAGTATCAAGACTATATCACTTACAAATGAGAATAAATTGCCGTTTCTATTTCTTTCATTTTGTACTTCCTTTTGCTTCTAGAAACTGTGTGAATCAGCATTCTGTTATGATTGCTCAGCTGTAGTATCTAGCACTAGATTTGGATTGTTGCTTTATATTCAGTATTTTCCCTAGTGGAAAGGTATCAATGAAAATTTTATGAAAACATTTCCCCTCTTCCATTATGCTTTAGGAGGCTCTCTCAGACCTCATATATCTGAGATAATATCTTCCCGTCATCATTATTTGAATCAACATCTCACACCATTTCTATGTAGAGAAGAAATTCTATATATGATTGAACATAAGATGCTGAAATGACAGAAAAAACACTAAAAATTAACATCATCAAGGTATATATGATCAATGGATATTAAAGAATCCATTTTCTTATTCTTTAATGTCAAAATTAAGAAGAATCCAGGATATTACACACACTAACTTAATGGGGCATAATCCAAAAATCCAAATTAAAAATATAGTTTTCATTGTGGTCCTTTTACAAGGCAAACGCTTCATTAAAAGCAATTTTCACATCACATGTAATTAGGAGAATATTTTATGGACCCCACGCCACGTCCCAAGTTGTTCCCTATCATGTGGATCCATGCAACACCGCAATGTTTTTCCCACAATAATTCTACTAGGTATAGAGACATGACTAATAACTTAGACAGACACACATCAGAAATGAAGCAACCACCCACATCGATCAACTCGTCACAAATAAAAAAAAAACGCGTAACGGATATTGATATATGAATTTTTTATTTATTTTTGTAACCATCACATAATTACAAAATATCCGTTATCGTTAGAAGTGACTAATTTCCATCATATATAAGGTGAATTCTCATTTCCAATCAGGTTTTTTTTATACACAAGAATCAAGACGTGAACCACTAATTACTTACTTAGGTTATCAAAATTACTTACCATATGGATGAACCGGATTTTGGTTGATATATGAATTTTGGATTAAGTGGTGCCTGATTTTTTTGAGGTGGAGATAAGTTCCCCCAACAGACAGAAAGCAAAGCCAGCACCACCAGCTGTAGTTTACTATTTTTGTTTTTGATATTCATTTCCTTCCATAAAGTGATGCCCGGAGAATCTTAACACAAATCTTTCATAGTTAGGCACACACTCAAATTAAAGATATACACACACAGTCACACCATATAGGGCCCCCCCTTACAAATACCACCCTCCCACATGCACTCTCCAACCCCAAGCTGCTTCTTATTCTTTTTTTTTTCCCTCTCTTAATTGCAAACACCCCATCTTCAAAACACTAACATATCAATCAGCCCAACGTTCCAAAAGTTGTTCCTCCTTTTATTCTTTTTGTTTTCAAATTCATCATATTATAACATAGCACCAAATACACTAATCACACATGGGAAGTTCAGTGCGTGTGAAAGAAGCTGTGGTGGTGACACCATCTGAGCCCACCCCAAATTGTGTTCTCCATCTATCCGCACTTGACTCACAGCTCTTCCTTCGTTTCACAATAGAGTACCTCCTCGTCTACAGGCCCGGCCCGGGCCTGGACCGGGCTTCCACCGTGTCTCGCTTAAAAGCAGCATTAGCCAAAGCAATGGTCCCTTATCACCCTTTCGCTGGGAGGGTTAGGCTCAGGCCCGACGGCCCGGGTCTCGAGGTGCTCTGTCGGGCTCAAGGGGCACTGTTTATCGAAGCCTCTTCTGACCGTTACGTCGTTGCTGACTTCGAAAGAGCACCGAAAACAGTTACGCAATGGAGGGCACTCTTGTCATTACAAGTCCCCGACGTTCTAAAAGGATCGCCGCCGCTCGTGGTGCAGCTCACCTGGCTCCGAGACGGTGCTGCCGCGGTCGGCGTCGGGATCAACCACTGCATCTGCGACGGCATAGGCAGCGCCGATTTTTTGAACTACTTCGCCGAGTTAGCTTCCGGAAAACGCGTCGATCCGAAACCCAAACCCGTTTGGGATCGTCACCTTCTCAATCCACCGCATACGAAATCGACGAATCGCGCGATCCTGCCCGAGTTCAACCGGGTCCCGGATCTATGCGGGTTCATGAACCGGGTCACGAACGGGCTCAAACCAACCTCCATTGTCTTCGACAAGAGACGACTCACCGAGTTAAAGAGCCTCGCTCGTTGCACGAGTCAACTCAGCGACTCGTTCTCGTTCTACACCTCGTTCGAGGTTGTGGCGGCACACGTGTGGAGGAGCTGGGCGAGGGCGTTAGCTTTTCCAGCGAGCCAGAAACTGAAGCTTCTGTTCAGCGTGAACGTGAGGAACAGGGTCAAACCGGGTTTACCCGAAGGCTATTACGGTAACGCGTTCGTGTTGGGCTGCGCAGAGAGCAGCGCGAGGGAACTGACGGAGAGAGGGGTCGGGTATGGGTCGGGTCTAGTGAAACGCGCGAAGGCAAGGGTCGATAGTGAGCACGTGAGGAGGGTGAGTGAGTTGGTTTCCGAGTCGAGAGCGAGTCCTGACTCGGTGGGGGTGTTGATATTGTCGCAGTGGTCGAGGATGGGTTTAGAGAGTGTAGAATTTGGAAATGGAATGGGGAAACCGGTTTATGTGGGGCCCATATGTTGCGATAGGTACTGTTTGTTTTTGCCGGTAAAGGGTGAGAGAGAGAGTGTTAGGGTGGCGGTGGCTGTACCCGTAGCCGCCGTTGACAATTACCACCGATTCATTAATGAATGAATTGCGTTTGTGAGGCAGTTTCATTGTTGTCGTACGTTGACTTTGTAAGTATTTTACATTAATGATAAATGAACATATTTTTAGATTTATGATGAGACAGAAAAAATGATAAACAAATAAATATATATATATATATATATGAATAATGTTCTACATTAAAAATATGTTTATTTATCATTGTTTTTAATTCTTTTTTTATATTTAGTACGAGTGACTTCTAATATTGTTTTTCCAATTCAATGGATAAAACACCAATCAGCACTTTTTTTTTAATTCTGAACATATTATAATTGCACCTGTACCCACATCTTTATTGTTTCAAAAAGTGTAACTGATCAATATACATTATTTACCAAATCTTTTTTTATTTTTATTTTGATGGTTACACACATAAAAAGGGAATTCATTGGTATTAAAAAGGCGATTCTGAACGGCCTAGTAAATAGTAATGGTGGCACATGTAGCACAAAGGTACTCACGTTATCTGAGAAAATCCGAGCATTCCGCTCTCTCCAAATGAAATAAACTAGCAAGAATAATCCTAATAAGAATAAAAGTAATAAAGGTATATCTCTGATTCGGCATCTAACGGGTAAGTTGAATAATGAAACTCCAGTTCGAAGTAGTAGAACCCAAGCAACATTTCCTGTGAATAAAGATGTCATGTGATTGTGCTCCAATATTGCTACCTAATAAGAAAGTTCTTATTTCTTCAAACTAGTTAAGCAACTCCCTATGGATGTTCTAAATAACATATAAAAAAAAAACACCCAATAGGAATAAACAAGGAAACCAAATCTATCTTTTAAGAAAAGACAAATTAATATTGATTTAAAAACAACTTAACTCTAGCATGTAGGGTTTACTCAGATCGGTTTGGTTTGAATTTGAGAGTAACCAAATCCAAAATAGATCAAAGCATTACACTTTGATTGGTGTTGTGATCTTTTTTATGCAAATCCCAAATCAAACCAAAATGAACAAAATATGGGTTGAAGAGTATCACATGAACCACAAAACAATGACGAAAAGTATTATTTAGTTTCACAAATCACCCATAGTGTCTTGAGTTTGAAAACGGTTTGTTTGGACCAGATTTAATTGATCAAACCAGATAAAAACTAATCCAAAACAATTTGTTTTTATTGATTTGTGGTAGTTTCTGAGTACACATCTATGATAACATATATTGTCAGGTAAAATATGTCACAATATATATGTGTCATGGATTCTGATTAGTCAACAAACATAATCTTTCATATATCTCATTATTAGTTATCGAATATTTAAATCAATATATTCAATCAATTAGAATCCATGACATGAGATTGTAACACACTTTGTGGGATATTGTCTCTTCTGTCTACCCGATCTAATAAACACCTCCATAAGCATATATGTAACTTGATAGAAAAACATAAAAAGAGAACTGATAATTAGAACTGTTATAGGCCGGAGAAGAAAGACCATAGTTCTAATATTGTTTCAAAAAGTGGTATAAAAGAACAAAGATTAAAAAAAAAAAAAAAAGAAGATGCTGGAGATGTTTGGAGAGGATCTTCAGAAGGCGCTAGATGTTCCTCTTTCCATTCGATCTGTTTTTAAAATGTATGCATGATTAGTCATTTATGTAATCACTACAAGAAAATTACCATATAGTAATAGACATTTTTATCTACAGTTGGTTTTCTTTCAATAAAAATTGCTTTTACCTATGGTTTTGAGAATAGCTGAATAGGTCGTTATTTGTCAAAACTTTTACCTACACTTTACATTTTGTATTTAGTTGTTTCACCTTTACTCTTTTAATTTTAA
Source organism: Sophora flavescens (assembly GCA_030762895.1). Taxonomy (NCBI): domain Eukaryota; kingdom Viridiplantae; phylum Streptophyta; class Magnoliopsida; order Fabales; family Fabaceae; genus Sophora; species Sophora flavescens. The sequence goes on from CM061069.1 coordinate 134,774,913, forward strand.
CTTTTCTAGGCATTCACTCCCTTCTTCTCACGGTGCTTTCCTTTTTTCTTAACTTAGTTGAACTCAATTTCTTATTCCACATTTTTGTGTTCACTTCAGTGCAGGTAGATGTTCAACATTTCTCTTTTTCTCATAATTCTAGAACTTCTTGTCTAGGCGATGGAGATAGCCTCAGTGTTGAACCCTAGTGCTTCGATGTAGTGTTTGTTCGATCTTTCGACGCCATCATTCAGATCCAAATTGCATTTTGTTTTCGAATTTTAGAACTGATTTGAAAATTCAGCTTGAAGCTCAGGTTCTCTTTTCCATTTTCATTTTCTTTTGTTCAATCTAGAAAACTTATTTTGTTAAATGTTATAACAGGATTTTGATTCATAAATTCAACTCAACATGTATAAAATTTTGCCGAATACACTATAAGCCATCTTTTATAGTTATTTTAGCTCCATCGGTCGTTTAATATGATGTGCATGTTTGATTTTAGGATATTAGGTTGTGTGATTGTATTTTCTATCAATGAATAATTTGCTTCAATCTGTGGCTATGTTCGATCACCTCAACATTTAGGATGTTTGAATATTGAAAGCATGTGATCATGTGTTTATGAAAAATACTCAAATGACAACATTTATGATTTTGATGGATTGTGATTTGAAATTGAAAAATTATTGTTTATATGAGTATATTCAAATAACTAGTTAGGTCAATTGAATTATAAGCTGAGTAATTTAAAAAATAAGAGTACTTTTGAGCTTAATTTCTAAATTAGCTTTAGCAATCTCAAATACTAGCTCTCATTTCAGTGATTTGAGTTTTAGAGACAAACTCATATGTCTTTATCTTAAAGCCTTTGACCTCGTTGTTGCTGTTAAAATTGTTTATTCAAGTCAATGAGTTAAAAATTTGTTAACAGGGTACCATTTTTATTGCTTTCCCTATTGCAAATGGAATTATTATTATGGGGTGTCTTTTGTGATGGGGATTGGGGACAACTAGTGGAGATAGGGAGCTGTTATATAAGACTATTGATAATCCGTTGGTTTATCATATTTTATCTATTATTTTAGAATGGATTTTATCAATTAAGTTGAGTTCAATGGTTGATTTAGTTCAAATTAGACTTTGTTTTCCTATTTTTGTTATTTTAGAATCAATGTGTGCAACTAATTAATTTTAATTAGATTTTAATTGATTTTCTTATGTTTTTATTATTTTGATTGGATCGCAATTGAAAGAAATAATTTGGCTTTGCCAAATCCCAACGTGATATAAGGAGTGTCATTGAATTCCTAATTGAGTTAGAATTTGGAACAAGTCCAACAAAAAAACCTACAACGTAAATGAGGTTTCAATTTGAAACTTAATTAGAGTATATCTCTATATACCGTAAGATATACAGTAGGAATCTTAATTAGAGTACTTCAATTTGCATGCTACTATTTCTTTCTTTGTATATAGGTTAGAGTATCACTTAAATTTTTTTATTAATAAACTTTTTTTGCTTATAAAAAAAACGTAAATGAGGTTTCAATTTAAAACTTAAGATTGAGATTGAACTTTGAAGTGGGCCCACGTGATCATTTGGTGATTACGTCCGGGAAAGGAAAAAAAGTTCAATTGGAATTAAGAGAGAAAGTTGGTCAGCTTGAAGTAAATTGTGACAGGGGCCCCCATAATGAAATTGAAGATTTGTAAAACAATGGCATATCAGAAAAATAAAAGATAGATATTTTGGCAATTGAATTATAAGATGAAGCCTTTGAAAAGCATATAAAACATCGTCAGCAAGAGGAAGGCGGGGGCTGGAGTAGCGCAAATCAGTAGGGAGTGCCACAAGGAACAGCGCCGCAACGCATAGCTACAGGAGGCAGCAACATTAGCGTAGCAAAGTTTCAATGCAATTTCTTGTTCTGTTCTTGTTCTTTATTTTCTTATTAGTAGCTAAACCTGTTTTTTTAGAGTGACAATGTAACCGTGCCACGATGGTTTGATGATTTTATTTCATTTTTTCTTACTTTTTTCTTCTCTTATTTTGTGTTTTATGCTTTAAGGCTTCTAATTGTTTGATCACCAATTAGATGATAGGCTAATCATAATGAAATCGAGAAGAGATTTATGTATCGATGGTATTGAGATAAAACCATAGGGTTAATACGGATAGAGATATACCGTAGGAATCTTGTGCAACCTTAAGAGAGTCATTGATTTTAATGAATTTCTTAGTAATTGGCCATCATGGAGATATAGTTGGTTAATAATTAAGGGGTATTTTTTAGAGTACTTGAGAGGGACTTTAGGATACTGTAGGATTCTTGGTTGACATTAGAAGTTAATTAGATGTTAGAAAGAATTGATATAATTGAACTAAACCAAGTGGGATAATAATTCCTTGTCTATGAGGAATGTATATTCATAGCCTTAGTGAAATCGGATCCAATTTCTTTAATTGATTGTCTCTTGTTTATTTTACTTTTTAATTAATTAATTCAAAAATCCAAAAATATCAGTTTTAGTTATGTTCATAATTTTTATCTTAATTAAAATCTCAATTTTTTTTTTCTAAATAGTTGTTCAATTTGTGAAGTATTACTTGATCACTGTGACCAATCCGATACACTTGCCAATTTTTAATGACTCAAAGAATTATGCTGTTATATCCCTGCAAATGGGAAAACAGGTATATCATAATTTAAGAGAACCTTGATTCAATCTTTCAGCATTATCTTCTGTTTTCTGCATGTGTTTACCGAAAAGAGCAATTGAATGATAATCAATTAGTGGGTACGATTCCTAATGAAATTGGAATGCTTGAACATCTCTTTGAAATGTGAGTTTTTGACATTCTATCACACAGTCATTGCAGTTGTCATTGTCATTAGTGTTAATATGCTTGTCTTACTAGTGATCAAGAATCTTGCAAATAATCAGCTTCAAGGATCCATTCCACATAACATAAGCTTCGGCACTGCCTTAAATCAGTTGTATGATTTCTAATCTCTAGTCAGAGGTTATGTAGTCTTTTTAGAATTTTCTGTTTTTCATACCTTAGCATGTGATATTTGTCCATTCATCTGTTTATATCTTGCAGTAATGTTCATGGCAATCACTAGGGTTGTTTGTTTTAGATTTTGATAGAATTGATTTTGGAAGAATTGATTTTGAAAAAATCAAGATTAAAAAATTAATTTGTGTTTGGTAACACTATTTTAAAAGTATGTTTAGAAGAATTGATTTTGTTTGGATGATAAAGTAAAATCACTTTTGAGATATAAATATCTAGAATTTTGTGGGTCCTACGTCTAGAATCAATTATTTTCAACAGAAAAGCTAAAATTTTTGCTTCTACAAAACTCAGTTTTAATCACCAGAAATCAATTATTTCCAATTGGATTTTATACCCACACACCCCAAATACTGTGGTATGGGATTGGGGGCTCAAAAGGACTTTCACTTTACCAAACAATCACTTAAGCGGTTCCATTCCTCTGAGCTTCCGCGGCCTTGAGGTTTGACTTACTTGTAGTCATAGCAAACTAGATTCATACTTTTTTCATTATTTCAGTGTTAGATTGATTTCCTGTTAATTACTTTTTTGATTGCAAAAATCTGTCTGCAAACAATTTTAAAGGGAGTATACCGGTTAAGTTGTGCCATATCATAAATCTTGATAGCCTGTAAGTTTTATGAAAATAAAATATATATTTGAAATGTACTGAATTTTATTTTATTTTCCTTCAGAGATCTATCAAGCAACAATTTTTCTGGCCATGTCCCTGCTTCTGTGGGTCTTCTAGAGCATCTCCTGACCCTGTAAGATAGAATTTGATCTCATTTTATTTGAGGATTCTTTTGGTTGTTCTGATAACATCTATATCTATACAGTATAACTATGAATTACATGCAGGAACTTGAGCCATAACCACCTTGATGGTCCCTTGCCTGCTGAATTTAGAAATCTGAGAAGCATACAGATCATGTAAGTTCTTCTTTTTGTCTTAATGAATTCATTCTTTTAATACGAAAATTAATAATAATTCTGAGAGGGAGACATTGTTTGCCTGGACTTTGAGAAGATTTTATAACCAGGTAATTGGGTCTATGAAGTGGTTATAGGAAGTGGTTAGGTGGGTTACATTGTTATTGGTAGTGTAATACCCCAAAGTACATTAATATACTACTAGATACAAAACATAAGATATACTGAAATTAACTTTTCGCTAAACATCTCATATATATATATATATATATATATATATATATATATATATATATATATATATATATATATATATCATACATTTTCAAAAGCATACTTAGAGACTAAACAATGACACTTGACTCCGATCCGGCAACGTCATCAATAACAAACAGCTTACATTGGAACAACCGTCAAGTATTTTCGGGGATACTTCACAGTTCTCCAACATAGGAGGGATTAACCTGAAACAAAAGGATGAGGGGGTGAGATATGAAATCTCAGTGAATTCCCTGCAAACAGGGCACTCAGTCCCACACATATGTATATATTAGTAAACTTATACATATTATCAGGTATAAACATCATTGCTGCCCCCCACGCACCAAGGTACTTAAGAGGGACTAGCTTTGGGTTTTATCCTGGTATCATCATGTCATTCAAAATATTTGTGAACCACTCATTTGGACATCCTTTTTAATTTTGTCAGTGAAAAACATCGCTGTTCCCCCCGCACCGAGGATCTATACTGTAAGGTAGGACATACGTCTATGACCACAAGCGGCGTCCCACTTGCTTTGCACTTACTTGCTTGCCTTCCAAACTGAAAGGACTCTGTGATTGCCTTCCAAACGGGAAGGACTCTATACTTGCCTTCCAAACTGAAAGGACTTCTGTACTTGACATCTGAAATGTCATTGATAACCATTCTAATTCGATTCAAGAGTAGAATTAGCATGGTTACTACCTTTGGATGCCAAATGGTGTTTCACATTCATTTCTTCATAATATTAAATAACTTAACTCACATATCAATTTATAGCTTAAAAACTAATGACCTAAAGCAAAACTTATAAACCATTCACATGAACAATATATAATCTCTCAATCAAGTATTCAACAAGGGATAATGCATCAACAACATAAGCATAATTTCAGTAGTTTTCAGTTAACTTCTATGATTTTATTAAAATATCAAACGAAGTCGGATTTGGATAAACGACCCCTCTATGGAAAACTAAACAAGTCTAGTTTATGAGTAAAATTTTACTCTTGGAAAACAACCTTCTAAAAATTACAGTTTTGATAGGAAAGCCTCTGCACTCAGAGAACATGATAGCTGAAATACCCTCACTTGTAACAGGTTTTTCTCCATCAATACTCAATGAAAAACAGAAATGTCTAAAGAAAAAGTAGTATTTCGAGTCTACTTTCTAACAAAATAAGAATCATACCAAACAGAGCACTATAGAAATAGTTACAAGTAAAATATTACACATATGTTTATATGGGTTTGTCAGATCAGCAGCTTCTTTTAGGACTTTTAACAAACAGAATACATGCATGTAAATTGAATATTCTACATCACCATTTTGCATTCATTTAAAACCATATAATCAACATGCAATTCTGAAATCAAACAATAAAATCGAATTTAAAATTCCTAAGCTTGGATTTATGGTTACCAAGCACTAATTAAAGAAACTCACATGACTATGTAGTGGATTGAAGGTTGTTTGTGTGGATTTCCCTTTTTGGTTGAACCATAATTTTCTCTCATTCTTCTCTTCCATTTCTTTCTCTTGGTTTTGCAAGCTTGCTCTAGGATCTCCAACCCCCATCTTCTTCTCATGGCTATATCCCTTGATCTCTCTTTTCCATTCTTCTTTCTTCTTCCTCTCCCTTCTCTTTCTTTCTCTTTTTCTTTCTTTTTCTGCTATTCTGTACGTTCTCCCCCTTCTTTTATCCCTTTTTCTTCTTTTTTTTTTCTTCTTATTTTCTTTATCTTTTATTTAATAAAAGTTAAAACTCAACTCACTATCTACATGTCTTCAACTACTAAATGCACCCCTATCTTAATTCTAATTTTTTTTTTTTAACAAATCTAAAACATTTATTATTAGCTACCTTTAGAATACTTCTCCCTTAAAGATATGCTCCTTCTATTTATTGGGCAATACTATTTAGCCAAAGGAGAAAATTTTGGGATATTACACGTAGAGCCATGCTTCTGTGGTTCATGAAATCACAATGAACAAAATATTATCTTTTATTAGCTTGTACTGTATATATATCTTATTGGTCCTTTACTGCTTTAGCATACCTTGAGAAGGCCTAGGGCGCCACTCTTCAACAGATTAAGGATCTAACTTTGTACATTCTGATAGGAAGAGTAAGTGCATTTGGTAAAGTTAATGCTACTTGAATATTGATAATATGTTTTCATTTTATATCATTGTTCAATCTATATTGTTGCCATCATTCTTTATGCTTAAACTGAATCAGTATATTCCTAATTTGGATGCAGTGGATGCTAAGCAAATATATCTCAAGGAGTATGATAAGCTTTATGCTAAATTTTTAAATACTGTATGATTGAAAACTAGCAGGATGAAGGATGGTTGGATACTCTCTATGATCAACTTGAACAGGCTATGACTAAGACTGAGAATGCAAGGTGGGATGCATATCAAGAAACTGTTAGGCGTGGGAAAGCTGAAAAAGAGGTCATTGATGCTATAGGTAGGGTAAGTGTTCTTTTCTTTAGCGCTTCTTGGTACTTATTCATTGTGTACATGATCACGTTTATGCTGTGAAATTATGAATAGTTGATGTATAATTGTTTTATCTGATTTTCTAGTTTGTCAATTATTATAAGTGTAAAATAAGAAAAAGGAGGTTGTATGAGACTATCATGGTAATGTACATGGTCAAATTATGTGCCTGTATATTCCCAAAAGCACTATATATAATCATGATCTATCTATATCATGCTATTGCTATTGCATTTTTCTGATTCTCAATTGTTATTTCAGGGGATAAAGGAAAGGGTTAATGTGTTTCATCAGATGTTATTTGAGGAATAGCCTTTATTCTTAAATGCATTGAAGAATGTTAAGTTTTGGAGGATAGGATGGATCTAGCTTGTACTTTGCATACTCAAAAATGCCATTGAATCCTTTTGGTTGCTAAGGAAGATATCAAGGAATATCAAACAAATTTAGCAAATTGTGAGGCAGAGCTGAGGCGCTTGCAAAGTAGAAAAGAAGAGTTGCACAATGAAGTGAACAAGTTGCAAAGGAGAAATTAAAGAGCTTGAGGTTCACAGCATGTAAATGATGAATCTTGGGAAGATTTTCCAGCATTATTTTTCTCTTTGGTTGTAGATGCATGGGATAGAGTAAATCAAAGCTTGTATTTATAAAGTGGCATGTATAACTTTTTGGGATTTACATAACGTTTGAATATTTTTCTTATTAGATGTATTTATAGTTATCATTACTTAATAAAGCTTATATTTAAATGCTTATTTATCATGAGTAACTTATTTTTCTTGATATAGCATAAAAGAATCATGATTCACTTATTTATTGGATTAGGTTTCACATAAGAATTCGTAATAATAATTAAAATAAAAAAATAGTTTTTATTTAATAAATATTAATAGTTTTTAGTGACAGACAGTGACTCTAGATAGAAGTCAAATATCCTTCCTTTGTTAGTATCCTTTACCTACGGACACCCCACTGTAGGTACAAGTCATAAATAACTTGTAGTGACAGTCAATGATAGTTTTACCCATGGGCAGAATCCATTGCTACTCGTTTAATATAATGGACGGCCATTTTATCCTACGGTCAATATATAAAATATACATTTTACCTACGGATGATTATCTTCTAGTGACAGATTTTACTTGTAGCTAAAAGTCAATTTTTTTAGTGAATTAATATATATATATATTGTGCTCTGTAATTAATATATTTGATTTGAAATAAGTACAGGAATATGGTCGGGTGCTTAGTCAGAAGCTATCATTTTGGCATTTTGGAATTTCTAATATTAATTGATTTATTTTAATTGTAGACCTGTTAGTATAACGATGATGTCTATAACAAATCGCTCTTTATTTATTACTCATATCATAAACATGAAAAGTTGTTTACAAATTTTTTCATAAAAAAGTAGATAATGTCTGTTTTGTTTTTCAACTAGATATGCATGACGTATATATGGTAGAGCGCTTTTAAATTTAGTCGCATATTCGTAAACTTTCAAAAGAATTTTTCAATTTCTGCCCATTGAGAATGTCGAGTGTGAAGATCAAGAGAACTGATGGCTTGACTAGAAATGCATATTTTGAAATAATGATATACTACATTTTTTTTTTTTGGGCTGAGACGATCTAAGATATATCCGATGCTTAGCATTTGATTTTTGCATGTAATCATGTCTAGTATAATTGACTGCATAACTGCACAATGACAATAATTTATGATTTAATGGCCTAATGGGTACGGAAAGAATGCATTAGGTGTTTCGATAATTATTCTCCCTCTCTTATATTTTTTATGTTAATATTTTTCTTCGATTCTTTGTGATGGTATACTAAACAATCTTTTGTTCTTTAAGATAATTTTTGGATGGATTCTTCAAATAAATTAATGTATTACTCCCTCCGGTCTCTATTATAAGCAAAAATTGAATAAAACATACATATTAAGATGGTTAATTAGTTAATATCATTTAAAAGAGTTATTGGGAATAAAAAAAATTAAGTTTGTTACCTAAATTACCCTTCCTCTTATTGATTAAGCTTGTGTTGTTGAGAATAAAAGGAGTCATTGGAAAATAAAATTTGTATTAAATGAAATGATATTTTGAGAACAACTTCATTAAATAGGATGGAAGTAGTTGAAATTTGCTTATATTTTGGATCAAAAAATTTAGAAATTTTTATTTATATTGTGGAACGGTGGGAGTATCTTTTAATTAATTATTCGTACAATTTTGGACAACATGATTATTAAGGTTCGCTTGGAGGCTCAATTTACTTTCATGTAACCAATCATTATTGATCAAATAAAAAAGCTAAACATTGATATGGGTCTCACAGTTTCAACAATGGGAGATTGGCTTCATCAAGGTTTCTTTTGTAAAGTAACCTCAGGTAATCCGTTATGGACAAAGCTTTGGGGTGTGCTATCAGGTTTGAGAAAATCAGATTGTGACACTAGTGTAATAAGTGCTTTTTACGTCAGTTAAAATTGATTTTTTACATCAGAATACTGACCAACGTAAATACAGCTGACGTTAATAGTTAATATTTTAACGTTAGTTGAGAACTGACGTTAAATATAAAACTATTAACGTCAGTTCTTTAACAAAACTGATGTTAATTTTGTAAAAATTAACGTCAGTTTTTTAAACAACTGACGTTAAACATAAAACTATTAACGTCAGTTCTTTAAGACAACGGACGTTGATTTTGTTAAAACTAACGTCAGTTGTTATAAAGAACTGACGTTAAAGGTTTAATTTTAACGTCAGTGGTAATAAACAACTGACGTTAATAGGTTTTTTTTTAAATTCAGTTTTAAAATATCACTCCCCTCAGCTATCCCTGTATTCAGTCCCAGTAACACAGAATATCACACACATTACAGAATTGCAAAGGAAAATTGAACAATGGGGGGACTTAAAACCAAAACCCATGTATATATATAAATAAATTTTAGTTCCAATGTCTAAAAAACAAAACTATCTAAGGATATATATATACATGTTATTAATTAGTTTCTAAAGTCTAACAAAAAAAACTATTCATCTAAGTAGTGCGGAGGTATGTTGTCAATTCCTTTTTCAGCCGCATACTTGAAGAAGAATTCAGCGAAGCGCATCCTCAAGTCTCTTAACTCATCTTCTTCAATAGGCGATTGGTCGATAAATGCCTAGACACGTTCAAATAATAACAATAACATCAATGCAAGTCATCTTCAAAACTATAATATATAATTTAACAAGTTGTTTAAATATTACCTTCTTCCATCCATCCGTAATAGATGCGGAGACTATGTTCAGCATATGAAGCATCACATAATAGCCGCACGACCACCCGTCAATTTGAAATCGAGACTACCAACAAAATTAATTTCAACGTCAGTTGAATATACATATAAATTAGTAATTATAATATTAATTATTTGATAAATAAACTACCAAACCTTGAGGATGTTCCATACAGGATTTGCTTTAGCCTTAGAAGTCCTACTTCTCCCGTTGGCACAACTTATGCTACTCGCCTTCAGCGCGCTATCATAAACAAATAATCATGTCGATCAATTAACAAACTCATATATCATGTGTGTAATAAACTAAAAACAACTGATATTAAAACTTAAATTAAATTTAAGATTAGTTACTTACATATTTACAGCTTCCACCACCTTTGGTGGCGGATCTTGGTGGAGAGAGCAAAAGAATATGACAGTATGCCTAGACGGGTGAAGTACGAACAACTGCCAATGGCGTTCCATACAGCAGGGAGCCAGATATAATTCTTTCGAATTGTCTCCCAACAAGTTCTCTAAGTATTTACTCAATGCATCGCCAGCAAAGAATTCGGGCAGAAGGATTGACGGATCTAAGAAACCGTAAACTGATGCAACGCCCTTATCAAGCTGAAGACGATGGAGATACCTAAGATATGAAAAGGTGTGGATGTTAATTACATAATATATATATATTGAAATTAAAATAAATTATTAAATGGAAAAATACCAAAAATAAATAAGTTATAAAATTAAAATTAACTTACGTGCACCAGAGACTGATGACATTGCTGTTCATCCAGACGTTATTTCTGCAGGCGTTCCCGAGATCGTCACCACAGAAGGAAAATATCCTCTGTTGATCTGGGCGTGCCACCCATCCATCGTGATCCAATGGACATTCAAAAATCTCAAATGCATAATCCTCACCAAGTGAGAACAAACGAGTGATAGGTGACAGTGACACCGACGTTGACTTGGCCTTCAGTTTAGGAAAAATAAAATAGATAAGTTTTTTATAATTAAAAAAAACACAAGTAATTATTTGACTAATTTGGACATTAATAATGAATAAATACCTTTGCTAACATTTCGAGCTCACGTCGTTTGGAGTCCAACTCAAGCTCACGCCTTTTCATTTCCAACTCATGCTCATGGCGCTGGACTTCCAACTCCCGCTCCCTAGCTGCCAACTCATCGTCCTCCACATGTGCCCTACTAAAACTCTCTTTTGTGCTCGCATGTGAAGGGTTGGCAAGCCCTGCGGTGTCCTGGGATGTACCGACGAAGGAAAGCTCTCTGGCAAGCACCTGCTTGAATTCTGGGTTGGATATTAAGCCTTGCATCAGATGTGTTGTAATATATGGGTTGGACATGAGGTGCTGAGTAATGTCAGCCAAAATTGATGCTTCATTGACCACCCGCTTTCGTGAAGCAGACTTGCCATAATATTGTTTGATGGCCACGTTCCCAGGAACACCGAGAACCCGACCAGGATGGTCTTTCTTGCCTAGAGCAGTCATCAAGACGTCCCCCGTCGGAAGGGGACGAATGCGCCCTGGGAGGATTTTGCTTTAAGATCCATCTACAATGAAAAAAAATGAAAAAACGTGCAAGTGAAAAGTGTTGCAAATATCTATACAAATATCAATTGAAATCAAGTTAATTATTTACTTACAATCTTATCTGCCACTTCGCGAGTGGCATCAACTTTAAAAGATCTCGTCTTTGTCATGCGGCCGGCTAACCAGACATCCTCGCGGTCGATGTCCGACGGAGGACTTGATGGTGTGCCCTCAGGCACCTCTCCTCTTTCAATCCTAGCAGAGTGCTCTTCCTGCTTCGCCCTCAGCCTATCCGCCATCATCTGCTCGATCCAAGTCTGGTACCCACCCTGAGACATGGTGTGGCGGTGGACGTTCTTCTCCTGATTCTGCCGACCCTTATCTGCCATAGCCTATTCAAACAAAAACACATAATTAAATACAGTTAAATGATCTATAATAAGCATACAAAATTAACTTAATCAACAAACCTGAAATTCTACATCCTGTCGACTCCTAGCAAACATATCCCAAGTATCCTGATCAATCCAGGGATAATCCGAGAACATTTTATCAAGCCGCTTCTTCCCAGATACATAGTACCTGGTAAGATCATGCTTGAACCCATTCCAACGCTTTGATGCCATTTTCATACATTTATGACGATGATCCTCGTCATTTGGCACAGTCCAAGCTACCTACACATTAGATACATATATAACAACCGGATGGATTATAACTCGGATAATTATCTAATAATGTAAATAAAACGAATGTAAAGGTAAAATACCGTGATAGCCTCCCAAATCTGATCCTTAACGTTCTGTGGAACGTCATTCCAGTGGTTGTAGTTGATGCTTACGTGCTGCTTGTAACAGCCCATTTTTAGTTACGCTGTTTAACCGGTTAAAATATAATTACACATATGATTAATTATTTTATTTGGATGTTTATGTTCATTTGTGTTATGTGTTTTAGTTTGAGTAATTAAATAACTCTCTTCAAATTATTTTATTGGGTGCATTAGCACTGACTTATTTCAGTGAATGCATGCTTACTAGACAATAAGTTGCATTATTGTCACTATTATTACCAGTGCAGAAAAATATTTTAAATAATATGTTTAAGAGAAAAGCATTTTCATATTTTCATTCAATTTAATTTTAGAGTTGAAAATAAATTGGTTTGGCCTTAATCGGAGATTAAATTTTGGATCGAGTATTTTCTTAGTCGATCAGTTCAACTATTAATCTTTACTCTAAAGTGAATTTTGAAATTATATATTTATCAATCTTTATTTTTAGATCCAAAGGCCAAAAACATATTTATTTTTAGGCTCAATATTTACTACTCATTTTGTACCTACTATTACTAATCACAAATTTGTTTATCCTCCTTATATCTCCCACTCCCGTACTCTGATGCCACCTCCTCCTTGTCCTTTTTCTATGTGCATGTAAATTCCTTGATCACAAGGAAACACGCAGCTGCTTGCCTGTTAGTGGATGAACTCTTCATTCTCACCAAGTGCTCCACGCAAATTAAAACAGCATGTCACATGGCCATTAAGTTCCACGCCAAACTACATTCTTTCTTCCTCCTAACTTACTTGATTTCTTGTTCAGATTTTTTAGTTAGTTTGCGTATTAAAAAGAAAGAAATAAAAGAGATAATAGAAAGATAGAGAGAGGGACATTAAGAGAGTTAGAGAGAGAGAGACCGTGAGAGGAACAAAAATTCCGGAGAGAGTTTCGATCAATCCGTTCGTCCTATCAAAATTCTGATTATACCGTTGTGATCCTCACGATGTCTACTTCATTATCCTATCTTTCTTTTCTGGATTTGGCTAAGGTAAGCCTATGTCCTTTTTATGCCTAAATGCCGTCGGTGACGGTATTGAGGTTATCTTTCAATTCATTTATCGATTTCCAATTCCGTCTTCAGATTTGGACTACACGTAACGTGTGCTTCACAATGATGTGTTCAGGTGAATTTTTGGAGCCCCGGAGGGTGTAGAACTGTGCGTGGCAGATTTGAGGGAATATAGGGAGTGTCCGTTTCGTTGCCCCAGAGCTAGCCTAAGACATTCCAGGTGGGGGAAAGAAACTATTTAACGTCGGAAACGGCGCGGTTGCATTTAATTAGATAACGGTGTAGGGCGACCCAAACCCTACACGAGAGCGAGTAACGGACAATGTCTATACCACATTGGGAACTACTCAGTGGTACCGATGATGATATAGAAATTGTGCGTTTATCGTCATTACACTACATACATAGATTATTTTATTACGTGATGATTGCCTGTTTGATTGGTTGATTGAACTTGGTGCTTGATATATAATATCATGAGTGTGATAATTATTTGGAAGTGTTTTTATTTATTTATTATCATTATTATTATTATTAATGTAATTATTATTATTATTATTATTATTATATTTTGGTATTTATTATTTGGAAATGATAGTATAACATGATGATGATTATGATGATATGATGAGTGTTATGATTGTGCTTAGAGGATTGAGTAAATCATAAGTTATGTTGGGACACGAGGATGTATTTGGGGATTTCATACGATATGTGATAGCAGTGCCTAACCGAGATGATTATCGTGATATGAGGTCTAGATTGATGAGATGAGATTATTTTGAGGTTATCTATGAGATTATGATGACCGGTTAGGGCACTAGGGGGTGACCTGAAACATGGTCTGTGATATGAGGGACCTGAAACATGGTCGAGTGGGGTCTATGCCTCGGAGGGAAAATTCCCGGGGATAGGCTAACGGCGGACCGTCCAGAGATGATTTCATTTTAGTCGCAGCTATAGTTCATGCATTGCATGAGCATCCTGGATTGTGGTCCAGAGGTGTGCACCGGGTTGTGCGTCTATAGTGCCATTGCTTTGCGTGGGCACCCTCCATCTGCGGACGAGGGTGTGCGCCGGGGACTCTGGGACGTGTCGATTACATTATTGTGATATCCGGATATGGCTGATACCTGAGGAGACTATTCATACAGCATTTGCATTGCATCATGATGGAGGATAGAGGAAAGATCCTAGATGTAGATTGAGGATGATTGTGTTATATATATATACACCCAGACTTTGGAGACGGATGTTTAGTGTGCCGTTATTTAATTAAATGTTGCTAAACCCTTTCCACGTTTGATGTTATATGGTTTCTTATCCCCTGTATCTTTCTGCATGTTGTATTTTGTTTTATTATGAAATCGTATTAGAAGGCCTGGTGGACAAACTTAATGATGATGGATAGGACGGGATTCCCTATGAGCCAGATGCCGGAGCTCGAGTCTTGACCCATGGTGATTAGGATCAAGGTAGTATATGACCAGTGCGTCTTGTAGGACGTTTTAGATGTTCTCAATTACTTAGTATTTTGTCTAAGTCTATGCCTGTGAGGGCTCCTACCGAGAGGATACCCTCAACAGTGTTTTGGTAATGAAATAGATAAACATGGGGTATTTATATATTATAATCTTGCGAATATTTTATGTTATTAATGAAAACTGTGTATGTGCATGAAAAACCAATTTGAGATTACTGTATCTATTTATTTCCTAAGTCTTTATCACGACTGGAGTTTGTGTATTTATTTTCTGCTCCTGGCAGTTGATGTAAGACCAGAGACCATTTATGGTTGGATTAAGTTTTGAAGTTATAAAACTGTCTATCAGGTGTTTTTCCGACGTCATTCAAATCTCCGATTTTTAAAGAGGACATTTCGAAAATGATTTGTGAAAATCTCTAACGCTAAACGCGTGCTTAAGGAACTATTACTGAGGTTTTAAACTAAATGTCACAAAAGGGGCACAGCGGGGTGTCTCATTTGGTATCAGAGCAGTTTGATTCTGATCGGACTACTAAAAGTTAGGGTGTTGTTACTGACCGTGTCTAGTTGAGTCCACATCGGATATTGACTATGCTTAGAAATTGGGTAGAAAGTTCGTAGCTTCGTCGTTTTAAGTTCCTAAGTAGAGTAGGGAATTGAAATGATTAATATTCTTACTCATGATAAACACGATATTTTTGGGATAAGTTACTTGGGTAAGTTGTTGTATAAAAGAGAGTATCATGGTTGATTGTGCCTTGAAAGTTAGAAAGTAAGATTTGAAATAAGTGTTAGACAAGGAGTTTATTGGAAGAATTAATTCTTGTTCATAAGGTATAGTGAACAATTAGTGGTAGGAAGAAATTGTTATTACGGGAATTTATTTTAAGTACTAGAGATATTTGGATAATGTGGGTAGTTGTTGAAGATGATAAAGAGACAACAAAATTAGTTTGGGTCTTAATTAGTATAGGATTGAATTAGTTGAAGCCTTGTAGCCTTTTATGGTTGAGATGATGGTTATAGTTGTGGATTTGATTGGAAATCTAGGCTTATGAGTTGGATACTTGGTCTCGAATCTAGTGTTTAACGATGAGAAAGGAATTAGACTCAAGTTTATGAAATTAATACTTGGATGTGAATATAAACTTATTTTCTAATGATGTTTATGATGATGATAAGTTTGTTTAAAGAAAATGAGGTTTAAGCATATGGTGTTTATAAGAGGTGTTGATTTGAGTGTGGATTGTACATGATTTTAGTATTTGAGAATAAAATTAGTTTCTAATCACTTTGATGTTATTGGAGTTTATTAAGATAAAGTGTAGACCTTAGCTTGTGATGGGATTATTCTTTAAAGTGATATTTGATTGATGAAAATAGTATTAACTCGAACTTGGTTTGAGACACAAGGTTATAAGGTAAATTTAGGGGGATTTGAAATGATTTGGAAACATAATGAAAAAGTTTGAGTATATAGAAATGATATATATGGTTAAATCGAAGTTATTTGGAAATGTTGTGTGGACACATGACAATTAGTAGTAGTTCAAACTAAGAGAGGATGTTAAGTTAAGATGTTGATATAAAGGAGCACGGTAGATATGGAAATAGTGTGCTAGTATTTAGGTACATTACTAGGATATGATATTTGAAGAAGATTGTTATTAATGATGAAGGTGATTCTAAGGGAAGGATATGTAGGTAAGTGCTAGTACGTATCAAGTTCATATCTAAGGATTTAATTTGTAAGTGGGGACTTGTTATTATTAAAGGAGGACTAAGAGCGGAATGACGATACTTTAGATGAGTAATATTATGGTGATCTCGGATTTGAGAAGGGATGTTGTACCTAGGCATGGTATTCTTGTTAAAATGATGAGTTTGAGCTTCTAGTAAAATCTTAATTGTTATGGAATATATTTTGTTTGGTTTAATATGGCAGTTAATGTAGTTAATGGCTTAGAGTCATGTTTTATATTTCAAATAAGATGTAAGCCTTGACATTTCTTTTTGTAAAGTTTTGGTGTGCGATAATTGAATAGAGAATTGTAGTTATAAGATTTGATGATCAATAGTTGAATTATAATGATAGTTTTGTTGCTTATATTTTGAGATATTGAAGTTAAGATGTGGATTAAGGAGATATATTTTTTTTATGTTAACTTTTGGTCATTAAGTTAGTGTTTGGACAGAAAGGTAGATTCTTAAACTAAGGGACTTACTTATGTTGACTTTGTCATTGTTGATCATGCCTTGAGGATTGGAATAAAGACTTGATCAGGCAATACGTAGGATAAATTCAGATTTCCCTTGAGTGCGATAATTTTAAATTGGTTTTGTTAAGACTTATGGTGAATTAGAGACATTGAAAACTATGGGACATGCAGTGGTAGGAATTTTGTTGAGGTGTAGTTATGAATGGTAAGATTAAGAGTAATATCAGCAAGTATGACAAATTACTATAGATCGAAGGATCAAATTTTGATCGAGGCAGATATATTATTAAAGGAATTTAGAGTAGTGATCAACGTTTATGGTTAATGTTGACTTAGTGAGTCCGAGGATTAACGGAAAAATATGTATGGTAGTTTTCCTTAAGCTGAACGGAAATAGTAAAGAGGAGTTCTTGAGTGAAACTAAGTTGTTAGAAAAGTTTAAGAATTATGATGTTGGATGATTCAAACTGAAGTGATTCCTTTTTGGTTGAAGTTGCATGGAGGAACGTAATCGTATTCTTTAAGATTGAAATGAATGACTATGATATAATTTGGAGTGGTGGAATATGTTCAAAGGAAACTAAGACAACAATTTTATATTTTGAGTTGAAGGTTGATGTATGATGGAGTAAAGTTAGTGTTGAACTTGATGTTCGTTGTGAGGATAAGGTGTTGAAGAAGTTTTGCTAGCAGACAAATTTTGGGGCAAGAAGTAATTAAGATTTGTTTGTGTCTTTCGAGTGTAATAAGCTATGGTGAAATGTTTATAATCTTTGAGGTTTTATTTTGGTAAATATGTGGTTGATGATCCATAGTGGAAACTAGACATTTTAAATCCAAGATTACCATTGGGGAGTGTCCACCTGGATTTCTTGGCTTTGTTTTGGGTGCAACTCCTAGGGGTTATGACCTTAGAGAAACGTTGTTTTATAATCTCTTTTCTCGGCTGCAATATATAAGATAAGGGTAGATGTGATGCAAGCACTTCCTTGCATATGTCATATAGCCCTGTCTTTAGATGGAGGAATTGTTAGGAGTTGTGTATTTTCCTTGGACAATAGGGTAGATGTGTATGGGAAAGTTCTTAAACTAGGGATACTAACGGGGCTTGTGAACCAAATTGAAAAGGAGAGGCAAATGAAGGATATGAAATCGAAGTAGGCAAAAGATTCGAGAGGAATTAAGAAGAGAACGGACTATGTTGGGTTGGTAAGATTGAATTTCTTAGGTTCTTGGCGCGAAGTTTATCATGTGCAACTCAGGCTCAGATGTAGTTAAAGGATAAATAGAATGGCATGAGAATCAATCCTGTTATAGAGTTATAGATGAAAGGAATGAAGCGACGAGAATATAAAGCAGGATTTTAGGGTTAAGGTGTGATTACAAAATACTGTTTAGTTTTGAGTCATGAAATTCCGAGGACGGAATTTTTTTTCTAAGAGGGGTAGTAATGTAACAGCCCGTTTTTAGTTACGCTGTTTAACCGGTTAAAATATAATTACACATATGATTAATTATTTTATTTGGATGTTTATGTTCATTTGTGTTATGTGGTTTAGTTTGAGTAATTAAATTACTCTCTTCAAATTATTTTATTGGGTGCATTAGCACTGACTTATTTCAGTGAATGCATGCTTACTAGACAATAAGTTGCATTATTGTCACTATTATTACCATTACAGAAAAATATTTTCAATAATATGTTTAAGAGAAAAGCATTTTCATATTTTCATTCAATTTAATTTTAGAGTTGAAAATAAATTGGTTTGGCCTTAATCGGAGATTAAATTTTGGACCGAGTATTTTCTTAGTCGATCAGTTCAACTATTAATCTTTACTCTAAAGTGAATTTTGAAATTATATATTTATCAATCTTTATTTTTAGATCCAAAGGCCAAAAACATATTTATTTTTAGGCTCAATATTTACTACTCATTTTGTACCTACTATTACTAATCACAAATTTGTTTATCCTCCTTATATCTCCCACTCCCGTACTCTGATGCCACCTCCTCCTTGTCCTTTTTCTATGTGCATGTAAATTCCTCGATCACAAGGAAACACGCAGCTGCTTGCCTGTTAGTGGATGAACTCTTCATTCTCACCAAGTGCTCCACGCAAATTAAAACAGCATGTCACATGGCCATTAAGTTCCACGCCAAACTACATTCTTTCTTCCTCCTAACTTACTTGATTTCTTGTTCAGATTTTTTAGTTAGTTTGCGTATTAAAAAGAAAGAAAGAAAAGAGATAATAGAAAGATAGAGAAAGGGACATTAAGAGAGTTATAGAGAGAGACCGTGAGAGGAACAAAAATTCCGGAGAGAGTTTCGATCAATCCGTTCGTCCTATCAAAATTCTGATTATACCGTTGTGATCCTCACGATGTCTACTTCATTATCCTATCTTTCTTTTCTGGATTTGGCTAAGGTAAGCCTATGTCCTTTTTATGCCTAAATGCCGTCGGTGACAGTATTGAGGTTATCTTTCAATTCATTTATCGGTTTCCAATTCCGTCTTCAGATTTGGACTACACGTAACGTGTGCTTCACAATGATGTGTTCAGGTGAATTTTTGGAGCCCCGGAGGGTGTAGAAATGTGCGTGGCAGATTTGAGGGAATATAGGGAGTGTCCGTTTCGTTGCCCCAGAGCTAGCCTAAGACATTCCAAGTGGGGGAAAGAAACTATTTAACGTCGGAAACGGCGCGGTTGCATTTAATTAGATAACGGTGTAGGGCGACCCAAACCCTACACGAGAGCGAGTAACGGACAATGTCTATACCACATTGGGAACTACTCAGTGGTACCGATGATGATATAGAAATTGTGCGTTTATCGTCATTACACTATATACATAGATTATTTTATTACGTGATGATTGCCTGTTTGACTGGTTGATTGAACTTGGTGCTTGATATATAATATCATGAGTGTGGTAATTATTTGGAAGTGTTTTTATTTATTTATTATTATTATTATTATTATTAATGTGATTATTATTATTATTATTATTATTATTATTATTATTATTATTATTATTATTATTATTATTATTATTATTATTTTGGTATTTATTATTTGGAAATGATAGTATAACATGATGATGATTATGATGATATGATGAGTGTTATGATTGTGCTTAGAGGATTGAGTAAATCATAAGTTATGTTGGGACACGAGGATGTATTTGGGGATTTCATACGATATGTGATAGCAGTGCCTAACCGAGATGATTATCGTGATATGAGGTCGAGATTGATGAGATGAGATTATTTTGAGGTTATCTATGAGATTATGATGACCGGTTAGGGCACTAGGGGGTGACCTGAAACATGGTCTGTGATATGAGGGACCTGAAACATGGTCGAGTGGACCTGAAACATGGTCGAGTGGGGTCTATGCCTCGGAGGGAAAATTCCCGAGGATAGGCTAACGGCTGACCGTCCAGAGATGATTTCATTTTAGTCGCAGCTATAGTTCATGCATTGCATAAGCATCCTGGATTGTGGTCCAGAGGTGTGCACCGGGTTGTGCGTCTATAGTGTCATTGCTTTGCATGGGCACCCTCCATCCGCGGACGAGGGTGTGCGCCGGGGACTCTGGGACGTGTCGATTACATTATTGTGATATCCGGATATGGCCGATACCTGAGGAGACTATTCATACAGCATTTGCACTGCATCATGATGGAGGGTAGAGGAAAGATCCTAGATGTGGATTGAGGATGATTGTGTTATATATATATACACCCAGACTTTGGAGACGGATGTTTAGTGTGTCGTTATTTAATTAAATGTTGCTAAACCCTTTCCACGTTTGATGTTATATAGTTTCTTATCCCCTGTATCTTTCTGCATGTTGTATTTTGTTTTATTATGAAATCGTATTAGAATGCCTGGTGGACAAACTTAATGATGAGGGATAGGACGGGATTCCCTATGAGCCAGATGTCGGAGCTCGAGTCTTGACCCATGGTGATTAGGATCAAGGTAGTATATGACCAGTGCGTCTTGTCGGACGTTTTAGATGTTCTCAATTACTTAGTATTTTGTCTAAGTCTATGCCTGTGAGGGCTCCTACCGAGAGGATACCCTCAACAGTGTTTTGGTAATGAAATAGATAAACATGAGGTATTTATATATTATAATCTTGCGAATATTTTATGTTATTAATGAAAACTGTGTATGTGCATGAAAAACCAATTTGAGATTACTGTATCTATTTATTTCCTAAGTCTTTATCACGACTGGAGTTTGTGTATTTATTTTCCGCTCCTGGCGGTTGATGTAAGACCAGAGACCATTTATGGTTGGATTAAGTTTTGAAGTTATAAAACTGTCTATCAGGTGTTTTTCCGACATCATTCAAATCTCCGATTTTTAAAGAGGACATTTCGAAAATGATTTGTGAAAATCTCTAACGCTAAACGCATGCTTAAGGAACTATTACTGAGGTTTTAAACTAAATGTCACAAAAGGGGCACAGCGGGGTGTCTCACTGCTTCGCTTGTAGAAACACCCACTTATTAAATTCTTTAGCACGGGGTCCTGGGCATTTAGATTAGCATCGAAGGACACCTCAAGCTTCTGTCCGCTCTGCCTGTCCTTCTCTAGTTTCTTCAACGAGGTGGCTCCTCTACCCCGTTTCCTATGAGCCTGTGATGTCTGTATGGACAAAAAAATGATAAAATAGAGGGTTGTAACATTATAAACTTACATTAAAAAGAAGGACTAAAGATAGTATATAACATGTAAACTTACACTAGAATCAGGCGTAGGCGTGATCGGGTCCTGCGAACCCCCCACAGTGTCCTCCCGTGCATGTGGGCTATCCGACTGATCCATATGTATGCCTGCTCAGAAACAATATATATGTATTAACATAGGTTATAACTCAAAATAAATACAGAAGTATAAATAAAAATAACTAGATAGGTACTGTAGATATACAAAACATCTATATATCCAATATAAGGACAATACGGGAGATTGAAAACTATAGTTTTTGAAGATTGCCAAGCACTGGTCACGGCCTGGCCGTGATGTCCATCACGTCCGTAACGTGCCAACTGAACCAGACCCTCATAGGCAGAACTGATCACGGCCTAGCCGTGATGATCATCACGGCCGTGACAGATCAACCAGCAGAGAACATGCACTCAAAACCAAAAATAGAGACATTCCAAACAACTCAAACTCACGGTTTAAAGTTACAACTACTGAGACTACAGTTTCAACATACACTCAAAACCAAAAATAGAGACATTCCAAACAACTCAAACTCACGGTTTCAAGTTTCAACTCATCGAGACTACAGTTTCAACCAGCAGAGCAACATGCATGCACTCAAAACCAAAAATAAAAAAATGTGCCCTAATTAAAGACTCACCAGAAATAGGCGCTCGCGTGGTGGTGGGGGGGAAGCTCGAGTGGTGGCCAACGTTCGCTGTGGTTACTGAGAGCAGAGGGACAAGGAGAGTTAGTGCGCGGGAAGGGGAAAGAGAGATGTCAAGTTATTGCAAAGAATGAGCGGGAAAGACAGAGTTAGGGGTTAAGAGTGTACCTCACGGTGGTGGCGAAGAAGCCCTCGCGGTCGTTGCGGTGGAGATGAGCTCGCGATTAGGGCAGAGTGAGAGCGAGAGTGAGGGTTGATAGTGAGGGTTGAGCGTGATGAAAAGAGAAAAGACACGTACAGAGAAGTAGAGAAGGCGCGCGGGGGTAAACGTTATAATTAAAATAAAACAACATTTTACGTCAGTTTTTAGTAAAACCTGACGTTAAATATCATATATTTAACGTCAGTTGTATTAAGAAACTGACTTTAAAAACTCTCACACTTATTACGTCAGTTGTTAGTAAAAACTGACGTTAAAGGTCATATATTTAACGTCAGTTGTATTAATAAACTGACGTTAAAAACACTCACAACTTCTTACGTCAGTTGTATTACACAACGGACGTTAAAAGTTTATTAGTTTCTGCATTCCTTTGACTACTGTGCTACTTACCCATTCACCTTGTACCTAATCCTCTTAATGAGCATTAAGTTTATAGATAAGTTTTCCAGAAAATCATAATAGCTTAGTAACTTCATCCACTACTCCTATAAATAGCTTCCTTCCATCCTTTTAATTTTTCTGCTTCACAATATGGCTCTGCAATGGAGACTAACTTCATCACTCTTTCTTCCTATTCCTAGACTCAAAGATCTTTGTCTTAATGGTCAAACAACTTTTGAGTTTGAGTAAATCACATTACATGGATATTAAGGTTGGGTGAATCACGTAATGTGATTCTCTCACTTTATTTCATCCTCGTCATCCCTTTCACTTTGCTTTGGAAGCAAGTGATTGTGGATTCAAGATGATGCATCAAGGAACTCCACTGAAGAAGAAAGATGCAAAGATCCATTTCACTTTGCTTTCGCTGCTAGTGACTGAGGATTTACTTTGCATCATGGAATTCAAGTGAGGGAGGTGATGCATCCATTGGAGTTTCTGATGACAGGACTGAGAAGAAAATGATGTTGATGCATAAACTTTTTTATATTTTAGAGCTATGTTGCAGAAATTTTTTATCTTTTAATCATGTAATTTTAACTTATGAATCGCTTCAATGTCATACGATTTGATTATACATATAACTTGTTTTATGTTAAGTGTTTATTTATTTTAATTTGCACAAGAATTTGTTTACTAATTCAAGCTAATTAATAAAAATTAAAAATAAACTTGAATAAAAAAAGGTTTAGAAATAAACTGCAGTACTATATGGAGTGATCTGCGTTAAGAGGGACAACAGGGACATGCAACCAATGAAATGAGTTTCATAATTATTTATGTCAGTTATTTATAGAATTGACGCAAATAGTGATTTAATATTTACAAACTGCCACCACCTCATTTTTAACGTCAACTTAATTTATGACTGCCAAGTTCCCGTATATTAATTACATTATTTCCAATATTCATTCTGCACGTTTATAATATATAGGATTATTTACGTCAGCTATTTATTTAATCAAGTAAAAATCAAACTTTTAACGTCGTTGTATAAAAACTCGACGTTAACAATAAATATTTTTTATTTTAAAAACACTTTTAACGCCGCTTTTTTTAAAAACTGACGTTAAAAGTGTATAGATATCTGCAAAAACATTCATTCCTTTGACTGTACTGTGCTACTTACCCATGCACCTTATAACTCAATCCTCTTAATGAGCATTAAGTTTATAGGTAAGTTTTCAAGAAAATCAGAATAGCTTAGTAACTTCATCCCCTGCTCCTATAAATAACTTCCTTCCATCCTTTTAATTTTCTGCTTCACAATATGGCTCTGCCGTGGAGATTAACTTCATCACTTTTTCTTCCTATTCCTAGACTCAAAGGTCTTTATCTTAATGGTCAAACAACTTCTGAGTTTGAGTAAATTACATTACATGGGTGATAAGTTTGAGTAAACTACATTATGTGAGTTGCTCACCTTATCAACTTCCGTAGAATCAGTTGCTGGAGGGCTAATCAGGTGCTCGGGGGTCACAGTTCCAAAACCTCAGCTTTGGCAGCAAGTGACCGTCTTGGAAGTCTCTGGAACCACTGCCTTTACTTGAAACAGATCTAGTGCACCTGTTTTTGCCTCTCTCTTGAGCTCTCTCATGCCCCCCAGTTTTCTGAGGTCTTCGGAGTATAGTTTTCCCTTTGGCATATTTCATAAAACTCTCTGATGGGATGTAGCTTTAATGTTTAGGATTTTAAACCCTTTCAATGTAACTTTTTTTAGGATTTTAAACCCTTTCAATCTTCTGTATCAGTCTGTATTACACTTCATGAATGAGATCCGGTTTGGGTTATTGATTCAACTTATAGTTTTCAAAACAAAAACACAAAACATCAAAGCAATTCATGTGAAACTAAAACTTTGAGGAAGGCAATGCGGAAGGGATCGTATACTAGATAAAAAAAATTATTAAAATAACCTTTAACGTCTGTTGATGTAAGGACTGACGTTAAAAGTGAAGTGACTTACTTTTAACGTCAGTTCTTTATAGAACTGACGTTAAAATGTTCATTGTTAACGTCAGTTTTTTATTGAACTGACGTTAAAAGTGAGTCACTTCACTTTTAACGTCAGTCATTAAAACAACTGACATTAAAATTGAATTAATGAAGTCTGATATTTACAAAACTGCCACTGCCTCCTTTTTAACGTCTAGCTTTTGGTTAACTGACGTAAACCTTTACCGTCTAATGTATATTTTCCACTCGTGGGAGGTGCATATTCATCACATTCAGAGATCGGTGAATGCTTGCGCTGATGCTATAGCCCAAAAAAGACATTTTGGATCCTTCTATGTGAAACTTGTAGACAGGCCTTGGTCTTTGTTGTTATTCTATAATGCAAAGTTAGTTAGCATAATGCAAAGTTAGTTAGCAGATTTAGTTAATAGTTGGAAAGCTATTATGAGGTTAGTTACTAGTTTGAGCAGTGTGGGACTTGAACTAGTGTATATAACCAGTGTATGTGTATCAAAGAAATAAGCAGTATTCAAAGAATTTTACACACTGACTTCCCTCTCCCTCTCTCTAAGTTCTATACTCAAGTGTGTGTGTGTGCCTTTCATTGTTCTGTGTAGAGTTACTCTCCTTATCTCCAACAGATTTGGTATCTAGAGCTTCAAAAAATCAGGGACCTGTGAAGAAAGGTTGAGGCGTCCTGTGAAGAAGGAAAGAGGCAATCATGACTTCATCGAATGGAGGAAATGGAAGTTTTCTTTCCAGTTTGCCGATTCTGGATGGCAAGAATTATGACCATTGGGTTGTAAGGATGGAAGCCATTCTTGGCTTTCAAGAAATCCTGGATATTGTGAAAGAAGGTGTCACAGAAAGGGACGATGCAGCAACCAAGAAGAAAGACTACAAGGCTAAGTGCTTTCTTCATCAATGTGTTGATCTTGTCAACTTTGAAAAGATCTCCAAAGCCAAAACAGCCAAGGAGGCCTGGGATGTTTTGCAGAAGGCATATGGAGGTGCTGAGAAGACCATGAAGATGAGACTGCGGTCCCTCATAAGACAATACGAGGTGCTGTCCATGCTTGAACAAGAGTCAGTAGCTGAGTATTTCAATAGGCTGCAACTGCTTGTAAACTCGATAACAACATGTGGAGGCACAATCTCTGATCAACAAATGGTTGAAAAGATCCTTACAAATCTTACCACTAGGTTTGATCATATAGTGGTTGCAATTGAGGAGTCTAAAGACTTGGAGGATATGAAGGTAGAGGAGCTGCTGAACTCACTAGAGGCACATGAGCAGAGATTGAATGAAAGATCCAAAGTAAAGGAACCAGATCATGCTCTGCAGGCCCAGATGTTCAAGAAAGGGAATGCTGATTACAGAAAAAGCAAGACAGGAGGTAAGGTGAAGTCCAACAGAGATGGAGGTTGTGGTTCTGGCAACAACTCTTACAGCCAGGATCAAGCTTCATCAGCTGAGCAAGGAAATCAGCACAGCCAAAGAAGAGGAGGAAGCTCAAGCAGAGGCAGAGGTGGAAAGAAGAAGTTTGATAGAAAGAAGGTTCAATGCTTCAACTGTAATAAATGGGGGCACTATGCAAAAGAGTGCAGAAACAGCAAGGTGGAGAGGTCAAGATCAGATGATGATGAGGCCTATGTTGCTCAAGATGATGGCTCGGATTCTGACCAAGTGTTGCTGATGGTTACAACCAACATAGAAGGAGGGAGCAATACATCTTGGTATCTTGACACAGGGTGTTCCAACCACATGATAGGCCAGAAAGATTGGCTGATTGATCTTGATTGTAGTGTCAAGAACAAGGTCAGATTTGCAGATAACAGCACTATAGTAGCTGAGGGAATTGGCAAAGTCTTGATTAAAAGAAGAGATGGCAGACCTGCATATGTAACTGATGTTTTGTATGTTCCCTCAATGAAAAGCAACTTGTTGAGCCTTGGACAATTGCTAGAAAAGGGCTTCACAATGAAAATGATACAGAAGCTCATTGAAGTCTTTGATGCAAAAGGAAGGTTGGTGATTAGAGCTCCACTGTCAAAGAATAGAACATTCAAGATTGATCTGAATGCTTCAACAATTCAATGCCTCTCAACCACTGTAATTGAAGATGAAAACTGGCTGTGGCACTACAGGTTTGGACATCTCAATTTCAAGAGTCTAAACCAGTTGGGTAGCAAGCACATGGTGCAAGGAATTTCTCAAATCAAACAACCAGAAAAGGTGTGTGAAGGGTGCTTTATGAGCAAGCAACCAAGAACTGCATTTAAGAAGTCTGCACCAGCAAGAGCCACTGATGCCTTGGGAGTTTTCCACTCAGATGTATGTGGCCCTATTGAGACACCAACTCTTGGAGGAAACAGGTACTTCATAACCTTTGTAGATGAGTTTACTAGAAAACTGTGGTTGTACTTGATTGAGGGAAAGCATGAAGCTTTTGATGTGTTCAAGAAGTTTATTGCCTTAGTTGAAAGACAAAGTGGAAAAGCTATCAAAATTCTTAGAACTGATGGTGGAGGAGAATACAGTTCCAAGGATTTTGAGCACTTCTGTGAAAAACAAGGCATTGTGCATGAGGTAACTGCCCCTTATACACCTCAACACAATGGCCTTGTTGAAAGGAGAAACAGAACCCTGATGAATATGGCAAGGTGCATGCTGAAAGGAAAGGAAATGCCACAATATTATTGGGGTGAAGCCGTGTCTACTGCAGCCTATGTTCTCAATAGATGCCCCACCAAAAGAATGGAGAATGTGACTCCAGAGGAAGCTTGGACAGGAAGCAAGCCTAGAGTTGATCATCTAAGGATCTTTGGATCCTTATGCTTTAGACATGTTCCTGACCAAAGGAGGAGAAAGCTAGATGACAAGAGTGAAGCTATGGTTCTAGTAGGATACCATCCCACAGGAACCTACAAGCTGTACAATCCTTCTTCGAAAAAGGTTGTAATCAGCAGAGATGTGGTTATTGATGAGAAGGCAACCTGGAATTGGAAGGAACACAATACTGGGATGAAAGTCAGTATTTTTCATTCACTTGATTCAGATCATCAAATGTCTGAGTTAAGTGAAGACTGTGCAGCAAATGAACAGACTCAGAACAGCAAGCCACAAAGGAATAGAGCACCACCAGTGAGACTGACAGACTATGAGGTTTTCACTGATCAGGAAATCACAGCAGAAGGTGAGTTAGTTCACCTAGCCTTCTTTGCAGACACAGAACCAATGAACTGGGAACAAGCTATCAATGAAGAGGTATGGAAGAATGCAATGAAGGAAGAAATGAATGCAATAGAGAGGAACCATACATGGGAGCTTACTGAACTTCCACCTGACAAGAAGCCAATTGCTGTCAAGTGGATCTTCAAGGTGAAACTGAAGCCAGATGGTTCGATAGCCAAGCACAAGGACATATTAGTGGCAAAGGGATTCTTGCAGAAAGCTGGAGTGGGTTATACAGAAGTGTTTGCACCAGTGGCAAGGGCTGAGACAATAAGTCTTGTCATTGCCATTGCAAGCTCAAAAGAGTGGCCAATGTTCCAAATGGATGTAAAATCTGTATTCCTCAATGGTCCAATAGAAGAGGAAGTCTATGTACTACAACCTCCTGGTTTTGAGGTAAGGGGAAAAGAAAGTAAGGTGTATAAGCTCCACAAGGCCTTGTATGGCTTGAAACAAGCCCCTCGGGCTTGGAACAAGAGAATTGATGCATTTTTATTGAAGCAAGGATTATCAAAGTGCTCTGTGGAGTTTGGTGTATATGTGAAAAGCAGTGATGGTGCTGGCCTGATTTTAGTGTGTCTCTATGTAGATGATCTACTTGTAACAGGAAGTGACTCAACTGAAATTGACAAGTTCAAAAGGAGCATGCACTTGGAGTTTGAAATGACAGACCTAGGGACCCTCACTTATTTCCTAGGGATGGAGATAGAATACACAAACAGTGGCATCATTCTACACCAGAGAAAGTACTCTCAAGAGATACTTATGAGGTTTCAAATGGACTCTTTCAATGAGGCAGTAACTCCAATGGAAACCAATGTAAAACTGCAGAAGGGTGAAGCTAAGAAATGTGTTGACAGCACCCTCTACAAGCAGATTGTAGGTTCCCTTAGGTTCCTATGCAATAGCAGGCCAGATATCTGTTATGGTGTTGGCTTGATCAGCAGGTTTATGAGTGATCCTAGAGCCTCACGTATGACTGCGGCTAAAAGACTGTTGAGATATGTGAAAGGGACCATCAACTATGGAGTTCTATTTCCTAAAGGAGCAGGGCAGCTTGATGAAGGACTTGAGGCTTGGTCAGATTCAGATTGGTGTGGTGACAAGGTTGAAAGGAAGAGCACCTCAGGTTATCTGTTTAAATTCCAGAACAGCCCAATTTCATGGAGTTCTCGAAAACAGAATGTGGTGGCCCTTTCTTCTTGTGAAGCGGAGTACATAGCTGCTTCTAATGCAGCTTGCCAGGCTCTTTGGCTGGAATCCCTGCTGGATGAAATGAGGATCAGGTACAGAAAACCAGTTCAACTCTTTGTTGACAATAAATCCTCCATAAGTCTAGCAAAGAATCCAGTGGCACACGGCAGGAGCAAGCACATTGAAACAAGGTTTCACTTTCTAAGAGACCAGGTGAACAAGGAAAGGATCAAGCTGACCTATTGCAGCACAGAACTGCAAATTGCTGATGTTCTAACTAAGCCAGTTAAGACTGGTCGGTTTAGAAGGCTAAGGGAAATGCTAGGTGTTGTTCCCTTAGATAATTTGCATTAAAGGGAAGTGTTATTCTATAATGCAAAGTTAGTTAGCATAATGCAAAGTTAGTTAGCAGAGTTAGTTAGTAGTTGGAAAGTTGTTATGAGATTAGTTACTAGTTTGAGCAGTGTGGGACTTGAACTAGTGTATATAACCAGTGTATGTGTATCAAAGAAATAAGCAGTATTCAAAGAATTTTACACACTGACTTCCCTCTCCCTCTCTCTAAGTTCTATACTCAAGTGTGTGTGTGTGCCTTTCATTGTTCTGTGTAGAGTTACTCTCCTTATCTCCAACATTTGTTAGGAATTTTGTTGCAGGAAGATATTAGAGGAGCTTGTTCCTCGAGCTTCCCTGTGCAATAGTCATTTTATTTTCCATCTTTAATTAAAAAAAATAAAAATATCAGACTAAAATAATTTTCTACCAACAAAATAGAATCAATAAAAGGGGCTAATGTAATTTTTTAAAATAATATGTTTTGGAAGCATTTATATATGTTCTCAAATGATCTCTTGCAGGAAATTCTTGCGATTTTGGTGTTATTTTCTCAACATTGTCTTTGCATTTTTATAACATGAAATGTTGTGTGATAAATATTATGATATCATTCAAGTGTTATAAGTTTCACTACTACAAAAAATGGCTTTAATAGCACACATTCAATAGCGTTTTAATAAGAAACACTACTTAAAAATAGACGGAAGGCTTTTAATAACGTTTTTTCAAGGAAGCGTTATTTATTCCTTATCCTAAGACAGCGCTCCCTAAAGGAAGCGCTATTGAATGTTTATGGATAGGAATAGGTAGCGCTTCCTTGAAGAAACGCTATCTTAGAGTAATGAATAGATAGCGTTTCCCCAAGGGAGCGCTATCTATTCCTTATCAAAGATAGTATTTCTCTGAGAAAACGTTAAATATTCCTTTCCAAAAATAAAAAACCCGTTCCCTCCCACTCATCTTTTCCCCCTCATTCTAAAAATTCGTCAGACCTGGAGCTCCACACCGAATCCAACGCCATCCTCTCCACTGACCCCAATCTCTCTTCCCTCTCCCACCACCTCACCCGCCTCAAGACCCTCGTCAACTCCTTCAACCACTCCCACAGCCATCACTCCCTCCGGTCCTTCCTCAACCGCCGAGTCTCCATCCACTCGATCTCTCACCTCGCCGGCTCCATCGGGTCCAAAATCCAAGCATTGATCGACCGCGAGAGCCTCAAAACCCTCCCCCGGGCCCTCCGCGACCGACCCACAACCCGCACGAGTTGGTCACCCTCCTCACTCAGTTTGAGGACCAAGTCTCCCACGGCTTCAACAGCGATATACAAGACCTGGTTCTCAAATTCAAGATTTTTTCTTCGCTCGAATCGATTCTCTTCGACCCCAAGTGTTCTAAAAGGGTTCGCAAGCGTGCCGGTGGACCCGTGGCGGCGTTGATTCGATTTAACAAGGAATTTTCGTGGGTCAGAGGGAGAAAAGGGCTTTTAAGAGAGAGTTTTGGTAAGGGTTAGAGAGGCCTTTGTTTCTGATGTTGAATCTTCCATCATTGTTGCTGAGGTTTTGCCTTCACCTGATATTGTCCTTATCTCCAAGTTCCACGAAGATCACACAGTAAGTGATGTCGGATTGGAAATTTGCTAGTTTTTTTTTCCCTTCATTTAAAACCATTGTTCTCACTTTCTCTGTTTCTGGCAGAAAAAGAAGATTTCAAGGCATGAACTGATACATAAAGTGAGACAAATAGCAGGAGACAAGTTGTTGATTGCAGTCATCAAATCTTTTAGAGCCAAGGTACAACTCTTTTCTTTCTGATGATCTTGATCGTCATTAATTTTAGAGCTGTATTTGTGGTAGTTTTGGGTGTCTACAAAATGGTAAACATTAGACACACACTGTCATTAACATTTATAATATCAAGAGTAATGTTATCTAAAAAAATCGAAAAACTTTTTGAAATATTTTACCTTACATTATTTTGACTCTGGCACATCATACTGAAATATTTTACCTTACATATGTGAAGCATATTCAAAAATTGAAACCATAATAGGTAGATTCGGTCCTGTTGTTTATGTTGTCTCCTTTATGTCTATGAATAAGAATAAGCGTGTTGAGTGTGCTTGTTTAATTAAGAAGTGAGAACCTATGTTAAAAGCGAATGAAATAGCAAGAGTAAGATATTTATTATCCTTAATCTCTGATAGCAACAATTTTGTTTTCTAACCTTTTATTCATTTTTTTTAATGCCTCTTACAGTGTCGCCTGTTCTTCGCCCCTTTCCCTTCAACCACCCACAAATCCCTCTTCTTCGTTGCCCCTTTCACTTTCCCTTCCGGCAGTGCAAGACTATCTCCAGTTACTCTGGCGGCGCGACGATGGTAGAGGGATCCAACACAACGAACTCGAGTTTACCTCTTCCATAGCTCTACCATCTCAGATCTACCACTCTACCATCTCAGATCTACCTCTTCCTGTAATGGTCAATAACCTGATCTTTTAATCATTAGTTATTTATTGTAATTTTTTTTATTCATTTAAAATTCATATCTGGTAGCTTCACTAGTTCAACAGCTGTTGTCAAAGGAGCGCATCTTTCATCTCAAGCAAAACGAGTTAGGAGGGGCAAGGTTAGTTGCTTATAGTTAGGTTCCTTTCCATTTTGCAAACTAAATCTTTCTAACAACTCTAATCTACCAGGCTGCTTCCATGAGCATTACATCTGTTCTTTGTCTCAAGGATCAGATTTCCATAGCCACTACTGGTGTCGTGGATAGGTTAGTTGGAAGTATTACTCATGAAAGTAAACATTGAGTTTTCTGATTCTTTTCGCAGTATTAATTGATTTATGTATGCAATTGGTTAATTTCAGTGTGTTGAAGTTTTGGGACACTAGAAATTTGAAAATTTTTGTTACACAGACATGTCCTCGTCTACAATCAACAGAAAAGGTTGGTCATAACTGTGTTGTAAAGTGGCAGTATTTTTGTTTCTTAATACAGGCAGGAAGTTACAAATTAAAGTTCTTGTTCTTGGATAAATTGAACCTTGATAATAAGTGTAATAAGGGTTAGGCTCTCAATAGTCACTGCAGTACCTTTGAAAGAGTTAAAATGTTCAGTTGTATTATGCTTTTCATGTCAATAGGGTGTTTGAACAGTGTTGATTTTCTAATGATTTTTATAAAATATTGGATGGCTTGAAATGTTTATTGTCTTGAGTATCTTGACAGTATTTTTCATTGTCATTTCAGGAAAGATTACATGGTATATCTAGCTTGTCGCAAGATGATAGTGGACTTTTTCTTTCTGCCTCTTGTCTAGATAACCGGTATCTTCCTTTAGTAGTATGTTTTGTGTTCTTGATGAATTAAACCATGGTTGAGATGGCACACAAGTAACTTCACATATATTGTTTGTTTTTTTTCCTTGCAGAATATATTTGTATAACATCCTTCAACTTGAAAAGGGGCCTTTCAGATCTTTTTCTGGATGTCGAATATAGTCATATTTTGTAATGGTGAGAATTATCCTGTATCCTCATATTTTGCATTCAGTTTCTGTCCTGACCCCTGACTTTTTACTTGTATGATGTGTGCTATTCCGGTCTGCAATTATCCCAAATGCATCTCACATAGTCAGTGGTTCAAGTGATCGAAATGCCTATGTTTGGCAGGTTACATTTCTTACTTTTAAGGAGCTATTGTAAATTTAGTACTTTTAGGCTTAATATAACAACTAAGTTCTGTTGTCAACTAACAAGTTATTGTACATGGTGCTCCTGTTGTATGGATAGCATGTAATACTTCAACTATGTTCTTGGGTAAGGTTCCTTTTTCCTGAGGTTTTGAACGCTTCAATGTTTTCAATTTTAATAGTAAAATTCTGCTAAGGCATTTGTTATTATTTTTGTAGGTTAAGCGCATAAAAATGAGGGCAAAAACATAAAGCTGCATAATTGTTAGCTTCTGCTGATTTTCTGTTTCTACTTAATGAGCTGTCAGAGGGTTTTGAGCGATACAATTACTTATGAATGTTAAGCATGACTTGCTTTCCATGTGACTTGAGCTGAAGAAATGAAAAACTCTTGCTTTATAGGTTCATCTGTATCAACCCTTATGATGAGGACAATGTATAGAGATGAGAAAGCACTATGATTTTGAACCTAGTTTTGATTGCTCAGGTTGGCAGTGATCATTTCATGAGTAGCAACAGTAGTGTTCTACAATATTAAATATGCTGTTAAAGTAGGAGATAGTGGTGAGACGAAGTTGGTACAGTGTAGGAATTTGGAGTGTAGCATTTTAGTTACAGTGGTTCTTCCTTATGTTGTTGGGTTATTATTGTAAACGGGTTGGGGTACCCCTCGTACCCTTTAATCAATATACTTTTAGCTTATCGAAAAAAAAATATTGTATTTAAGCTTTTGTATGTAAATGTATGGTTTGTTGAGTTTTGCTAAGTGCAATGGGCACTAGTGCAATAAGTGCTTTTTACGTCAGTTAAAATTGATTTTATACGTCAGAATATTGCTGACATAAATACAACTGACGTTAATAGTTAATATTTTAACGTCGGTTGTTTAAACAACTAACGTTAAATATAAAAATTTTAACGTCAGTTGTTTAACACAAGTGACGTTAATGTCGTTAAAACTAACGTCAGTTGTGTTAAAGAACTGACGTTAAAGGTTTTATTTTTAACGTCGGTTTCCTAATACAACTGACATTAATAGTGTACTGTATATTTTATAAAATACTATTAACGTCAGTTGTTTGATACAACTGACGTTAATAGATTTTTTTTAAAAATTCAGTTTTAAAATATCACTCCCCTCAGCTATCCCTGCATTCAGTAAATATCCCAAAGAATACGTAATATCACACACATTACAGAATTGCAAACATTACCCTTAAATTTCAATATTAACAAAAAGAAAAGAAATATACAAAGGAACAATGGGGAGACTTAAAACCAAAACCCATGTATAGGAAAAACATAACTATCTACAAGTATATATATATATATATATATATATATATATATATATATATATATATATATATATATAAATTTTAGTCTCTAATGTCTAAAAACAAAACTACCAATCTAAGTATATATATATACATGTTATTAATTAGTTTCTAAAGTCTAACAAAAAAAATATTCATCTAAGTATTGCGGAGGTATCTTGTCAATTCCTTTTCCAGCCACATACTTGAAGAAGAATTCAGCTAAGCCCATCCTCAAGTCTCTAAACTCATCTTCTTGAAGAGGCGATTGGTCGTTAAATGCCTACACACGTTAAAATAATAACAATAACATTAACGCAATTCATCACCAAAACTATAATATATAATTTAACAAGTTGTTTAAATATTACCTTCTTCCATCCATCCATCCATCCGTAATAGATACGAAGACTATGTTCAGCATATGAAGCATCACATAATAGTCGCACGACCACCCGTCAGGTTGAAATCGAGACTACAAACAAAATTAATTTCAATGTCAGTTAAATATACATATAAATTAGTAATTATAATACTAATTATTTGATAAATAAACTACCAAACCTTGAGGATGGTCCATTCAGGATTTGCTTTAGCCTTAGAAGTCCTACTTCTCCCGTTGGCGCAACTTATGCTACTCGCCTTCAGCACGCTATCATAAACAAATAATCATGTCAATTAAAAAATTCATATATCATGTGTGTAATAAACTAAAAACAACTGATATTAAAATTTAAATTAAATTTAAGATTAGTTACTTACGTATTTACAGCTTCCACCACCTCTTGTGGCGGGTCTTGGTGGAGAGAGCATAAGAATATGATAGTATGCCTAGACGGGTGAAGTACGAACAACTGCCAATGGTTTTTCATACAGTAGGGAGCCAGATATAATTCTTTCCGATTGTCGCCCAACAAGTTCCCTATGTAATTACTAAATTCATCGCCAGCAAAGAATTGGGGCACAAGGATTGACGGATCTAAGAAGCCGTAAACTGATGCAACGCCCTTATCAAGCTGAAGACGATGGAGATACCTAAGATATGAAAAGGTGTGGATGTTAATTACATAATATTTATATTGAAATTAAAATAAATTATTAAATGGAAAAATACCAAAAATAAATAAGTTATAAAATTAAAATTAACTTACGTGCACCAGAGACTCAAAACCGTGCTGGCCATCCAGACGTTATCTCTGCAGGCGTGCCCGAGATCTTCACCACAAAAGGAAAATATCCTCTGTTAATTTGGGCGTGCCACCCATCCATCGTCCTCCAATGGACATTCAAAAATCTCAAACGCATAATCCTCACCAAGTGAGAACAAACGAGTGACAGGTGACAGCGACACCGACGTCGACTTGGCCTTCAATTTAGGAAAAATAAAATAGATAAGTTGTTGATAATTAAAAAAAAACACAAGTAATTATTTGACTAATTTGGACATTAATAATGAATATATACCTTTGTTAACATTTCGAGCTCACGTCGTTTGAAGTCCAACTCAAGCTCACGCCTTTTCATTTCCAACTCAAGCTCATGGCGTTGGACTTCCAACTCCCGCTCCCTAGCTGCCAACTCATCGTCCTCCACATGTGCCCTACTATAACTTTCTTTTGTGCTCACATGTGAAGGGTTGGCATGCCCTGCGGTGTCCTGGGATGAACCGACGGAGGAAAGCTCTCTAGCAAGCGCCTGCTTGAATTCTGGGTTGGATAGTAAGCTTTGCATCAGATGCGTTGTAAGAGCAGGGTTGGAGATGAGCTGCTGAGTCATGTCATCCAAAATTGATGCCTCATCGACCACCCGCTTTCGTGCAGCATACTTGCCATAATATTCTTTGATGGTCACATTCCCAGGAACACCGATAACCCGACCAGGATGGTCTTTCTTGCCTAGAGCAGTCATCAAGACGTCCCGCCGTCCAGAAGGGACGAATGTGCCCTGGGAGGATTGTGCTTTAAGATCCATCTACAATGAAAAAATGAAAAAACGTGCAAGTGAAAAATGTTAAAAATATCTATACAAATATCAATTGAAATGAAGTTAATTATTTACTTACAATCTTATCTGCTACTTCGTGAGTGGCATCAACTTTAAAAGATCTCGTCTTTGTCATGCGGTCGGCTAACCAGACATCCTCGCGATCGATGTCAGACGGAGGACTTAATGGTGTGCCCTTAGGCACCTCTCCTCTTTCTATCCTAGCAGAGTGCTCTTCCTGCTTCACCCTCAGCCTATTCGCCATCATCTCCTAGATCCGAGTCTCGTACCCACCCTGAGACATGGTGTGGCAGTGGACGTTCTTCGCCTGATTCTGCCGACCGTTCTCCGCCTTAGCCTATTCAAACAAAAACACATAATTAAATACAGTTAAATAATTTATAAGAAGCATACTAAATTAACTTAATCAACCAACCTGAAATTCTCCATCCTGTCGACTCCGAGCAAACATATCCTAAGTATCCTGATCAATCCAGGGATAATCCGAGAACATTTTATCAAGCCGCTTCTTCCCAGATACATAGTACCTGGTAAGATCATGCTTGAACCTATTCCAACGCGTTGATGCCATTTTCATACATTTCTTACGATGATCCTCGTCATTTGGCACAGTCCAAGCTACCTACACATTAAATACATAACAACTGGATGGATTATAACTCGGATAATTATCTAATAATGTAAATCAAAAGAATATAAAGGTAAAATACAGTGATAGCCTCCCAAATCTGATCCTTAATGTTCTGTGGAACGTCATTCCAGTGGTTGTAGTTGATGCTAACGTGCTGCTTCGCTTGTAGAAACACCCACTTTTTAAATTCTTTAGCACGGGGTCCCTGTTGTGACGCCGGCAAGTGTACCGGGTCGTCGCAAGTAATAAAACACGGTAAGAGTCTACCGAGGTCGAACACAAGGATTGGGCTACCAATTCGACTAATTTCGCGAGAAATTCGATAAGTTGGTTAAGTAGAGAAAGTGGTTGGAGAGAAACTAGGATCACAATTCAAATTAACAAATCAAATCAAATCAATTAAAATATGGTGATGAAATCTGGAATTAAAAGCATCTAAGGTTTCGAATCCACCTACCCAATCATGCAAAGTACCCAAGTGATAATGATCTCCTCCCTAGGTTCAATTTTAATGTCAACGGGACCCCTAAATTCTCCTATATCCACTGTCGTGCTCAATAGGACATATTCGATGATTTGAGTTAATTACTTACTAGGTCTCTTAACCCTAATCTCGAATTCTATTAATTCTTGTTCCCTAAGAGTTGCATCGATCTCCTATTCACTCTCGTGCAACACTCGATCGATGTTCCCAATTCAAGTTCTAAAACGCGAATCGCCTCTCGGCCTCAAACACGTTTAACTAGTGAATCACGCAAAACATATGATCAACACAATGAAAGCAGAATTGGAAAACAATAATTGAATTAAAGGAGAAGGATATACATCACTGAACACTATGCCGCCATGGGTGGCTTCATCGATTTAGACAAGGGGATTAGCTCCTCATGTCCGTAACAACGACGCACGTACAATCGGAATTCATCCTAAGCCTAAGAATAAGAAAAGAAAAGAGAAGAGAAGGGGAGACGCAGCTCCAGAATAAGG
The DNA here is from genome assembly GCA_030762895.1 of Sophora flavescens. NCBI lineage: Eukaryota > Viridiplantae > Streptophyta > Magnoliopsida > Fabales > Fabaceae > Sophora > Sophora flavescens. The sequence continues at coordinate 134,813,472 of CM061069.1, forward strand.
GTTACAAAGATCTCTCAAAATTCTGATGCCAAAGTCCTCTTTTTCTGTTCTGATCTGCTCTATTTATAAGGAGGCCACGCGTCACGGCCGTGATGCTCATCACGGCTAGGCCGTGACGGTTTCTGTTTCTGGCGCACTTCTGTAATTTAAACCCTCGCGACGCGAAGGATGTTTCACGACGCGAGTCTTCTTGTCACGGCCCGTGATGTCAATCACGGCTAGACCGTGATGGTCTCTGTCTCTGGTGCTTTTCTGGAGTTCAAACACTCGCGACGCGAAGGACGTCTCGTGACGCGAACCTTCTTTTCACGGCCCGTGATGTGAATCGCGGCTAGGCCGTGATGGTCTCTGACTTGTGTGGATTTTTGGTCACGGCCGTGATACACATCACGGCTAGGCCGTGATGGTCTCTGACTTCCAAGTCTCCAAACTCTCGCGGGGCGAGCTTCCTCTCGCGGGGCGAGCTTCCTCTCGCGGGGCGAGAATCTCCAGAATGGCAATCTCCACTATTTCTTGACTTTCCTTAATTCTCAGAGCTTCACTTATTGACCTGAAAACAACACAAGCAACCACAAGCGTAATTCTATTCAAAAGAAGCTAAAAACTACACAAAAGACGCAAAACGAGTCAAAGTCCAACTTAGGAACAAAACAAGGCAAATTTGGGCGAAAACGAGAGTGAACTCGACTAATTGGCACATAAACCCTAGTTTATCTAGTCATAAAACTAGATAAGCCAGAGGCTTATCAAAACACCCCAAACTTAAACCTTGCTTGTCCCCAAGCAAGCTAAAACTCAAAAACGACTCAAGACTTGGCAAGCTTAAGGGATTCAATCGATTTCGCACAAATTTCATGCGATTTTACAAAACAATTTTTCTTCTTTGATTCCCCCCCTTTTTCATCAATGTAGTCCCGACATTCATCTACTTTAAACAAATGAGAATTTATCATTCATGCCATCTTTACTCTAAGTTGAGGCTCAAAGATACACACAAGGGAAGATCACCTATTTCAAACAATTGCCTTCCTCACAAAGGCATTTAGTATTTCACTCATTCGCTCAAGTTTGTCTAGGCTATCAACTTTTCACTCATTTTCACATTCTAAGAGCACTTCCCATGAATTTGATTTTCATCTCAAACATAGTTCCCACGAAAACATGCATGCAACATCAATAGGTCTTTCAAAGGTTGTAATGGGGCCTGGCTAAGGGTAGGTTAATCAAAGGATAGAGGCTAAGTCCCTAGGATCAATGAGAGCATGAAACTAATATCACAACAATTGAATTCACTCTCATATTATTCTCTTCCTTGCAGTTGGTGGCTACACACCTCTTCCTTTTTATATTTATTTTTCTTTGCCCTTTTTGGCACATATTCAATGCTTTTTATCACCCATTTTTTTTTTCTTTTTTCTTTTAAGCCTTCGGCCCTTACTTCTGTTTTTCTTTCTCTCAACTATGATTCATGAACTTGTAGCCACCCCAAACTTAGTTCCACAACAACACTCACAAAGCTAAAATTCCATACTCTCCTAAATCCTAGGATAGGGGAAAATCATGGTTTTTCTGAGTTAATGGCTTGTAATGTAAGGTCATCAAGAACAATAGGCTTCAAGGCTCAATGTGGCTAACTAGGGATCATTCATCAAGGTTGGTTCAATTTATGGCCAAGTAGTTAATTCAAAGAAAATTGCCTAAATCATTTGATGCAACATATAAACATGCAAACCATATAAAGATTCAAGCAAATCCGGGAAAGTGCAACTTAACAATGATTCACACATTTAAAAATAGAGTTGGAGGCTCAAAATCCTCACCTGGACATTTCGCAAATTGTTTGACCGAGATACAATTCCTAGTGTGTGCACCCCCTCACCCCAAACTTATCATAAATCAAGCAATCATAATAAATCTCAAAGTTCAATTTTCAATTTTTAAGTGGGGATCAACATTTCTATTATTAGAACCTAGGGGGAAATCATCAATGGTCAATAATTCATTCAATCAATCCATGCTCAATTTAATTCAATTCCAACAAGCTTGCCGACACGACATTCATACAACAACTCTTGATCTTCTCAAATTATTCAAGAGTGACAACAAAAACAAAAACAAAAAAGAAAAAGAAAACAAAAGTTAAGAGATGAGAGGGATACCTAGCTTGGGTTGCCTCCCAAGTAGCGCTTGTTTAACGTCCCGAGCCTGACTCAAGTCGCCCCTAAGGGTTAATCCAGAGGAAGATCCTGCTTGCCATGCCATTCCTTGGCCCGTTCTTTGTAGGTTTGTGCCCTTTTATATACTCGCATGCGGTTCCCGGACAGCTCATTTAAGTTCAGTACCCTTCTATAATCAGCACGAACTCTCCACTCCGTGGTGGTCCATTTTGAGATCAACTCATTGTCTGTACTGATCACCACGGTTGTGCCACCCTTCAATTTCGGTGCCTTACCATTCTTTTTCATGCCTTTGTTGATGAGCTCTTCCTTTGCAATTTCATCCCTTGGGGAACTCGGTAAGGCTTCCATATCTTTCAACCACTCGAGGTAGACCTCATCCCCCAAAGGGTCTTTTTCCTTTCTATCATCATGGGATTTTACCAACACTTGAGCAAGTGAAGAACCATGGGCCTCTCTAGTTGCCTTTACAGTTGGATCCACTGTATCCACTCGATACACTTCCGACCTCTCTGCAGGGTGCTTCATTGCTTCAAAGAGATTGAAGACTACCTCATCATCTTGCACCCTTAGAGTGAGTTTCCCTTGCCGCACATCTATCAAGGCACCCCCAATGGCCAAGAAGGGCCTACCCAATATGAGAGGGACCTCGGCATCTTCATCCATATCAAGCACTACAAAGTCCGCCGGAAATATGAGCTTGTCCACTTTTACTAACAAGTCTTCGACCACCCCATAAGGATATTTTATAGAGCGATCGGCTAGTTGGAGCGACATCCGTGTATCCTTGAATTCTTTGATCCCCAACCTCTTCATCATAGAGAGGGGCATCAAGTTGATGCTTGCCCCTAGATCACACAATGCCTTCCCTACAGTCATCCCCCCAATGGTGCATGGTATCGAGAAGGAACCGGGATCCTTCAACTTCGGAGGCAGTTTTCGTTGAAGAATGGCACTACACTCCTCGGTCAAAGCAACCGTTTCTTCATCCACAATCCTCCGCTTCTTAGTGAGAAGTTCCTTCATAAACCGAGCATATGATGACATCTGTTCCAAGGCTTCCGCAAATGGAATGTTAATCTGAAGTTTTCGGAAGACATCAAGGAACTTATTGAATTGCTTATCCTGTTGAGGCTTCTTCAATCTTTCAGGATACGGTACCTTCATGTAGGGCGGGAGGTCTTGGGGTTCGACCCACTTCTTCTTTCGGAACTCTTCATCTACAAGTTTCAGCCTTCCCCCTTGCTCCGGTGCCTTGTCGCTCGCCAACTTTTCTTTTTCAGGTTGCTCTTCCTCAATGTGTGGTTGTTCCGGGGCCTTGTCATCCTGAGAACTAGTTGTACCCCTGTTAGGTTCCAACACCCTTCCGCTTCTAGTAGATATGACATTGCATTGTCCCTTGGGGTTGTTCTCGGTATTACCTGGGAGAGTGCCTGGAAGACGCTCATTAAGTTGCTTCGCGAGCTGCGCTATTTGTGTCTCCAGATTCTGAATTGCCGATCCTGTATGAGTCGCCAACTTGTCAATGGCAGTGTTCACCTTCTCAAAAGATGTGCTTGTAAAGGTTGACAACTTCTCAAAAGCCAGCTCCCACGATTGTCTTCCACCATCTGTTATTTGCAACTGATTAGGCCCTGGAAGAGCCTGCTGGGTATTGCACTGCTGAATTCCAATGTTCGGCCTTATACCCTGCTGAGGTTGTTGCCAATTCTGCTGAGGAGGTTGTTGACCGGCTAGACCACCATTAGCATTACTCCAAGCGAAACCCGGATGGTCTCTCCTCATGTACCCCCTATTCTGATTCTGATTGTAATCATTTTGTCTGTTCCTCTGATAGTTATTCTGGGGCACAGTGTCATAAAAGTTGTGGCAAGAGTCCACATGTTCTTGAGGGAAATTTAGCGGGCAAATCTGAGTGTCATGATCTCCATTACAATTTGCACAACCCGGAGGCATTCCCTCGTGTATCGCATTAACCCTCTTGTTCCCGGACAAAGCCTCATTCTGCATCTTCAAAAGTCTGTTTTGCTCTAAAATGGCTTCCATTGTCCCAGAACTGATTCCACTTGAGGTCTCCCTACCACGGTTGTAATCATTATATGACATCTTCTCTAACAATGTCCATCCATCCTCAGCTGATAAGTAGGAAAAAGAACCGCCACCATGCGGCATCACAAGTATCATCTGATAGCGTCCCCTCAACCCATTAAAGAAGTGATGTACTTTGGAAACCGGGTCAAAGAACGCAGAGGGACATCTTCTCAATAAACCATTGTACCTCTCCCACGCTTCATTGTAAGTTTCATCCTCCGTCTGCCTGAATGATGTGACTGCTATTCTTGCTTGTGCCGCCTTCTGAGGAGGAAAGTATTTGGTTAGGAACTTCTGTGCCATTTGCTCCCAAGTTCGATCTTTGTTCCTATCCAAGCTGTCAACCCAATCGCGAGCGACATCCCTAAGAGAGAGAGGGAAAAGTCGCAAGCGAAACTCATCCTGTGAGACTCCTCTTGTCTTCTGTAAGTCACAAGCTTCAAGGAAGCGAGTGATGTGTCTATAAGGGTCCTGTTTGCCACTTCCATCAAACTGATTCTCGCGGATCTGGAATGTGACACATGCTTCCACTCTGAAGGAGTCTGTGTTCAGGTTGCCCCTCACAATCGACGAATCACAATCACCCAAGCTGGGTAGATCGTACTCGAAGAGAGGCTTGTAACGAGGAGGAGGAGGAGGAGGATTTTCTTCGGCCATCCTCTCGATAGCAATTGCTTCAAGCCTCTTTCGCTCTCTGGCTTCTTTCCTTAAGCGCTTCTCGGTCTTGGTGATCTCCGGATCAAATAGCAAGTCCTCTTGTGAAAGGGTACCTCGCATACAAAAACACGGCAAGACCAAGTGGAATCAAAGAAGTAGAGAAAAAATAATGAAGAAATAACAGAAAAATAAAAAGAAAAATCAACTTAACCAATCAATCAAATTTCCTAAAAATTAGGAAAACTGGCTGTGCCAATCCTCGGCAACGGCGCCAAAAACTTGTTGTGACGCCGGCAAGTGTACCGGGTCGTCGCAAGTAATAAAACACGGTAAGAGTTTACCGAGGTCGAACACAAGGATTGGGCTACCAATTCGACTAATTTCGCGAGAAATTCGATAAGTTGGTTAAGTAGAGAAAGTGGTTGGAGAGAAACTAGGATCACAATTCAAATTAACAAATCAAATCAAATCAATTAAAATATGGTGATGAAATCTGGAATTAAAAGCATCTAAGGTTTCGAATCCACCTACCCAATCATGCAAAGTACCCAAGTGATAATGATCTCCTCCCTAGGTTCAATTTTAATGTCAACGGGACCCCTAAATTCTCCTATATCCACTGTCGTGCTCAATAGGACATATTCGATGATTTGAGTTAATTACTTACTAGGTCTCTTAACCCTAATCTCGAATTCTATTAATTCTTGTTCCCTAAGAGTTGCATCGATCTCCTATTCACTCTCGTGCAACACTCGATCGATGTTCCCAATTCAAGTTCTAAAACGCGAATCGCATCTCGGCCTCAAACACGTTTAACTAGTGAATGACGCAAAACATATGATCAACACAATGAAAGCAGAATTGGAAAACAATAATTGAATTAAAGGAGAAGGATATACATCACTGAACACTATGCCGCCATGGGTGGCTTCATCGATCCCTTAGACAAGGGGATTAGCTCCTCATGTCCGTAACAACGACGCACGTACAATCGGAATTCATCCTAAGCCTAAGAATAAGAAAAGAAAAGAGAAGAGAAGGGGAGACGCAGCTCCAGAATAAGGGTTACAAAGATCTCTCAAAATTCTGATGCCAAAGTCCTCTTTTTCTATTCTGATCTGCTCTATTTATAAGGAGGCCACGCGTCACGGCCGTGATGCTCATCACGGCTAGGCCAGGACGGTTTCTGTTTCTGGCGCACTTCTGTAATTTAGACCCTCGCGACGCAAAGGATGTTTCACGACGCGAGTCTTCTTGTCACGGCCCGTGATGTCAATCACGGCTAGGCCGTGATGGTCTCTGTCTCTGGTGCTTTTCTGGAGTTCAAACACTCGCGACGCGAAGGACGTCTCGTGACGCGAACCTTCTTTTCACGGCCCGTGATGTGAATCGCGGCTAGGCCGTGATGGTCTCTGACTTGTGTGGATTTTTGGTCACGACCGTGATACACATCACGGCTAGGCCGTGATGGTCTCTGACTTCCAAGTCTCCAAACTCTCGCGGGGCGAGCTTCCTCTCGCGGGGCGAGAATCTCCAGAATGGCAATCTCCACTATTTCTTGACTTTCCTTAATTCTCAGAGCTTCACTTATTGACCTGAAAACAACACAAGCAACCACAAGCGTAATTCTATTCAAAAGAAGCTAAAAACTACACAAAAGACGCAAAACGAGTCAAAGTCCAACTTAGGAACAAAACAAGGCAAATTTGGGCGAAAACGAGAGTGAACTCGACTAATTGGCACATAAACCCTAGTTTATCTAGTCATAAAACTAGATAAGCCAGAGGCTTATCAGTCCCTGGGGATTTAGATTAGCATCAAAGGACACCTCAAGCTGCTGTCCGCTTTGCCTGCCCTTCTCTAGTTTCTTCAAAGAGGTGGCTCCTCTACCCCGTTTCCTATGAGCCTGTGATGTCTGTATGGACAAAACAAATGATAAAATAGAGGGTTGTAACATTATAAACTTACATTAAAAATAAGGACTAAAGATAATATATAACATGTAAACTTACACTAGAATCGGGCGTAGGCACGATCGGGTCCTGCGTAGGCCCCACAGTGTCCTCCCGTGCATGTGGGCCATCCGACTGATCCATATGCATGCCTGTTCAGAAACAATATATATTTATTAACATAGGTTATAACTAAAAAAAATACAGAAGTATAAATAAAAATAAATGTATACTAAGTTTAAACTACCTATATCAATATCCCTTCAAATTTACACCATTTTCAGGTTTCTTAAGACAAAAGAAATAAGCAGATGAAGATAAATTAACAAAACAGAATTCCAATGAGCAATATATTGTTGATGTCACATGCTACAAGGAACTCTAAATTTCTTCCCATTTTGAAATAGGTCATGATAGCAGAAGAAAAAACAAGAGAAAACACAAACCCATGACCAGAAATAGAGACATTCCAAACAACTCAAACTCACAGTTTCAAGTTTCAACTACAGAGACTACAGTTTCAACATACACTCAAAGCCAAAAATAAAAAAATGTACCCTAAAGACTCGCCAGAAATAGGTGCTCGCGTGGTGGTGGGGAGGGGAGCTCAAGTGGTGGCCAACGTTTGATGTGGTTTCTGAGAGCAGACGGACAAGGAGAGTTAGTGCACGTGAAGGGGAAAGAGAGATGTCAAGTTATTGCAAAGAATGATCGGGAAAGACAGAGTTAGGGTTAAGAGTGTACCTCACGGTGGTGACGAAGAAGCCCTCGCGGTGGTTGCGGTGGAGATGAGCTCGTGATTAGGGCAGAGTGAGAGTGAGAGTGATGAAAAGAGAAGAACAGAGACGTACAGAGCGAAGTGAAGAAGGCGCGCGGAGAGTGGGAGTGAGAGTGAGAGTGAGAGTGATGAAAAGAGAAGAACAGAGACGTACAGAGCGAAGTGAAGAAGGCACGCGGGTGTAAACGTTATAATCAAAAATAAAACAACATTTTACGTCAGTTGTTTGTAACAAATGACGTTCAAAGTCATTTATTTAACGTCAGTTGTCTTTAACAACTGACATTAAAAGTAATTGTTTAACGTCAGTTGTATTAAACAACTGACGTTAAAAATAAATAGCACAGTAGTCATGGGTAGTAGCACAGTAGTCAAAGAAATGAGATTATACACTTTTAACGTCAGTTGTATTAAACAACTGACGTTAAAAATAAATATTTTTTTATTTTAAAAACACTTTTAACGTCATTTGTTGCCGACAACTGACGTTAAAAGTGTATAAGTTTCTGCAAAAACATTCATTTCTTTGACTACTGTGCTACTTACCCATGCACCTTGTAACTTAATCCTCTTAATGAGCATTAAGTTTATAGATCAGTTTTCAAGAAATTCAGGTAGTCTCTCTTCTCTATATAAAGAACCATATTCTTCTGTATCAGTCGATCTGTATTACACCCCCTCTTCTTTTCCTCTATATTTCGTGCTTTTTCTATTCATTTACAATATGCCTCTATCATATTTGAGGTGTTGTTATTTCTTCCTATTCCTAGACTTAAAGGTCTCTGTCTTAATGGTCAACAAACTTCTGAGGTTGAGTAAATCACGTAACATGGATGGTAAGGTTGGGTGAATCACGTAATGTGATTCCCTCACTTTATTTCATCACCGTCATCCCTTTCACTTTGCTTTCGCTGCAAGTGACTGTGGATTCAAGACGATGCATCAAGGAATTCCAGTGAAGGAGGTGATGCAAAGATCCATTTCACTTTGCTTTCGCTGCTAGTGACTGTGGATTCACGATGCATCATGAAATTCAAGTGAGGGAGGAGATGCATCGATCCATCCATTGGAGTTCCTGAGGACAGGACTGAGAAGAAAATGATGTTGAAGCGAAAACTTTTTTATATTTTAGGGCTGTGTTGCAAAAAATTTTTATCTTTTAATCATGTAATTGTGAGTTTCTGAGGACAGGACTGAGAAGAAAATGATGTTGAAGCAGAAACTTTTTTATATTTTAGGGCTATGTTGCAGAAAATTTTTATCTTTTAATCATGTAATTGTAACTTATGAATCGCTTCAATGAGATACGATTTGATTATACATACATACATATATATATATATATATATATATATATATATATATATATATATATATAACTTATTTTATGTTAAGTGTTTATTTATTTTAATTTGCACAAGAATTTGTTTACTAATTCAAGCTAATTAATTAAGATTAAAAATAAACTTGTTTAAAAAAAAGTTTAGAAATAAACTGCACTATATGGAGTGATCTGCGTTAAGAGTGACAACAGGGAGATGACAACGAAAGAAAGATAGGAATAGTTAGGGACATATGATTATATACGTCAGTTATTTATTTAACTGAAGTAAAAATCACACTTTTAACGTTAGTCGTATAAAAAACTAATGTTAAAAGGGTTAATAATTCTTGCAAATAACTTTTAACGTCAGTTCATTAAACAAGTGACGCAAATAGTGATTTGATATTTACAAAACTGCCACCGTCTCATTTTTAACATCAAACATATGGTCTTCCCGTATATTACATTATTTCCACTAGTGGGGATGAATAATCTGTTTAATGTCTTAGTTTTGCTAAGTGCATGTGGGAAATACAGAAAAACAATGTAAATAATTTAAAAAAAAGGGTGGGGGGGGAATAGGTAGCGTTTTCTTGAAAAAACACTGCCTAAAGTTAAAAATAGATAGCGCTTCATTGAGAAAGCGCTATCTATTGCAAACTTTAGACAGCACTTCCTTGAGAAAGCGCTGTCTAAAGTATGTAATAGATTGCCTTCATACGAACTTTAGACAGCGCTTTCTCAAGGAAGCGCTACCTATTCCTACTTTCAGTAGCGCTTTTTTAAGCGCTATTGAATCTCTTCCACCTTCAGTAGCGGGTGATTAGATAACGGTTGGAAGCGCTACTAAAGGCTAAAAAAAGCGCTATTAAAGCCCTTTTCTGTAGTAGTGTTTCTTGCCATTTTGCCGTTATTCCTCATAATTTGAATGTGCAATGCTCTCCATATTTTTTATTTGGGTGTTCCTATGTACACAGACTATGAGAATCAGGAACCACATGTCTACTACAAGAAAAAAGGTCATTACCAACGGCCAAAAGTCGTCGGAAACAAGAAAAATCCATTGGTAACACTGAATTTCCGACTGCTGACCAACATCTCTACATCCATAGGTAATTAGCTCGTCGCAAACAATTTCCAACGACCTTTTTAATAAATCCTGAGCCATAGGTAATTTTTCCCATTATCGACGACCTGAGCCGTAGGTAATGATGAAAAATTAGCTACGGCCAGAGCCATCGGAAAATTTTTCTATTATCGGCGTCTAGATTGTCTGAAACTTTTTTTTTTTGCTTCATTAAATCTTTTTCAAGCCTTATTATGAAGAAGCTTAATACAAATATAAGTGTTATTTTATTTACTTAAGAAAAACACTTTTAATAGTCATGTTAACACAAAAATTTTACCCAATAAAATAATTTTTTTATTACATCAATACACATGTACATTTAATCACTCAATTCAACAAATAGAAAACATGCATATTGCAGTAGCAATGCATATTCTACCAGCACATAATCAATAACATATTCAATTAGCATGCATATACTTCCTCTTAAACACATAACCAGCAGCACATAAACACAAACCAAAACACCACAAGCATTTTCATACACATTGCATCTTCACACAACCCAGCTTTCTTAGGCATTTTCAACAAAAGCTAAAGAAAATAAAATTGAGACAAGAAAGCAAACCTGGGAGCAAAGGAGAGAAAGAACTGGACCTTAGGTTGGCGGTGGTGGTATGTCCGGTGGTGGTGGTCCGGTGGTAGTTCTGAAAATTAAAATAAAAATTAAAAAAAGGATCCAAAGACAAAGAGAAAGACAGAGAGAAAAATAAAGAGAGACTTACGGTTCGATCTGGTTGTGGCGGTTTGGTGGTGGTCCTAAAAAACGAAAATATAAAAGGGACGAGAAACAAAAAGAGAAAGACAAATAGGAAGAGAAAGACGGACTTACAGACGGTGGTCGGTTACTCGGCAAAGTGGACAGAGTTTGGGAGGGAGATGATTGAGAGAGGTAGAGGTTAGGGCCGGTGCAGAGAAAATGGACGGAGGAAGGAGGAGAAAATGGGAGAAGGAAGGAGGGTCGGTGACAGCAGATGGTCGGAGGCTGACAAACAAGGATGGCGGTTGGACGTACGGCGTCGGTGACTGGGTGGTGGAGCTACAACATGTAGAGAAATAATGGAAGAAAATGGGATGGGTCTGTGTATCTCATGAGCGTGAATGGGTATAAGTGGGGGTTACCGACGACCATCACCCGTCAAAAATGTCACAAGGTGTTACTGACGGTCACAACATTCACAAACTTGGAAAAATTTCCTTTTATTAGCGATGGTTTAGCCATCACAAATGGTTACTCGAGTTACCGACAGGCTAAGCCGTTGGAAAGTGTGCAACCTTGAAACTGTTTTTTTAAGTTACCGACGGCTTGGTCGTCACAAATGGTGAAAGGAGTTACCGACGGCCTAGCCCGTCGATAATCTTCTCCAATCCTTCACTGAGGTCGCACCAAATATTTGGCAGAAAAGCTTGCAAAAATATACCGACGGATTGTCCGACGGTATAAAAAAAGGTCGTCGAAAATGTTGGAAATATCAACCGCCTTGATTAATGATGGACTAGGCTGTCACAAATGTCAAAAATACCAACAGCTTCGAGGCCGTTGGTAATAGTGAAATCCTTATATATCTTGTAGTTGTCATATGAATGACTTCTTTTATGTGGTGTAAACTTCAAACATGACATCTAATGATAAGTTAGCCTAATTTCAAGTTTGAGTGCAAGAGCCCACGCCCAATCCCATTTTAGACCCAATTAAGACAGCTAACATTAAGTGACATAAATAAAAGATATCTTTCATTATTTATTTATTTCAAAAAAAGATCACATCAGCTGATCATGCTCACATCATTCAAGCTTTTCTTTGTGACTCTATCCAAACCGCCAAAAGTTGCACAAAAAGAGAATGGAATAATTACATCATCAATACATCTACTTTTGGGTTTTACTTTTGTTTTTTTTTAAAAAAAAATCCGAATTTGCAGCTAAAATTCACCTAGAGGTGTATCTTACTTTCACTGCAACCGAAGGTTATAAGCATCTAATATAATATAATTGGAAATTCGGAACTGAACCTTTGAGGGAGCAATCAAAAAATATTGTATTGAAGTCTAATGATACAAAATTAAAGCTGCAAATAGTCATGAGAAGCATTTTGGAAAGGCAAAAGATCGTTGCCCAATTCATTCTTGTTATCTTATTTCATAAAAACCTTAACATTTCAAAGAAGTTTCCTGACCATACACTTGAGATTTATGAATATGGTGAAGTATTTCATGGATGTATTGATTGGGCTTTAGACTCATGTCGATAATATAAAAGTTGTGTGTGTGATATAAACATCAAGTGGGCCTGCAAAATATTTGTTTGTGCCACTATCAGGGAGTTTTTGCTCACTTACTTACAAGGCCTATGAGTTTTCCAAAAAATAAATAAACAAAATTACTAGCCAAAGAGAGGGGGGAGAAGGTGATCATGCTTCTATTTCTTTAGAGTAGGTGCCTAAATTGGTCCCTGGTAAATTTAGGGACCCATTTTTGGTCCATGAAAAAATAAATTAACCATTTAATTTATCAAATTTACAAACGTGAGACACATTAGTCCCCCTTCCGCTTCCAATATCGATTTACTTGCTTATGTGTCATAAAAATGTGAAAAACGCACAATTTTCAGGGATACGGGTTTTAAAATTTTGCATTTTTTTACATTTTCGTTATTTTTTCACGATCGAAATTTATCATATATGTGCCACGCAGGACAACCAACAAGTCAGGCAAGAAGGATAACGGGATACATAGGCAAGTAAATCGTCATTGGAAATGGAAGGGGGACTAATGTGTCTCGCATTCGTAAATCCGAGAAACTAGATGGTTAATTTATTTATTTTAGAAACCAAAAGTGGGTCCCATAAATTTTTGAGGGACAATTTGGGACTTTAGCCATTTCTTTGTTTACTCATTTGATTTAGGGGTGTAACAGGTCGGTTTGGTTCGATTTTAGGTAGAAAAATATCTAAACCAATAAAAATGGTTTGGTTCAGTTTTAAGAATTTTTTCTACCAAACCCGAACCAAACGAAACCATTCGAGAACGGATTGGTTCGGTTTGATTCGGTTTAGACCCGAAGATTATTAAATTTCAAAATATATATAAATATTAAATATATATAATATTAAAATATAAAAAAAATTAAATACAATGAATATTAAACTATTAAAATATAGATTAATATTAATATATAATAAATATTACATATCAAAATATATATAAAATTATTAAAATATATTAATTGGTTCGGTTCGATTCCAGAATACTTGAAATCGAGAACCAAACCAATCATCATTAGGTTTGATTCAAACCCGAACATAAAAAAAATCAAAACCAATTTAATTGACTTGATTTAGATCTTCGGATTTTTCGAGTCATAGGTCCGAGTCTTACACCCCTACTTTGATTTAGTAGGGAGATGATGTCCGAGATAGTATATGGCAGGGCTTCATATGTTCTACACTTCATTGTTATCTTTCAATGATAAAGTAATGTGCAAATGTTATTACCTATGTTTGCAGCATAATATTTACTGTACAGGTTCACGTCAACACTGTTTTCTGCACTCTTGCAAAATAACGACACTGTTAGGTTGCGTATTTTGTTTCTCTAAAATAGCCTCATTAGTATCATCCTTTCTTTAAAAGACTGGCTGGTTTATTTTGACCATATACTTTTATTTTTTGATTGAAGGGAATAAAAATCACTTCTAGGGAGCTCAATATTTTCTACCGGGCATTCTCTATTAACAATTTCTTATATGTAGGGTGTTTATATCCAAACCGATACAAAAAAAATCGAAAATCGAACAAAACCAATGTCTATTGGATTTTTTTGGATCTTATTTATAAAAACCGATCGGATCGGATTTCGGATTTCTTTTCTTAAACCGAACAAATCCAAACCAAACCGTATATATAAATTTAATATACAATTATTCTATTTTTTGCATTATTAATTTTTTATTTGTTGGTTTTTTCTCCTCTAATAATGCTTACTAGTTTGATTTGACTTAATTTTTTCCTATTTCTAAGTTTCAAACATAAAAAAATTATGTTATGTAACCAGTTGATGATGATATTTATTTACTTTATACATATTTTATGAAATGTTATTACATGAATACATGAACAAATATATACAAGTTTAAGATTTTTTCAATTTTATGTGTAATCGTGATTCTTTGACCTAATATAAATATGTAATGATATGTCGGTAAAAACCGAATCAACCAAACCGATCCAAACCACATATAATTGGATCGGATCGGATCAGATTTTTTTTTAAAGGAAGTCATCCGTATGTTCTTTTTATCTTTGGATTAAATGATTTTTTACCTTAAAATCGATTCAAGCCGAACTGTATACCAACACCGCTGGTTGTGTTCTGTTCTCCCCGGTAATTGTTTCAAACCCAACTGCAAGTAACAGAAGATCCTAACTGATTATACATGATTAATGACTTAGACAAACAGATACCAAAAAAAGAAGTAACAATCCACATCGTTCAACTAGATAGAAACTCTAAAATGAAGGGGGGAAAAACACGTAACAGATGCACCCTCTCAAGTTTAAAAAAAAATTATAATAACCTTATATTTTTTTTGCCCCCGTTAATTGTAAATATTTGCACCCACATGACTAGGGTATCAGCTGCACACACACGACCACTTGGACCCACCACCCACGACACTTGCCTTGCATCCGTCGTTCCAGCTTTCATTTGCGGCGCATAGATGAAAAGAAGAAGCCTTGATATCGTGTGCTTGTGTGTGGTGCTGCAGCGCATATAGATGAAAAGCAAAAAACTAGCTACTGTGCGGTGCATAAGTGATAAAAGTAAAACTGAAATGTGAAAATGAAGGCATGTGGGTTTGTGCTATTTTATTATTGGATTTGGGCTTAAAGTAAATCTCAATGATTTGGGCTCAATAATAAATTAAATAATAAAGTATCTTTTAGCCCAATAATAAATTAAAGATATGTAGGAGTTATTTGAGAGTTTAGACTTTAATTTAAATTTATGGTGCATTGACTAAGTGATTTTATCTTAATGAATTGAGTTATAATATATATATATATATATATATATATATATATATATATATATATATAATTTTGTTATATACACATATTTTTATACTTATATATATTTATTATATAATTTATTTATTTATTTATTAGTCATCCGATTCGACCGTTGAACCAATCGAACCATGACCTGAAGTTGTTGTCGGTTCAATCTCCGATCTGGTTTTTTAAACATTGGTTGAGATAACAACATCATTTCATGAAATTGAATGGTTAAACATGAAATTAAATGTATTAATTTTGTTTCTTTAATTGTAGGAGATAATGGAATTTTTTTTTAAGAGAATGATTGATTGTCTAGTGACTTATATTAAGCGATAAGTGATCTACAACGTTGATAATGAATTGACCATTCAATAAGAAGTGTTCAACAATTGACAGTGTTTAACATTCATGTTTTTATCTTTATATATATGACAATGTTTATTATTAATTATTTTTAAAATATATTGCCTCACGGATCCCGGATCCTAGATCCGTCACTGCAGATGCACTCCCCATTCCCACCTCAATCCCAAGCTTCTTCATGTTATTTTCTCTCTCTTGATTGCAAACATCTCTATAAAAGTATAAATCACCCCCAATCACAAACATATCAACCAACTCAACGTTCCAAAAGTTGTTCCTCCTTTTATTTTTCTACTTTCCAAATTCATCATATTATAGCATGACACCAAATACTAATACCAATTATCACATGGGAAGCTCAGTGCACATGAAAGAAGCCGTGGTGGTGACACCATTTGAGCCCACCCCATATGGTCCCCTCATTCTCTCACCAATTGACTCCAAGCTCTTCCCGTCATTTCACCATAGAGTACATCCTCGTCTACAAGCCCGAGTCGGGCCTGGACCACGCTTCCACCGTCTCACTTGAAAACAGCATTAGCCAAAGCAATGGTTCCTTAATTACTACCCGTGCAATGTTGTTTACATCGTGCAAAATACTATTTACATCTTGAGCTTCGATTTAAAATTTTCATTTCCAAAAATATCATTTTCACCTTCACCCGCTCATTATATCAGTCACTCATTCTGTTCACCCCATATCGAAACCACCCCCTTTCTCACACTCTTCACACCCTTGCCACCTTCTTCACCATTCTCACAACCTCTGTCATTATCACGCGACAATGAAATGGTGAATTTTTTTTTAGTTTTTTGTTATTGGTTTTCATGATGTTGCAAAAGCGAAGAAGATAAGAGGGCCCGAAGTTGTTTTCGATCGTGTTTTAGCAAAGGATACAACCTCTTCATTGTTCATGCACGTCACTTGTAATGTGAGTTTCTGCAACTTTTGTTCATACTATTACATCTGCAATTTACTTTCCAGAAACTTCCAGATTCGTTTTCCGGACACTGGTTACACCTCGGAATTCGAAATCCGGATGAGTATATGGCATTGTTTTGAACTACTGCAATAGAAAATCCGGAAGTATTAAAGTTGTAATTTCCGGAAAATGCATTCCGGACATGTGTTTTGTACTTCCGGAAAATGTTTTCCAGACATGTGTTGTGCACTTCCAGAAATTTTTTTCCGGATTCACATATTGTTGATGTTACATTTTGTACATCTGGAAAGTATTTTCCGGATGTGTTAAAATTAATACATCCGGAAATTATTTCTCGGATGTTTTAACACCTCCGGAAAATACTTTCCGAATGTTTAAATTTTCATGATGCAGCTACAATTTGTACATCTGGAAACTATTTTCCGAATGTGTTAATTTTTAACACCTCCGGAAAATACTTTCCGGATGTGTAAATTTTCCTGATGCAGCTCTTGTAAAATAAATTAATCTTCTTGTTATTTGATATGATGCATATAGTTTAAAGGTTGCGTTTAATGGACATAGAAGACTATTTTGACAATCTACATGAGGATATGGACATGTCAATTAATATGGGAAGAGACGGGGATGTAAGAATAAAGATTCATTTTCGTTGATTGTAGTCTTGGAAAAAAAATACTTTATTGTTATGTTTGTTTGTTTTTTTCAGAATCATGTGAGCATAGAGAGGTTGGATGTTCCCAGTGTTAAAGATGATGTTGATTGTAGGGATGCATTCACTACTATTAAGGTGGTTTATTAATTAATTATCCTTACTTTTATGTTATGACTTTGTGTGAATATTATAACATCTTGCTAAATTTGTACTATCGGGTATTTCCATCTCGAGAAGATATGTTGAACTGGGCTCGACATGTAGGTAGAGAGCATGGCGTTGTTGTTGTCATTCAAAGGTCAGATACGGGAGGTAACCGAAGGACGACGGTAGTCTTGCTTGGTTGTGAACGGGGTGGGAAATATAGACCATACAAGAAGGAGTTAGTTCGCAAGGTGACCGGAACTAAGAACGAGGTTGTCGCAGCACACGTGTGGAGGAGCTGGGCGAGAGTGATAGAGTTTCCATCGAACCAGAATTTGAAGTTGTTGTTCGCCGTGAACATGAGGAACCGGGTTTACCCGAAGGATATTATGGGAACGCGATTGTGTTGGGTTGTGCTGAGAGTAATGCGAGGGAACTGAAAGAGAGAGGAGTTGGGTTCGGATCGAATTTGGTGAAACGGGTGAAGGAAAGGGTGGATAATGAGCATGTGAGGAGGGTGAGTGAGTTGTTGTCCGAGTCGAAAGCGAGTCCTGACTCAGTGGGTGGTTTGAATACGGTAGACTTTGGAATGGGAAAACCGATTCATGCTGTGATAGGTTTTGTTTATTTTTGTCAGCGAAGGATCAGAAAGAGAGTGTTAGCGTGGCGCTGCCTGTCCCCGCCTTCGCCATTGACAATTACCACCAGTTTATTTTATTGATGAATTGCATTTGTGAGGCACTATCTGTTATTAAGTACGTTGACTTCTGTAATATGTTACATGTATTTCGTGCCAGAGTGACCACTAGTATTGTTTTCAATTCATCGGATAAAATGAAAACATTAATTAGGTGGATTCTACGATGAGCCACTTAACTGGTGAACCACTAAAATTACATGTGATAACAGGTTTTCCAATTATTTTTTTATTTTTTTATTCTCTTATTTTCTAAAATACATTTTTATCCCCAATCATCCCCACCCCTCTTCCACAACCACCACTATACCCACCCATCTTCCATAACCAATAGCTAGACGTGACCACTGTCCACCACTGTGTCGCCATTCCTTACCTGCCTGCAACAACTTGTAACCCAACATTGGACTCCTCCCAACATGAATCGTTTGTACCAGAAAGACAAAAGTTACAAAACCCAAAAACCTTTCCCACATATGATATAGGAATATGGGATCATGATCATTCATTTGGTGTATCACATCATATCCTCATCAATAATATATAGCGATAAAAATTAAAAGTTATATCAATAATTTCTTATCATATAAATTAAATTCCAAGTGTGTAAGAATTATTTGGGTCTGTTTGCTTTTTTTTCAAGTTTTCTGTTTTTATTTTTTATTTTCAAAAAAAAATTACAAATCTGTCATCTTGTTTCCTACTTTCCACGATTTGTATAAGAAACAAAAAAAATTGTTTTCAATATTTTATATACAAATTTTTTAAAATAAGAAACAAAATAAAAATAATATGAAAATTTTGTAATTATTTGTATTGTAATTATTTATAAAAATAAGAAATGAAATCAGGAAACAAGAAACAAAGTTCTATGTTTCCAAATGGATTGATATTCTTATTCTAGTTGTTTTCTCTAGGATTTCTATCTTTTACTCTCTCTGATTGCTGTTGGTCATTGGATTTCAAATCTGAACAGTCTTCACTTCATCAAGAATGTAACAAACAAATTATTTGGGATAAGGAAACATTTATTCCAACGTAGTTGAATGAATGTTAAAAACAAAAAGAAAATCAACAATATTTTTTGCGACAGCAGTAACTGGCAAATAGATATTAGTCCAAGAACCAACATTTCATTAGCATGTAGTTACACTGCTAATAGAAAAAGCAGTGGCCGTTTGCTTAATCATAATGAAAGTACAGACAAAATACCACAGTCCAACTAATTCTTTACCATTCCAGTTTGTTTGACAATTAGGAACTAGGAAGTACATTGTTAAGCATATGGTGAAAAGAGTAGCTTTTGGGTACGTTTGGGTAAACAACTTAATTAAGAGCTTATTACATAAGACCTTATCGTATGAGAGCTTATGCCATAAGCGCTTAAAGAAAGAAAAAGAAAGAAAGGGGCATGAGATGATTCGAATAGTGAAAAACACGGAGAGGGTGTTTAGTGAATAAGCTCTTATGATAATTCCATAAGCTTCTTCCAGTGACTTATGAAAATAAGTCAAAAACTCCTTATGAGATGGCAGTGAGTTTATTTTAAATTATTTCAAAAATTACATCATGTGATAAAGAGTTATTAGTCGCTCATGTGTGTTCAAGGAAATCAGATTATGGAAAAAATTCTTTGAATAAACTCTTCCAAACGCCACCTTTGTCTCAAGTCTCAACCATCGGCCATAAGGTTTTAAATAAAGATCGGCGGCCGTAATTGGGGCCGCAACATTTTGATTTTAGAGATCTCCCAAATCTAAACGCGACCGTATGCATAGGCCGCAATTGTCCGTGATTGCAATAAACACAATGCAACCACAACCGCGACCGTAACCGCAATTTAAATTATATCTGATTACTTTAAGACAGACCTTAATCTGTGAAAGAATACAAAAAGGGTCGGCCAAGAGCTCCAAAATGCAAGCACAACCTGGCATAACAAGTGAATTTCATTGATAAATTAAAATTTCAAAAATTACATCATGTGATAGTTTGAAGAGTTATTCCAGGGTGCTTGGCTTCATGTGTGTTGAAGGGAAATCAGATTATGGGCTTCTAGTGTAGAAAGGCTTAACTCCTTAACGGCTTAACCTATGGAGAGAAAAAAAAGTACATAAATCACATAAAGCTCCAGCACATTAACATTAATCAAGATATCTTGTCTGTGTGGATTAGAATAACTTATGGAAAATGCAATTGAGTGGAGTGCCCCAAGTACACTCATTAAGAAACCAAGAAAAGAAAGTTTACATAAGGAATTAGTGTATTTAGCATTTGAAAAATTAAAATATTTGATTTTTCAATAAAAACTTGTTTTTCTTATTTCTTTAACTAGCATGACCCATAACTTAATTCTTGCCACCAGTGTAGTTAGGCTTAACCTGTGGACTAGAATGATGTTGGTAGCATGTTTATGTCTTCAAGCAGTATCAGAATATGTATTCTGAAATTGTTAAACCAACACCATCAGGCTTGACCATGTGATATCAATTAATGAGACTTGTTCAAATTTGCTTTGCGGTGCGTTTGGAAGCATGTGACATTGTGACCAACTTTGGGTTGTAAGAGATAATTTGTGTAGTTTGAATGGTAAGCAATTTCTTTTGGGCCATATCTTGTTACCATATCAGATGTACTAACGCAAAGAAACCAAAGAACTTTTGGTCTTGGCGTTATTCTTTGGATTCCCATTATGATTAAGCTCTAGGGCCATTGGTGGGGTTTGTTACTTGGTGAAAATCATAATGGGTGCTCCATGTTGCATCAAAACAGTACGGTTGGGCCCACTATATTGAGCAGCAATCGTTCAAAGATATATCGACTAGTAGTGTTGCTTTCTTTTTGCTGAATGGTGTCTCTCACTTATAGGTAATGGCAATGAATGCTCAGGTTGCACTTGTCTTTATCACCACCAATCCATCAAGACTAGCAGGTGATCTCAATTCACACTTGCACACCATTTTCTTTTTTATGCCTCTCGAGGTGTGATGGTCGTGATAGAACATTATCGTGTCGTATGATCCATGTAGCTAACCCCACCTAATGGGATAAGGTTTGGTTGTTGTTGTTGAAGTGTGATGGTCGTGTCTTTACTATAACCAAATGGAACAAAAGTAGTCTGATATATGATAAGAATCTATAGAAAAGAAATTAACCAGAACAATGTTTTAAAAATCAGATCGAATCAAGTTGAATCGGTCACCAAACTCATTGTGTTATCTTTTTTTATAAACAAAAAATTATATTAGAATACAAGAGTACTCAAAACCCATATACAAGAAGAATTATAAGTACAAATGAGAAAACAAGGTAAATGTTTAGCTAACACGACTGCAAGTCTGCAAGGTTGAAATTTTACCTTATACCCCACAACTACGATCTACGAAGAAGCTAATAAACCGGCTGAACACCAACTAAACCAAACCGGCTATGTTTCTGGTTTGGATATTATTTAATTCACTGATGGGTTCAACTACTAATTTAACTGGTTGAATAAACCAA
Source organism: Sophora flavescens (assembly GCA_030762895.1). Taxonomy (NCBI): domain Eukaryota; kingdom Viridiplantae; phylum Streptophyta; class Magnoliopsida; order Fabales; family Fabaceae; genus Sophora; species Sophora flavescens. The sequence goes on from CM061069.1 coordinate 134,834,943, forward strand.
ATCATAACATGAAAGTCTCTTTGGTTTTTAAAATATTACATCAGAAGAAGAGTGTGTTGGAGCAGAATGAACAATCCTATTGAAATTGCAAAAGTGAAACAACAAAGGTCAAAATACTCACCATTTTCCAGCAGCTCCTAGCTCCCACAATAGTATAGGAACTACAAAATTTAACAAAACAAAATAGTATTCCTGGAGTTCTTATTTATTAGCATATACAACACAGTAGCTGCTTTTGATTGATCATATGATTCAGACAATTACATTCAAAGGGTGACCATAACATAACATATAACATTAAAATATATATGGGATTTGATTGAAATCATCCACTATTTCATGTCGGCTCAATAATTGAGATGAAGAGTTATGGCAGAAGCTATCATTGAAATCACTGCAAGTGGAAAAGTCAGGCAAAGGAGGCAAGCTAACATGGGGGGCATGCAACATATCAGCACAAGGGGTGGCCGTAGAAGTAGAAGCAGCAGCAGCACAATGAGCCAAACGATCCTTAGCAATGGCCAAGTCATGTTGAAGCTCCACCATCTTCCTTTGCAACAGTGCTATGGCACCAATGCATCCATAAACTGGGTCTTTCAGCCTTGCCTCTGCCTCATATGCAAGAGAATTCACCGTGTCCTCTCTTTGCTCTTCTGGCACTTCAATGAGGATCTTGCTCACATTGCTGGCTCCAAATACCTTGTGGACCTTGGCAAATTTCTTGCACTCATCAGAGCGAAAGTAAGGTGCAAAGATACAATTGGGTATGCACCTTCTTTTCAATAACTTGCATGCTGCACAAGAAGAGCTTGAACGGGGCTCATAACCCTTCATGGCCTTCATTTACATTTACTTTCCTATATTGCTCTATAGCCTATCCTCTATCTTCTTTGTGTTCATAAATATATGGTCCTTTATGTAGGTATTTTTCTCTCTTAGTATTTAAAAAATTAATATTTATAAAGTCTTATTGTTTTTCTCATGGACTATTCTGCATGTAGGAACAATTACCTCGGCATCCGGACACATAACGATACACATTATTACTCTAACAGCGTGTTCAAGACAGAGACATGGAGAGACTAAAATGTTCCTCTTTTGCCATTTTCGGAAACTATTTGATAATTTTTTTTCTCATGAACGAAAAGTGATAGCTCAAAAATTGTTAGATACTTAAATGAGCCTTTAGTCTTAAAATTATTATATTTTATCGAATGAGGTATTTATTATCATATTAAAAATCATAACTGCCGACAATGATAAAATTTTATTTCCTTACAACTTATGAAAACCACATTTATAAACATCATACTACTTGTTGAATCAAATATTTATCATTACACTAAAAGTTATAGTTGTTGACAATGGTACAACTTTTTATTTTGTTAAAGCTTTTGAATCACATCTAGTGGGGGTCACATTGCATCCATTACATTTGACATAGATTAAAATGTTAAGCTATTGAATCCTAAAGTAAACACGGACCAAACAAAGTCAATATACTCAATTTAATTTTAAACTTTTATGTTACTATATAGCTTGTATATCTCTTTCCCTAGGGTCTATTTTGAGAGCAATCACGTGTCATCACCTATTAGCTCAGCTGGTTAGATCATGGTGCTAGTAACGCGAAGATAGCAGCAGGTTTTGCGGCCTGCATCGGCCAGTGCTGTCTTTTTACAGCATTTTCTAGTTACCCTTTTACTTACAAAATTTTAATTTGTACTTTTAGTTTTACTGGGTAGTATTGAATTTATTATTTATGTCTTCCATTCAAATTGGAAGTGCAAAAGTAGGTCCAAGTCCAAATAATTGATTCACGCAGACAATGGGTGGTATGTAATGGGGTATATTGATTGACTGATGGAAAGAAATATTCTCAATAAAAATAAAACTATATTACCCCTTGGCAGCGGAAGCAATGGTCACAAAAACGAAACTGATAGGATCAAGTTTAAGATGTAGTTTGGCAGTACAGCATAAGTGGAGCCAAAAATTAAGTAAGGTGGAATTCTTTTCTGCATTTAGCATTAGATATTTAATTTTTTCAGTAGTTACCCCCCTCCCTCTTCCATTGTAGTTGTTTTTTTTTTCTTCTTCTAGACCACTGCTTCTTTTGCTAGACTTCCATTATAGTTGCTTTATAACAGCTGAATTGGAAATTTAATATGAAACACAGGCTCCGTCTAGGGTTAGCTAGCAATATATGTTGCTCACCATGTAACATCATTAATCACCATTAGATCAAACATATTGAAGTTGTATTTGTGTCCTACTTTGCCAAGGTTTTTAGGCTGTGCAATGCTTATATGTGCTTGGATACTCTCATCCTTTGAGCTAGCTTTTGGGAGTGAGATCCAAACATATTGAGATTGATTGACATTTCACACGCCGTCACTTTCAACATGGCACCATAACTTTACCCTTTGTCTCGTCTTCCATGAAGATTGTCGATTTGTTTACAAAGTCGCATTCCACTCAGCCATTTCGTTTTATGACTAGCAAACTCTCGATGCTCCCTCTTGATACATCATGAGTATGAGGGGGGATGTTAAAATAATGTTAAGTTATATTTATTAATTTGGCTTATTAAGGGTAGTTAAGTCTTTTCCATTGTTATGTATATATAGTTTATTTTACTCATCTTGTAGTTTGGTTGTTGCAATGGAAAACCCTAACCACCTTTGTTTTCTCTTCTCCTTCTCCATTTTCTATTTGCATTATTGTTAACCTTGACACCCTTATCTTTTGAGCTAACTTTTGTGAGTGAGATCCAAGCATAGTCTCACCAAATCTTATCAAATACTGTCTACACCATATTTTTTTAATTTCATTCCCTCTCTCCTTCTACCTGTGTCCACGGACCACACCGTCTTCCACCCCTAGATTTATTTTTTGTCATTTGTTCCATCTCGTACTCAAATCCAAAAAGTGATGAACATGAACAAACTAAACAGTGCCGACGATGTCCATTCCGAATTACTTCTTCGGTATGAGGGTGGTGTGGGGGCTACTATATAACAAAAGCACACTGATGGTCCACATATAATGAACAAATGGACACTCATGTGGACCTTCATCTTTATCCAAAACTTGAACATGAATAAACCTAGATGATGAACATGAACAACTCATAAAATCGTCATCTTTGTTGGTTTATTCAGAAAATGAACATGAACAATCCATAACAACAACAACAACAACAACATGAAAATCGATACCAGAAAATAAAGATGAACAACCCAGAATCCACCAGATCTGGTCTCTAAGAGCAAAACTAAGAATAATCATTACCAGATCTGAGACACCATCACCGCCTCACCAACGATATCCTCAGCTCGAAGCCTCGAACTCCACGTGCGGCGCCAATGGCTTCCCCACAATTGACACGTACGACCCCAACATTAGCCCACACAGAAGTCCCACCGCACCCGATAAATCGATCTGGGAACCAAAATCGAACCCTGGCAAGGCTCCGAATGGTTCTCGGGCTTTTCTTTAACGGTTTTCACGCTAGCTGCCTTGTAGAGCTCCGAGGACTTGGAGCAGCAGAATCGACGAGGAAGTGGGTTGGGGTGGCAGAGGAAAGAGCCACGTCACACGAGACCTTGAAGAAATATACATGAGGGTAGCGCTTGGGATGAAATGAGGTTTCTGAGGAAGAAGAAGCGGACTATGGAATGAGTGGAGGGAGGGTAGCGCTTGTAGGTTGGTGTGTGGTGGACGGAGACCGACGCCTTCGTGACGGAGATGAACGGAGGGAGGGGTTGTGAGGAAAGGATCGAAAGTGAGAAGAGAGGCGGAGAGAAGGAAATGAAAAAAACTATAGTGTGGACAGGTGTATGATAATATCATGTCAAACTTCTTAATCAACGGTGATAAGTGGTTGCTCATGGTGAGCAACATAATAAGAGGGTGGTTCACCCTAAAATTAGCTTTGAAACATATGGAAACAAAATCAGTGTCTCTCAAATTTAACGACCAAAAGATATAATAGACATGTGGAGTATCCTAAAATGACCTTACCTTTTTACTGAAAGAGGAAAAAACAAGGTGTGAGTGTGAGCGTGTGGCGGCAACCCAATATATTATCAAATATTATATCAAGCTGCCCTGAAAAAGTCAATCAAAATGTGGGAATATAACTAACCTGGCAAACCTGGAAAATTCACCAAGTGGCAGCAACCCAAAAATTCTCCTCTCTCCTCCAATACTTCTTGTCTTTAGCTCCAACTGCATAAATAGGAAGGGACAGAGCCCGTGCATTTAATTTAACAGCTTGTCATGACAACTAGTATATGCTATTTTAATAATAACATGGCATACAGAAGATCTCTGAGTAACTAGTTCCTTGCAAAAGCTAATATTGCCAACAATGAGAATGAAAACTTATAAGTCATAACCACAATGCATGATTCCACTATGATGATCTCAGGTTTTTTTTTATCAACTAGTTCTTTGTTCGATTCATTGATTAACATATCCAATGAAGTTGGTTCAATGGAGAAGTGTCTCTTTGTACATGCAAGGAATGTTTCATCCATGATAAGGAGGATCAAGCTTCTTTCTTCTTTGTTTGAAGAGATCCAAGTGACAATTAGTCCACTTCCTCCTTCAATCCTGTGTTTCGCAGAGCTATTCTCTTTGATTACAAAAAGTGAAGCTTTTGATCCAAGAATGCAAGGATGGCAGCAATGTTTGGGGTCTCATACAGATAGAGTTCATCTCCAACCAATTTTATGTGATGGCAAAGGAGATGGCAGCTATCCTGCCCCTTCATTTGCTTAACATAACAACAGAAATAGCCTATAAAAAAAAAAACATAACAAACAGAAATAAGGGAACAAGTAGAGCTTCTTCACAAACAGGCAAAGAAACCAGCTTCTACAATAAGCCTACTTCATCACTTTCAGAGGGAAACAGCAGCAAGAAGTTGAATGAGAACGATGTTGGTCATATTTCTGCAAACAAAGCATATACAGATCTGTCAAAATGACACCAGAATTTCTAGTTGTAAAATTGGCAACTGGCTCGGCTGCCATCCAAAGAAAAGCTGCATATGAACCTCGGTTACTTGCAAAATCTGGCATGGATAAACGGAGAATTATAGCTGAGGCTGGTGCTATTCCATTTCTAGTGACACTATTAGGTTCACATGATCCAAGAATCCAGGAACATGCCTCTATCTTTGATAACAAATGAGATTTTGATAATGACAGCTGGAACAGTTAAACATATAGTACAAGTACTGGAATCAGGGAAGACCATGGAGGCAAGGGAAAATGCAGCAGCAGCAATCTTCAGCTTGTCCATGGAAGATGATGGTGAAGGAACAGTTGGAGCTCATCCAAGGGCCATACCTGCCTCAGTTAGACTCCTGAAAGAAGGCGCTCATATTGGAAAAAGAGATGCTACTACTGCACTTTTCAATCTTGGAGTTTACAATCATAACAAGCCAAGTATTGTTAATGCTGAGGCAGTGCCTTTGCTCATTGGCTTGCTGATGGAGATGGCTGTGCTTGCTCTCAAAGGCTAGAATAGATAAGGGATAGTAGAGCAATGGTGTCTCTTCTCAATGATCTTCTGATATTTGGGTCAGCCAAAGGGAAGGAAAATTCAATAACTTCTACTGGGGTTGTGCAAAGATGAGCTTGTGGCATGGTGTATCTTGGCGAATAATAGGGGAAAAAAAGAATGTGCCTAATGTGATCTAATAAGAATGTGTCAAAGAAGTGTATGAAAAAGTACATTGCTAGTATTTCGATAACTACTGCTTCTTTTTAAAATAGTGTTAATTAGTTTTTGGTAAATATTCTGACTCCAATAAGAAAGGAACACCCACTCTTTCCCATGTGATTATACACTCCTGTACCATTGTTATAGAGGAAGCTGGGGCATGGAGAGGGAGTAATTCCCGTCTCCGGTATACCTGCTATCTCCATTGCTTTTAAAGTTCTAATTTATAAATTTCAAAATTACGATATTCAAACATAGTCCAACTTCAAGCCCATGAACTCAAAAACACTCTCGGCAGAAAGCAGCAGCAGAATAAAAAATGGGAAAAAAATGTTTTTGCTAGTAGCAGTGATCTCAGCTTCTGGATATTTGTGGATCTAAATCAAAGGTGTCAATCACCAACTATCCCGAAAGCTTAAGCAGACAGACGAATGCCCTCTCACACGAGGACTCTTTGGTCTTATAGTGCGGGCAAGCATATACCCACCACCGAGTCCCGAAGTTATGCTGAAATTCAACTACAGTTTAGAATGGGAGTGACAAGGATCCAACTCTTGGCCACTCGGTCAGAGATTTTGATACCATATCAATCACCAACCTCCCCAAAAACTAGCTGCTAGTTGAAGAGTCGTGAACATATATCTAACACAAGGAAAGAGTATCTTCGAAATTATAAAGAGGTATACAATTAGTGAAATAGATCCATATTCATTGCTTGAATTCCTCTGTTTTACAATGTTAGTTACATGGAGATCATCCTTAAAAGGAAAAGGAAAATTCAAAGGAAAGAGAGGGAAGAGACACGGATATTACAAGATTATCAACTTATTACAATTTAAGTCGAGCAACTAAAATCGATGACGGTTTAACTTCTGTTCAACCTGTCAATTGGTAACCGAAATTATTGAGGTGAGCTACAATACCAGCTGTGAACCATGATTCACGTAAGGGAGGCATCTGAAGGGGTTAGTAGTCTATGATTCTACTATTTCTAGCTGAATGTGTGAACCTTCTATCTTGTAATTCCAGTGCCAGCTTCCAGTGTCCACCATCCTCTGATCAATCGGATCTAACTGTATTGCTAATCCTGAATTAATCCAAACCGTGATTCATAAACTTAAAATCAGTATTTTCTGTCTAAAAATACAGGGGTGGGGGTAATTTTAACTATTTGTAATATAAATTCTTTAGACAAAAATCTCTCTAGACAGAACAAACATTTGACCAGGAATTACAAGATTAGCATTCTCATGAAAATCATGATAACCACAGTAGCATATATTACTTTCAAGGCAATTAAAATAAACAAGTCATATACCCAAAAAAAAAAAACAAGTCAAAGAAAGTTTTGAAGTTGAAGAGAACAGACCTAGGCTTCCTGGCGTGATCTTCAGCTTGTAGCCATCTGGAACTTCAAATACATGATTTCCCTGTATCAGTAAAATAACAACAAAAATAGGCTTGTTAGTTGTTACTTTATATGTATGAATTATTCCCCAGAATTAGCCACTGGGTCAGTTTGGTGGTTAACAAACTGCAACCTATTTAAGTTTTGAAGACCTTGAAAAGAACCTGTCAAGTGTTTGATAGGAACTGAAAAGTAACGACACAGTATTAAGCTAGAAAAATGGAGCTCAACTCAGAAAGTTTACAAAATAAAGAGAACAATAAGGATCTGCAGTGATGCAGTCCTTCCCAGGCCAAAGGCCACCCACAACCTATTCCAAATTCAGTGATACCCCTCCTCTTCTCTGCACCCTCCTATATACCATTTGCTGTCCCACTCCTCTCATGCCATCTGTCCATTCTGTTATATTTTCCCTCTCCTTCAACTGATTCCTCCACATGTATTCACATAAGTCAGTGGCCCATCAGTGTTCCATGACGATGAAGACAACAACAATCATCAAAGACTTTTCCCATTAGTTGAGGTCAGCTACACGGAACAAACAGTGCCATATGTTCTATCAAAATAAAAATATTCCATGACCCAAAGATAATATTGTTTTGAAACAATGGCTGTGGTGTGGGTATCCATGAAGGGAATAAATCCTATTGTATTAAGCAATACTTGTAACCATCTTGCCATGTGTCCATATCTCGTATCAACTGGCCAATTCTTCCGGGCCCAATGGCAACTCTTTCTTAGATGGAGTAAGATACTTAGGGTCAATCAACTGAGAAGGTAGTATTGTATGCAAGAGTTGTAACTAATTTTTCAGAGAGAACAAAATCTGAATTTAAACTTAACCTGTAAGACGACATCAGTCGCCTCAAATTCAGCATTTCCATGCAGTATGATCTGCAATGTCTCAGATCGTTGCACATCATGTTTCCAGTATATGTTTCCACCATAAGTCCAATCAATTCCCTTGTTCAACACCTTGACATTCTGCAATTTACATCTCCCACACCTAGCAAGACAAATGTGCATAAAAATATTTGATGCTTGCAATCTAAAATAATTTTATGCCTCAAGGCTTGCATCTGGAGGCAGGATCAGGGTGATAATCAATGTATTTCTTACTGATTCAGGCAGCATAGTACCTTTGCCCATAATGTAGTATGGATTCACCGCTTTCATTAATCTTCATTTTGCCCATAACATTTTCAGCTTTTATGATCAGGCTTCCATTTAGCTGGAATAAAGGGACAAATATAAGCCCACCACTATCTTAGCAACTCCATGCCATATAAGTTAACATAATCCATTTGAGAAGTAAGAACCTGAACATTTCTCCAAAAGAACTCCGCAACCTCTATTTGTAATTCAGATCCCTCTGATATGGAACCTCCATAAAACTGATCACAAGAAAGAACAAAAAAATAATTGGAATCCATTGTTTCCATAAGTGATGGTCAACACAATTAACTCTCGTAAAGCTTTAGATATGCCATGTTTTAAGCAAATAGTATTAAAGAAAGTAGTAGGGAGGGAATTGTATTAAAAGGTTGTGTTCAAGTCATGTCATGTGCGTCACAAGTAACAACACTATGAGTGGAGAGTGGAGACAAACAGGACCTGTTTAATTAATCATGTCAAACACAATTTCATTAACAGGGCAAATGTGTTAAAAGCTCGTTTAATAAACAGGTCATTAATACTTTATCTGACCCATTTATGAGGAAAAAAACTTGAAATCAACATGCCTGAAACACTCGTAGACCATTAACTGATAGGGATCAAATCAAATTAATGTGATTTTAATAATTATGCACACAAACAATATAGTATCAAAAATGGAAAAATTATTGATAAATGACAATTGAAAAATAACATAATATATAGTGTTACTTTTTGTCTAGTGACTTCCCAAAGAGGACCAAGAGCAGGATGCAGAAGGATGAGAAATGGTGGTCCAGAATCAACATAGTTCTCATTAGCTTTGATCTGCAGCAGAGAGGAAACAGAATATTAACAGAATGTAGCTAGAAATGATAACCATCCACCTCTTACAAACTTACATGCATCATCAAATGAGATTATAGTAAAAAAAAAGTTTAGAAATAACATACTATAATATGGAATTTTACCAAACCAAAACAAAACAAACCAAAGTTAATCAATTTGTGCATAAACCACACAATAGAATACATATTACCTCAGGAAGTCTTATATCACATTGTGAAAGAAGATCACAGGCATTTCGTATGATATCCAACAGGGAGCCATCAGGTGTCTGCATGTAAATGCAAAACATCTTAGACATTTATGAGCAACAACCATTTAAGTCCAAAACATAAATTACAGGTTTTGTCTTGGTATCATTAGTTCAATTCCAACTGTTTCAGGAACTTAAAAACAATCCTAATACTTCAAATAACATCTAGTGTGGTTATCCTACTTCCACTGTTGTTTCCAGAACACAGCAGCAGGATACTCAGAGGGGGACTAACTGCTAAGTGAGCACTACCCAAGTATCCTGGTAAAAGAGCAAACCCCAGAATAAGAAGCTACAAGGACGTAAAAGGCCAGTTATGGAGCTTGGAATACACACAGAAGCTCATAAGAATCAATGTTTAGTCCTCCCAATCTAGACACAAAATAGAAAATACACATGATAAAAAAATCAAACCTGGTGTAAAGACTTGTCTCCGTGTCTTCTTTTTTTCTTAGCAGATGAGGTAACCCTTCTTCGTTCATTATATACAATAAACGTATCTAGCTTATCTGCTCACAAACATATAAGGATGTTGTTAAGATCAATTAAATGTTAAAGGAAAAGGAATAGGGATAGGTTTGTCTGATCAGACAGATCAATATATACCTTCCACACCATTGTAACACCTAGATGAATATGTATTGGAAAAATTGTCTGCTATATTTTGCATTGTGCATTCTAGTCTGCCACCAGAGACACTAGTAAATCACAATAAAAAAGGAATCAGTAAAATGCCTTATTCGGGTATATAATCAGGGCAATGACATTTCATTTACAGGAAAATGTGACTTGGAGAAGCCATGAGCTATAAAGAAAAAAGTTGAAGGATCTACCCTGACCAACACTAATAAGTAATGAAAAGGATAGCAGAAAATCACAGAAGAAAGTCAGGATCAATTTTATTTTTAAGCCATGAAAGGAAACCCATCAATTCAACTTTTGGTTGTCATTTATCCAAAAATCAGAATTTTCTTTTTCCCTCAGAACGAATCTTCTAATGACTCTGATTATGAAGTACTTCAGTATTACTGCTGTGATTGAACATGTAACACTACTTTGATTTTTTTTTAATTATTTTGAGAGGAAATATAAATGCTTCAGTTAATGACAATTTGACCAATAAAACAAATAAAATTAATAAAATAGCATTAACAAGTTCATCGAGAAAACACATACCTGTGGCGTAATCCAAACTGATCTACATAAACTATTGGCTTTCTGGTATTTAGAACCATTCCAGGTAAACTATTTTCATTCTTACTTGATCCAACTTGCTCCGCAGAATGTAAATCGACATATAAGATGTTTGTATTGGCTGGGAAATCTGCCTGCACACTTGATTACAAAAATAAAGTTGATATTTGGGTTATTGATTCAAGAGTTACAAAGCCTCAAAGACAGACAGAATAAAGACGTTTGATAGAATAAATTGAAACCTACATCATCACATTAACTGACACTGCAACTGAACAAACAAACAAGTCTCAATTTTCAACAAATAAAATTAGAGAACACAAACTAACTCCAACTAGAGAGGTCATAATTTTTGCGGGTGGGTTGTTTTTATTTTTCCCCCTCTTCTTAATACAACTGCTAACAATTACCCTGCTGAAACTCTAGTGCGTAACTACTAACTACATACGACTATAACTTTTGTGATAATCTTCTGAAGAAAAGAATCATATGATATCAAATGCCTTCATTTTAACATGAAATACATGTTTCTACAACTCTTGAGCTAGTAAACTGATGCAGGTTTATAAGCATCCCATTCTCAATAGCAAAACAAGTTTTGGGGGTAGTGCCTTCTTAATCATCAAAGTTACTCATTTCTAATAGTGCGTCTCACTAGAAGGGTACTTTAGCTTAAGCATTGCAAATAATTTGAAGCTGTGCAATAATATATCACAGAATCTGGAAATTAAATTTGAACATATTAAGTTAGTCTAGAATCTAGATGATGAAGGTCAAATCACATTTTATGAGATAAATGAAATATTGAAAGTGATAGGCCAATCCAACATGATGGGACTGGGCCTGTAGAGGGGACTTGGAAAGTCTATGTCGGAAGGGGGGAAAGGGTACTGGCAGCAGTTAGGCTAGGAGGATAGTCATGTGTATTTCTATATGTATGATGTGGTCATTAATAATATTCAGTGGGTGGTTTTCTTGTTGCGTGTTTGAGAGAGCAGGGCTCTATGTTAGAGCTTAGGCTTGAGAATCGTGTTGCTGTACTCTAATTCAGGTTTAGTCCAGAGTTTCTGTCAATAAAAATGTCTTAATTGTGTGTGCAAACTCTTGAGTCTAACAGAAATATATCAAGTACAAGAAAATCAAGTACCTTTTTGGAGTAAGATGTCCATCAGTAACTCCAAATTTGTCAAACTCGGTGTATTCAATGCAAGACACAACATATTCCCAGTTCCCATCAAGACTTCTCTTCTCCATCAGCACATTAATCCCTTCTGTGGCACCTGAGCTCCGCTTACAGGACGCAAACCCCAATTTCTGTTAAACATATACAGTTAACAAGTACAATCAACCTTATTCAACCTGTTATTTCAGACTGTTTTATTAAATAAATATTACAGAAGTTTGCATCTTTCTTCAGGTATGAGAAACTATTAAATAGGGATAACGACATATGCAAACAGTGCATTTGAAGCACAAACAGATTGACTGTGGCATAGTTTTTCAGGGTATATTACTCATCATACTTGCAAATATCTGTGATTTGTTGATTTAACCAAATCTTACACATAAGGAAATTCATAAGATAGAAGGTAAAGAATTACAATTACAGATGATAAGACATTATTTGTATTATTGCATGTTCTCATCGCTTGTCAATTTAGTGACAGAAAAGAATGACATGATCAATTAAGACAACCTAATCCTACCTTTCCTTGACGTAAACCAATCCCTGCTAAAGCCAGGAGGGTTAAATCTGTAGCTGCCACAACGTTACTGCAATGTAACCACTCACCAGTATCAATGACCGCTAGAAACGAGTTTATCTAAAAATATTAAAAAATAAAAAATACACACTTGTGATATCAAACCTGACTTGGCGCACAGTTGCACCTTTTCGTCCTTGACAACAAAACCATTTGAAGATGCCTTTGTCATGAGCAAGTTTCCATATGACACCATGACCACCAGGCTTTCTCAAGGGACTGAATGGTTTGGTGACCAACCACTGCCCATCTTCTGCACCAACAACTGGAACAAGAGGCTGCATATTTACAAATTAGATATTCAGATATTGTCAAAATAAGATCATTGCATCTGAGAACCAATGGCATAGTTTTATATAAAACCTGTTCAAAAAGTTGGAAAGTTGATCGACCTCTTCCAAACCATGAAAGTCTTTCACACAGAGAAGTGATGTGTTGGTGGTTGTTCTTTGCAGAACTTGTCATTATTGCAACAGGAGTGATACATTGTTTCCCATATAACTTGAAGTACAAGAATTCTCTAGCCTTGCAATATGAAACATCAGAATTAAATGTTTTAGCACCCATCATAATCGATTAATCTTGTCACGTTTTTATCATCAAGCAATGAATATATGAGCTATGATTCTGGGTTTGATAAATTGGAGACCTAATACCTGAAGATCTCTTATAAGACCTTCCAACAAAGTCCTTCCACAATACGGTAGCATTGCGGCAGGAAGGCATTCGCCTGTGTTAGGATCAACTAAACCAAGCCTGTCTGCAGAGCCTCCCAAAGGATAAATTTCACCTAGGTCTGGCAAGCCCTAGAAGGATAAGATCATATTATTCCATTTATCTAAGAAGCATCTCCAGTAAAATGCAAAATGACAAACCAGGTAATCTAATTATACTAACCTCTATACCCCATAAAGCCGCTTGAGATGCATACTCTGTATTTTCAGAAAGGTCAAGCCCTTTAGGTGCATCGATTCCCAAAATTTGGCACTCTTTCACTCCATGCCTGTGCTGTGACCCGTTTATGTTTTTCCTCTCAAACAAGTTTTGGGCAAGAAGCTCCAACATTTTTATCTGATATCTGCAGTGTAAGATTTCATCAACCCTATCGGTTACTTCTAATCTACTATAAATTTGTACAATCATATTTTGAGTTATTATACTAATGCAGGTGAGATTGAAACTGTATACACTAATTAATGCTACATTTTGAAACAGCAGTGTCTATGTGGTTACTTCTGTAAGTTTATGCTAGTAATGCTTGTTCCTTCCTCCGATCTAAGCTTTTTAGTACCAGAAAAAAAAGTAATTCTTGTATTCTAAACACAAGCTCAGGTGTTAGGATTGGTGCTTATATATGTTAAATAAATCTTTAAAACTTATATTTTCATTCCAATCTTATATTAACATTACATTTTATGGGTAAATGCTATTTAAAAAAATGCAATTTTTTTAGAGTTTAATTGTTGTACACTGTCAGTGTAAAGTTTTCTACACTGTCAACCAATCACAAATCAAGATATGGATTACTTTTAACGTGGTTAGAATAAGAATCAAAGATTTTCAATGAAGTGACAACTTATGATTGGTCGACAGTATAAAACTTTTACACTGATAGTGTATATCAACTAAACTCATTTTTTTATTGGAAAGTAACGTATTTAATTTATTTAGAAATGATATATTCAGCTTTTCAATTAAAAAATCTTTTTTTTTTAATTCCTTTAACTGGTTAACCCGACCCCATTTAATCTAATAACAATGTCGTGTCTTATGATTTTCAAAATTTAACGAATCATCTTACATTTGCCATTTGTGTTTTCTTTTCGTATCTATGCTTCCACTGATAGGTAAAGATAATTTATCCATAAACAATAGATAAGAATCTTTTTTTTTTTTAAATGATGTGGCAAATTATAACTATTTTTACTATGCATACCAATTAAATTCAATTATTTTTACCAAAATTACAACCAAAAAAAAAAAAAGTGCACTAGGAAGGAAGTGAAGAACTGACCCGATAATTCCTCCAATACAATCATAGAAGCGCTCAATTTCTCCCAGAGTCTCTAACAACTTGTTCAAGTCCCGAATTTCTTCATCATCCAAAGCCATTCCCATATTGTTCCCAGAACCAGCACCACCACCATTTCGGTTAAAAGAATCCAAATTCTCAATCATCTCCGCCAAAGCATAAAGCGCACTCTTCAGTGAGCTCGCACCGGAATCCAATCCAGCTCCTCCACCAATCTCGAGCACGTGCTCTTGCCCCGCGGCAACCAAGCACTTGAGCAAGAACAACTCGTCGGACCCCAATCCGACCGTATCCAAAACCCTAGAGAACGCCGAATTCCGATTCTGGCGGGAACCGAAGAACCTCCTCACTCTGGAATCGGCGTCGAGGACTCGGAGCTTCTCGCTCGGGGCGCCGCACGCGGCGAGATTGTCGCGGAGGGCGGCGAGCCTCTCGATTTCGCGGCGGAGGTCGAGTCCCGGCGGCGGCGGCGGCGGAGATAACTCCAAGGCCTCGGTGGAGACACGAGCGACGCGGCAACATAACGACGACGACGGAGACGGTGATGATAGAATAGAAGGTGGAGGTGAAGAGAGTGATTTAGAGAAAGAGAGAGTGTGAGAATTGGAGTTGAAAGAAGAGAAGAAGAGGAAGCGGGTGTTGTTGTGGTGAAGGAGAGAAGTTGAATGAACCATAATTTGAAGGTTTTTTGATGAAAAAGGAAATGGAAGAAGAGAAAATGATGACTTGTTATAGATTATAGTAGAAGGTTAAAAGGGGTATTATCAAGTTATGGAATCAGAAGAAGATGCTAGAAGCATATACCAAGAAAATGGGATTGGATATTTGGATTTGAGAGAGAGAGAGAGAGAGAGAGAAGAGGGAGGAGGAGAGAAAGGGGTGTTGAGTTCAGTGTTATTAATAACATGTTAGCAGTCATCCATAATTTGCATGTGGTGGATGAGGGTGGGGTGTACTCTCAACTTGATTCTATCCTCTGTTTCCTTATAGGATTGGCTGCCTGGCCCATTGCCTACTCCTATTTCACACCTTCATAACTTCATTCATATCTCTACACAACATCCGGAAAAATATTTTCACTCATTTGTTAAAATAATTATTTTTTAAAATTTTAAGTGTGTTTGTTTTTATTTTA
Source organism: Sophora flavescens (assembly GCA_030762895.1). NCBI lineage: Eukaryota > Viridiplantae > Streptophyta > Magnoliopsida > Fabales > Fabaceae > Sophora > Sophora flavescens. The sequence goes on from CM061069.1 coordinate 134,850,465, forward strand.
AAAATAATGAAAAGCAGAAGAAATTTTTTTTATTTTTAGGGGTTCAAATAAAAAGTTATTTTCATTAGTTTTTGAAAAAAGTATTTTTTATAACTAATTATTTTTTAAAAAATGATTTTAATGATGATAAACAAACATAAAATAGTTTATGCTTTTTTTAAATAATCTATAAATTATTGAATGTCAAAAGAACTTATTTTTTAATCAATAACAAAGTGACCCTTATTTTAATAGTAATTCCGTTTTTAATTTAAATTAATAACAACTTGGATAATGTTTTTTGAACTTTTTTTACATGATATTTTTTTAAATGTTTGTAGTATCTTTATTGGATAAAAAATTAACATGTACCGGAACGGATCCTCTGCAGTGGCAATTTTCTGTAGTGAGATCTTGACCCTTGAAAAATAAATGGATGGGAGGTTTTCGATAATGAAAAAAAATAGAAAAATATTGCTTAAGGGTGAGAATTTTAGAATTGGATAAAATTGGAGAAAAACAAAATGGAGAGAATTCATTCCCTAACATGTGCTATAATAATTCATCAGTGAAAACTTTTAAAATTTCATCCGCACGCTATATTTATTTGCTTATATTGGTCATTTAATTCTGAAAAGTCTATATATTTTTTTTCTTTAATGTTACTTCTGTTGTAACTCTATTAGCTGTGTCATATGTGGCAACAATAAATCCTACGTGACATATAAGATAGATTAATTTGGATATGTCACATATGAGTTGGCAAAGAATCCGGATCGAAGTACTGGTCAACCCAATAGAAAATAGATCTAGCCATGAAAGATTGTGTTTGAGCTTAAAAAACTCGAAAAACATATGTTTTTGATGGGATTTTTGACCAAAAATAAAATCCCAAAAGAAGAGATAAGTAAATCTATGATTAAAAATGATTCTAAGATATTTCATAAACAATTATTCTAAGAGATTTTTGGATAGAGAAAATCTATGGATGAGCTTTTTAAAAAATCAATATGTAACACTAAAGGTGGTTTGTTTAAATGATAGAAATACTTCATAAACATTCTAATAACACTAGAGCATCAAACCATATAAATTAACATATTCAGCATCATATGGACTTTTCAAACCATGGGTTTCCTAAACCAAAAATTTGAAAACAAATTTCTCTTCACATGGTGCATGATTGAATACAATTTTGGTTTCAATAAATTTCTCAAAACAACATCCATGAAAGCTTCAACACCATTCATTTCAATTCCAAAGCTTCCAAGGAACACGATGCACAACAATGTAGTTACATAAACCCTAATTTTTCAATTTGGGAAAAAGATGGTCACTTAACGTAGTTATAACTGAAGTAACATCAGAGAAAATATTGTCTAATTTTTCAAAGTTAATAGACAAATTTAACACAAGAAATGTTAGAGGATCAAAGAAATAAGTAAATAAAGTCTTAGGAGGGAAAGACTATTTTGAAAAAATTAAAGTAATTAAACAGTAAAATATGTGTTATATTTTTAAAAACAAATAAACATTTAAAAAACTTTAATTAGCATGTCGTTTAGAGTTTGAAATTTAGCATGGATTTAGGGCTTAGAATTGGACCTTAAAATTTTGATTTTTCATATCTGAAAGCCCTAAGAGTATACGTGAACTCATGACTTTTTATTACTCCAAACCTTATGTCCCTCCTCAAACCAACTCATCTATCTTATAACTCCATGATAATTATACTAAAAGTCACATATGAAATAATTTATAATTGTTTAACAATGTAAAAAAATTTACAGTAATAATATATGAAAATCAAATTCATTCTTTAATATGCTCACATTATTTAAAAAAAAAAAAAACTTATGCTCACAGTAATTTAGGATGTGTTTACTAATTAAATATCATATATTTTTTTGTTTAAAGGACAACTCCTCTATCCATAGATGGGGCTCTATTCACATTAACATGATTCGAATCATAGACATATGATTAAATGATCCAAGTTACACTATAAGAAAATTTGAATTTAGCGAGGGCCAAAGGCCGTCATGAAATGCCTTAAACTGGTCGCAAAACACATGTTTACGACGGTTTGCGGCTCACTCATAAATCCGTCACATGTTGAGTCGTCGCAAACGCTTTCTGACTGTTTTTTTAAATGGTCGTCTCAAATCATAGGAAATTAACGAAGGTCTGACCCTCACAAATTATAGAAATTAGCGACGGTCAGACCGTCGCAAATCAACATAAAGTAGCGATGGCATGGCCGTCGCAGATTATCAAACATTAGCGACGGCATGGCAGTCGCAAATTGCAACACATTTTTATAAAACTAATTAATTTAATTAACTAATTTTTTATTAATTAATTATTTAAAATATAAATTATTTTTAATTAATTATTTAATATTTAATATAAAATTCAAAATTAATATAAACATTAGATATCTTTTATATTAATTATAATTTAGACTATATCATGATAAATAAATAATAATTATAAATGATAAATGAATAATAATTTTAAACGATAAATGAAATTCATAACTAAAAGTAAATTGTTTTGACAGAGTGCGTACATCATACAAAATAAAATCTAAAATTAAAGAAACTAATAACCCAAACTAATAACCCTCTCTATAGCCTCGCATTAACAAATCTGTAAATGATTGATCATCCTCATCACTGGTTTGCCGATGACCTTCAGGCTGGGACGGTGGTGGCTGGGACGACGGTGACTGTGGCTGAGGGGTGCTGTGAAGGTGTTGGTCCTGCTGCGACTGTGGCTGAGAGGTGCTGGTTCCTAAACACAGCATGAGCTCTCTCTGTGCAGCTGCCATCATCTCTATCTGCTCCATCATCTGTGTTTGTCGAGTAAGAATGGTAATGCGTCATACCGAATTTTCATCAGATATATCACATAAGAATTAATGAATAGCTATTATACTAGTAAAGAAAAAGTTTTTTCTCAAACTGTCTCACTTGGACAATTCGATGTCCAATATCAAAAGCACAGTGACTTGCAACAGTACACGTGCTCTAAAATATTGCACCTCAAACAGGTAACTAAGGTTTTTATCGACGATCAACTCATCTAGAAAATAAATCTTTATTGTTAAAGACAATTTATAATATCCCTAACATACTTGAAACAAAATATAAAACAATATTACAAGAATAGGAATCATTTAATATAATATAGGTAAAAAACTTAAAACTTAAAACACTTAATAGATATAGGCAAAAGTGAACAGAAAGATATAAGGATCATTTAATATAATATTGATAACCATAATATTTGTCATTACTACATCAATACAGAACAGAAAATTAATAACCAAAACATTATACCGAGTTGAACTTACTACATCAACACCACAACAGCAAAATCCCAAAAACACAAGACCTAAATATAGATAATTCGCAGTAGCGTCTCTGTAAGGTATTAAACATGCTTGAATAGTGAAAGTATAGCAGCGACTTAGTTTTGGCGACTTCAACTGAATATATCAATTGGATCAACGTGTGTGTACCCAATAAAGCCAAAGAAACAAAGAAATTATGAACTAAATAGTTTCTTAAACCAATAACTAGGCACAAATCAATGATTCTCATTTCCTTTCAAGTAGAGAAATGGTTTTGATTTGCAGCAAAGGCAATCAAAGCATCCATCTTAGTATTGTCAATAGCTAAAGAAATTGCAATGAAAATAACATGCTAAAAAGACATGATATTTGCACATTAAAAAACAACTAAAATCAACCGCTTCAAAAAGCACATTTTTTTAGCATGAACAAAGCAACCAGAATCACCCTAACATCATGCAATCATATCATTCAACCTATGAAATCAACTGTATTCAAACAGAGAATGTACGTAGTTAGTAAAGACCCCGTCAACTCAGACTATTAAAGAAGAGAAAATCATGCCATGGCAAAATCAACTCAACATAAAATATATTACTTTCCAACCAATTGCTTAAGCATCCTTAATAAATCATAATCCTGTCAAAAATACACAAAAAACAATAAAGAAAATTCATAGTCCAATCAGCACAAGAAGAGATTATGATTCAAGCTACTCACCAATTCAACCATTAATATCAAAAGAAAGTTAACCAAAACACCTATAACATGACCACATTCCAACCTAAAAGCATTTAATTAGGTGATTCAACAAACAGATTATAGACATTAATCAAAAGGCATTATATTACCAAAACAATTACAATCTCCACATCAAGGTGCACCCAAAAAATGATCAAATCAAAATCAAACATTCTCTCAATTAACGAAAAAAACACACCTTGTCTTGCTTTGTTTGCTTGGAAGCAATTTTCCCCTTGTTGTTGAACCTCAAAGTCGTGTTCTTACTCTCTCAAAGAACGTGACTCTCCAAAACTAATTCATAAACAAATATATGCAACAATTATGAGATTAAATATGGAACAAAAATTAATGATGAAAAAATGAGCAAAATTTATGCACAAACAGAAACCTTACCCTCTTGCTTTTCTCACACAGTGTTCGACTTCAAGGACTGGCAAAGAATGAAGGTGGTGGTGTGGTAGTGACAGAGACTAAGAGAAAGAGGGAAGACCGGAGAACCACCGTGTGTGGGGGTTGTTCTCAAAAATGCCGCCGGAAATGAAGGGAGGGAGGTGGAGGCGACAGACTGGGCGACGGTGGGAGGTGGAGGTGGCGGAGAGGGACTGGTAGAGAATGAAGGTGGTGGTGCGGTAGTGACAGAGACAAAAAGAAAGAGGGAAGGCCGGAGAACCACCGTGTGTGGTGGTTGTTTTCGAAAATGCCGCCCGAAACGAACGGAGGGAGGTGGAGGCGATGGACTGGGCGACGGTGGGAGGTGGAGGTGGCGGTGAGGGATTGACCGACAGCGGGAGGCGAGGCCGGCGGTGGAAGTCGAGACGGAGGCGGTATAAGGAAGAAGGAGACGGACGAAATAAATGAGGAAGAAGGAGAGAATGCTGAGGGTTTATGCACATTTTGCGACGGCCTATCCGACACAAATTCCGTCGCAAATAAAAATTAACTGCAAACCTTTACACCTCGTTGCATGTGTCCATTTTTGCGACGGCCTGTCTGTCACAAATTTCCTGTTTCAGTTTCTGATGGCTAAGCCGTCGCTAATTACCCTTTTTTTTTGTAAATTGGACTTCAATTTCCGTGGAAAAGAGCGCTAAAATTTTGCGACGGCTTATGCCGTCGGAAAATAAATAAGCCGTCACAAATATTTAAGCATCAACCGTTATGTTTTGCGATAGAAAAAACAGTCACTAATGCTAATTTTTCTGACGACTTCAAGACCGTCGCTAGTCACACAAATTCTTGTAGTGCTAGTAGTCACTTGAACCACACCGGTGGGTTACTAAATATCATATTTATATAGTGGTAGACGAAACATTATAGTAAAGGGAAGTTAAGGATTGAGCTAAGATATCTAACCGCCTATTGAGGGATTGCGTGCAGTTAGCTAAGGTGCATATAGCATGAAGTTTTGAGTCGAGATATTGTTGAGAATTGTGACTATGCCTATCCAGAGCATTATCTCATGTTATGTGCATATACTCCCCTCTCTGTTTTTTTTTTTTTTTTTTTTTTTTTTGTATCTCCTTTCTCTTACGTACCTCTCAATCTCTGCATTTCTCACCTCTCAATTTTAGATTAGCCTCCAAACAAACAAAAGTGCAAAGTAAAAAAAAGTAAATATATATTCATCCCTTGATTAGTTAAAATGAATTGAGATCCTAATACACTTTAAATAATCAATTATTGGTATATTCTTACTTTCTTACTTTACACTTTTGTTTACTTTAGTTGAATTTATCCCTATTTTTTTTGTGCTTTGTTAAAGGCTAAATTAAATTTGTTTTAAATATACACTGAAAAAATATAAACTGGAAAAAAAAGGGGGGAAATTTTGACCTGTGAAAGTGAATTAATTCTGTATTCGCGCACGTCAGAGGTCCAACTACCTCTGAATATTCATCACTTCCCAATCAAAATGGACAACCTTTTCCGCGGATTTCCTCAAATTAAAGATACATGAATCCATAACAAACCCAACCAGCAAAAAGTTATATGAATTGTTTCAGATTTTCAAACTATATACTATAGTTATGTTTTTTACGCATCAAATTTTAATATTAATTGTTTTTATATTGATACATAGCAGGTGTGTAAATAAATAATAGATAATATATATTCTATATAGTGATCAAGAATATTAATAATTCCCTTTATCAAAAAAAAAATAGAATATTAATAATTCACTCTAATATAAAAGTGCTTTACCAAATATAATACACATCAACACTGGTTGGTCTAAGTGATAAAGAAACTTATATTTTCCTCGAGTTTTGTGGATAAAAAAAAATATACAGCATAAAAGTTTTATCAATTTAAATGGATTTTTCCGACTTGATTTAAATTAGTCGAAATCCAATATAACTTTTAGACACCGAGGTTCTCGGACCAAATTAGAAAACAATCTAATATACAAATATCTTTTTCTAACTATGTATGAGCTATGTTATTTGTGAATAACTTTTGTGAACATCCAAGTGACACACACATTTATAATTACACTCATCAATTTATGATGTCTATACGGTATCCAAATCCAGACTTACAAAAACACATAAATGTTAACCTGTTCAAGCAAAATTAACCTACTATATATATACGTCAATACCACATAGCTAGCTATGGCTTCCATGGCAGCATCCTCCTCCTTCCTCCTACTCCTCTCTTTTGCTTTCTTCCTTACTCTCCCAACAGCAACATACGCCTCTTACAATGTGTCCGCTCTCTTCGCCTTCGGCGACTCCACCATGGACGCCGGCAACAACAACCACTTCAACACACCCTTACGTGGTGATCACTTACCCTATGGCCGTGACCTTCCTCAACACATCCCAACAGGGAGGTTCACAAATGGGAAGCTATCAACCGATTACCTTGTCCACATTCTAGGCCTCAAGGAACTATTACCTGCTTATCTAAACCCTAAAGTGACATACCATGATTTACTAACTGGGGTTACTTTTGGTTCTGGTGGTTCTGGCTTAGATAACCACGCAACGGCCGTGGTTGGAGTGTTGAACTTGGACGCACAATTTGAGTTGTTTGAGGAGGCTTTGGAGAGGTTAAGGGAATCAGTGGGAAAAGAAAAGACAGAAAATGTAGTCAAGAATGCCTTGTTTGTCATCAGTACTGGGACTAATGACATGATGTTCAATGCATATGCTTTACCAACGAGGGTGCTTCAGTTTGGTAATGTTTCAAGTTACCAAGATTTTCTGCTCCAAATTCTTCTGTCTTTCATTCAGGTTTGTATATATATATATTTTTTTATGTTACATAAAATGTAAATCTTGCCTTCACAGTTTTTAGGAGTCACGAAATAAAATAATGATAGTAGCACCACGGCTTTTATGCTGTTTTTTATGGCATGATTTTTTTTTTATTCGAGTCATGTGAACTAATACCTTATATCAACTAGCTAGGTCATCTTATCTTTGATGAAATTTATGTTGTACAATATTTAATTATTATTATGCACAGTTAAAATTGCCAGAATAATCAAAATGGAATGAATAATATTTGTTGATATTCTGAATATTGAATTAAAAAGCATAACAAAAATGCATTGAATCATTTGTGTTTGGTATTTCAAAATTAAAATTCATATTTAGAAAACACGGGATTATAATTTCCACTTTATTGTTCATCATTAATTTTCAACAAAGTAAAATACTGATTTCCATTTTCCATTAACTATGATTATTGATTCTTGTTCATTGTTCTTTCTTCTTGCCCTCCCCTTTAATTATGAATTCCGAAGGAATCAAAATGGATAATGATTAAACATAATTCCCATTCACTTATGTATCAGGATAGTTTAAACTTTGAGTACTAAATATTCACTCTAGTCTCTGACAATTTTGGAGGTATATCACTTTTCAACTTAAGAAAAAAATTCACTGAACTGAATAGTCCTGAAGAGTGATAAAGGAGAAACATGTTAATCTCTCTCCATTTGTCTCCATCCTGAACATAGCGGGTAGAATGCTGATGTGTATTGTTAGTGTGTTCACGTGTCCGTTAAACTCGTCCATCTAACCTGTGTTGGTGCATCTGGTGCATGTGGTGTATTGCTTGTGACGTAGGGACTAATGTGTCGCATGATAGAAATTGTCGGGGACCAAATTGGGCTACTTAAATAATAGTTGGAGACTTTATTGGGTCAATGCATATTTGTTCTCACGATCTATTCCGCATGCATGGACGGACAATTGCCTGGACACCTCTGGACACACTAATAATACACATTAGCAATCTAACGACGTGTTCATGATAGAGACAATTAAATGGGGTACTAACATGTCTTCCTTTTACCATTCTCTATGACCATTCAATAATTTTTTTTTCCTCATAGACCAAAAATGATATCTTAAAAATTGTTAGGAGGTATCACTTAAAGAAAATTGAAAGAATTAATTTGGTTTTTCAATTAAATACACGAAAAAGAATAAGAAAGAAAAGAGGGCAGAGTTTTTATATAAAATAGTGTATCATCTAATCTAAAATGCATGTTACATAATTTTTTATATGATGTATTCTGGTCATATAGCCTGTCTTATAATTCATAGAATTTGTGACGCTTCCTAGATGTAACATGACTAAAATATTAGTTCCACCACCATTGGAAGTGAAATATGCTTAATTACTAGACATGGCATTTGGGTGGTGTGGGTTGCATGCAGAGACTATACGGAGCAGGAGCTCGCCGGATTATGGTGGCAGGCCTTCCCCCTATTGGCTGCCTGCCAGTGCTAGTGACTGTAAACAGCATCATACCTAGCCAACACTGGTTCCAACGCGTGTGCAACGTCCACCAGAACACAGATTCTCAAACCTACAACATCAAGCTTCACTCCCATATCCAGTCACTTCATAACAATCTCAAGGATGCCAAGGTTGGCTATTTCGATATCTATACGCCCATTTTGGATATGGTCCAAAATCCAGACAAATATGGTAATAAAAATTTACTGAATTTTAAGTAAACCGTAAATTTAGTCCCTGGAAGACACAGTATTAGAGAAATGATAACAATATACTTTCTAACATACTCAGTTGAAATTCATGCGAGTCTTACTGAATTCAAGTGAGACCCACATGAATTAATGAGATTCATTTCCAAAATAATGAGACTCACATGAATTTCAACCAATAGAAAGGAGTATGTTGTATCAGAGAGTGTTGTCAGCACTCCTCGTAATCACATTATAGATGAAGGAAGTGATCACTTCTATCGGTTAAGTAGGAGTAAACTCTTCTAAAGTGAACATGAGTGTAAAGTAGAAAATAAGATTGTATCCACCGTGGATTAGTTAGAGTGCATTGAATTCTCAACCCACTTTATTTAATTAAGGGTGAACAATTCTTTATTTCTTACTTGACACTCGAGCTTACTTTAGAGATGCTTTATCTCATAATATATATTTCATGTTCAAATTAGTTCATGAACATGATACGTGGTTAAACATGATTTGAATGGTGAAATATATATTTAGAAATCTCAAAAGTAATTTATATTATTTGTGGTCTAATATGACTAATGCTGTATATTCTAGGGATATGATTATCCACTCCTGAATTTTCGCTCCCTCTCTTGCCATTACTATGGTATCTAGCTTTGATTAATTATTATAATCGGGTTTGTTCATCATAATATATAAAAGTGTGCTGATTTTGATTGTAAATTTATGAAGGTTTTCAACAAACACTTCAAGGATGCTGTGGGACAGGGCTCTTGGAGATAGGTCCTGCGTGCAATGTGCTTGACACAACTTGTCCTGATGCATCTAAGTATCTGTTTTGGGATGCTGTGCACCCTACACAAACAGGATACTGGTTTATTACCGAGAGTGGTCGCCAAACTGTGCTTCCATATGTCACAAGTTAATTAATCATTATGATATTATATACATGTTTTCCCTAAGGTTTCAGTTATATATATGTTGTCACCTTTTGACCATCATAGATCTAAGACCTTTGTAATAAAGTTACTAAGAGATGGATATTTATTCACTAGCCAATTTGCACTTCCCTCGCTTCCCAGAAATTGAGTTTGTTTCATATGGTACATAAATGCATTATCCAGTCATGCCTTAACTCTGTTCACTAGGTTCCTCCTTATGTGCTTCCATTTCCATGGTTAAATGGAATTCTATCGCATATAGAAAGAAAATTTATTAATAAGTTTTTTCAACCTTACTAAATTGGACTATTTCCTCCAAAAGCTTGATGATGCCATGAACCCAACAGAGCTGCTTAGTGAAGGGCCTGTCCATGATGATTTGTCTATGAATCTATATTTTCACCCTTTTCATTACTTTGTTGTTGGCTACACGGCTATGCCAAGGCATCACAGCAAAAACAAAAACAAAAACAAAGAACCAATTGACGGCCATAATTTGCATCTCTTAAAAACTTACGTTCTGTTTATTTTGTTTTTTTGCTTTCAGTAGAAATAATTGCAAAAATATCATACTGTTTAAATTTTGTTTTCTTTTTTTTTTTGTAGCGAAAACAAAAAAATATAAGAGATTGTTACCATTTCTTCAAAATCTATTTAACCTATACTTTAAAATACTCCTTATAATTTCTTTAAAAAAAATCCTTATAATATTTATATCCTATACATATTTTATTGAGTATTTCAATACTTTTAAATACTCTTTTATGATTTTATCTACCCATCTCTTAATAGTTTTTTATAATTTTTTCTACATCAACTATTCATCATGTTGTATCATATCTATATTTTATCGATTTTTTTAACCCGTGCAACTTTGCACATGTTAAGAAATCAAAAATATGAATATTGTATTGAAAGTTGTATATTCAATTCCTTGAAAATTTAAAAACTACTCTTTTCAATACAACATTTCTATTTTATAATTCATTAATACGTGCAAAGTTACACAAGTTAGAAAAATCCATATTTTATATCTATATTTATGATTTGTAACTCAAAATACATTCTATCTCTATTCAGCAAAATGCTAGATTGTAACTAGGGCCAGTGTATTTCACATTCGAGCTATAATTGGGCCAGCCCAATAACAGTCCTCTAAATGGTTATTGTTCACACACACACAAAAAAAACAATTCTATCTCCACCTCAAGCCTCGTGTAGGCGTAGCCGCTCAAAGTTAAATTCAAATCAATCAGGATCCAGTGAGTGACACCGCCGTCGTCGCCACCACCACCGCCGCCGTAGATTCAATTCCAGAAATGGCCAACGATGAAGAAATCCTAACTTCGTTATTCTCAGAAATCAACAACTACTCCGGCAAAGACCCTCTTCTTCCTTGGCTCCGGTACGGTTCTATCTCTCTCTCTGAACAGTTGTCAGTTTTCTATACTCACTCACTCACTCGCTTTTCTCCAATGTTGCAGAGGGATCCGAAAGATGAAGGACACTCTCTCTCCTCAATCCCTCAAAGAAAACTTACCCGGCTTCTTGCATCAATGCGCCCGCACCTTCGAGCTCGATCGACGTTACCGAAACGACATCCGCTATCTTCGCGTTTGGCTCCACTTGGTAACCCCCCTTTTCCCTTTTTCGTATTTTGAACAAATGGGGTTAGGGAAATGGTGCTTAAAGTTTATTTTTTCTGGGTGTTAATTATATGTATTTTGGATATAGGAATTTAGGAAACAAATGTTATTTGTACACCGAGACCGAGACACCTGAGAAATGTTATTTTGAACAAATGGGGTTAGGGAAATCATGATTAAAGTTTATTTTTTTTTGGTGTTAATTATGTATTTTGGATTTAGGAAGGTAGGAAACAAAAATGTTATTTCTACATCCAGACACGGGACAAATATTATTTTGAGCAAATGGTGTTAGGAAGTCATGGTTAAAGTTTATTTTTTTGCTGTTAATTATGTATTAGGAATTTAGGAAACAGAAATGTTATTTGTACACCAAGATACCTCACAACTTGGCTATTGGGTGTACAAATCTTGGTTAATGGTGTCCAAGTAGATGATTTGCAAGTTGGTTAATGGTGTCGTGATCGTGGTTAATAATGTACAAACTTTGATTAATAAAAAACAGTGATTAATATCAAAGTTGATTAATAATGTACAGATTTTGATTAATAATGTCAAAATTTCATGTGTAGAGTACAAATAACATTGCCATTTAGGAAATGGGGTCAGTGACCTTATTTTTTGCATCTCTTTTTTGTAGATGGATTATGTGGATGATCCAAGTGCACTTTTGAGAACTATGGAGGCGAATCATATTGGGAGAAAACGTTGTCAATTTTATCAAGCATATGCTCTTTACTACGAGAAGAGCAAGAGGTATGATGAGGCTGAGAAAATGTACCATCTGGGAGTGAAGAAGTAAGTTGAGTTCTCTGTTGTAATTTAATCAGCATCTTGCTTTGATTGTTGTGTTGAGTTGAGTTGAGTACATGAATGGTGATGTAAAATAGGCAATAAACAACCAATTAATATTATTGACCACCACTGTAGACACAGTGAAGTGTAGACTCACTTTCCCAGAAAATTTCTTCCATTTTCTGCACAAACAAATATTAATATGGTTCCTTGATGACTGCCAAGTGCCAAGCTACATGAACTTCCTTATTGTTTTCACCTAGGAAGCACAGATACGACACAACACGACTATGATATAAGATATAAAATTAGTTTAAGAATAACTTAAAAGAACTAATATTAAATTAAAAGAGAGAAATAATATTCTAAAAGTTAGCATAAGTGATCGGAAACATAATAAAATACTAACATTTATCTGATTATTGTGGCATTTTCATTTCATATTTAATAGTATACAAATTCAAAAAATAAAGTGAAAAGTTATAGAATATAGATAGGAGTGTCGAAAAGTGTTCATGAAGTGTCCGATATGGATTCGTGTCTGTGCACACGGCAACTATTCCGCTTAAACACAAGATCTCTGATCCTTTGATTGGATCATGCATCCCATTCAATTTATTCAAAGTGTTTTATGCTTGTTTTCAGTGAATTGGGGACAGAACTCACATCACATTGCCATTAGACTACGATTTAGACTTGGTGCATCATTTTTTCAATAAATCTTCTTTCTCATAATTTCAATTTAGGAGACTGGCACAGTAAATGACTATTTTGTACTTTAATTGAAATGAGATGCTTCTTTTGCCCACAATTTTTTATAGTTATTGTTGACCTTGCCTCTACTGTTGAACAGCCTTGCAGAGCCTGTGGACGAATTGCAGAAATCATATGAACAATTTCTACAACGCATGGAGAGAAAGAATAACAAGAGAACCCAGGTAGTGACTAGCCTTTCCTTTTTTTGTTCATCTGTGTTGTTTTAGCAACTCTTTGTTGTTGTGGGTATTCAGTTAGCTAATTTTAGAAGGATTTCCTTTAGCAGCAGGAGGTTAGAGCTGCCAGGAGGCCTCCGTCTAAAAAGAACAAACATTCTCTTGACACTAAGGCCGAGGGAAGCAACGGAGCATGCAGTGTTGAGGGTATGCATATGAGACCCCAAGTTGAGAGTTCTGTGACTCATGGTGTAAATAATGATAGACACAATGTAAAGACTAAAAAGGATGACTGCAAGAGATTTTGTGGTGATGATACAGTTGTAGTCAAGTTTGTTGACACAGCCATTGTTGGAAAGTCTGAAACAGAAGATGCCTGCCATCATGGACTGGTGGATCCTACAATAAATATGAAGGAGGCCATGAATGCTATTAATAGCATGTTCCGGGCGCCATTAGAGACCGTTCCGTTAGCCAGGAAATCACATAAAAACCATTCAAAGGAAAATCGTAGTACACAGAATGGGTTTGAAGTTTTTGTTGATGAAAACTTGGATAATGGAATCAAACCAATTGGCTCCTTATCTCAGCAGCAGAGGACTGAAGCTAGGCAACCTCACCGAGAACCGCTCCAGATATATATTGATGATGAAGGACATTCTGAGATCAGTGATGTAAATGTGAATTTGTCTGAAGATTCTACTTCATTGGCTTCACAAAGAAATGGCTTTGTCTTCCCCCGACCCAAGGATCAACCTTCAAAATCTAGTGATAAGGATGCAGAAAGTTCCCATATTTCGAAGTTCAGAGAGGATACAGTCATTCGCAGATTTGTTGGTTCCACAATTTCGGACGAGCCGAAGGTGGAGAATGTATGCCACCACGGTTTAGTAGAGCCCACAATCAACATGAAGGAAGCTATGGATGACATAAATAACATGTTTGGGAAGCCAATAGATTTTGTTAGGAGCAGAAGATCAAGGAAGAAGGAGAAAGCCCCCGAGAGCAATAGTGGAAAGGACTATGGTGGGTTTACAATCCTTGCTGATGATGACTTAGAAAATCAAGAAGGTCCACCACTGCCACCAGCACCAAAATTGCTAGGAAAGAAGTCAAAGGAATCTGATTTATTTGAGCCAACTCTCCTCACAAAGGAAGCCATGGACGACATAAACAAGATGTTTAATATGCCAATGGATTTTTAGGAACAAGGTGATTGCTGAATACTGACTCTAATTTGTAAGCAGAATTGCCTTTGATTTTGTGTGAGGTACTCAAGTTTGAGGTTTCTGTTGTCCTTTTTCTAAGAAATTTTCTGACATGTACTACAAACTTTCTGTGCTTATGAAACTCGAAGCTTGGACAGTCAAAAATCCATAAAAAAGATTAAATTACCCACAGTAACATTGCACTTTTGTTTATTACATAAAAATCCAAAAAGGCAGCAATTTCATATTGAATAGTAGACAAAAATCATAGACAACAACAACAACAACAAAGTCATGAATGTTTGGTCAAAGGGTAATTGTTTTGAGGCATTAGTAAACCTAGTAGTGAGTCTGTGAGCAATCAGATGGACGGAAAGCCAAGGGGCCAGCAGCATATATGACAGCCTCATAGTTGCTTCCATGCAATCTCTTGTTCTCATAACGAAGTGAAGCCCCATTTAGACCATAATTGACATTTGAGAGAAAGCTGCAACTTTCAAGAGGAGACCACACAGGTTTCACATAACAAGAATGGAGGGGATGATCAAGTATATAATGCTGCATCTTGAACCCTTCAAGTGGTGCATATAGGTAACCACTTTTGTCTGTCTCAAAGACCTTGTAGTAGCTAACTTGCCCTTTGTGGTTCTTGCAGGTAACACTTACTTTGGCTGAAGGAATAGGCTTGGCTCCAATCAAAGACCAAGTTCCAAAGTGTTCACAGCTCTGACAGTACACTGTAGCTTCCACCACAACCTCTATTTTCTTCTCTGTAGTTTTTGGAACATCTTCACTAGCTTCTGTGTAAGGGAATGCCACTAGGAGAAGCAGGAGACAGAGGATACTGAAGTGCCTGCAAGCCATTTCCTAGAGGGGTGGAGGGACTAGAAATAGTTCAGAGGCAAAAGCTTACTACCAATTGAAGATGCATTTGATTTCTTAATATATATAGCTCATCGGTAATAAGGGGTCTTTATTGATAATGCATATCAACGTGCCCTCCACTATGATACAAATAAATTTCATACTTATAATTTATATCTTTATACGTGAAGACCACCTTTAGCCATGTACATTTTTCATGTTATAAGGAAATGAAAAATTCTAGCATCACACTTTTTGTCAACAAACTCTCTATTATTGGGTGGATTTCATGTAATACCCACAAAAACACATGATCCCACGTGAAATTCATCCAATAGCATTGGATGTATCAAGAGAACTGTAATAAAGTATGTGATGCTAGTATTGCTAAATGGATATAGGTATAATATTTTAAATTATAGTCCTTTTCGTTAATTAGCGCGTGTTAATAACGAAGTATGCCGTCCTTTTGTTTTTCCCTTGCCCTTCACGATAGAGGATTAGACGTAACTGGTAAGTTCGGATCCGGAGTTCCATGCTGATGACTTTTTAGTGGATTTTTGTTTTCTTATGTACAACAAGAAATACCATCATGCTAGCAAATTGGTGGAATCAAATAATACAGTTTGTATTTTCAAATTGACTATTGAACTGCATTTAAGTTTTATTCTTTACTTTTCTTTCTTCTCTCTCTTGATGGCCCTTACCCTTATGCTCTCTCTGATGTTCCTGTGCTCAAAATGTTTGTGAAAACTTGAATCTTGAATAAGAATGGATCTGTGGTGTGTGTTTTCGTGTGATCAGATGAAGCGAAAAAATAGACCCAAATATTTTAAATAGGGCCAATCAAAATTTATAGTTCCCATTGGGCATTAGTAGGTTGTGACTTGTGATTCATTAGAAAAACGGATATTAGTGGTGTCGTTTCCTTAGTTTAACCGCTTAAAATATATATTTAACATAATTAAATAGTTACTCTCTCCTAAAGAAATAAACTAAATAATTTAAACGGCACCGATGACTGATTTTCATCGGGAACCTTGCTACTAGCCACTATTAGTGAAATCGGTAAAGTGATTAGTTTTAATATGCTTATTGTAAAATTATTTTCATTAACCATTTAAGAAGTAAATTACTTATTTATTTTTAACATGTTAACAATATTATATAATTAATCAAACATAAACTTAATTAAAATTACGAATGACATTGACACCATCCATTTTATCCTTAAAACACACCAAACTTTTGAATTACTTGGAGTTTTCTAGGACGATGGACAGAATGGAAAATGTTGGGTCAAATATGTCATCTAGTAGAGAAGCCTTCGCGTATAGCAAAAGTAATTGCCGTTTGCAACAAGCACCCCTATTATATGTTGCTGTGGAAATTTTCTGCCGCCCAATCTAATTGAAGGGTACAGGTTGGCATTTGTTGATGTCATTTGCTATAACAAATATTGATAATTAACAAGTCCTCTAGAAGACTTTGACCTAATCCATCAAAATTATCCGCAACCCTTATCCTTATATTTTCTAAAGCTTTCAACATGTGAAAATGAAAGGCCCTAGTGCTTCCTAACAGTTTTGATAAATAAACGTGAGCAGCACTATGATTACTAAACCTTTTGTTGCTCGGAACAAATTGTGGTATTATGAAATAATGATAAACAAACTTATTAAGAAAGAAATTATAAAAAGAGAATATAAAAAGAAAGAATGTGGGTAGACGTAAAGTGGGAATTTTTTTTTTTTTTTAAAGAAATGTTTGGTACTAGAAAAAATGAAAAGGTGAAAGAAAATGAGTTTTTCTTGCTTATGTTAGATGAAAGGCTGCTCATAGATTATGAATAAATTTGATATTTCCTTTTTTTTTCCCACCGTTCTCATATCAGCATAGAAAGAAAAGTGAATTTCTCTCTTTACATTTTCCCCCTTATTCGTCTCAAGCAAGCAAAGGCTTAATTTCTTACAAACACAATGCCTCACATTTATATAGTTTATGGCTGGCCTCATTTCATTTTTGCACAAACCACATTCTGATTTTGGCACCTCACACATAAGTGCGGCATTGCCACCTTTGAAATAGAGAGAAGGGGAGTAGTAAGGAATATAATTAAAAAAATATCTTTCATTCACCAAATAAAATGACTGAGCAAATTAAATTAACTGATATGTGATACCTTCTTTTGTTAGTGTAATTCCATAAACCATAAACAAACAAAGCACCCCAAAAAAAAAATTTTTTTTATCTTCCTTATGTACATATTATTTGCTACTTCCTACAATAGATACAAGATGTATCAGTCTACAGGTGAGTACTTTTCTGTGCCTTCACAGATGGAAAAAGGATGAGAATGGTAAAAACTCCATACTTACAATCTGATTTGCCGGTTTCAGCTTGCATCTGCAGAAGAAATCTCAAGTTCTGCCCACCAAAGTGGAGAAAGTTTTGGAACAGCTGCTTCAGGTGTTATTTTTGTTATCTCTCTCAATATCACACTAACTTCTTTCATTGTTGGTCTCTGCTGTGGATCATGGTGGACACAAGATTTAATCAAAGCAGCAACTTGTTCCATCTGTTCTTCATTGAAAGAAGCTAGAGTTGGATCCACCATTTCTTTGAGGGGCCGGTCGCCTTGTAAGTAGTGTGAAGCCCAGTTTTCAAGTGAGCCTTTATTCTCCACTGAATAAGGGAGCCTGCCTGTTACCATCTCAAATAACATAACACCAAAACTGTAAACATCACTTGCTAAAGTCATGTCTGTGTGTTTTCTAGCACCAGCTTTTATCTCAGCTGATGCTATTTCATTCAAGAAACTCAAATCTGAGATTTTGGCAGCATAGTCATCAGTGAGTTGGACAGCTGAAGAATTCAGGTTAGAATGTGCCAAAGGAGGGTCCAACTGGTGCATATGTTGCAGGCAGTAAGCCATGCCCATGGCAACTCTAAGTCTTGTTCCCCAATCCAAGTGCTCAGCTTCTTTTACTGGAATTCCAAACAAGATCAAATACATCAGCAGGTTTTCAACTTAAATGCACCAAAATGATGCCTAGAATGACCTTAAAAGCAGCTAACTATTCTTGTTTCTGAAAGAGAAAGGGAAATGCAGATAGAGTAGAGAGAAAGCAAGCATATAACTTCCAAATATACTGCAACATCTATTTCTCAGAAAAATATTATTCAAATCCAAATTGCAGAGCTATTAATCTGCAAGCTATTTTTGGTTGAACTACAACAATGGTGTCCTCCCTAATCACTCCTTGGAAAATAAGACATGATGTGCATTAGTAAAAATGGTTCGATGACATCTGCAGTTTTTTGGCTCTCCCACACACACCTAAGTTATAAACTATGCTGACATGCTATATAGCAAAACCTGAAGAGGTTGATAGGAAAAAGTATCTTTATTATCTAATATCTACATCTAGCCAGATAAATCATGCCTTAGTGGGCAGCCAAACCCATGTGTCCTTGTTTATTATGTCTATATCATGATATTACTTAAATGTGTAAAAAAGTTTGTCAGCATTCAATGATCAGAAGTGATACAAAAGCAAAATTCAGACTGGTAGAAAACTAGTCCTAATATGAATGCCTACAGGGTAAACTTAGAATAGTAGCATACCAACAGATGGAAAACCTGTAGACCAGAAACTGAAAGTATGTAAAACCAACAAAAATGATAGCAAGAAATAGGTATACTCAATCATCAATTTACTTTCTATGAAATAATATCACCAAAATGATGGGTACTCACTGTGTAAATGCTCGAAGAGTGTTCCATTTGGAGCATATTCAAAAACCACCATTCTAGTGAAAGGCTCGTCTTCTTCACAAAATCCAAGCAGATTTACAAAATTCTTGTGGTTCACTTTTGATAATGTATCTATCTGAAAACATAATTGATTAAGTTAGCTACAAATTTACAATTGAACAGCTTAAATTCAAATTCTACAAATAATTGTTTGTTTTGTTGGTGATGATACCTTCTTCCTAAAATAGGCTTCTGAAGCCTTTGACCAATTATTAGATGATGTCGATGAAACAGAGGCTACAGCTATTTCAACACCACTAGATAAAGTCCCTTTGTACACTGTACCAATGGGTGAAGTACCAAGTACATTACTAAAATCTTCACAAGCTGCTTCGAGCTCTGATCTCTTTAGCTTTGGCACACCTGAAAATGTGAAAATATGTCAAGCATGTTCGAAAGGCAGAAATCTTACTTGTGAAACATAAGGAATATAGCTCAAAGCCAAGGGAGTGCAATCATTCAAGCCGGATCAATTGGTTGACAAAGGATCCTATAAAAATAATTTAAGTTTCTCTTCTCTCTTTCTCATGTTTCAGTAATACTGAAGCACCAAGCACACGTAAATAAACTCCTATTTCAACCGTTGCTTTACTTCCTTGATTCATATGAGGATAAATGCTTAGATTTACCTGTCACAAATGCCTTCTGAAGCTGTCCGCTTAATCCCGTGGCCCAAGGTTTTACAGTAGCTACCTTGTTGGTTTTACATAGATATATGCCAATGCTAGAAATAAGAAGAAATACAGCACCGCCTGCAACTCCAGCCAATATAGCGACTCGATGGTTCTTTGATGAAGTATTTTCCGGTTGGGTTGGAGAACCTGGTGTAGGCAGGGGAGAAGGAGATTCAGAACCATTTCTTTTTGGGGAAGCTGGTTTCGGTGCTAGTGCTGGTGCTGGTGCTGGTGCTGGTGCTGGAGCAGCTGAAAGAGGATCTGGGGATGGAGCAGGAGTATCAGGAAAATTAGCTGCATGATTTTGAATATCTTCATGTTCACGAACACGAGTTTGCAGTAGGCTCCGGCGAGCTTTTTTATTCCGGCCAAAATGCCTTCAAAAGTCAAAACACAAATGAAAAACATTTAAAATTATGATTGAAAAAAATGGACACATCCTCATGGCTTGTAATATCTCTAGACTAGAGAGAACCACCTTTCAAATGCTTAATGACATACCATGTAATGGATCTTCCTGTACAAGCTGGCATTTTATTTGTACTAATTAGATGGTTTTTGTCTACTTGACATTCAGAAAGCATCTTCAAATCATTAATTTCAGGAGAGAAACCACCAAGGAGGTCATTGTTGTCCAGCAAACTACCAAAAGAAGAAAGTGAGTAAATAGTAGCAAAAGAAGTTTAAAAAAATGAGAATTGAAAAGACGAAAGAGCATTATCCTACAGGACTGTGAGTGAAATATTACTCCCAAGATCTGTAGGTAGAGAACCACTGAAGTTGTTGTAGCCCAAATCCAAAATCTCCAATTCTTTCAAGTGTACAATTCCTGCAGGGATGATACAATAAAAAGAATTGTTCGTCAAAATACTGCAACAGATTTGTTACAACGTTATTAGTCACAAGGAACTGAAATACACACTGCAAGTAAGTCACAAGCAATTGCTTACATGGACTTCATGTGAACAAGGTTCGCGAGCTCAGGTGCTAGACTTCCTCCAAGACAAAGGTCCTTCAAATTCCTGGTCAACAAAATAATTTCTAATCATTAAAAGTTAAAACTCCACAAATTCAAAACGAAACAACATGCAACACATGCTACTATTTTCTAACCAACAATATAAGCTCTACTGCTCTAGTCATTTGATTTACTGATCTACAAAATTTGCAATGAACCGTTATGGAATTGATCAGTTGATTCAAGACCAAGGCACATTTTAATTGTAGAGATAATATAATAAAAGAACATGGCAGGTTTCTGGAGCACAATCACAACATATCATTGATCAAACAGTGTTGTCAATAATGAAGAGAAAACAAAGTATACAAATTGATACTTGGATCTCTCATATGATGACCAAAATGAAAAAATGAAAAAAAAAAAAAAAATATGACATTTTCTAAAAATAAAAATCTATTTCATATATTCATGTTCTTCCTCAGCCCAGAAATTACATATAATCAGATTCTGATAAACAAATCACAAAATCAGCACTTACAAGACCACCACTCTTCCATCTGAGCACTCAACTCCCAACCAATTACACGGGTCAACCGCTATTTCATCATCAACCCAATTTGACAAAGCATCAAAAGGGTCACTCACTATTCTCTGCTTCAACTTCAAAAGCACTTTACCTGCACATAGATAGAATTAGAACCCATTACTCAGTTTTTTTTTCCACATGAAAATACAAGATTTCACATACTAAAAAATTTCATACCTTCTTCATTCAAAGAGCAGCACAAACCAAAGCTCTGAAACAACACACACAACGCTAGAAGGTACAAAACTCCTCTATGGTCCCTGAAGCTGCTGAATTTCCAGTTTCTGCTCATTCTTGTTGTGTATCAACGTGAGAAAAGAAAAAACAAAGCACGACCCAGATTGTGTTTTTGTTGCAAGTAACGAACTTGAACTGAGTTGAATCGAAACCCGATGAATCAGTCTTCGAAAGTATCGGGGGAAAAAAAAACTTAAAAAGGCACAAGTTGAGAAAAAAGTTGTCAAATGAAAAAAAGGGGCGATCTCAAAAACATGTTCTGAGAAAAAGAAAACGAGTTTGGACCCAACAAAAAGATTTGAAAACGCGTAGGCTCACCGCTCATGCTGATACACCAATTTTCTTTTATATTATTTATTATTATTATTGTTGTTGTTTTTTTTATTGAAAAGTTATTGCTGTTGTTATTTGAAAGTTCAATAATAGAAAAGAAAGGGCAAAAAAAAGAAAATAAATAAATAGTACTATACTATTATTATTTTTGTTGGTAATGAAAAATTTAGAGTGAGGAGATCGTCCCACTTCATAGCAAAAAAATCTTCAAAAATCTATATTTGCCTTTTCCAAGAAGAATAATGAGGGTCGACGACTTGTTATATACAAGATTTGTCTTGTTTCACTATATGAATCCTCGAGTTGTAATATATATATATATATATATATATATATATATTTATTTATTTATTTATTGACAAATGTACTATACAATTATTAATGGCTAAACGTAATAGAAAATGTTCGGCAAAAATAAAGTGTGATGGAAAATAAAAAGACTGAATCTGAATTGCACCGCACAACAAGTGAAGAATGTTACGTTGGCGAGTGCTCAATGCAGAGTGTGGAATGGGTCTATAATATATGCTCCAAGCTGCCACCAACTAAGCTGAATAAAACAGTAGTTTAACATAGGAGCAGTCGCCTCGTGACTATATTGGCTGAAGGTTGAACAGAAGCCATGTGTCATTCGATGAAATAAATTTCACGAATAAATTGGCTGTCTTCAGAGGAGAATTACCAGGTGCATAGCTGTAAGAAAATCTTATTGATGTTATTATTATTACTATTATTATTATTATTATTATTATTATTATTATTAATTTTTATATTTGGATCATTGATGTCGTGCGAGTGCACGTGCGATCCGGCAAGCGTACCGGATTCGTCACCAAGTAATAAAGAGATATCGATCCCATTGAGACCGTGATCTCAAATCGCAACTAATTACTAAATTGATAAAACTGGACTATAAAAAGATTTTGAAAAAGGTTTTTGATATTTGAAATAAGAGATAACTTAAAATCAGAATTAAGTAAAATAGAAAGTAAATCAGTTTATGGTTTTTCATATCTAAATGGATTCCTAGGGATTTGGGTTTCCAACAAGATTGTTTATGTTACTAAATTGATTACCCTTTGTTAATTATCAAAATTGCATTGAAGGCGAATTTATCCTCAAATAGTTTAAGCTCCCTCTCGGGTTACAAAAACCGTGCCCAATTAAACCAACCCCTACTCTCGTGGTAGTCGAATTTAGATTGGACCCTTTACGTTTCGTGACAATTCGTTAATCCTCGAAGGACGGCTTCTAACTCTCGTGATTTCAGTCCTAAGTCTGATTCTATAGGTCCGACACCTAAGTTCACCGCTAGATTCCTCCTTAGAATATCTACGACACGCAAACAAGTGGCCACCGAATTTACGAGTAATTAAAACACTATAAATCAGATCTAAAGTAAAATCGCAATTAACAAAGATTAAACATCAATTCATTACCATAAACAAACCTTGGGCATAGCCCCAATCCCTAGAAATTAAACTATTACTCAAGCCTTGTCATGGTGATGACAAGCTTGGTTAACAACAACATGAAAATAAAAATCAGAAAAGAGAGGAGGAAGAAGAAGAGAGATCCTAAATAATAGTCTAAGAGTAGCAGCCCAAAAATCCTCCCCTAAGTCTTCAGCCTGATGCCATATTTATAGATTTGGGAAGTTTGAATCCCAATCTAACTCAAATTAGATCCAAATCAGTTGCTTCTGATCCAAGTAATGCGCGTCACGCCCGTGATGACGGATTCTGCCTTGGGCGCTTCTTCAATTTTTGGTATGTCACGGCCGTGATGTGCATCACGGCTAGGCCGTGACAGATTCTGACTTGTGTGGGTCTGGCTCAGTATGCATGTCACGGTCCATCACGGCTAGGCCGTGACCAGTTCTGACTTTAGCCTTCTTTCTTTTCAGTTTTGCTCGATCATGGTCGTGATGGTCATCACGGCTAGGCCCTGATGGGCTCTATTTGGCTCATTTTCTTCACTTTTCAAGCCTCATCTTCATCCAAGTTCCATCATGGTTGATCCTGAGCATTTTATCCTTAATTCCTGCAAAACAACACCACAAAAACCGCCTTACCCGTTCCAAAGTAAAAACTAACAAAAATCAAATTAAATATGCCTAAAATATATGAAAATGCATGCAAAATGATAAGCAAATATGAGGTGAAATCACACTCATAAAATCACCCCAAGCTTAAGACTTTGCTTGTCCTCAAGCAATCACCAAGGCCAAACGATATAAATAATCAGAGCATGGATAGTGAACCAAGAACCCGAGTAACTAATCCAAGTAACAGGCATTTTCAATAATCACCCAAGAGACAACCGATTTCAAGTCCAATTAGAAGCTTAGGTTTCTTAAATTCCTATTCTCATTGATTCGGGCACTCTTTTCGCCTCACTCAAGCGTTTAAGGGCATATGACAATTCGCTCAATTTCCTAAGGGAATGTATTCTACCATAAGCTTGACTATTAACCAAATCTCCACTTTATTAATGAAAACACATAAGAATCAAGAGGTCTTTTATTCTGGTTGTAACGAGACCATGGGATTAATCGTTAGGTGGGGAAATCAAGAAAAAGGAAATTTCAAGAGGGCTAAACAAAATATCAAACATTGCAAAGCATGACACCTTCTAAAATACCTTTTTGGGCTTTGATTCACTTTTCCACCTTTCTTTCTTTTTTTTTCTTTTTTTCTTTTTTTTAATTTTTATTTCTCACTTTCTTTTTGTCATCCTCTTCTCCATTTTTCTCTTTTTTTTTTGTTTATTTTATTTTATTTATAAGGAGAAGTGGAGATTTTCAGCTCAAGAGAAATATTTTTCTATCTTTCTCATCCCGCAATTTTATTTTTCAAACTACCTTTTTTGCAATACTTTAAAATGTGTCATATCAAGCATCATTCCTCAAAATATTTCAAGGTACCAAGAAAAGTATTTATTCTTTTAGGCTCAAAATTGGGCAACTAAGGGGTAGCATTTAATCAATCAAAGCTCAGAAGGCCGGAAAAATACCTAGTGCCTTAATCATTTTCAAAAATGTTTTCAAAAATTTTTAAGTTTCAAAACGATTTCAAGTCAAGTTCTAGAGAATACAATTCAAGAAGAATAAGACACTCAATCACAAAGAATGGGGTAGATTTAGTAAGTACCCCTTTAAGGCTCAAAAATCTCACATTCGGTAGTTTAAAATCAATGAGAAAAACAAATTTAAGGAACCACATGCTAATTATCAACTATCAAAAGATTATCTCAAGCATTTTTATTTTTAGCCTTATCACAAGAATAAAAAAATTGGGTTCAAAAATTCACTATCTCAATTTATTTGGCACCAAGCTCTCACAATTGGATGCAAATTCTAAGTGAGGGGAAATCTAGAGAGTGTGATCATGCAAAATTATCCCTATATGAATGCAACATGAAAAATGCAAAAATGCAAAAATTTGCAAAAATACCCCTACCCCAAGCTTAAAAACTTACATTGTCCCCAATGTAAATGATCAAGTCGGAGACAGGAGAAAAATGGAACAACTCACCGAGGTGGTAGCGGGTGTTGGCTCACATGCCAGTCAAAAACTTGTTGGAAATTGTATCACGGCCGTGAGGCTCATCACGGCCAGGCCGTGATCAATTCTGGTCTTCAGGAGCTGGCCTGTCACGGCCGTGATGGGCATCACGGCTAGGCTGTGATACTCTCTGATCTTTAGGGTCGTTCCCATCATGCCCGCGACTCTTATCACGGCTAGGTCGTGATCCTTTCTGGTCTTCTTGGTTAGCTCATCACGGCCGTGACCACTGTCACGGCCTGGGCGTGATGACTTCTGACTTATTTGTCCCTGCCCTTTTTGCTCTTCATTCCTTCTTAACCTGAAAACTCTTGACAAATCTATTAATTTATGATTTTTTTCCTCTTGATCTTCTCAAATTATTCAAGAGCTAATTTCAAAAACAAATGGAAAAGGGAAAGAAAACTTGGGTTGCCTCCCAAGAAACGCTTATTTACGGTCTTAAGCTTGACCATACTTCCTTCAGTCAACCGGGGTCGGCTAGGCGTAGAAGTGCAGGAACACTTCTCTTCCATGGGAGTCCTTCAAAGAGCTGATTCTGCTCGTATGGCCAATTGCGCTTCCACTTCACTCTTTTCACTTGGAGCTTCATGGCCTTACTCCCTCCTGACGGAAGTTTTGTTTCCATATGATCAGCAACTCCAACTTCATCACTACTGGGTGCATCATTTGCCTTGCAAATCTTTGGAGTTGCTTCCATGTTGAGCTCTTCCTTTACCACTGGAGACTTTATATCGATTATGCATACATGACTTACAAAAGGAGGGTTGCTATATGAGTTAGTCGATTCAAAATCTACCCTACCTTTCTGTACATTTAGAGAGAGTTTGCCATTCCTTACATCTATTATTGCTCCCGCGGTGGCCAAGAATGGCCTTCCTAAAATGATGGAGAATTCAGAATTCCCTTTCATATCCAATACCAGGAAATCGGTAGGGGTGAAAAATTTTCCTACCTTTACAGGAACATTCTCTAGTATGCCTAGAGGAGTTCTAGTTGAGTCATCCGCAAATTG
This sequence comes from Sophora flavescens, assembly GCA_030762895.1. Taxonomy (NCBI): domain Eukaryota; kingdom Viridiplantae; phylum Streptophyta; class Magnoliopsida; order Fabales; family Fabaceae; genus Sophora; species Sophora flavescens. Next base: position 134,877,076 of record CM061069.1, read on the forward strand.
TAAGGAGAATTTGAATGGACTCAACTCTTTGGTTCCCAACCTTTCCAAGATAGTGAGTGGCATCAAGCTCACACTAGCCCCTAGGTCACATAATGCTTGGTCTATTTGCACTTCTTCAATCGAGCAAGCGATAGAGAAACTACCTGGGTCTTTCAGCTTAGGAGGCATTTTGGTTTCTATATCTACTAGCTTTTTCTTGATCAACCTTTGTGGGAAAGGTATTGGGGGTTGGTACGATGGTGGAGGCACGTATTTTGGCTCTGTCTCTTCCTCTTCGCTCATGTCCTCCTCTGGTTCCACATCTTTTTCAACCACCCCAAGCTTATCATCCATCAAGTACATGGCATTACAATGCTCATTGGGATTAGCTTCAGGGTTGCCAGGAACATACCCTTAGGTCTAGAGTATGTCTTTGGCTTGTTGGGCAATCTGAGTTTCTAGCATCTTGTTATGGATGGCTAAGTTATCTACCTTAGATGCTAGCTCTTTTATTGCCTCGTTTATTGCCCTACCTTGTTGTCTAAACTCTTCATTTTGTTTTGTTTGAGTTTCAACAAAACTTTCCAATAAAGACTCGAGTTTAGATTTCTGTACCTGAGGATACCCCGGTGCGGGTTTCCTATTACCTTGGCCTTCTTGGAAATCGTGGTTCAGCGTGTTGCTGTAGTTCCCGTATGAGAGGTAAGGGCTGTTCTTCCTTCCTTGGTTGTAAGGATTTGGGGGAGCATAATTTGGCAACTTCGGGTTCGTGTCGTAGTAGTTGTGACAAGAGTTCACTTGTTCCCCCGAAGCGCCGGATCTATGAGCGATACCACGTGGGCACTCCATTATGTCATGTCCCTGCATTCCACAAATCTCACAAACAATGTTAGTGGCACCTATTGAACTCACGTTAGCCCTTTCAAGCTGATCAAAGCGTTTATTCAGTGAGTCTATTTTAGACATTATAAGATCAGTGCTATTCATTTCGAACTTACCCCCCGAAATCTTTTTCGGGATATTACTTCTTTCTGAACCCCATTGGTGGTAGTTGGTGGCCACGTTTTCAATGATGTTGAATGCCTCAGTCAGATGCCTATTCATAAAGGCTCCACCAGCTGTGGAATCAAGTGACACATTCGAAGAGTAATCCAATCCGTTGTAGAAGGTGTGCACTAACAACCACCTCTCGAGTCCATGATGTGGGCAAGACTCCAGCAATCCCTTGTAGCGATCCCAAGCTTATGATAAGTATTCTCCGTCCTTTTGGAAGAAACCGGTGATCCGCGCTCGTAGGTAAGCCGTCTTGGAGGGAGGGAAGAATTTCTCCAAGAAAGCCTGCTCCAGTTGGTCCCAAGTCGACAATGTATTAGCGGGTATTTACTTCAGCCAAGCTTTCGCTTTTCCGGTCAGAGATGAGGGGAATAACCTTAAGCGAATAGCATCAATCGGGGCGCCTTGAATTCTAACTGCATCAATGAACTCCAAGAATGTCTCCACGTGATCAGTCGGGTCCTCCGAGGGCAATCCTCCGAATTGATGTTACCTAATCATCTTGATTAGCATGGGCGGTATAGTGTAGTTCTCCGCCTCAATCTCTGGTCTAGCAATCCCAGTTCGCAAACCCCTCGCATTTGGGGCTGCGTAGTCCTTCAATGGCTTCGTATCCGGTAGATTCGCCATGAGTGGAATGGGAATCAACTTCTCTCTCTCTTTGTAGTCTCCTTCGTCTGTGAAAGGTCCTTTCGACTTCGGGGTCGACCTCACTACGGTTTCCAAGACTTAGTGATCTTTGCATAAAAGAGAAAACAACACAGAGAGATAAATACTCTAGAAGGAAAAAGAGAATTTTTTTTAAATGGTATATAAAAATTAAATAAAAAGAAAAAGTCCAGAAAAATCAATTTAAAAATTAAATTGAGATTCGAGAAAACACGGTCCCCGGCAACGGCGCCAAAAACTTGATGTCGTGCGAGTGCACGTGCGATCCGGCAAGTGTACCGGATTCATCACCAAGTAATAAAAAGATATCGATCCCACAGAGACCGTGATCTCAAATCGCAACTAATTACTAAATTGATAAAACTGGACTATAAAAAGATTTTGAAAAAGGTTTTTGATATTTGAAATAAGAGATAACTTAAAATCAGAATTAAGTAAAACAGAAAGTAAATCAGTTTATGGTTTTTCAGATCTAAATGGATTCCTAGGGATTTGGGTTTCTAACAAGATTGTTTATGTTACTAAATTGATTACCCTTTGTTAATTATTGAAATTGCCTTGAAGGCGAATTTATCCTCAAATAGTTTAAGCTCCCTCTCGGGTTACAAAAAACGTGTCCAATTAAACCAACCCCTACTCTCGTGGTAGTCGAATTTAGATTGGACCCTTTACGTTTTGTGACAATTCGTTAATCCTCGAAGGACGTCTTCTAACTCTCGTGATTTCAGTCCTAAGTCTGATTCTATTGGTCCGACACCTAAGTTCACCGCTAGGTTCCTCCTTAGAATATCTACGACACGCAAACAAGTGACCACCGAATTTACGAGTAATTAAAACACTAGAAATCAGATCTAAAGCAAAATCGCAATTAACAAAGATTAAACATCAATTCATTACCATAAACAAACCTTGGGCATAGCTCCAATCCCTAGAAATTAAACTACTATTCAAGCCTTGTCATGGTGATGACAAGCTTGGTTAACAACAACATAAAAATAAAAATCAAAAAAGAGAGGAGGAAGAAGAAGAGAGATCCTAAATAATAGCCGAAGAGTAGCAGCCCAAAAATCCTCCCCTAAGTCTTCAGCCTGATGCCATATTTATAGATTTGGGAAGTTTGAATCCCAATCTAACTCAAATTAGATCCAAATCAGTTGCTTCTGATCCAAGTAATGCGCGTCACGGCCATGATGGCCATCATGGCCAGGCCGTGACGGATTCTGCCTTGGGCGCTTCTTCAATTTTTGGTCTGTCATGGCCGTGATGTGCATCACGTCTAGACCGTGACAGATTCTGACTTGTGGGGGTCTGGCTCAGTATGCATGTCACGGCCGTGATGGGCATCACGGCTAGGCCGTGACCAGTTCTGACTTTAGCCTTCTTTCTTTTCAGTTTTGCTCGATCATGGCCGTGATGGTCATCACGGGTAGGCCGTGATGGGCTCTATTTGGCTCATTTTCTTCACTTTTCAAGCCCCATCTTCATCCAAGCTCCATCATGGTTGATCCTGAGCATTTTATCCTTAATTCCTGCAAAACAACACCACAAAAATCGCCTTACCCGTTCCAAAGTAAAAACTAACAAAAATCAAATTAAATATGCCTAAAATATATGAAAATGCATGCAAAATGATAAGCAAATATGAGGTGAAATCACACTCATCAATAATTTGCTTTGGTTTTCTCTTTTTGTGAGAGTTCTGGATTTTCTCTCTTTGTGAGGGTTTCTATTTTTTCTCTCCAAGTGAGGGTTTCTGTTTTTTTTCTTTTTCCTCTTTCTGAAGGAGGGACATATATGGTTTTGGTTTTTCTTTTTCCTCTTGCTGATGGAGGGGCATATGGAGGGTTTGTCGTTTTGGATGACGAGGATGGTTGTTTCGTTTTTTATGCTGAAAAGGGTCAAGAACGTGAAGCAGATCTAAACCTATGTCTGGTAGGAAGGTTTCTTATCGATAGAGGTTTACATGTTCATATTACGAAAGAATGCATGGTAGAAGTGTGGAGGCTGACTAAAGGAGTGGCGATTATGTGAGCCAACACCAGGCCTGGAGAGGGAGTAGCAGTGGAGGAAGCTGTTTCCTGAGGGATCATAGTGGAGATTTCCACGCCAAAAAATCTGGATATGTTGATCCTCAAGGGCGTGATCTTTTTGAGAAGAATAAGGAGGCTGGGAGTGGATCTCGGGATTGCTATCTGGATGATGATATTTTGAAATCAAATTCAAATTTGTCAATCAATAAGTTGGTGCATGGCCCAGGTAATTATGGACGTGATATTTGCACTTATGAGCAGAGAGGAAATGCTTTAATGTCAATTGGAGGGGGACATGGCCCAGGTAATTTGTTGGACATGGCCCACGTGCATGTTGAAGACTCAACAGACGAATTGCATGGCTCGCTCAAAAGAAGAAGGGAGTTTGAGTCCAGAATTCTCAACGCTAGTGGTGATGGTATTGTTAACTTTGGTCTTTTTTATCGGTAGGTAATGGTGCCCAAGCCTATCGGGAGGAAAGACAATCCTAAGTTGGAACTGTCGAGGTCTGGGTCACCTGAATGCAATTCCTCCCTTAAAGAATCTTATCCAGTCGTAAAAGGGGACTTTATTTTTTTGTTTGAAACTTTGGTAATGCTAATAAGATTGAGCTGGATTCCAAGTTAGTTGTTGATAGGATGCATGGTTCAATTTCTGATTTGTCTGAGTTTGGTTCAATAATTTCCTCTTGTAAGGATTTGTTTGTTTCTTTTTGTCAAAACTCCCATGTTGAGTTTACTAGGAGGTAATCGAGTAGCAAAGAAAGCAGAGAGAAAAGAATACATGGCTTTCATTGAAGATTTGAGAGAAAACTTTACATTCATTGCTTGCATATTACTGAACTAACTGAACTCTATTTATACAATGTGTTGAGAGCTGATAAAACAGTTTAGAAAACTAAAACTTCCTAACTGATTTCTAACTGATTCTGTTACAGTTTATTTGCCTCGTTTTTCATATGTGAAGCATATGTGAAGTACTCTAATAGGCCCCCGCAAGGTCAAGGTGGTTGAGGATAGGAGACCACCTTGAGCTTGGTCCTAGAATCAGTGAACAGAGCAGACGCCAAAGGCTTGGTAAGAGGGTCTGCGAGTTGACAAGCAGCAGGCACATGCTGGACCAGGAGGGACTTGTTCACCACTTTTTATCGCACAAAGTGAATATCCAATTCCATGTGCTTTGTTCGGGCATGAAGAATAGGATTATGAGCAAGCAGAACTGCACTTAGATTGTCACAAAATAGTACAGGTGTGTGATACTGAACTTGAAGCTCGGTTAACAGGGATTCTAGCCAGAGAAGTTCAGAGGTGGTGTGTGCCATGCTTCTGTATTCTGCCTCTGTGCTTGACTTGGCCACTAATGGTTGCTTCTTCGAACTCCATGACACTAGATTGGGCCCAACGAAGATGCATGTGCCAGATGTGGAGCGTCTGTCATCAGGATCACTAGCCCGATCCCGAGTCACTTGTAGGCACAAAGTGACATTTTTGCATCGATATGACTGGTTGCAGCAAGAGACCAAATTGAGTAGTTGCACCTTGAGATATCTAAGGATGCGCTGACAGCCTTCCGTGAGACTCAAGAGGAGATGCCATGAATTGGCATGCCTTATTGACGAAAAATGAAATATCCGGCCTGGTTAAAGTTACATATTGGAGAGCCCCCACAATGGATCGATATAGGGATGCATCTTTGAGGTCATCGATTGCCATGCTTACTCAACTTGCAATTGCTTACCATAGGTGTAGAAATCCCTTTGCAATCTGTCATGCTTGCTCGTTGTAACAGATCCCGAATGTATTTTGATTGTTTCAATAATATGGAGCCATTAGACAGATATTTGACTTCTATGCCAAGGAAGTATTCAGGCTTGCCAAGATGTTTGAGTGCAAATGCTGCATTTAATTTTCTAATCAGATCAGAAATGAGTTTGGCAGAAGCACCTGTGATTAGGATGTCATCAACATAGATTAATATGTACAAAGTGACTCCATGGCTGATGTATATGAACAATGAAGGATCACAGCGACTAGCTTTAAATCCAAACTGTAGTAAAGTCTGTGTTAACTTTTCATACCAGGCACGTGGGGCTTGCTTGAGACCATAGATTGCTTTATGTAGTCTACAAACCAGTGTTTTATCTGAGGACACAAAACCAGGAGGTTGTTGCATATATACTTCTTCATGGAGGGTGCCATTCAGGAAGGCATTATTCACATCTATTTGTTGAATGTCCCACTTGTATGTGAGAGCAAGTGTAAGGATAACCCGAATTGTGACTGGTTTAACAACTGGTGAAAAAGTTTCACTAAAATCAATCCCAGCCTGTTGATGGAAACCTTTTGCGACAAGTCTGGCTTTGAACTTGTGAACACTGCCATCTGGATCCTCTTTCACCCGAAATACCCATTTACAACCTATGGCTCTTCGATGAGGTGGTAAGGGAACAAGGGACCAAGTATTGTTAGCCTGTAGTGCATCAAATTCTGTTTTCATAGCAGCCTGCCACTGGGAACTTGCCAAGGCTTGCTTTACACTAGTTGGTTCAATATGTGCCAAAAAGAGGCGTGGTTTAAGACTGCCAGTCTTTGATCTAGTGACAATTGGGTGTGTGTTTTGAGCATAGGTAGAAGGAGCAGTGTTGATGGTAGAAAGATCATTCAGATTAGAGGAAGCAGTTTGATCACAGGATGTAGGTGAGGAATCAGATGGCAAGACTGGATCCAAGGAAGTGGGAGGTTGAATGAAGTTGTCTACTGCAGGTGAAACATTAGTAGGGAGAGGAGGTGGGGAATATTGAGATGAGACAGAGGCAGAACCATGAGTCACCTGGGCAGGACTGTGAGGTGCCAAACTGTCATGAGCTAATAAAGGTAATGGGAAAGAAGATAAGGACTGAAATGAGGAATTAGTGGTGGGGACTTTTGGAAATAATTGAGAAAAGGGAAATTTGGATTCATTAAAGAGTACATCTTTGGAGATATACACACGACCATCTGGACTGAGGCACTTGTGACCTTTGTGACTTGGAGAAATTCCTAAGTAGATGCATTCAGTGCTTCTAAATTGAAGCTTGTGCTTGTTGAATGGCCTGAGTAATGGGAAGCAGGCACAACCAAATGCTCTAAGTGCAGCATAGTCAGGAAGAGAATTATAAAGAGCATGATAGGGAGAAGTGAACTCAGACAGAGCTGAAGTTGGCAATCTGTTTATTAAATGCACAGCTGTTGTGAAGCTATGGTCCCAAAACTTGAGAGGCATGGATGCATGAGCAAGTAGAGACAGTCCCATTTCAACTATTTGGCAATGTTTTCTTTCAACAGTGCCATTTTGGTGTGAGGTGTGTGGACAAGTGAGTCTATGACTCACTCCAAGCTCATTTAAGTATTTTGTGAAGCATCTAAACTCGCCTCCCCAATCAGATTGAACAGCTCTTATAGTTTTTGAAAATTGAGTTTGAATGAGAGTGAAGAATTGCTTAAAGGCAGGTAGTGCATCTGACTTGTTTTTGAGAAAATATATCCATGTATGCTTTGAACAAGCATCTACAAATGCTTTATAATAGAAGTAACCTCCATGTGAAGATGAAGGTGCAGGTCCCTACAAGTCAGTGTGGACAAGTTCAAAGGTTGCAGTATGTGTGTTAGAGGAGGGAGGAGCATATAGCCTATGAGATTTTCCTAAGCAACAAGCATTACAGAAGTCAGAGACAGTTTTATTCATGGTTGGAATATTACACAGTTGTAACACTTTCTTTATTGCCTTAGAATTGGCATGACCTAGCCTAAGATGCCAAGTAGAAGTAACTGGATTTACAGGACTTGACTGAGTACTATGAGATGATTGAGTACAATTTTGCACAGCACTACAAACATCAAGAACATTACTACTACTAGGATTGCAATTGTGACTACTAGTACAAGCGATGGGTGAATGAACAGTATTACTTGACTTGTCAGAAAGAGAGAAAGGTCCCTTGAGCAGAGGTATGCCTTGAAATCTGTAGAGGCCATCATCTCCTAGGGTACCCTGAAGAAGGACTTGCTTAGACACCTGTGATTTCACAAAGCAAGAGTGAGGATGAAATTCAAAGAATACATTGTTATCTTGAGCAAACTTGGATACAGAGATTAAATTCTTGGTTATAGCAGGCACATGTAATAGGTGTTTTAGGGAAAGCATAATATTAGGATGTAAATGGGAGGGAAACTGAGAAGAACCAACTGAGTGTATGTGTAAACCTTGTCCATTTCCCATATGCACTTGATCATTGCCCACATAGGAGGTATTCTGCTGCAAGTTGTTGATGTCTGGTGTAAGGTGATGAGAAGCACCTGAATCTAGGAACCATGACTGTGAATCAAGTCCTCCAGGTATTGCAACATCTCGGGAGAAGTTAATATGATTCAAGCTAGGTGCGACTTGTGAAATATTCATATTCGTGAGTTGTGTGGGTTATTCACCGATTGTGAGCCTTGCGGTGCCAAGAAGGCACTTGGCCGAGCTTTGTTGAGTGTGATGACTTGCTAAATTCTGTTGTGAATATCCTTGAAAGGAGCCATGTTGGCTTGCTTGGATTTTGTTGTGAATCTTTCTTGAACCGGGCCATGTTGATTGGTTTGATAGTTCTGATTATTTCGATAAGCTTGTTGACCCTGATTGTTCTGCCTTGGCATAAAACTCTGATCAAACCTGTACCAACAGTGATAGGCATCATGACCATATCTTTCACATAGCTGACATGTTGGACGATTCCCTTGGCCTCTTCCACGCCCCCTGCCTCGACCAAATCTGCCATTTCCTCTTCCTCTATTACTTGCCTGAAAGTTATTTTAGAAATTGGAGCTGTGAAAGGAGCCATCTGAATTGGTGTTATCTTGACTGTGTGTCTGAGATATTTGAGCCACATTTGCTGAAATATTTGAAAATGACAACTCTTGTCTAAACTTGTCCAGTTGTGATTCTTGAACTAGAAGTAGGGCTTCTATCTCAAAAAGTGAAGGTAAATCAGATCTTGCATATATCATCATGACAAATTGGTTGTATTCCTCTGGCAGACCTTCTAAGATTGCATCAATTTGGTCTTGCTCAGTGATTGAGTCTCCAATTGCAACTAGAGTATCCGCAATTGATCTAATCCTCAACACATATTCAGTGATTGTTCTATTATTTTTCTTTGTTGATTTCAACTCAGATCTAAGTTGTCTCACTTTTGCCTTCAAATGAGCATGGAAAAATTTATGTATTTTATCCCAAACTTGCCAAGAATGGCGACAACCGATTACTCTGGGTAAAACAGAATCAGAGAGAGTAGATAACAGCCATGTAAAGAGCATTTGATCCTGTACTAACCATTTATCATATGCATCCGAAACTAAATCAAGCTCTCTATCAGTTTCTGAATTGTATTTCGCAGGGATGTTAGGGTTTACCACAAAACGGTGTAGTTTGTGTGAAGCTATCACTCCTTCAACTTGTTGATTCCACAGAAGAAAGTTCTTGTCATCCAGCTTGATTGTTAGAGACGGTGCAAAAGAAATTGTTGAGTTAGCATTTCTTTGGTGAGGTCTGGAGCGATTTCCTGGTGAAGACGCCATTGTTGAAGCTTCAAAGCTTTTCGGCCCCAAGAAAAGAAGCTACTGATACCATAATCGAGTAGCAAAGAAAGCAGAGAGAAAAGAATACATGGCTTTCATTGAAGATTTGAGAGAAAACTTTACATTCATTGCTTGCATATTACTGAACTAACTGGACTCTATTTATACAATGTGTTGAGAGCTGATAAAACAGTTTAGAAAACTAAAACTTCCTAACTGATTTCTAACTGATTCTGTTACAGTTTATTTGCCACGTTTTTCATATGTGAAGCATATGTGAAGTACTCTAATAGCAGGCAAGCCAAAATGGTTGCTCATAGTTTAGCTAGGGTGACTATTTCTTATGCTTGTCCTCAGTTCTTCCCTGATATCCCTACATGTATTGGATCTTTGATTATTAATGAAATGCAGTAAGTTTCTTTGGTAAAAAAAAAATTATTATTATTATTATTATTAGTATTTGTTATAAACAATTTGATTTAGTGGATGACTATATGATATTATTTCTTATCATATTTTATTTTCTCTTATAAGAAACTAACTAGGATTAGGAGTCTACTATTATTCTATAAATAGTAGTAGTCATATTATATTTGAGATACTTGATCGTAATATCAATGACAAATATGACAGCTAGTTCCCAAAGAACTAGACTTTGAATCCTAGTTCCTGAAAGACTAGCATTTGAATCTATATCTCTATTCTTCTCTTTTTTTAACACATTATCAACACGACCAAGTCTCTAAGAATATAGCAATCTTTCTTTGTGCTTCTTTTCAAGGTAAAAGCTTACATATATCTTTGTAATGTATCTTTTTAACAATAAAAGAGAGAATGGATTGCTAACCAAATGGATTGAACTCCGTTCCCAGAAGTGAATGGATTGCTAACCAAATTTGTGCTTACGTATATCTTTGCTAACCAAATGGATTGAACTCCATTCCCAGAAGTGAATGTGATGTATTATATTATTTTTTTGGTATGACAAAGGTCATGACTATAATCATTGAAGAACCATCTATTATTCTTCATGTTTTCTGTATTTTATATGTGATATGTGAAATTGTATTATTCATTTTATTTAAGTATTTACCTAACTTTTTTTTTTCCTCTTTTCAACTGTCTTTACCATGTCAAACATCATAAAGATTGAATTTGTTGCTCTTGATATTTCTGGAAGAAATTATCTGTCATCGGTATTTGACGCTGAGATTCACCTTAATGCTATGAATCTTGGAAATACTATTAAAGAAGGAAACCAAGCATCCCTGCAGGATCGTGCTAAGGCAATGATTTTCATTCAACATCACTAGCATGAAAAATTAAAAACTGAGTACCTTACTATTGAGGACCCATTGGCCCTTTGGAATAATTTAAAGGAGAGATATGAACACCAAAAAATGGTGATATATTCTTCCAAAGGCTCGATATGAATGGATAAACTTGTGATTGCAACATTTCAAATCTGTAAGTGAATATAATTCAGCTTTATTCAAAATTAGCTCTCAATTGAAATTATGGGGTGAGAAAATTACTGATGAAGATATGTTGGAAAAATACATATTCAACTTTTCATGCCTCGAATGTGCTCCTGCAGTAGCAGTATCGAGAGCATAGATTCACCAAATATTCTGAGTGAATTTATTGTTTGCTTGTGGCTGAACAAAATAATAAGCTTTTGATGAAAAACCATCAATCTCGTCCAATCGGCTCAACACCATTACTGAAGTGATTTTATCAAGGGCGTGGATGAGGTCGTGGTGGAAAGAAGGGTCGTGGGAGAAAAAAATACTCGAACCTGTGTTAATCCTCCTCCAAATAAATGGGCTAAAAATGAGGATAATTCTGGAAAGAGCAACAAAATGCAAGGCAATGACAATATTTGCTATAGATGTGGGACAAAAGGTCACTGATCTCGTATATGTCACACTCCAAAACATCTAGTTGATCTTTACATGGCATCAATTAAGGAAAAAGAAAAAAATACCGAAGTGAATTTATCCAAATCTCTTAACAAAGAAGAGGATCCTATCGATGTGGATTTTGATGTCTCTGATTTTTTTCCGAAGATCCTAGTGGTAAAATTGATCACTTAATTGGGGATGGAAATTCACTATTGAATATCATGGTGTTTATGAATTATCATATGTTTAAGGTCTTATTTTTTCCCACTTAATTTGGGTTTTTGGGATATTGTCATATGTTAGAACTTTCATGATTAATAATATCTTTAGTGTTTATTATTATTCATCTATGATCAATAATACCTTTAATGTTTATTATTATTCAAATATACGTGTGATGGATGTATATTTTTAGGTGGTTTAAGATCACCATGAAGACTTATATCAAAGTTAATGTAAACCAGAAGTTTACTAGTCTAAATAATTTTTTTATTTGGCATATGGTCAATTACCCGATTGAAACACATGCTAATATAAACCAGAAGTTTGTTCTGCACCTGAAAATCAAAGTTAATTATATTGTTGTAAACCAGAAGTTTACTAGTCTGAATAATTTTGTTATTTAGCAAATGGTCAATTACGCCATCCAAAGTCAATATTGATGATTCATATTGATGCTATTGAAGACCAAAAGATTTTTTTTTTAATATAATGAGTTTTCATATGTTAATGCAATTTTTTTAAATATGATTACAACCAGAAGCCGGATAATCTAATGTTTGCTTATTTTCAATTTGCAACTAGACGTTTGCAAAAGTAATTCAATATTTTGAAAGATCCCATATTATGATTCCTAAGGGAAACATAATTATAATTTTGATGAGTTGTATTCTAGTAGATCCTGAAGAAATCTACTAAGTTTTAAATATATATTTTGTATTTTGGCATGACCGTGTAACACCCCCTTGGGTATTACTACGTAACACATGCGAAAGTAAATTAAAAAGATAATTTGTTGGTTGCTTTCGGAAAATTGTTTTCTTTTAATTCAGAAAAACTGTGGTATAAAATTTTTCTTTAAGGATAACTCTTAAATCCATAATACATACATTTAAAACGTAAAGTCACATTCGTAACAAAGTTACCATGACATACAACATTTCTCTAAGTTTCCATTTTCGAAGGAAAAAGTTTAAATTGGAGATGGATGTATATAACACTACATTTACCGACCTCTTTAGATATACAACCCAACTCAGACTCCTGAGCTGGTCATTCTATCAAATATTCATTGGAGAGACCCCCAATTAGAATACTTTCCCAACCTCTAACACTAGGTCTTCAAGTGACTTAGAAAGACTCCTCTGCAACATCGATACTAGAGTACCAAGGTACTACAGCAAAACCCGAAGAGACCTGATATAACTGTAAGAGTGAGACACCGACAAATGGATATATCATACAACAACCATATACATGATACATACAGCATATTGGCATATTAGCATTTAAGCATTATTCATAGATAAAAAAACAAGTGTTATATCAGTGGGTCTTATACCCGAATCAATCAGTTTTATAAAGATAATGCATGACACTTCAATCATCAGGCTCTAAACTTAATCTCCGGAGATCCCAACATCCTCAAAATGAGTTGATCGGGCTCGATACACCGTCTCATTGACTAGCTAAGCACAACGATAATACACCGCCTCATTGGCCATTTAGGCACAATGATTATGCACACTGTTTCATTGTCCATTTAGGCACAACGATACACGTGCATCGTCTCATTGTCCATTTTAAGAACAATGATAATACACCGTCACATGATACCTTTCCTGTTAAGGTCTCACGTTAAAACCACGTCGGGCACGTCTGCCATAAATGCAAATGTAAAACATTTAGTTCTCGATATTTTCTTTGTGTTCGTTCTCATTCATTGTCGAAGCTTAAAGCTAACGACCATTCATAAATTTCACCACTTGAAATTACTCAACATCAACACAGGACACACAGTCCGAGTGCTCAATCACAACACCTTAGACCGATGCACCAGTCAAAACTTGTGGTCATAGAAAACAACATTCGCCTTTAATAATGTTTATCACAACGTGATTAGGACACACAATCCACAACAATGTGAATAGGACACACAGTCCACAACAACGTAATTAGGACACACAGTCCACAACAACGTGACACGGATCAAAGATCTACGTGTAAATTACAAAACACTGGTATTTCGACGTCTCGTATACTATATTCGATTTCACCTGTTCTTACTTTTCGTTCAGTAAAAATCAAATACCAAAATAAAACCTCGGTAACCCATCCAAGTTACCGGAACGTTTCCAAATCATTTATGAGAAAATCCTTTTCCTTTGCAAAATCTTTTATAAAGCAATTAGGAAATTCGTTTGTTTTTGAAATCCTTGATGGAATAAAGTCAAATATTTTCAAAGGGTTTTTCTTTCATAAAACACATAGTTCGAAAAAGGTTTTCTCTCGTACAAAACTTTAGATCATGAAAGGGTAGTTTCCGTTGACTTAAAATCACTTCAACATTTCTTTTAAAAAAGAGAATCTTATTCTTTTTGAAGTAAGCACTTTAAACACGGAACTTTTATAAATGAAACCAAAACTTTCAAAGTTCTATTCAAGGCTTATTAAGGCTTTTAATCCTTATAATCATTGAGCACGGACTCAAGTCCGGCTTCTCAAACTTCAATCAACAATAATATATCTCAAACAGTAATATCACAGTTAATGACAGTTCATCACATATATATAATTCACAATACTGTAAAGCAAGTAATAATCGACTTCAAGTAATAATCACAATAGCTCAAGTAAACAAGTCATTCAAGTATTGGCTCCATATCATAATAATATTCATATCACTCAAGTTAAACACATACACACATACATATAGTCATTGAATATCCCTAGGCAATCCCCTATTACTTTTGGTTAGGTGGAGATATGAGATGCTTGGATAGAAGTACCGAGAACTTCCTCGCTTTCTCCGTGATAGAAGTCTATGGTTATAAACATAAGATCACAAGTTAAAATCAACTAAGAACACTAAACCACAAGGTATTAGGTTCGGTCAAGACAATAATTTGGGGTTAGAGATCCCCGAAAATTATACAACTCATGGATTTATGATCCTTAAGTGTTGGGAGTTCATAAACAATGATCATTTAACAAGGTTGAATTAAAATCTCACTAAGTTATAAACTTAGGGTATTCGACCAACGCTATTAAAATAGGCTAGCATTCTCTAAACTTTCCAATCTCTTAGGTCTAGCATCCAAACATAGTAAGGAGCTCAAAACCATGATCATTCCGGAAAACAAGAAATAACACATCCTAGGTTCAATAACATAGAATAAACAAGTTATAAATCCTTAAACCTTCCAATCTCTTAGACTTAGCATCCTTCTATATTAAGGAGCATTAGTCCATGATCATTTTGGAAAATGAAACTCAAACATCCTTGCTCTAAAACATTTAAGTTTCGGTCTACATAGGATAATGAGGAAAAATATTCTTTGTTTGATAATAACTCTTAGGTTTAGAATCACAAGGTATTAAGAATTCTAAATCCATGGTCACACTTGGAAAGTTGAAACATAGTATCCTAGGCTTACTTATACATATTTTCGGCCATCATAGGAAAACAAGCTATCAAACCTTTCAAGATTTATAGATTTAAGATCAAGGAATAGTCAGAAACGCAAACAAATGATCATATTCCAAAAGTTGAAGCAAAAACCTCCTAGGCCACATATGCTTAGCATTAGGCCTTCATAGGAAGAGATAGGTAGAGATTTTTGTTTTACACAACCTCTTAGTATGTGAAAATATAAGTTAATACAAGACTATAGAAAGTGGTTTCAACTCAAAAGGAGTTTTCTACCATTTTAGGGAGATTTTAGAAGTTTAAAGCATACAAAGAACACATAAAGCAAACTAAGAAATAAAAGATGAAACTTGCAAAAAAATTCATATGGGAGCATTACCCTTAGTATAAGGAATAACTTTAATGAAGAACTCAAATGAAAAAGACTAATAAAAATGGAAGCTTTAAGT
Source organism: Sophora flavescens (assembly GCA_030762895.1). NCBI lineage: Eukaryota > Viridiplantae > Streptophyta > Magnoliopsida > Fabales > Fabaceae > Sophora > Sophora flavescens. The sequence goes on from CM061069.1 coordinate 134,892,406, forward strand.
GTTTGGAAAAAAGAAGAAATGGAAGAAGTATGAAGATGGAGGAAGAAAATGAGAGAATGAGGATGAGTTATGATTATATAGAAGAGGGAGAGGGAAGCACGAAATTTTGGAGAGAGGATGAGCTTGGAGAGCAAGTTTTGTCTTTAAGACTTGTTTGGTTGAAGAGGAAAGAGAAAAATAGGTTTTTAGAATATAATATGATATAATTTGAAAAGTGTGATTACACTTTTGGAGTGTGTCATAAACCTTTGCCATCATGTCCCATCAAGTCAGTTCACTTATTTTGTGCTCCCTAATTTGCTCCATTTCGTATCCGGTTGCATTTCCGATCGTAATTCTTCTAACGTTTTCGCCCGAATAAAATATTATATTCTATTTTTGAACGAAAATTTTCAAAATAACCAAAGTTGAAGGAAACATAATAAAAACACTAACCGTCTCGTTCACGGGTCAAAATTAGGTTTTCTGCATAGTAAACTTGTACCGGCAGTGAAAACGCAGACCGGCTTCCGTCTGAATTTTCAACCGAAAATTTTACCGTGACTTCATATGTTACAGCAACTGATAAGCCTCTGGCCTATCTAGTTTTATAACTAGTAAGACCATGGTTTTTGTGCTAATTATCCGAGTTTAATCTCGTTTTCGCCCAAATTTGGATTTAATTGTCCTCAAGCAACATTTTGAGTCTCTTAAGTAGTTTTAGGATATTTTAGTTAATTTTGAGTCAAATAAAGCATTTAATGCTATTTTACATTTTTAGGATAACAAGGGAAGGAAGAGCAAAAAAGGGAAGGACAATAAAGCAGAAGTCATCACGCCCTAGCCGTGATAGTGATCACGGCCGTGATGAGCCAGCCATGAAGATCAGAGAGCATCACGGCCTAGCCGTGATAGAGGTCACGGCCGTGACAGGTCAGCTCCTATGGACAGAATTGATCACGGCTAAGCCGTGATGGTGATCACGGCCGTGACAGACAAAAAAGTGAAGAAGCGCCCTTGGCAGAACCCGTCACGTCCTGGCCGTGATGGCCATCACGGCCGTGACGCGCACTATTTAGATCCAGACTTCTTTCATCTATAAATAGGGTATCAGACTTTTACCCTAGGGGGATCTGCACCTGGAAGGCTGACGGCTGGGGGTGATTCTAACCCTAAAAAGGGATGTTTTCCCTGCTCTGGGACTGGAAGAAGATTGGAGGATTCTTCATGGAGTTCTCTTCCTCTTATCTCTCTTTCTCTTTTGTATTTTCATTTATCATGAGTAGCTAAACCCCTGTTGTTGGGGTTATATGTTTACTTTTCGGAACTTGGTTGTCTATTGATTTGGTTGTAATGCAAGTTTCTATTTCTTTATGAGTATTTGATTCTATGCTTAATGCTTTTCTTGGCTTGATCACCTATGGAATGATATGTTGCTTTGATAGACAATTGAAAGATTGATGTTAAGGCATGCTCATGAATCAAATGCCAAGTAGTTCATGAACCTAGACATAGGTCTTGGGGTGCTTGCAATCTTATAAGTCTTGGCTCTTTATGCAAAATCTCATGTTAATCCACCTAAGACATTAGGGTTTAATTTGGGGTTTTAGGCTCATTCCACCTAAGACATTAGGGTTTGAGTATTTTAAAAGGCTTGATTGTCATAATTGAATTAGGACTTGTGTTGGTAACCATTTCATTACAATTAAGGGAGGATTAGTGTAGTCTAACCCTGACAATATTATCCACATCTCTGTTTGCATTCCAAGTGTTTGATAAAATTCCCAAAAGACCAAAAATATTTTATCGCTTTTGTTGTTTTATGTTTTGATCTCTCTTCATACCATAGTTTAGTCTAGATAGTTGTTTAACTTGTGAATTGGTAATTGGCAACTAATCCCTGAGGATGATATCCAGTTCTTACCGATTTATTACTTGTACGACTAGGTATACTTACCTAGATTTCGCTCCAACAACAACACGAGAAAATGATTTTAGTTTAATTAAAATCATCCTGAGTTTAATCTAAAATAAACAAATTTAAATATGTATTTACTGCTACAGAAAGCATAGGAAAAACAGGTTACAATACTACCCCTCTAAAAAGAATTTCGTCCTCGAAATTACGTAACTTGAAACTAAACAGGATCTCTCACTATCAAGATCATACTATCAGAAGAAAGTATCTAAAAGAATTTCATCAATCCAAAAGAATACAGAAACATCCAGTGTATGAAGTTCCTTTAGTAGGACCAGGGAGGTAAAAATGTATTATCGGTACACGTTTACAATCATGAATCTAAAAAGTGTCTCCTTTCACTAGAATTTCCTGGTCAACAATTTAAAAGAGAAACAGTTCGATAAGAATTCAAACTGAATCACTTACACCAAAAGTAAAAGTGATTAGATTAAGTATCATCAAGAAACTTCTTTTATAAACATATCAATCCCGTACAACAACAGGGCAATTAACAACTCTAGGAAAAGAAAGATTGGATCCAAAGTCTAAACTGACCACAACAATCGAAAAGAGAAAGGAACTGGAATAAATTTCTTAAAGAGACTTTTATTCCCAAAAGTCATAAGAAACATACATTAGTGGACGAGCACTTCTACCATATTGAGGTTAACTCGCGGTTAGTGGACGAGCGCTTCTACCATATCAGTGGACGAGCGCTTCTACCACATCAGTGGACGAGAACTTCTACCATATCAGTGGACGAGCAGGTTATACAACTAATATACACAGTTTAACATTTTAATTCCACATTTATAACTTTCAAGTTATCAAAGGAGTACAAATCATATTTCGCAAAAGAAAAAGAAAAAAGAAAAAAAAAAGAGTGACAGGGGTGGGGTAAGTCTCTACATGTAACAAATATGGTTTTCATTTTTAACCCAACTTTAAGTGTGCTATATCTAAATGAATGACTAAAGAACAGCAAGTCCAAAGACTTGAAAATAAGCGCGTCCATCTTGCCACGTTAGCATACGAGGGTTATTCTTGTAACTCAAGAATACATCCATAATGCCTAACTATAATTCAGTCGACGTCCACAGTGCCACACCACTGGACGAATTTTCTCTTAAGGGCTTAGCAAGTCCAAAGACTTGTGTGGACGAGCACTTCTGTCACTTGGGTGGACGAGTGCTTCTGTCACTTGTGTGGACGAGCGCTTATGTCACTTAAGTGGACGAGCGCTCCTGTCACTTTAGTGGATGAGCGCTTCTACCACATCAGTGGACGAACGCTTCTACCACATCAGTGGACGAGCAGGTTATACAACTAATATACACAGTTTAACATTTTAATTCCACATTTATAACTTTCAGGTTCTCAAAGGAGTACAAATCATATTTCGCAAAAGAAAAAGAAAAAAAAAAAGAGTGACAGGGGTGGGGTAAGTCTCTACATGTAACAAATATGGTTTTCATTTTTAACCCAACTTTAAGTGTGCTATATCATATTCTTACTTTTAGTTATAACATATATAATGTAATTTAATATAATAATATTTATTTATTAGTCAACAAAATCTTTGAAATTGAAATGTATCAAAGTTTTCAATGGATATATTTCATAAATGTTAGGTTTGAATGTAAAAAAAAATAGACTTGATAATATAGTAGATATCTGTATGAGAAAAATATTGGAAATTTGATAAGGTTAGATTATAATGTCAATTTAGTGTTTTCCAATTCTATAAGTATATTTTAATAAAGTGTAGTGTGAGGCTTTTGATGGATGGTTTTTGTGGTGCCAACCTAGTTGGGATGGCAAAATTCATCCTGAGGCTTTTCACCCTACTTATATAAAAAAAAAAATTCTATAAGTACATAACAACATCGATACTAATATTAGAGTGAATATAGTATCAAATACAAAAATTCAAATAGAGCATTCATAATAAGCATTTCAAATAAGGTATACAATGCTTGAATTAGTGCAAAGAATTACCCGTTCAGTTTCTTGATTGAAGAAAAAGACAAGCCAACAACATTGCATGAAGATAATGAAGCATGTATTGCACAAATTAAAGGTGCATACATAAAGGGTGATAGAACTAAACATATTTCACCAAAATTCTTTTATACTCATGAACTCCAAAATAAAGGTGACATTAATGTTTCTAAAATTCGTTCAAGTGACAACCCAGCAGATCTATTCACAAAGGCACTGCCAACTTCAGTTTTCAAGAAACATGTGCATATTGGAATGCGTCAACTAATGGATTTTTCATAATTGATGTATTTTTTTAGGGGAAGTAAGTTATTATGAATATTTTACCCTTGTGTCCCTCGCTAAGTTTTTATCCTACTAGGTTTTTCTTAGCAAGGTTTTAACGAGGCAATATTCATAAGGTATAGTCATTCAAGGGAAGTGTTATAAACAATTTAATTTAGTGAATGACTATATGATATTATCTCTTATCATATTTTATCTTCTCTTATAGGAAACTGACTAGGATTAGGAGTCTACTATTATTCTATAAATAGTAGTATTCAAATTGTATTTGAGATATTTGATCGTAATATCAATGACAAATATGACAGCTAGTTCCCGAAGAACTAGACTTTGAATCCTAGTTCCTGAAAAACTAACATTTGAATCTATATCTCTATTCTCTTCAACTCTTTATTCTTCTCTATTTCTAACATTATTATTATTATTATTATTATTATTATTATTATTATTATTATTATTATTATTATTATTATTATTATTATTATTATTATTATTATATCAACCCACATGATCATTATGAGATCTTTAAAAAGAGTAATGATATTGATTAATAGTAAGAAAATGGGTGTTAATAAAAAGAAATAGTAAGAAATTGGGATGAGAGAATTAATGCTTTGTTTAAATAAAAAAAAAGTAGAGGAATGAAGTAGGAGATAATGAGTAGAAAATGGGTAAATTTTTAGATTGTTTGGATTAATAGAAGTATGATAGAAGTAGGAAAGAAAGAAAATGTGAGTTTTCTCTTTACTCATTTAATGGAGGGAAATTCTAGGGTGAGAGACGTATTAAGTGTCTCACCATGGGCAAGGGCTCATTTGAAAAAAAAATTATTTTCATGTCCTTCATTCATTTATCATTTTTTCTTTGAGCGAACACCATTCCCTCCATCTCCCACTTCACGAAGCTGTCTGCTACCTCACCGCCGTCCCTCCCTCGCTCCGATGGTCTGTTGTCATCGTCATCAATAACATTGCTCGATGGCAGGAGGATTCGCCTCACCTTCGTCCAAACCCGCACCCGCATGCTCACCTTCGTCAACCCTCTGCTCGCGACAGAAGACTCTCGTTTTGACAACCCATCCATTTTGCAAGTTTCGTCAATTCAACGCCAACCCATTTTTATTCTTACACGGATTGTATTCTTTCTTTTCACAAGTCCAAAGCCCCAAATCTATTTCTCAAATCCATTGTTTTTTGTTGAAGTTTTGATTTTTGGCTTCTGGGTATTTTGGGGTGTGACTTTTTCAGCTGTTTGTTGCTTCTTTAGTGGTTTGGCTTTGCGAAAATTGACATTGTTGAAGCCTAGATAAGAGGATTGGGAGGTGGACAGGCCGAGGTAAGAAGCGAAAGTGGCTACGTCGGATTTGAGAAGGTTTATATCGTCTAGTTTCTTGGAGGACTTGTCAGACTTTGATTTCACCATTGTTGTATGTGCAAGGAAGAGCCAAATCATAGTTGAAGGAGGGGGAATCCAGAGGTTGAAGGTTGAATTACACGAGGGTCAGACAATCAAGCCACGTCGCATGTGCCCGGATGTCGGTAGGGATGTGTTCCAGAGCCACGACACACAGGCCCCAACTTCTTCAGCGATTCGGACTGGCTCGACGTTAACGACATCCATGGTAACGCCAGCGTGGAGCCGTTGTACGATGGGGAAAAGTGGTGGTGGGCAGTTGTGTGGTCAGGGAATGGAGAATGGTTGGGGCGGGATGGCAAATGAGGAAAGTAAAGGAAGGACCAAAAATAAAAAATTTATTGCAAAGGTACCCTTGCTCACTGATAGCGTGAATCCGCAAGTGTACGACTTCGTCGTCAAGTAATAAAAAGATCGAACCCATAGAGACCGTGATCTTGAACAACAATTAATTATTGAATCAATTAAACTAAACAAGGGAAGATTTGGTTTTTGAAATAAGAATCAAGTAACAAATCAATTATTAAAATCACAATCAAAAAAAAAAGAGAGAAGAAAGTAAATCAATTCTGGTGTTTTTCAAATTAAAAGAGATTTCCAGGAATTGGGTTACTAACAAGACTTCTTATGCTACTAAATTGACTACCCCTATGTTAATTATCAAGATGCTTTGAAGGTGAATTTATCCTAATATAGTTAATGTTCCCTCTCGAGATACAAGAACCGTGTCCAATTAAACCAACCCCTACTCTCGTGGTAATTGTATTTAAATTGGACCCATTGAGGTTTGTGACAATTCAATAAACCCTCGAAGGACCGCTTCTAACTCTCGTGATTTAAGTCCTAAGTTCAATTCCTATAGATCCAATACCTTGGTTCACTTCTTAGTTCATCCCTAGAATATCTAAGACATGCAAATAAGTGTGCACCAAATTCACAAGTAATTATAACAATAGGAATTAAATCAAAAGCAAATTGGAATTAATAAAGGGAAAACATCAATTCATAACATAAAACAAGTCTTGGGCATAGCCCCAATTCCTAAAAATAAAATGACTACTCAAGCATTGCTATGGTCATAACAATCTTGATTAAAAAGAACATAAAAATCCTAAGAGCAGAGAAGAAATTGGAGAAGAAGAGACATCCTAAATTAAGCCTAAGGTAGCAGCCCCCCTGGATCCCTATTTTCGAGCCTAAGAGTCCTATTTATAATGTAGGTTAACTTGGGATTAAAGCAATTACAAAATCAGATAAAAACAACAAATCAAAATCCCAGATTTTGCGCGTCACGACTGTGATGCCTGTCACGGCCAGGGCGTGACCAATTCTAATTTGGAGAGTTGTTTCACTGATGGCTGTCACGACCAGGCCGTGATGACTGTCAAGGCCAGGCCGTGACAGCTTGACTTTTGCGTTCTTCTTTTTCTTCAGCCCTACGTGATCATGGTCGTGATGCTTGTCACACCCAGACCGTGATGGTCTCTGTTTGGCTCATTTTTCTTGTTTTTCAAGTTCCATCTTCATGCAAACTCCAAATCAACTGGACTTACGCATTTTCATTATCAATTCCTGCACACAAACACCACAAAATCACCTTACCCGTTCCAAGGTAAAAACTAACAAATATCAAATTAAAAATGTCTAACCTACATGAAATTGCATGCAAAATGATGAGAAAATATGAGGTGAAATCACACTCATCACTCACGATGGGAGACATGTGAAGGTCTCCCACCCTAGCCTTCGCCTTTGATTAGATAGAAAAGTGAAGAAAAAGAAAATAAGAGTTTTTTGTAAAGACAAATTTACCCCTACCAACATATATAATATTATATATTATATAATATAATATATTATATTATAATATAAATTAATATAATATTAATATTAATATTTTCAAAAATAATGATGTATTGTTGCTTCCTCTCATCAAGCCAGTCGTCTGGCTCTTGTTTTTTTAACTTCTATGAACGTCCATGATGCAAAGCCAGGGGAAGAACTGAAACATGAGCCAAAACTTAGATTTTGTCTCCAAAATATTTTCTATGATGGAAAGAACTTAAAATAGGTGGGACTCATAAGAAAAATCTTTTTCTTTCTTATTTCTCTCCAAACAACTAAAAACATAATTTCTTTCCTGACTTCTCTCCCTCATACTTCCATCTCTCTTACTTCTCCTCAACCTAACATACAATTAGAGAGAAAATTGACTCTTTTCTTGTTTAGTTTATAAGAGAAAATGATAAAAACAGAAAAAACTAGGTGAGGCCCACACCAAATTTTTTTCTCCTCCATTATTAAAAGAAAACCAAGTATAAAAGTGAGAAAAATAACTTTTTACATAGCTTTCTTCCTACATCTTAATAATAATAATAATAATAATAATAATAATAATAATAATAATAGCACATGGTCGGGCCAACCATAAAGTCGCTAAGGCTAGCTACGGCTTTAGGCTCCAAATATTTATTTATTTTAGTTATTTAGGCTTCCAAATTTATACCTTCAATTTTTTTTTTGTTATATAAGCTTAATAAGCAAAATAATTTAAAATCCTAAACCATAAACTATAAGAAATATTACATGTGGTTGCACGACACAAAAATTTACATAAACCATAATGATTATACTTTAAAAATAGAGTTTAATTTTTATACACTGTCAGTATAAAGATTTTTACAATGATAACCAATTAGAAATCACAAAATTGATGATTTTTAAGGTGGTTGGGATAAGAATCAAAGATTTTCAATGGTGTGTCAATTACTGATTGGTTGAGAGTGTAAAAAAACTTTACACTGTCAGTATATATCAATTAAATCCTTAAAAATATATAAATTTATAGCAAAGATAAAATTTAAATAAAATATAATATTTTAAAAAAAATATTATTATTAGTTTTAAAAAAACATTATCATAAGTTTTGCTTTAAGACTTAAAATACGTTGGATCAGTCCTGTAGGAGTATAATTACTTTTTTTATAGACAAATGTTAGTTGTTAGCATGTCATGTTAATAATTAAGGGGTGTGATTGGAACCTTACACCTTATAGCTTCTGATACCTTTGTTTCACACCCAAACCACCTCACCACCTTATAACTCCCTAGGAGCATAATTACTTATTAAAAATGCTTATTTGCTTCTTCTTTTTAACTTTCTAACCACCAAACAAGTGGAGATAAAATTTTATACTAGTATTTCTTTCTCTCCACTCTCTTTGATATTTCTGTTATATCAAATAACCATTAACATGCACTTTTTTCTACCATTTTCTTTCTATCCAGATTCTTTCGTTATATATTATCTCTATGCAATGAATTAGTAGCGCCTTTCTTACCAGACTTACGAAAAAGTCTTCGTACCAAATGAACAATAACATGATATTTTTTTGATCAGAACAATGATTTTTGTTTTGGTCAAAACGCAGTGTATTCCAATGCTGTCAACGAAGGACTAATCACAATTCGTGGGGCGTGACTTCTGTTGACCTAACATTATAGTTACACTTTTAGTTGATTGTTTAATAAAGGATGGGAAAAATTTTCGATCTTCCTTTTTTATATTAAATTTAAATCTTCATATTTAAATCAGGCAATTTCTTCACTTATATGCTCATCCTCAGCTTGGCTTTCACCTACATCAAGTATAGTTTATTATTATTTTTAATTGCATTAATTGCATTGTTCAATATTATGATTAGGAGTAGGATCAATTTTATGCATCTTCAAGAAACTAAATGGGTGGGAGAAAAGGCAAAAGAATAGACACGTGGGTTTCAAAGCTTTGATAGGTAAAATCGTCAAATCGAGAAATAATGTTATATATATATATATATATATATATATATATATATATATATATAAAACTGTAGATAATAAGTATTTGGAATAATGACATTTTGGATGTATAAAATGGCTAGGAGATAGATCATATATCACTAAAGTTTATATTGAAACGAGATACTTTTAATACGATATATTTTTTTTTGGTGAACACTTATAGGCTCTATCCATAAAATCATCTCAAAAATCTTGGCAGCAAGGCTAAAGAGAATTGTGGGGAAACTTATCTCTACATGCCAGTCGGTCTTCTTGTCAGGGCGTCAGATACTTGACGGAGTCTTGGCTATGAATGAGTTGGTGGACCTTGCAAAGAAGAAAAAGTAAGACTGTTTTATTCTGAAGGTGGATTTCGAAAAAGCATACGACTCAGTTGATTGGATTTTTCTCATATATATGATGAACATGATGGGCTTTGATCAGAAATGGTTGAGATGGATGGAGGTGTGTGTCTTCTCGGGGAATGTATCGGTGTTGGTAAACGGGAGTCCTATGGAGGAAGTGGTTTTGAGGAAGGGGTTTCATCAAGGTGATCCATTAGCATCATTCCTATTTATAATAGTTGCGGAAGGACTTGGTAGATTGATGGACAGAGCGGTTGAGACTGGAATTTTTACGTTTTGTATTTGATCAGAATGGCAGACTCTCTCACCTTCAGTACACAGACGATACTCTATTAGTGGGAAAAACAACTTTCTCTAATCTTTGGGCTATCAAAGTGGTCCTTAGATGTTTTGAGATGACTTCTGGCCTAAAGATTAACTTGGTTAAAAGTTGTCTTTACGGCATGAATGTTGGGGATGAGTCTATTATACCGGGCTCTAATTTTTTGAGTTGCAAGACTGGAAAGCTACCTTTTATTTACTTGGGACTACCAGTTGGGGCAAGTCCGTGCAGTTCAACAACTTGGCAGCCGGTGATGGATATTTTGAGGAAAAGACTAGTTAGGTGGAAAGGTTAAAGGATATCTTTTGGTGGAAGAATCGTCTTACCAAGATCAGTGTTATCTAGCATACTTCTGTACTCTCTCTCTTTTTTCAGAATTCCAAGGAAAATTTTGAAACTCCTGATAGGTATCCAGAGGACTTTCTTATGGGGAGGTGGAGGTGGGAAGAGAAGCATACCATGGGTAGGCTGGTTGAAGGTATGCTCACCTAAGGCATCAGGTGGTTTGGGAATTAAGCATTTGGACCTCTTCAACCTGAGTTTGATTGGAAAATGGAGATGGAGGTGCCTAGTTGATAACAAAGCTTGCTGGTTCAATATTCTTCAATCAAGGTATGGTGATTTGAGTCAAGCTTTCTCTCAGAGGTGTTGGACTCCAAGGAACTCGTCACAATGGTGGCGGAACTTGTGTGATTCAGACCAAGATAGGGCTGCTTCTCCAAACTGGTTTGCTTCTAGTGTGCGCAGGAAATTGGCAATGGCTCGAAGACACTTTTTTGGCAGCAGGCTTGGTTTGGAAATTCGCCACTAATGGAGGTATTTCCAAGACTATTTTCCTTATCCTTTGACCAAAATTCTGTTGTTGGGAACATGGGTTGGTGGGTGGAAAGCCATTACCTCATTCATAAAGGACTTTTTAGAGGAAAGAAATTAATGAGGTTTAGGTCTTTGTTCTGGCATACAACTGTATGGTCCCTTTGGCTACTAAGGAATGAATTAATTTTCAAAGAATGCACCATCAGTTTCCTGTCCGTAACAGAATTTATCAGAAAAAGATCATGGTTTTGGTTTATAGCTGAATCTGAAAACTCTAACTACACTTTTAATGATTGGATTGTTTGCCCTGTGGGATGCCTCACTTGATTTAACACTGATGTATTTGGTTGGGCATCATGGGGCTTGGACGATTTCTCACTAATGCCTGTGACAGAGATCATGGCATTGGTTCCAAGCAGGAAATGAACATTCTGGTTACTCTTACTCTGATTGGTGCTTATGTCCAGTGGGGTGTTTTTTCTTGATATGGAGGATTGCCAAAAGGATGCAGACTTCGGTGTGAAAATGTTTCATGGATTACTATTACTGTTCTGTGTTTTTTCCCCCCTTTTTTTGGGAGTTTTTTGGCTGTCTCTATTCTCAGTTCCTGCAGGGTATTTGGGTGGCAACATAGCCTAGGCTGCAACCACTTTCGTATGATATGATCATGTGCCATTGTGCTTTGGTTCTCTCTGTGTTGGAAGTGCAAAATCTGCCTGGACCGTATCAGTTTGGTGTCTTTTTGCTGCAGCAGTTTTAGTTGATATGGCATCTGTTTTTTGTTTATTTAGTTTTATAGCAGAGCAGTTTTTTTGCTTGTTTTTGATTAGTGACTTTTGTTGCTGCTAGCTGCTATTTAGGCATAGTTTTTGGGGAGCTTGTTTGGGTAGTTATGTTTCAACTAGGCTTATCTTTTTTGGGTGCTTGGTTGATCACATACCTTGCTTTTTCCTATTTCTTCCTTTTGATCTTGCTTCTTTCTTATATATGGGTTGGGTATCCCTCGTACTCTATTCAATACATTCTTTGCTTATCAAAAAAAAAAAAAAAAATGCTTATGCACCTCACGTTAGGTTAAAATAGCACCACGAGGTAAAATTTTTGGAGGATTTAGAAGGTTTAGTTCAGAGAATCACAGTAGGAAAAAACAATTCTAGGAGGAGATCTAAATGGTCATGTAGAGAATGTATCTAGAGGATATAAAGGTATGCATTGGGATATGACCTAAAGGAAACACATGTAGAGGGTAAATCTATCCTATATTTTTTTTATTAGCTTTAGATTTAACAATAGCCGATACTTGTTTTAGGAAGCTGGACGAGCATCTTATCACTATAAAATTAGTAGGGTGACATGCTCTCAAACCAATTTCTTTTTAATAAGAAAATCGAATAAAAAAGCTTTGCATGGATTTCAAAGCCATAATTAGAGAGAGCTTGATTACCCAACACAAGGTCTTGGTTATGGATGTAAAATTTAAGAGGATAGCAAAGAGGAAAAGCCAAGATGTGGTTCTAAGGATCAAGTGGTGGCAATTTTAGGGTAAAAAACAAAGGCAGTTACAAAATGTTTTGGAGGAAGAGTTTTGGGAGGCACAAGGAAGTGCTAACGATATGTGGGGCAAGATGGAAAAGGGGATTAGGAAGATAACAAAAGAGATAATCGATGAATCAAAAGGCTTTGGACCTAAGTGTGAAAAATCTCTGGCAGGATGCAAGTGTGCAAGATAAAGTGATATTTAAATAAGACTCTTATAAAGCATGGTCCTTGTGGAAAAAAAATGTTGAAAAATGAGAAAATATAAGGTAACTAAGAAAGATACCAAGAAGGCAATGAGTGAAGCGAGGGTAGAGTTTTGACTAGTTATATCAATCCTTAGACACCAAAGATGGAGAAAGAATTTATAGGGTTGCTAAAGGTAAGAAACAAAAGACTTGAATTAAGTGAAATGCATTAAGGATGAAGAAGGTAAAGTCTTGCTTACATAATAAGCTATCAAGGAAACATTAATTTCGCAAGCTTTTTAATGAAGGACGTTATAGAATTGTATGACATTGTAATTGGCTAAACACCAGATATAAGGACAAAATTTATAACTTTCTACTGCAGAAGGGAGCTTGAGGTAAAACAAGCATTGAAGAGGATGGATAATGACGAAGCAGTTTGTAACACCCCGACTTTCGTACAAGGGATTATGTTACTATGGATGCCTAGTTGTTGTTGTTATTAATATTACTACTACTACCATTAATTTTAATGAAGTTCGTATTTTATTTATATAATTGATGATGTAATTGTGATTTGTGTTGTAGTATTTTTATGCTTATATATATATATTATTACAAATGATAATATATATATTATTATATGATTATTTACATTAATATGAGATTGTGTCTCTTAATGTATGTTCTTATATGAATATATGGTTTTGTTTGTGATTTTATATGTTAATATATGTGATTTTATTAATAATAAGTGATTAAGAATGATATGATGAGATATCGTGTGATTTAGTAATTAAATCGAGATAGTGTATCTCCTAGGTTTTAGTCCCTCAATTAATCAGATTTGAGTCCTTATTAATATAGGATAATCCTCTTTTTGATTATCTCTTAAGATCTTATCATAATCTCCCAAGGATCCTATCTAGGAATAACTACCAAATATGTCGCTAAACTTCCATCGAACTTTTTACCACCCTAGAATATGATTTAGGATTCAATCATCAGATGTTATTTTGTAGATATTTATCTGAGCTTTCTAACGACACCAAGAACGCCGTAATTGGATACTTGTAGCTCAAGTTATGGTCAAAATATCGATCTGTATACAGTTTGGGCTAAAATAGGAACCCACTAGACCCTAACTTGTATTTATACCATAAGACTCGACCTAAATCCTATTTCTCACATGGTTAACCTCATAATAGCTGTTTCTCTTCATCTTTGTTAGTTTTCCCTTGAAGTTCTTGGAGTTTGTGAGTCCATTTGGGAGAGAAGTTACGCGTGTTAGCATTGTTTAAGGTAACGTAGCTATCCCTCCTTAATCTTCTTTTCCTTTTCTTTTGAATTGAGGATTAATTGGTTATTCTCTTCCCTTCTTGTTTGACCAAGGCTTGAGGAACTCGTCGAGCCGCTCGAGAGAACGTGTCTAGTTTGCCAACGTTATCATTTTGGGAATCTTCATACCAGGTATGGGGAGAATGAATAATATTGACATGTAGGCGTTGGGGGTAGCATAAGTTGAAGGGTTAACCCATGACCCTGTTGTATGTTGTTTGCCTATTTGATGTTAATTGATATATGTATAATATGATTCTAATGTTAATGACATGCTTTAATTATTGTACTGTTTAATGTTAATTGATGATGATGTATGATTGGATGTTATTGATATGCCCAATTGAGTATGATGTTTTATGATACAATTAATGTTCATAATGATGATGATGCTATTATGATGATGATGATGTTGTTGTTATGATAATGATTAGACTGATATGATAATGATGTTCATATGGTTCTCTGAATGAGTGTTGATTGTTATGGATGTTAATGCCAACAATGACGCTAATAAGACTCTAACCAATTAATAGAGCTTGTTAATGATGTTAATAAAGATGAATGCATTTAAGGAATGTTTTCCAGTTTGTTCATAAGACATGAATATAGTATAAGAGGCAAGGTTATGTTCATAGGGCTTAGTGAAAAAGACCCTAGGATTGATTAGTGAGTGTTTTAGGGACGTTAGTATTGAAGCTGGAAGCAAAAGACATGGGAACAATTAAAGTTAGTGAAATTGATGGTTGATGGTGTAGCTTAAACCAATAGGTTTGATCTTCGAATTTCCTAGGAAACTTAGTAAGGGTTGTTTAACCATTCTGCCAAAAAACAGTATGACCATGCTCTATTGAGCACGACCGTGCTCAACAGTCAACATGACCGTGCTTGACTTAACAGTCAGCACACCCGTGCTAAGGAGAAAGCACGCTCATGCTTCCCTGTACAGATCATAACACAAAAACGATAACAAGGGGTGTTTCACCCCATACGCTTCTAATATATAATGAATAAGACACCAAACCAAGTAAAGACAAGCTAGATAACTTAAAGATAATAATGTACCTTGGTAGCCGAGTGACCGAGGGGGTCTTGATGCTTAATGGTCAAGGTGTTGAGCTCTGGTGCCTACGGGCCAGAGTGTTAATAATTAAAGTGGAAAGATGTTGTTCTGTACTGTTGTTTTGGCTTAGGGGGGGTTGAATTGAGTTTTCTAAAATATTTTCCTCTTAAAAACTTTTCACAAAACTTTTCAAATCAGAGTTGCGGATTTGTGGCCTTAGGATCTTTTACAAAATCGATGAACGGTTTATATAAAATCTTGAATTGGAAGATGATGAAGATAAGAAAGATTGATTTAGAATTAATTCAGAACACAATAATAACGAAATACAGAAAACTGATTAAACCTTTAAAGATTAAGAACACGTTATACAAGTTTCAGATTTAGTTCAGTTTCAGCAATCAAGAATGGTTTTGATCAACTCAGTTTTGAACGTAGATAACACTGTCTTGATTACAATCGGACTCAGATATCAATACAGTTTATACAGATCAAGAACAGAAATTATATTGAACTTTAAACATCAAAATCATAGGTTCTTGATCATAAACAGAAAGTAAAAGAGTTTGAGTTTAGAGATACCACACAACCGGATTTATCCTGGTTCAGTCACCTCCACTGTGACCTACATCCAGTCCCCACTCCACCTGTGGGTTTTCACACACTAACACAACAAGTTTTAACCAGGTAGCTTGAAAAACCTTTACACCACAAAGCACTCCTTCACCTCGAGATACCACACTCTTGTGAAGAGCCTCAATGTTCTTCCTTAGGGATACCTCACCCTAATCACTCGGAGAGACTCCCTCTCTCTTTACCATCAAAAGTAAAACAAAAGTTGATTCCTAACTCTCAATAGTCAGATAAACAAATTGAAGCACTTATGAGAATGAAACACTTTTTTCATAATAAGCTCAAGAAAGATGATGAATGATATGTGTATTGTATTCGATATGTTATTCGTATTATGTTCTTCTGTAAAGTGTTCATTTGATCCCTCTTTATATAGAAAACAAGTTATAGTCGTTGGGATCAATTAAAATAGATTTGGATCTGATTTAACAAAATCTATTTTCTTGATTCTGGTTCTTGAAATAAGATTCTGATAGTTCTTATAGAATTCGCGTCCATCTTGAAAATAACCGCGTCCATCTAGCCATTAAGATTTTACATTCGGACGGGCTAGTAGACGAGCTCCATATGCCATGTCATTGGACGAATCTTCTCATTAAGATCTTATCAAGTGCAAAGACTTGTGTGGACGAGCGCTTCTGTCACCTTAGTGAACGAGCACTTGTATCACTTTAGTGGATGAGCACTTCTGTCACTTTAGTGGACGAGCGCTTCTATCACTTAAGTGGACGAGTGCTTGTATCACTTCAGTGGACGAGCACTTCTATCACCTTAGTGGTCGAGCACTTCTGTCACTTTGGACGAGCGCCTGTATCACTTTAGTAGACGTGCGCTTCTGTCACTTGTGTTGACGTGCTCTTCTGTCACTTGTGTTGGACAAGCGCTTCTATCACTTGTGTTTGGATGAGTGATGAGTGTGATTCCACATCATCTTTGTCTATCATTTTGCATGCATTTTCATGTAGTTTAGGCATATTTTTATTAGATTTTAGGTTAATTTTCCTTTGGAACGGGTAAGGCGGTTTTCGTGTGTTGTTTTGCAGATATAAAGGGTAAATTGCTCAAGATCAACCATGATGAAGTTTGGATGAAGATGGAGCTTTAAAACTGAAGAAAATGAGCCAAACAGAGCCCATCACGGCCTAGCCGTGATGCCCATCACGGCCATGATCGAGCAAAACTGAAAAAAGAAGAAAGGCTAAAGTCAGAGTTTGTCACGGCCTAGCCGTGATAGCCATCACGGCCGTGACCCAAAACCACCACAAGTCAGAAGCTGTCAGGGCCAGGCCATGATGGCCATCACGGCCATGACAGACCAACCAGTGAAGAATTTTCAAGGCAGAATCCGTCACGGCCAGGCCGTGATAGCCATCACGGCCGTGACGCGTATTACTTGGCTCGAAAGTAACGAGTGGATCTAATTTGAGTTGGATTAGGACTCTAACTGCCCAATTCTATAAATAAGGGACCAGGCGGAGGCGGAAAACATCGGACCTTTGGGGCTACTACTCTAGGCATAGATTTAGGATCTCTTCTCCTCTTCTCCTCTCTTCTCTTTTCTCGATTTTCATTATGTTGTCAACCCAGACTTGTCATCTCCATGGCAAGACTGGAGTAGTAGCTTAGTTTCTAGGGATTAGGGCTCTGCCCGAGGTTTGTAAATGATGTTAATTTGATGTTGAAACCATTGTCGATTTCATAATTGTTTTAGATCTGATTTCTAGTGTGTTAATCACTCATAAATTTCTAAGAACCGTTTATTTACGTGACATAGACGTTCTAAGAAGGAACCTAGCGGTGAACTTAGGATTTCTAGGGTGATTCACTCGTAAAGCCCTAGCAGCCACTAGTTTGTGAGATGTGAATGATCCAAGGAGGAACCTAGCGGTGAACTTAGGTTATTTGCATGACCGAGACATTTCAAGGAGGAACCTAGCGGTGAACTTGGGTGTCGGACCTATAGAAGTCAGACTTGGGACTGAAATCACGAAAGTTAGAAGCCGTCCCTCGAGGAGCAACGAGTTGTCACGAAACGCAAAGGGTCCAATCTGGGATCGACTACCACGAAAGTAGGGGTCGGGTCAATTGGGCACGGCTTTTGTAACCCGAAAGGGAGCTTAAGCTATTAGAGGATAAACTCGCCTTCAAGGCAATTTCGGTAATCAACAAAGGTAAATCTGTTAGCAACATAAACGACCTCAAAGGTAACCCAAATCCCTAGGAATCCGTTTAAATCGAAAACCCCAAAAACATTTGTTTTCTGTTTGTTTATCATTTCAATTTCAAATTCAAACACAATTTCAAAACCCTTACAAAGTCCAGATCTAATCGATTCGAAAACCGATTGCGATTCGAGAACACAGTCTCTGTGGGTTCGATATCTTTTATTACTTGACGGCAGTCCGGTACACTTGCCGGATTCGCACGCGCGCGTTGACGAACGCGACATCAAGTTTTTGGCGCCGTTGCCGGGGACTGTGCCTTTTCGAATCTCAATTCAAATTTTGAATTGATTTTTCTGGACCTTTTCTTTTTGTTTGATTTTTATTTCTGAAATAAAAAAAAAATCAAAAACATTCTTTTCCTTCTATTGTATCCATCTCTCTGTGTGTTATATGCAAAAATCTCTAAGTCTTGGGAGCCTTAGTGAGATTGATCCGGAGATCGAGAGGACCTTCCACAGACGTAGAAGACAACAAAGAGAGGGAGAAAGGTTGAGTCCCGTTCCACACATGGCGAATCAACCGGATACAAAACCTTTGAAGGATTACGCAGCCCCAAATGCGAGAGGCTTGCGAACTGGGATTGCAAGGCCAGAGATTGAGGCGGAAAACTATACCATACCACCTATGCTAATCAACATGATTAGGCAACATCAATTCGGAGGATTGCCTTCGGAGGACCCGACCGACCATATAGAAACATTCTTGGAGTTCACCGACGCAATCAGGATTAATGGAGCCTCAGTCGATGTTGTGCGTTTGAGACTGTTCCCCTCATCTCTCACTGGAAAGGCAAAGGCCTGGCTTAAGCAAATCCCCGCTAACACTTTGACTACTTGGGACCAACTGGAACAGGCGTTCTTGGAGAAATTCTTCCCTCTATCCAAGACGGCCTACATAAGAACCCAGATCACCGGCTTCTTCCAGAAAGACGGAGAATCATTATCGGAAGCCTGGGATCGTTACAAGGGACTGCTGGAGTCGTGCCCACATCACGGACTCGAGAGGCGGTTAATAGTGCACACCTTCTATAACGGATTGGACTACTCTTCGAAGGTGTCACTAGATTCTGCAGCCGGTGGAGCGTTTATGAATAGGCCTCTGACTGAGGCATTCAACATCATCGAGAATGTCGCCACCAACTACCACCAATGGGGATCCGAAAGAGGTAATAACCCGAACAAGATTTCGGGGGGTAAGTTTGAAGTAAGTAGCATTGATCTGATTATTTCTAAATTTGACTCACTAAATAAACGATTAGATAAGATTGAAAGAGCTAATGTGAGTGCAATAGGTGCTACTTACACTATTTGTAAGATTTGTGGAATGCAGGGACATGACATGATGGAATGCCCTCATGGATCCGGCGCTTCGGGTGAACAAGTGAACTCTTGTAACAACTACTATGATACGAACCCGAAGCTGCCCAACTATGCTCCCCCAAATCCCTACAACCAAAGAAGAAACAACCCTTACCTCTCCTACGGCAACTACAGCAACACGCTCAACCATGAGTTCCAAGAGGGTCAAGGTAATAAGAGAGCAGCACCGGGGTATCCTCAGGTACAAAGATCTAAACTCGAGACCTTATTTGAAAGTTTTGTTGAAACTCAGACAAAACAGAATGAGGAGTTTAGACAACAAGGAAGGGCAGTGAGTGAAGCAATAAAGGATCTAGCATCTAAGGTAGACAACTTAGCAACTCATAACAAGATGCTAGAAACACAAATTGCCCAACAAGCCAGTACGTACTCGAGACCTAAGGGTACATTCCTGGGCAACCCAAGCAAATCCCAATGAGCATTGCAATGTCATACACTTGAGGGATGATAAGCTTGGGGTGGGGGTAGCTGAAATGGAGGTGGAACCGGAGGAGGACACGAGCGAAAAAGAAGAGCCAGAACCGAAGTATGTCCCTCCACCACCGTACCAACCCCCGATACCTTTCCCACAAAGGTTGGTCAGGAAAAAGCAAGTAGATGTAGAGACTAAAATGCCTACTAAACTGAAAGACCCAGGTAGTTTCTCCATCTCTTGCTCGATTGAACAAGTGCAGATTGACCAAGCCTTATGTGACCTAGGGGCTAGTGCGAGCTTGATGCCCCTCAGTATCATGGAAAGGTTGGAAAGTAAAGAGTTGAGACCGTTCAAATTCTCCTTACAATTTGTGGACGGCTCAACTAGGACTCCTCTAGGCATACTAGAGAATGTTCCCGTGAAGGTAGGGAAATTCTTCATCCCTACCGACTTCCTGGTATTAGACACGAAAGGGAATTCTGAATTCCCCATCATTTTAGGAAGGCCATTCTTGGCAACTGCTGGAGCAGTAATAGACGTAAGGAATGGGAAGCTCTCTCTAACTTTAGAGGAAGGTAGGATCGATTTTCAATTGACTAACTCTTATAACAACCCTCCTTTTGAGAGCCATGTGTGCAGAATTGATACAACGTCTCCAGTGGTAAAAGAAGAACTGAACATGGAAGCAACTCCGAAGGTATGCATGGCTAATGATGCACCCAGCAGTGATGGAATTGGAGTTGCTGTCCATGCGGAAACAAAACTTCCGCTGGAAGAAAGGAAGGCTAGGAAGCTCCGAGAGAAAAGAGCAAAGCGGAAGCGTTACTGGCCGTATGAACAGAAACTGCTTTTTGAAGGAGTTCCTTGGAAGAGAAGTGTGCCTGCACTTCTACGCCCAAAATGACCCTGTTGATTGAAGGAAGTATGGTCAAGCTTAAGACCATAAATAAGCGCTTCTTGGGAGGCAACCCAAGTTTTCTTTCCCTTTTTCCTTTTGTTTTTGATTTAACCTCTTGAATAATTTGAGAAGATCAAGAGGCAAAAATATCATTAATAGGTTTGTCTAGTGTTTTCAGGTTGAGAAAGAGAAGAAGAGCATAAAAAAGATAAAGTCAGAGGCCATCACGCCCTGGCCGTGACAGTGGTCACTACCGTGATGAACTAAACAAGAGCACAAGAAGGATCACGGCCTGGCGTGACAACCATCACGGGCGTGATGAGTAGGATGCCAAAGCCGAGAGCATCACGGCCTGCCGTGATGTAGATCACCACCGTGACAGGGCAACTCCTGAGGACCAGAAACGATCACGGCCTAGCCGTGATGAGCCTCACGGCCGTGATAAAATTTCCACCCAAGTTTCGACTGGAATGTGAAGCCAACACCCGCTACCGACTCGGTAAGTTGTTCCATTTTTCTCCTCTCTCCGACTTGATTATTTACATTGGAGACAATGTAAGTAATCAAGCTTGGGGTGGGGCATTTATTTATTTTGCATTTGCATTGTTGCATTCATATTGCATTCACATAGGCATAGATTGGTATGATCACATTCTCTAAATTGCCCCTCACTTAGAACATGCATCCGATTGTGAGAACTTGGAGCCAAATGAATTGAGATAGTGACTTTTGAACCCAATTTTTCATTATTCTTGTGATATGGCTAAAAATAAAAAATTCTTGAGATAGTCATTTGATAGTTGATAATTAGCATGTGGTTCCTTAGACTTGTGTACCTCACTGATTTTTGAACTACTAAATGTAAGATTTTGAGCCAAAAAAGGGTATTCACTAAATCTACCCCATTTCTTGTGATAGAGTGATTTAATTCCTCATGGACTGTATTTTCTAGAACTTGACTTGAAACCATTTCAAAACTTAAAAATTTCTGAAAACATTTTTGGAAATGATTGAGGCACTAGGTATTTTTCCGGCCTCCCGAGCTTTGAATGATAAATGCTACCCCTTAGTTGCCCAATTTTGAGCCTAAAGAAAAAAAAAATACTTTTCTTGGTACCATGAATTAATTTGATAAATAATGCTTGGTATGGCACCTTTTAAAGTATTACAAAAAGGGCAAAATGGTAGTTGGAAAAAGTATGGGAAGAAAAAGCTAGAAAGTAATTTCTCTTGAGCTATAAATCTCCCCTTCTCCAAACAAATAAAAATGAAATGAACAGAAAAAAAAAATGGAGAAGGGGATGACAAAGAAAGTGAGAAATAAAATGAAAAGAAAAAAAAAATGAAGGAAGAAAGGTGGAAAAGTAAATCAAAGTCCCCTAAAGGGTATTTTAGAAGGTGTCATGCTTTGTAATGTTTGATAATCTGTCTAGCCTTCTTGAAATTCCCTTTCCTTGATTTTCCCACCTTACAATAAATCCCATGGCCACATTACAACCAAAGGAAAAGACCTCTTGATTCTTAAGTGTTTTCATAAATAAAGTAGAGATTTGGTTAATAGTCAAGCCTATGGTAAAATACTTTCCTTGAGGAAATGGAGTGAATTGTCAATAAACCCTAAAACACTTGAGTGAGGTGAGATGAGTGCCCAAATCAGTGAGAACATGAACTTGAAGAACCTAAGCTTCTAATTGGACTTGAACTTGATTATCTCTTGAGTGCTTATTAAAAATGCCTACTACTTGGATTAGCTTCTAGGGTTCTTGGTTCACTATCCATGCTTTGAATGATTTATATCTTATGGCCTGAGTAATTGCTTGAGGACAAGCAAAGTTTTAAGCTTGGGGTGATTTGATGAGTGTGATTCCACATCATCTTTGTCTATCATTTTGCATGCATTTTCATGTAGTTTAGGCATATTTTTATTAGATTTTAGGTTAATTTTCCTTTGGAACGGGTAAGGCGGTTTTCGTGTGTTGTTTTGCAGATATAAAGGGTAAATTGCTCAAGATCAACCATGATGAAGTTTGGATGAAGATGGAGCTTTAAAACTGAAGAAAATGAGCCAAACAGAGCCCATCACGGCCATGATCGAGCAAAACTGAAAAAAGAAGAAAGGCTGAAGTCAGAGTTTGTCACGACCTAGCCGTGATAGCCATCACGGCCGTGACCCAAAACCACCACAAGTCAGAAGCTGTCAGGGCCAAGCCATGATGGCCATCACGGCCGTGATGTCCATCACGGCCAGGCCGTGATGAGAATCACGGCCATGACAGACCAACCAGTGAAGAATTTTCAAGGCAGAATCCGTCACGGCCAGGCCGTGATAGCCATCACGGCCGTGACGCGTATTACTTGGCTCAGAAGTAACAGAATTGGATCTAATTTGAGTTGGATTAGGACTCTAACTGCCCAATTCTATAAATAAGGGACCGGGCAGAGGCAGAAAACATGAGACCTTTGGGGCTACTACTCTAGGCATATATTTAGGATCTCTTCTCCTCTTCTCCTCTCTTCTCTTTTCTGATTTTCATTATGTTGTCAACCCAGCTTGTCATCTCCATGGCAAGACTGGAGTAGTAGCTTAGTTTCTAGGGATTAGGGCTCTGCCCGAGGTTTGTAAATGATGTTAATTTGATGTTGAAACCATTGTTGATTTCATAATTGTTTTAGATCTGATTTCTAGTGTGTTAATCACTCATAAATTTCTGAAACCGTTTATTTACGTGACATAGACTTTCTAAGGAGGAACCTAGCGGTGAACTTAGGATTTCTAGGGTGATTCACTCGTAAAGCCCGGCAGCCACTAGTTTGTGAGATGTGAATGATCCAAGGAGGAACCTAGCGGTGAACTTAGGTTATTTGCATGACCGAGACATTTCAAGGAGGAACCTAGCGGTGAACTTGGGTGTCGGACCTATAGAAGTCAGACTTGGGACTGAAATCACGAAAGTTAGAAGCCGTCCCTCGAGGAGCAACGAGTTGTCACGGAACGCAAAGGGTCCAATCTGGGATCGACTACCACGAAAGTAGGGGTCGGGTCAATTGGGCACGGCTTTTGTAACCCGAAAGGGAGCTTAAGCTATTAGAGGATAAACTCGCCTTCAAGGCAATTTCGGTAATCAACAAAGGTAAATCTGTTAGCAACATAAACGACCTCAAAGGTAACCCAAATCCCTAGGAATCCGTTTAAATCGAAAACCCCAAAAACATTTGTTTTCTGTTTGTTTATCATTTCAATTTCAAATTCAAACACAATTTCAAAACCCTTACAAAGTCCAGATCTAATCGATTCGAAAACCGATTGCGATTCGAGAACACAGTCTCTGTGGGTTCGATATCTTTTATTACTTGACGGCAGTCCGGTACACTTGCCGGATTCGCACGCGCGCGTTGACGAACGCGACATCAATGAGCGCTTGTATTACTTCAGTGGACAAGCGCTTTGGACGAGCACTTCTTATTTCAAAAAATCATTTTCATTAACGAAAACTTATTCCTTTTAATGCAGGTTATGAAAAATTATTTTCTTCATGCATCTTTTTAATTGAGCTTCTTTGTGATTAAGAGATTTCTTTCTCTTACAAATCATCTAAGACTTAAATCTAATTTCTCCTTTAAGATCTTGTCTTGATGATTCCTTGATCTTTGTCTTTTCTCTCTGATTCCTCCATGTAGCTCTTTTGATTTCTTCAAGTTCTTCCTTGAATATTCTCCTTTATTTGCTCACTGAACTTGTAGATCACTGCTTGATACTTGTCTTTGTAATTTGACACTGAAACACTTGTATACACATTAAGTTGTATTTGTCATATATCAAAATCTCTAAATCATTGAGTCTAACATGTACCTTGGTAGTGGCCGCGCTGTCGCCACGCGCCAAAAAGAACGAGCGTTTACAAAATAATGTAGATAGGAAAGCGACAACTCGAGTATCGTCTCTCAAGGACTCTTAGGTGTTGTCGTTATTAACAGAAAATCAGTTTTGGGGGTTTTGGGTAATTGAAATAAAATAAAGAAAACAAAATAAAAACAGAGTAAGAAAACAAAGTAGTTAAAATATTATCAAATAAGCTAAAGAACGATTAACCTACTGTTCTCGGTTTCCCACTATCATTGGTTCATATAAATCCAAGCCCTAAGCAGATTCTAATCCCCTCCCGGTTGTAGCAACAATTAACAACGCAATCACTACTACGGATGTATGTTCCTATTCCCGAAATAACAAACGGGGTTAAGCTCTCATGAACAAACGAACATGAACGAACACACGCGAAATAACAAACGCGATTAATTATAGAAACATAATATCACCGGAATGAATCAACACAACACTATACATTCCTGAAATAATAAACAGAAACATATAGCATCGCATTGAAAAGAGAAAAGCAATTAAAACAGGAAATACAGAATCTCAAGTGTGGTTATGGAAACCAATTGCAGTAGATTAATCTATGAGACTAGTTCTCCATTACAAAAGGAAAACAAAACATATCTAAGAAAAGAAGACAAACTACTACTACTGCCTAAGAACTAGCCAAAACTGGCTAACTCTCTGACTAACTTCATCAGTTCTGTCTAAAAACGCTTAAATACAATTTCTGGATTTCGCTGGCTCGCGATGCGAGCACATATTCGCGAGGCGAATAATGCAGCGTTTGGTATTCTCGCGAGGCGAAGCACGGCTCGCGAGGCGAGAATCTGAAGAGTCTTCTTATTACGCCCGTTATGAACATCAGGGGCCAACCGTGATGCTTTCTGACTTCCAGGATCGCGAGGCGAATGGATGCTCGCGAGGCGAACGCTTCAACTTCAAAACTGCCACAGCCGTGATCTTCAACACGGGTAAACCGTGATAGTCTCTGACTTTCTGGGCTTGGTGACTCGCGACGCGAGATATCCTTCGCGGGGCGAACCAGAATTATTTCTTTTTATTAACCTGAAAACAGAAAATAGCATAAGTACTTTATTTAACTCTAAGTCAACTAAATTAACCTAAAAATACTTTACAGACTCAAAATACTGCTTAAGGACAATCAAGTCTAATTTGGGTGAAAATGATATAAAATTAGCACAAAGCCAAGGTTTTTATTAGTTATAAAACCAGTCAACCAGAGGCTCATCAAAATACCCCAAACTTAAACTTTGCTTGTCCCCAAGCAAACTACAACTCAAAAACTTAAAAAGACTCAAGACCTGGCAAGCTCAAAAGATTCAATCAACTTCCGCACAGATTTCAAGCAATTTACCAAAATATTTTCCAATGTTCCCCCCTTTACAAACAAAGCAATCCCCACAATCATTTATTCCAAACAATTGAGAATTTCATCATTCAGGCAACAGAAATCTAAGCAAGGGATCTAAGTCACACACAAAAAAGAGATCACCAAATTCAAACAACTGCCTTCCTCACAAGGGAAATTTGTGTTCACTCAATCGCTCAGTTTGTGTCAGGCTATCAACTTTGCACTCAGTTTCACTTTTCAAGAACACTTCCCATAAATTTGATTTTCATCTCAAAATGATTCCCACAGAAAATATGCATGCAACATCAAAAGGTCTTTTATGGGTTGTAATGGGGCCTGGCTAAGGGTAGGATATACAAAGGAACTAGGCTGAAGACCCTAGGAACTAAGAGAGCATGAAACACTGTACGCTTTGAATTTCCACTCAAGTTCCTTTTCTCATTTTTCTTTATGCCTTGGGTGACTACAGCCTTTTATTCTAATACTTTTTTTTCCTTTACATTTTTACACTTTTTTTTTTCTTTTCTATTTTTTTTTCTCTTTCTCTTTTTTTTTTTACTTTTTTTTAAAAACAATTTTACACTTTTCCTTCTTTTTTTCTTTTTTCCCAATCCCAAACAACACATTGCACCGGGTAGCCACCCCAAACTTAGTTTCTTGCACCCATTCTAAGATTACATGCTCTCCTAATCCTAAGATCGGGTTAACATGGTTTTCCAGATTTTTGGGCTTATAACATTAGGTTATCAAGAATTAACAGGCTAATAGGCTCAATGGGGCTAACTAGGGAACATGCATTAGGGGTGGTTATTTTTCAGGTTAAGTAGCTAATTACAAAGAAAAAATGCCTAAATCATATGAAGCAAACACATAATCATGCAAACCAAAAAGAGATTCAAGCAAATTCGGGAAAGTGCAACTTAAAAAGTGATTTTCACACAGTCCAAAACATGTTGGAGGCTCAAAACCTCACCTGGACATTCATGCAAATTGCTTGACAGAGATTCTATCCCTAGTGTGTGCTTCTTATCACCCCAAACTTATCATAAGTCATGCCATCATAATAAAATCTCAAAGTTCAATTTTCAATCATATGGGGATCATTTTTCAAAAAAATTTTCAAATCCTAGGGGGAAAATAGTCAACACTATCATGCAATCAATCTATGAAAAATCAGTAAAATCCAATAAACTTGCCAACAAAAGACTCAACACAACTCCTGAGCTTCTCAAATTATTCAGGAGCTTTATTGAAAACAAAACAGCAATAAAGTAAAGCAAAAGAAAATTAAAAAGAATAAGGGTTAAGAAAACTCATTGGAGTGGTCCACCAGGATCCCATTGTCTGTAGCATATTGCCCAAGTGATGGACAAAGAGTGAGAGTTCATTCCATGCTTCCCTAACTCGCAGCCTTGATGTGGGGATGAGCACTTGACAATTATGATGACTTCGCCGAGTGCGGCGGACTTCTCACTCCCCTTCAGGTCACAGCTGACCTCTTTATCTACAAAGTCTCCCCAATAGAAGTGGGGCTCAACCTCTTGGATCGACCATGGTGCAAAATCCAAGGGTGCAAAATCCAGAGCTTTTGGTTCCACAGGGGGAAGTGGCTGCTCAATGGATGGTATAGCTGGAACTTCGGCTGAACAAACAGCATCATTCTCACTATCATCCTGCAAAATAGAATCAAGAAACTGGCCACAAACAGCACACGGGTTAGTGTCAGTACAGTCAGTACATGTAGTAAAAGAAACTGAGTTAGTAAAGGTCTGATTGTCTGGACTTTCTGCACACGGTTCATCCACCCCATCACTTTCAACACCTGCATCTAAGACCAAAGATTCTTCTTTATCCTCAAGCACGGTGGAGCAAATGTCCTCCTAATCCTCCTGATCCTCATTTCCTATATGAACATGGCCCTTAACCTCATCTGTCTCCTGTTCCATATGGATGCTTTGCTTAACATACCTTTCAAAATAACATTCTACACACAAAGCAGTGCCAGAACAATAACAATCATCACATGCATTAGAATCAGGGGATTCAACACACAGTTCATCAATAGAAACATTATCAGAATCATCATCAGAAATATTTTCAGGAATAACTTTCTGTGAATCTTTATGTTCTTCAAGGGGCTGTGGAGTTAGCATTGCAGCCGAGTTGGCAACAATTTGATCAATTTGCATAGCCAACTTCTGAGATTCAGCTTCACTCCTCTGATATTCAAGATTACTCGCCTCCATCATCTGTTGAAATTCGAGATTACTGGCTTCCATCCTCCGTTGGAATTCGAGATTTTGCTCTGCTATCCGTTGATTATTCTCAGCCATTTGTTTGAGCATGTCCTCTAGTGAAAGTTCGGAAGGTGCAGATGTGGTCACTTGGGGAGGATTCTGGGGTGGTGCCAGTGGTAACATCAGTTGTGAGTCTCCATACCAAGGGTTTAGATAGTTTCCCCAACTCAATAGGAAGGCTTCCTTCAAATCAAACCAGCTTGAGATGGAATTCTCATCAAGACAATACAACCAATCTCTTGCAGCACCTTCAAGTGAGAACTGGAAAGTTTCCATCTGAATGTGATCTTCTGTTATTCCTGCAGGTCTCAGCATTATAGAACAAGCAATCTGGAATTCCCTCAGATGCTCCTGCGGATTTTCACCTGCAAAACCACTAAACCTTGGCAACCAGTGTGATAAACCAAGAAAATCAGGAAAATATATACATGGTGGTGGTTCATAGTAAACATTAGGCATGTAACCATATATGTGATTATCCATTGGGGGTGCTAAAATTCACAACCAGACAAAGCAGACAAAACTAATTCAGCAAAGAGAATTTTTTTTATTTTTTTTTAAATTTTTTTTTCTGCTAATAACAACAAACAAGAGTCCCCGGCGACGGCGCCAATTTTTGGCCGCGCTGTCGCCACGCGCCAAAAAGAACGAGCGTTTACAAAATAATGTAGATAGGAAAGCGACAACTCGAGTATCGTCTCTCAAGGACTCTTAGGTGTTGTCGTTATTAACAGAAAATCAGTTTTGGGGGTTTTGGGTAATTGAAATAAAATAAAGAAAACAAAATAAAAACAGAGTAAGAAAACAAAGCAGTTAAAATATTATCAAATAAGCTAAAGAACGATTAACCTACTGTTCTCGGTTTCCCACTATCATTGGTTCATGTAAATCCAAGCCCTAAGCAGATTCTAATCCCCTCCCGGTTGTAGCAACAATTAACAACGCAATCACTACTACGGATGTATGTTCCTATTCCCGAAATAACAAACGGGGTTAAGCTCTTATGAACAAACGAACATGAACGAACACACGCGAAATAACAAACGCGATTAATTATAGAAACATAACATCACCGGAATGAATCAACACAACACTATACATTCCTGAAATAACAAACAGAAACATATAGCATCGCATTGAAAAGAGAAAAGCAATTAAAACAGGAAATACAGAATCTCAAGTGTGGTTATGGAAACCAATTGCAGTAGATTAATCTAGGAGACTAGTTCTCCATTACAAAAGGAAAACAAAACATATCTAAGAAAAGAAGACAAACTACTACTACTTCCTAAGAACTAGCCAAAACTGGCTAACTCTCTGACTAACTTCACCAGTTCTGTCTAAAAACGCTTAAATACAATTTCTGGATTTCGCTGGCTCGCGAGGCGACCACACATTCGCGAGGCGAATAATGCAGCGTTTGGTATTCTCGCGAGGCGAAGCACGGCTCGCGAGGCGAGAATCTGAAGAGTCTTCTTATTACGCCCGTTATGAACATCAGGGGCCAACCGTGATGCTTTCTGACTTCCAGGATCGCGAGGCGAATGGATGCTCGCGAGGCGAACGCTTCAACTTCAAAACTGCCACAGCCGTGATCTTCAACACGGGTAAACCGTGATAGTCTCTGACTTTCTGGGCTTGGTGACTCGCGACGCGAGATATCCTTCGCGGGGCGAACCAGAATTATTTCTTTTTATTAACCTGAAAACAGAAAATAGCATAAGTACTTTATTTAACTCTAAATCAACTAAATTAACCTAAAAATACTTTACAGACTCAAAATACTGCTTAAGGACAATCAAGTCTAATTTGGGTGAAAATGATATAAAATTAGCACAAAGCCAAGGTTTTTATTAGTTATAAAACCAGTCAACCAGAGGCTAATCAGTAGCCAAGTGGTCAAGGGGGACCTCGATAGCCGAGTAGTCGAGGTGTTGAGCTCTGGTGCTTATTGGCCAGAGTGTTGTTGTTTTGTACCTTGGTAGCCGGGTGGCCAAGGGGGCTTGATGCATAATGTCAAGGTGTTGTTAATTAAAAGATATTGGACCTTGGTAGCCGAGTGGCCAAGGTGACCTTGATGCTTAATGGTCAAGGTGTTGAACTCTAGTGCTTTTTGGCCGGAGTGTAAGTGAAAAGATTATGTGATAAAAGATTAAAGACTAAATATGAAAGATAACGTTGATAATGATGATGAACTTGGGTAGCCCAGTGGACCGAGCGGAGGTGGTGT
Organism: Sophora flavescens; assembly: GCA_030762895.1. Classification (NCBI taxonomy): domain Eukaryota; kingdom Viridiplantae; phylum Streptophyta; class Magnoliopsida; order Fabales; family Fabaceae; genus Sophora; species Sophora flavescens. The sequence goes on from CM061069.1 coordinate 134,922,820, forward strand.
TTGTTGGTTGTGCATTGTGTTGCTCATTCATGCATTGGATTAGTAGAGCAGCGTTGCATCGCATAACATACCTTGTTTGGAATGATATATATATATATATATATATATATATATATGATATCAATATGATGAGATGATTATTTTTGATATGCTATGTTTATATATTGCATGTTCATCTTGCTAATTGCTTCCATGTCATTATGTTGATATATATGTTTCTTACTCCCGTCTTTTGTTGTTTGTTGCATGAATCTTTTTGGATATGCAGAGGACGGTGAGCAGCATGCTGGGGAGTAACTCTGAGGAGCCTCTACTCGTAATTTACTTATGTTTAGTTTTATTTGTTTATCCGAGTTGTTTATCGAATTGGTTATACCAGCTCTGTTATGTGACATCGGGGTTGGGTTCGTTATATGTTTCTTTTAATCAATGTTTTCGTTTTTCCGCGTTAAAGTTATGTTACAAAGCGGAAGCCTCTGCCCATTTTTTTTATTATTATTATGATATAATATGCATGTGTTCTCTTTCTTTTATATCTTTTATGTTTTATGAATACATACGGGGTAGAGTGTACCACCCTAGTTTTTACACCTATGATTAATTATTTTATTTGGATGTTTAAATTTATTATGTTATGTGGTTTAGTTTGAGTAATTAAATTACTCTTTTCAAATTATTTTATTGGGTGCGTTAGCACTGACTTATTTCAGTGAATGCACGTTTACTAGACAATAATTTACGTTATTGTCACTATTATACCAGTACAGAAAAATATTTTAAATAATGTGAATAAGAGAAAAGCATTTTCATATTCTCATTCTATTTAATTTTATAGTTAAAAATATTTTGGTTTGACCTTAATCGGAGATTAAATTTTGGACTGAGTATTTTCTTAGTTAATCAGTTCAATTATTAATTTTTACTCTAATTTGAATTTCGAAATCATATCTTTATCAATCTTTATTTTTAGATTCCAAAAAGTAAAAACATATTTATTTTAGGCCTAATATTTATCACTCATTTTGTACCTATCACTAAGTAAATTGTTTAAAAACCCATTTTCTCTCTTTTCTCTCTCTTTCTCTCGATGCAATCTCTCTCTTTCTCCCTTATCTTCTCTGCTTCTCCTCTTTTCTTCCTTCTTTCCTTCTTTTTCTCTTTTCTTCTTCTTCCTCCTCCCACCTCAACTCCATCTCCTTCTTCCTTGCGGACTGGTTCGCGCCACCTGCAAGCCGCGCAACCACCACCTCAAAGAGTAGATCCGGTCGCTGCTTACCAGCACGAGGGAGAAGACAGCTGCGCAACCCACACGGATTCCGGCCGTTTGCTCCACCATTCGACGTCGTCGACCGCCGCCTGGCGTGGAAAGGACGACGATCGCGCCGCGTAGGGAGAAGACAGTCGCGATCTACACGCGTCCCGGCCCGAAACTCCTCCGTTAACGGCTGCTCCGTCGCGCCGCCGCCATCACCACCACCTTCAGCCACCATGTCCTCTCTTCTTCACCTTGGGTAAGAGTTTTACCTCTAACCTCTTCTCTTTTGTAAATCCCCAAATTGATTTTGAAACCCTAACCCTAACCCTTTGATTTCAGATTTTAATCTTGAAATTTAAGGTTGTTTTATGAAATTGGGACTGTGAATTTGTGTTTCCCTAAACCAATTTTATTATTCTTTAGTTAAAATGAGTTTTCCCCAAATTGTATTTAGGAGCCCTAAACCCCCAATTTGATTTTATTTGAATTTGGGTATGTTTTTGTGAAATTAATTATGATTTAGTGCAATTAGGACTCTTAATGGATGATTTCCAAAGTTCTTCTTCATGATCTTTTAATCAAAACAAAGTTTCCTTAAAGGGTATTGTGAAGCGTAAGCTCCGAACGTGATTTTCTTTGAAAATAACCTTGTTTGGTAATTGGATTAAGTGTTTAGATAAAGTTAGAATGTGTGTTTAATCATGTGAAATTGATTTCTTGATTTTTGGTTGTTGCGCGTTGTTGGATTCCCTCTCTGAGACGTTTGACATGGCTATGCTTGCTTGATGGAATAGATAGTTACACTCTTGGAGCTAACGTGAGCATTAAGACGAGGATCCTTTACTTGTCTTCAAAGGTAAGGGGAGTTTGCCTAAGGATATTCAATAACTGTATGCATGTGTGTAAGTGTTTAACTGGATAGTTATATGTTGATTGAGCTTACTTGATTATCTTATGTACTTGAACTGTTGTGCTATTATCTGATGTTGAACTGTACTTGTTCTAAATGATAAAATGCATATATGTGATGAACTACTTTCAACTGTGATATTAGCATTGCACTGATGATATATACTGTTGTTGATTGAAAGTTTGCTAAGCCAGACGTGCGTCTGTGCTCAACCGTTATAAGGATTAAAAACCTTAATAAGCTTTGAAGATGAAGGGATTGATGTTCTTTTCCAAAAGCTCATTAACTTAAAGTACTAGTTTTAAATGTGAAATGGTTTTGGTGCACTACTGTTATACAAGAGAAAAATCCTTTTCGAACTATGTGTTTTAAGTGAAAACTTTCGAAAATATTTTACAATATCCTATTGGGGATTTTCAAAGTTAAAAGTGTTTCAAAAACGTTTTATAAAGGATTTTCAAAAGAAAAGGTTTTCTCCCAAATGATTTAGAAACTTTCTGATAGCCAGCATAGGTTATCGAGGCTTTCGATTTCGAAAACTATTTTCGTCAAATGAAAGATAAGTACTAAAAGAATAGGAATCTAGACGTGAGACGTCGCCTCTAGTTTCCATGCTTAGCACGTGATCTTGGATCATTGTTAATTCGGGACCGTAAAGTCCTATTCGTAATGTTATGGACTTCAAGTCCAATTCGCGGAATCGAGGACAGTTCGTTCTGATTTCCGTTGTTGTGGGCTATTGTCCTTAGCATGATAAGTAAAACATGACTAAAAGTATATTGATTTCCATTACCACAAACCTTGACTGCGCGCCCACGGTCTAGGTGTTGGGATTGAGCATTCGGATTGTGTGTCCTATGTTTCTAAGTTTTTCAAGTGATGGGGAAATAATGTTAAGTCATTAGCTTTGAGCTTTGACAATGAAATATTTACACAAAGAAAAACCTTAAAAGGAAAGTTTTTATTCATATGCATTTCCCACGGCAGACGTGCCTTTGCTTATTGAGGATACCCATGGGGTATCGAGAGTCGATCACATTGCTAGCTTTGTTTCGTTAAGGGCATGTGGCGTTGTCGACCAAGAGGCCTGGTGCATCGGGATGCGGTGGCAACAGCCGGTGGGCAGAGCTTGACCAACTCTATCTTCTCCGGTGATAACATGGTGTTGTGATCTCATGAGATTAGGATAGAGCCTGATATTGAAGTGTCATGCACATTTTCGAAAACTGATTGTACGGGCTTGAGGACCCCTTTGATATAACACTGACATATTGCGTATATGCATGATTTAACTGCTTATATGATTATGTGATGTATGTATCATGTATATGGTTGTTGTGTGATATATCCATTTGTCGGTATCTCACCCTTACAACCATATCAGGTTTCTTCCGGTTTGCTATTGTACCACGGGTATTTTAGTACGGATGTGCGGAGGAGTCTTCCTAAGTCACTCAGAGACTTAGATCTAGTTGCTTGATGAGGTATTTGATTGTGGAACGATCACGTGAGTTCTTCTCAGGAATAACTTTTAGAATGACCGGCTTAGGGTTTGAGACTTAGATCATTTTGATAAGTATGTATGAGTATGGCTCAGAGAGCCTTTATTTTAAAATGAAATGTTTATGGCTCGGAGAGCGTTATTTTGAAAGAAAACTTAAACCTTTCCTTTTAGTCTTGTAAAGCTTATGGTTATGACCATTATTTTTATATATATTGCTGTCTGGTTGGATTTGGTGTAACTGAAATTCAGGGTGAAAATGTAATTATTTTAGCAGGTGTTCTTTTACCTGGGATGTCCGAATTACAGAGGAGACTCTGTCGAAATTTTCGTAAAATACTAGCTTTTATTCAAGAATATTCTTTAAATTAAATAGGCTTGCCATACTACGATAGCAAGTTTGTGTGCCAATCAAGGCTTAGGAGTAGTGACAAAATTTTTATACCCAATTTCAGACACTTATATACTTATATAAATTATTTTCCGAAAGCACCAGCAAATTATCTTTTAATTTAAATTCCGCATGTGTTACGTAAGTAATGCCCCAAGGGAGGGGGCGTTTCAAGGTGGTATCAGAGCTGGTCGAGTCTTTCGAGATCTTTGGGGAATAGGTCTGTTAAGTTTTGTTGTGTGATCTCTGGTTGGCTCTTGTTTGAATTGTTTCTTGTTGGAGCAACACACAAGTATATGTTTCTTGATGATTTTCTAAGGGCTTTATGTCCTGGGAGACCTTAGATTTTGAATGTTACTTGGGTTCGAATATGACATTCGATTATCCTTGCGAATCGTGTCTGACATTCGAAACAAGGTGCTTGTGTAAAGGGTTTTTCCGGGAGTGTTCCCTGGAAATATTCTAGGTTTATGGTTAGCAAAGGACATTGATTTTTGATTGATCTAGTTTCTGGATTCGGTCAGATCTCTGTTGCTTTGTGTAGGATGTTGCCTATGAAGTTAAAACGAGTTAGATGACTCATTCAACTAAAAGATCGGTGGTCTGAACCGTTTGTTAGACCGAGTGTTTTCCTTGTGAAGCACCAATGCTGTGTGAAGGCTCGTGTCACCGTCTGGATTCCTGACAACTAAGTAAAGGACGAATTATGAACAAGTATTTTCTGACTTTAATTTGAAATCTGTCAGGACTCCTGAATTAGTTATGCTAATTCATTAATTTCCAGTTATTCATTTCTTTGTTTGTGAGAAGTCGTACTCACACTTCTAAATAATCCTCGATGTATTAGACATTTGAGTGAATTGATTTATCGGAAATCGATTGGTCTGGATACTTTCACACTTTGTTGAAAGAAGTGGTTATGACTATTTCTTGAGTTATAACACAAATAATTTTGTGATAGCAGAAGTTTCTTGGTGAAACTTAGTTTCGTCACTTCTATTTTGATAGAGGTTAAAGTCATCATTTTGTAAATTCTTTGTATTAAGAATAAGTAAGAATTAATCCTCTTGGGATTGGACATTATTCACCCCTTGATTCTTTGAATCCGTTGGAAGATTCTTGTGGAAGAATGAACTTTATTAGATTCATGTTTGTAAATGTGTATTGATCATGCATTTTTACATCCACGAACCTGATGGAATGATCATTTTCCATACTGGATGTTCCGATATCCTTCAAATTAATGAAATTCTTTTCTATGCTTATGTGAAAGTGAAATCCAGAAAAATTTCTTTTCTTGAGAAATTCTTTTATGATCGCTAAGGTCATGTCTTATTATCGTTCGAAAGTGCTTGTTGTCATTGATCATCTTAATTCTATGTATTCTCCAAATGTTGTCGATGTGTGATCCACCTCATCAGTCGTGAGTTGGATATCTCCTCATCAAGATGTACAATTGAAACCTTCCTTGTTAAGATGTTGACATTCCTTAAGTTCTTGTTATGAGTTTCTTTGAAGACTTACACGAGTTTTGTTTGAATTCAAGTGATCGTTGATCGACTGGTGAAGTCTACACCCTTCTTACGAGTTAAGATCCACTATGCAGTGTTAGTGAACCGAATAATGTAGCAGAGGATTGTTTATACTTCATGGAGTATCTTCAAGTGTTGTTTTAGATGAAAAACGGAAGTTTATCAACGTGTGTCGGTTAAGTTTACTTTAAGTGATGAGGACTAAGTTGAGGCTAAGTCCAACTGATCGTCCTCAGTGGGATGGATAAGTAATGAGATTACCTATCCTTAGCAGGTTAGCTGGGAGATAGTGTGGTACCTAAATTTTTGTCATCTCTATGGTAGGACGGACCAGAGATGATAGGAGTTTCGTTAGAGTATAGATGTGAATGGTACTATGAGAACCCTTAAGTTCAACATCATTGAGTGGGATGATTACAATGGACCTTATCATGATCGAGACAGTTATATAATTAAAGGAATTTAGAGTAGTGATCAACGTTTATGGTTAATGTTGACTTCGTGAGTCCGAGGATTAACGGAAAAATATTTATGGTAGTTTTCCTTAAGCTGAACGGAAATAGTAAAGAGGAGTTCTTGAGTGAAACTAAGTTATTAGAAAAGTTTAAGAATTATGATTTTGGATAATTCAAACCGAGGTGATTCCTTTTGGTTGTAGTTGCATGTAGGAATTTAAGTGTATTCTTTAAGATTGAAATGAATGACTATAATATAATTTGGAGTGGTGGAATATGTTCAAAGGAAACTAAGACAACAATTGTGTGCTTTGGGTTGAAAGTTGATGTATGTGATAGAGTTAAAGTTGAACTTGATGTTCGTTGTGAGGATAAGGTGTTGAAGAAGTTTTGCTAGTAGACAAATTTGGAGGCAAGAAGTGATTAAGTTTTGATTATGTCTTTCGAGTGTAATAAGCTATGGCGAAATGCTTATAATCTTTGAGGTCTTATTCTGGTAAATATGTGATTGATGATCCATAGTGGAAACTAGATGTTTTAAATCCAAGATTGCCATTAGGGAGTGTCCACCTAGATTTCTTAGCCTTGTTTTGGTGCAACTCTGAGGGGTTATGACCTTAGAGAAACTCTGTTTTATAATCTCTTTTCTCGGCTGCAAATAAATAAGATAAGGGCATATACGATACAAGCATTTCCTTGCATAAGTGATAGAGCTATGTCTTCAGATGGAGGAATTGTTAGGAGTTGTGTATTTTCCTTGGACAATAGAGTAAAGGTGCATAGGAAATTTCTTAAACTAGGGATACTAACGGGGCTTGAGAACTAAATTGAAAATGAGAGTCAAATGAAGGATATGAAATCGAAGTAGGCAAAAGATCCGAGAGGAATTAAGAAGAGAACGGACTATGTTGGATGTGGTAAGATTCAATTTTAATGAGATTGATTTTCTTAGGTTTTTGGCGCAAAGTATATCATGTGCAACTCAGGGAATGTTACTGACGTTTTGATTGGAGACTTGAAAAGTGTTAATTTGATATGATTAGGAGAGTAGACTAAGCCTAAATGGACTAAGACTATGATTGCATCTCTTGAGTAGAAGGTTAATTGATGTTATGGTAAAGATAGTGTTGATTTTGTTCTTGAAAGGGGTAATAGACTAAGATGAAACATGGAAGGTAGTGGGGATGATGCGGTAGTGAAAAATCTCGAGGATGAATAAAATGGTATAAGAATCGATCTTGTTATAAAGTTATAGATAAAAGGAATGAAGCGATGAGAATACAAAGCTAGATTTTAGATTTAAGGTATGATTACAACATCCTGTTTAGTTTTAAGCTACGAAATTTCTAGGACGAAATTTTTTTTAGAGGGGTAGTAATGTAACACCCTAGTTTTTACACCTATGATTAATTATTTTATTTGGATGTTTAAATTTATTATGTTATGTGGTTTAGTTTGAGTAATTAAATTACTCTTTTCAAATTATTTTATTGGGTGCGTTAGCACTGACTTATTTCAGTGAAAATAATGTGATTAAGAGAAAAGCATTTTCATATTCTCATTCTATTTAATTTTAGAGTTAAAAATATTTTGGTTTGACCTTAATCGGAGATTAAATTTTGGACTGAGTATTTTCTTAGTTGATCAGTTCAATTATTAATCTTTACTCTAATTTGAATTTCGAAATCATATCTTTATCAATCTTTATTTTTAGATTCCAAAAAGTAAAAACATATTTATTTTAGGCCTAATATTTATCACTCATTTTGTACCTATCACTAAGTAAATTGTTTAAAAACCCATTTTCTCTCTTTTCTCTCTCTTTCTCTCGACGCAATCTCTCTCTTTCTCCCTTATCTTCTCTGCTTCTCCTCTTTTCTTCCTTCTTTCCTTCTTTTTCTCTTTTCTTCTTCCTCCTCCCACCTCAACTCCATCTCCTTCTTCCTTGCGGACTGGTTCGCGCCGCCACCTGCAAGCCGCGCAACCACCACCTCAAAGAGTAGATCCGGTCGCTGCTTACCAGCACGAGGGAGAAGACAGCTGCGCAACCCACACGGATTCCGGCCGTTTGCTCCGCCATTCGACGTCGTCGACCACCGCCTGGCGTGGAAAGGACGACGATCGCGCCGAGTAGGGAGAAGACAGTCGCGATCTACACGCGTCCCGGCCCGAAACTCCTCCGTTCACGGCTGCTCCGTCGCGCCGCCGCCATCACCACCACCTTCAGCCACCATGTCCTCTCTTCTTCACCTTGGGTAAGAGTTTTACCTCTAACCTCTTCTCTTTTGTAAATCCCCAAATTGATTTTGAAACCCTAACCCTAACCCTTTGATTTCAGATTTTAATCTTGAAATTTAAGGTTGTTTTATGAAATTGGGACTGTGAATTTGTGTTTCCCTAAACCAATTTTATTATTCTTTAGTTAAAATGAGTTTTCCCCAAATTGTATTTAGGAGCCCTAAGCCCCAATTTGATTTTATTTGAATTTGGGTATGTTTTTGTGAAATTAATTATGATTTAGTGCAATTAGGACTCTTAATGGATGATTTCCAAAGTTCTTCTTCATGATCTTTTAATCAAAACAAAGTTTCCTTAAAGGGTATTGTGAAGCGTAAGCTCCAAACGTGATTTTCTTTGAAAATAACCTTGTTTGGTAATTGGATTAAGTGTTTAGATAAAGTTAGAATGTGTGTTTAATCATGTGAAATTGATTTCTTGATTTTTGGTTGTTGCGCGTTGTTGGATTCCCTCTCTGAGATGTTTGACATGGCTATGCTTGCTTGATGGAATAGATAGTTACACTCTTGGAGCTAACGTGAGCATTAAGACGAGGATCCTTTACTTGTCTTCAAAGGTAAGGGGAGTTTGCCTAAGGATATTCAATAACTGTATGCATGTGTGTAAGTGTTTAACTGGATAGTTATATGTTGATTGAGCTTACTTGATTATCTTATGTACTTGAACTGTTGTGCTATTATCTGATGTTGAACTGTACTTGTTCTAAATGATAAAATGCATATATGTGATGAACTACTTTCAACTGTGATATTAGCATTGCACTGATGATATATACTGTTGTTGATTGAAAGTTTGCTAAGCCAGACGTGCGTCTGTGCTCAACCGTTATAAGGATTAAAAACCTTAATAAGCTTTGAAGATGAAGGGATTGGTGTTCTTTTCCAAAAGCTCATTAACTTAAAGTACTAGTTTTAAATGTGAAATGGTTTTGGTGCACTACTGTTATACAAGAGAAAAATCCTTTTCGAACTATGTGTTTTAAGTGAAAACTTTCGAAAATATTTTACAATATCCTATTGGGGATTTTCAAAGTTAAAAGTGTTTCAAAAACGTTTTATAAATGATTTTCAAAAGAAAAGGTTTTCTCCCAAATGAGTTAGAAACTTTCCGATAGCCAGCATAGGTTATCGAGGCTTTCGATTTCGGAAACTGTTTTCGTCAAATGAAAGATAAGTACTAAAAGAATAGGAATCTAGACGTGAGACGTGACACGGACTCGGAAAGTGTACCGGTTCGTTGCAAGTAATAAAATGGTAAGACCGGATATCGTTCTCAGGGATCGTGGACAATTACCACTTCGCAAATTAGACTACTATCTAGGCGATCAAATTTTGGAGTGAAGGTAGCTCTAACATCTAACAAGCAAACAAGAATAAAATGTTTTTGTTCTTTTTGGAATTTTTATCAAACAGTTAGAATGCAGACAGAAATGTGAATAACAATTAGATAGAATTGTTAGGGTTAGACTAAGCTAATCCTCCCTTGATTGTTATGAAATGATAACTAACACAGTTCCTACTTCACTTATGACAATCGAATCTTTTCTAATATACTCAAACCCTAATGTCTTAGGTGGAATGAGCCTAAAATCCCAAATTAAACCCTAATGTCTTAGGTGGATTAATCAGAGAAATTGCATTAAGAATAAAGATTCATAAGATTGCAAGCAGCCAACACCTATGTCTAGATTCTTGGACTACTTGGCATATGATTCATGAGCATGCTTTAACATCAACCTTTCAATTGTCTATCAAAGCAACTAATCATTCCTAAGATGATCAAGCCTAGGAAATCATTAAGCATAGAATCATACACTCATAAAGAAGAAGGAAACTGTATTATAATCAAGTCATTTTACAACCAAGTTCAGATAAGCAATAATCTAACCCCAACAAAGGGGAGTTTAGCTACACATAATTGAAGATAAAACAAAAGAAAGAGTTACAGAGATGAACAAAGGAGAGAACTCCATAGAATGTTGCACAAGCAGCCACAGCAGCAGAGAGGATCCGTTTTTAGGGTTTTTCGGATATCTCTTCCGTTGCCTTTCGAGAGGTTCTTTTATAACTCGTGGCCGGTCACGGCCGTGACAGCCATCACGGCCAGGCCGTGACGGGTTCTGTCTCTTGCCGTTCTGGCAAAATTACTCTCTCGCGAGGCGAGCCTTTCTTCGCGACGCGAGCCAACTTTTTCATGCCCGTGATCTCCATCACGGCCAAGCCGTGATGGATTCTGACTTGTGGAGGTTTCTGGGTCACGGCCGTGATGTACATCACGGCTAGGCCGTGATCGATTCTGACTTTTGGTGGTTTTGGCACAATCAGTCTCTCGCGTGGCGTGCTAACATTCGCGTCGCGAGCCATTTTTTCACGCCCATGATCTCCATCACGGCCAAGCCGTGATCGATTCTGACTTTTGGTGTTTTGGGTCACGGCCGTGATAGCCATCACGGCCAGGCCGTGACAGCTTCTGACTTTTGGCCCCCTTTTTCTTCAGTTTTCAGGCCTTCTCTTCATCTCAGCTTCCTCATGGCTAAATCTTGGGCATTTAATCATAAATCCCTGCAAAACAACACACAATACCACCTTATCCGTTCCAAAGGAAAAACTAAACAAAATCCAACTAAAATGGCCTAACTAAATGCAAATGCATGCAGAAATGTACATGGAAAATGAGGTGAAATCACACTCATCAAATCACCCCAAGTTTAAGACTTTGCTTGTCCTCAAGCAAAAAACCAAGGCCATAAGACCGAAATAAACAAAGCATGGATAGTGAACTAAGAACCCGAGTAAAATGATCCAAGTAACAGGTGACCGCGCTGTCGCCACGCGCCAAAAAGAACGAGCGTTTACAAAATAATGTAGTATAGAGCGACAACTCGGATCGTATCTCAAGGACTCTTTTAGGTGTTGTTATTATTAACAGAAAAAGTTAGAAATGGGGGTTTTGAGATTAAAATAAAATAAAGAAGCAAAACAGAAAACAAAACAAGAAAATAGAGCAGTTACCAAATAAGCTAAAACGATTAACCTACTGCTTTTGGTTTCCCAACTATCATCGGTTCATGCAACCCTAAGCAAATTCTAATCCCCTCCCGGTTGTAGCAACAATTCACAAGCGGAACCACTACTACAGATATATATCCCTATTCCCGAATTAAGCAAACGGGGTTAAGCCCTTCGCGAACTAAGCGAACACGAAACGAACACACGCGAATTAAGCAAACGCGATTATATATAGGAACATGATATCACCGAGATAAACCAACACAACACAATATACTCCTGAATTAAGCAAACAGAAATATAAAGCATGGCATTGAAAAGAGAAAAGGAAATGAAACAGGATTACAGAAACCTCAAGTCTTAACAGGAACCAATTGCAGTAGATTAATCTAGGAGACTAGCTCTCCATTACAAAAGGAAAACAAAACATAACTAAAAGAGAAAACAAAAGGCTAACTAAGATTAGCTCAGAAACTAGCCAAAACTGGCTAATTCTGACCTCTAACTTCATTTCTGCCTAAGACTGCTTATATACACGTTTCTGGAGTCAGAGTACTCGCGAGGCGAATCACTGCTCGCGAGGCGAATTACATGAAAGGTCTGCAACTCTTTGTCTTCTCGCGAGGCGAGCACATCATTCGCGAGGCGAACTCTTCAGCTTCCAACTGTTACGCCCGTGGCATTCAACACGCCCAAACCGTGATGGCTTCTGATCTTCCAATACTCGCGAGGCGAAGGAATGCTCGCGGGGCGAACGCTTCAACTTCAGAATTGCCACGGCTGTGATCTTCAACACGGGCAAGCCGTGATCATCTCTGACTTTTTCATGGTTGCAATACTCGCGGGGCGAGAGATTATTCGCGGGGCGAGCGGCTCCAGATTTATTACTTTTTATTAACCTGAAAATAGAAAATAAAAGTAAATAATTATTCAACTCTAAAACAACTAAATTAACATAAAAACAATTTACAGACTCAAAATACTACTTAGGAACAATCAAGTCTAATTTGGGTAAAAATGGTATAAAATAAGCACAAAGCCAAGGTCTTTACTAGTTATAAAACCAGTAAAACAGAGGCTCATCAAAATACCCCAAACTTAAACTTTGCTTGTCCCCAAGCAAACTACACTCAAAAACTTAAAAAGACTCAAGACCTAGCAAAACATGGCAAGCTTAAGAATTCAATCAACTTTCACACAGATTTCAAGCAATTTTTTTTCAAAAGAATTTTTTTTTTTTTTTTTTTTTTTTTCAATGTTCCCCCCTTACAAGCAAAACAATCCAATCCCCACATTCATTTATTCCAAACAATTGAGAGTTTCATAATTCAAACAATCATTAATCAAAGCAGGGGATCTAAGTTACACACAAGAAGGAGATCACCAAATTCAAACAACTGCCTTCCTCACAAGGGAAATTTGTGTTCACTCATCGCTCAATTTGTGTCAGGTTATTAACAATTCACTCAATTTCACTTTTAAGAGCACTTCCCATAAATTTGATTTTCATCTCAAAATGATTCCCACAGAAAACATGTAAGCAACATCAACAGGTCTTTTATGGGTTGTAATGGGGCCTGGCTAAGGGAAGGATATACAAAGGTACTAGGCTGAAGACCCTAGGAACTAAGAGAGCATGAACATTATTTACAATTTGAATTTAACTCAAGTTCCTTTTTCATTTTTCATTTCCAATTGTCATGGGTGACTACAGCCTTTTTATTTTCTAATACTTTTTTTTTTTTTTCATTTTTACACTTTCCTTTTTTTCTTTTTCTTTTTTTATTTTTTCTCTTTTTTTTTTTTTTTTTTTTTTTTTCATTTTCATTTCTGTTTTTTTTTTCTCAATCCCAACAACACATTTACTGTAGCCACCCCAAACTTAGTTTCTTGCACCCATTCCAAGATTACATGCTCTCCTAATCCTAAGATCGGGTTAACATGGTTTTCCAGATTTTTGGGCTTATAACATTAGGTTATCAAGAATTAACAGGCTAATAGGCTCAATGGGGCTAACTAGGGAACATGCATTAGGATTTGGTTATTTTTAGGCTAAGTAGCTATTTACAAAGAAAATGCCTAAATCATCTGAAGCAAACATATAATCATGCAAACCAAAAAGAGATTCAAGCAAATCCAGGAAAGTGCAACTTGAAAAGTGATTTTCACACAGTCAAAAACATGTTGGAGGCTCAAAACCTCACCTGGACATTTTTTGCAAATTATTTGACAGAGATTCTATCCCTAGTGTGTGCTTCCTATCACCCCAAACTTATCATAAATCATGCCATCATAACAAAATCTCAAAGTTCAGTTTTCAATCACATGGGGATCATTTTTTTCAAATTTTTTTTTTTTCAAATCCTAGGGGAAAAACAGTCAACACTATCATGCAATCAATCTATGCAAAATCAATAAAATCCATCAAACTTGCCCATACCAGACACAAACACAACTCCTGAGCTTCTCAAATTATTCAGGAGTTTTATTAAAAATAGAAATAAAGCAAGAAAAAGAAAATTAAAAGAGATAAGGGTTAAGAAAAGCTCATTCAGAGGCGGTTCCACCAGGATCCCACTGCCTGTAACATAAGTCCCACGTGGTAGCCAAAGGACTGAAATTCATTCCAAGCCTCCCTAACTTGCAGCTTTGATGCGGAGGTGAGCGCTTGACAATTATAACAACCTCGCCGAGTGCGGCGGACTTCTCACTTCCTCTGGGGTCACAGATGACCGCTTTCTCAACAAAATCTTCCCAATAAAATTGGGGCTCAACCACTTGGACTGGCCATGGTGCAGAATCCAAGGGTACAAAATCCATCACTGGTTCCTCAGGGGGAAATGGTAAACAGTTAGAAATGGTTAACGGTGCTGCTTCATTCTCATTATCATCCTGCAAAATAGAGTCAAGAAACCCAAGACAAACAAAGACACGGGTTAGTGTCGATGAGTTAGTACATGTAGTAAAAGAAACTAAGTTAGTAAAGATATGATTGTCTGGACTTTCTGCACACGGTTCATCCACCCCATCACTCTCAACACCTGCATCTAAAACCAAAGATTTTTTTTTTTTATCCTCAAGCACGGTGGAGCGAATGTTCTCTTGATCCTCCTGATCCTCATTTTCTTTGTTTCCTTTCAAGTATAAACCTGCATAACAGTGTATACACAAAGCAGCAGTACCATCACAATAACAATCATTAGAATCAGGGGATTCAACACATAATTCATCGTCAACAGAAATATCATCATCAGAATTATTTTCAAAAATATTTTCAGGAAGAACCATCTGTGAATCCTTATGTTCCTCAAGGGGCTGTGGAGTTAACATTGCAGCCGAGTTGGCGGTAACTTGATCAATCAGAGCCCACAATTTCTGAGATTCAGCTTGGTCCCTCTGTTGGGCTTCACGATTACTTGCCTCCATTTCCTCTATCCTCTGTTGAATTTCAAGATTGTATGCCATCCGTTGATTGTTCTCTTCAAATTGTTGTATCAAAGAGGCAATCTCATCCAAGGTGCCTTGTGAAGATTCGGAAGGTGCAGAGGTGGTCACTTGGCTAGGATAGTATGGTGGTGGCTCATTAAAACTAGGATAATACATGCAAGGTTGCTCATAATAAACATTAGGCATATAATTTCGCATATAATTATCCATGGGGGAAAATAAAATTTACAGACCAGACAAAGCAGACAAAACTAATTAGCAAAGCAAAAATTTTTTTTTTTTTTTTTTTTTTTTTCAAAAATTATTTTATGCTAATAAAAAAAAAAAAGATTACCCGGCAACGGCGCCAATTTTTGACCATGGCTGCCGCCACGCGCCAAAAAAAAACGGCGTTTACAAAATAATGTAGTATAGAGCGACAACTCGGATCGTCTCTCAAGGACTCTTTTAGGTGTTGTTATTATTAACAGAAAAAGTTAGAAATGGGGGTTTTGAGATTAAAATAAAATAAAGAAGCAAAACAGAAAACAAAACAAGAAAATAGAGCAGTTACCAAATAAGCTAAAACGATTAACCTACTGCTTTTGGTTTCCCAACTATCATCGGTTCATGCAACCCTAAGCAAATTCTAATCCCCTCCCGGTTGTAGCAACAATTCACAAGCGGAACCACTACTACAGATATATATATCCCTATTCCCGAATTAAGCAAACGGGGTTAAGCCCTTCGCGAACTAAGCGAACACGAAACGAACACACGCGAATTAAGCAAACGCGATTATATATAGGAACATGATATCACCGAGATAAACCAACACAACACAATATACTCCTGAATTAAGCAAACAGAAATATAAAGCATGGCATTGAAAAGAGAAAAGGAAATGAAACAGGATTACAGAAACCTCAAGTCTTAACAGGAACCAATTGCAGTAGATTAATCTAGGAGACTAGCTCTCCATTACAAAAGGAAAACAAAACATAACTAAAAGAGAAAACAAAAGGCTAACTAAGATTAGCTCAGAAACTAGCCAAAACTGGCTAATTCTGACCTCTAACTTCATTTCTGCCTAAGATCGCTTATATACACGTTTAAGGTCGGAGTACTCGCGAGGCGAATCCAACTTGCTCGCGAGGCGAATTACATGAAAGGTCTGCAACTCTTTGTCTTCTCGCGAGGCGAGCACATCATTCGCGAGGCGAACTCTTCAGCTTCCAACTGTTACGCCCGTGGCATTCAACACGCCCAAACCGTGATGGCTTCTGATCTTCCAATACTCGCGAGGCGAAGGAATGCTCGCGGGGCGAACGCTTCAACTTCAGAATTGCCACGGCTGTGATCTTCAACACGGGCAAGCCGTGATCATCTCTGACTTTTTCATGGTTGCAATACTCGCGGGGCGAGAGATTATTCGCGAGGCGGCGGCTCCGTTTTATTACTTTTTATTAACCTGAAAATAGAAAATAAAAGTAAATAATTATTCAACTCTAAAACAACTAAATTAACATAAAAACAATTTACAGACTCAAAATACTACTTAGGAACAATCAAGTCTAATTTGGGTAAAAATGGTATAAAATAAGCACAAAGCCAAGGTCTTTACTAGTTATAAAACCAGTAAAACAGAGGCTCATCACAGGCATTCAATTATTTCAGCAAGAGACAATCAATTCAAGTCCAATTAGGGGCTTAGTTTTCCTAGACTCACATTCTCACTGATTCGGGCACTCTATCTCACTTGAAGCTCACCCCAAGCTTGTTCATTTGCTTGGCTCTCTTTCTTGTCTCACTCACTCAAGTGTTAAGGGAATATGACATTTCACTCCATTTTCCTCAAAGAATGATTCCTACTATAAGCTTGACTATCAACCAAATCTTTACTTTATTAATGAAAACATCTAAGAATCAAGAGGTCTTATTCTTTGGTTGCAATGAGGCCGTGGGATTAATCATTAGGTGGGGTAATCAAGAAAAGGACATTTCAAAAGGCTAAACCAAGTATCAAGCATTTCAACACATGACACCTTCTAAAATACCTTCTTGGGTTTTTCATTCATTTTCCACCTATCTTTCTTTCTTTTCTTTTCTTTTTACTTCTCATTCCTTTTTGTCATCCCCTTCTCCATTTTTATTTCTTTTTCTCTTTTTTTCTTTTATTTTTCTTTTGTTTGGAGAAGGGGAGATTTTTCAATTCAAGAGAAATAATTTTTTTTTTCAGATTCAATTTTTTTTTTCATCATCCCAAACTTTCAACTATATTTTCCAACCCTTTTTGCACAGTACTTTAGAAGGTCCCTCATAAGCATATTTAACAAAACATTCCGGGGTACCAAGAAAAGCATGCTATTCATTCAGGCTCAAAATGGGGCAACTACGGGTAGCATTATTCATTCAAAGCTCAGAAGGCCGGAAAAAAATACCTATTGCCTCAATCCTTTTCCAAAATGTTCTCAAAAATTTTCAAGCTTTGAAATGGTTTCAAGTCAAGTTCTAGAGAAAAACAATCCAAGAGGAACACACTCTACACAAAGAACGGGGGCAGAGTTAGTAAGTACCCCCTAATGGCTCAAAAGCTCACATTTATCAGTTCAAAAACCAGTGAGGAACATAAGTCTATAGAAACACATGCTAATCATCAACTATCCAAGACCATCTCAAGAATATTTATTTGAAGCCATATCACAAGAATGAAATAAATTGGGTTCAAAAATCCACTATCACAATTTAATTGGCACTTAGTTCTCACAATCAGATGCTCAATCTAAGCAGGGGCAATCAATTCATGTGATCATGCAAGACTAAACCTATATGAATGCAAAATGCAAGAATTCAAAAATTTACACAAAATTACCCCTACCCCAAGCTTAAAAACTTACATTGTCCTCAATGTAAATAATTAAGTTAGAGAGGGGAGAAAACTGGAATAACTCACCAAGGTGGTAGCGGGTGCTGGTTCACATGCTTTCTGGCTTTGCTTTCCCCTACCCTTTTTCTCCTTCCTTTATTCAAAATCTGAAGGCACTTAACAAAACTATTAACAAACCTCTTGAGCTTCTCAAATTATTCAAGAGGTTAAAGCAAAAACAAAACTATTAAAAAAAATGAATATAACTAAAAAGAAGAGTTAAGAAATGTTGGGTTGCCTCCCAATAAGCGCTTCTTTAACGTCACTAGCTTGACGTGTAGATAACTTCTTTCAATTAACCGGGGTCTGCTGGACATAGAATTGCAAGAGCACTTTTCTTCCATGAAACTCCTGTAAAGAGCTGATTTTGCTTAGAAGGCCAACAATTGTGCTTCTGCTTTGCCTTTTTCGCTCTGGGTCTCTTGCCTTTTTTCTTACTCCTTCCCGGTGGAGGTTCTGTTTTCACAAGATGAGCAGGGCCAACTTCCTCACCAACTGATGCATCATTTGTCTTGCATAGCTTTAGATTTGCTTTCATGTTGGGCTTTTCCTTCTTCTCTGGAGTAGAGGGGTGGTGTTGATGTGCAATGACTTCCTTATCTACTGTGTCCACCATATCCATGCGGAAACACTCCTTCCTTGCTCGTGCGATGCATAGCTTCCAATACATTGAAAGTTACTTCTTCTTCTTGCACTCTGAATTTCAACTGGCCTTTTTCTACATCTATCAAAGCCCGACCAGTTGCCAGAAAAGGTCTCCCTAGTATGAGCGGAACTTCAGCATCTTCCTCCATGTCTAAAACCACAAAGTCTGCTGGGAAGATTAATTTATCCACCTTCACCAACAAATCCTCCACAACACCATAGGGATATGTAATGGAGCGGTCCGCGATTGAAGAGAAATCCCTGTTGGTTTTACCTCACCAATTCCCAGCTTTTTGAAAATGGACAACGGCATAAGGTTGATACTTGCGCCTAGATCGCACAATGCTCTCCTAATGTTCACATGACCAATAGTGCATGGGATAGTGAAGCTACCCGGGTCCTTCATCTTTACTGGTAGCTTCCTCTGAAGTATAGCGCTGCACTCTTCAGTAAGCATAACTGTCTCCTCCTTCCACCGCCTCTTGTTTGTAAGAATCTCTTTCATGAATTTGGCGTAGGAAGGCATCTGCTGAAGAGCTTCAGCAAAAGGGATGTTGATCTGTAGCTTTTTGAATACATCCAGGAATTTAGAAAATTGTTGGTCTTTTGATTCCTTCTTCAACCGTTGGGGGTACGGGATTCTGAAATATGGGGGTAGCTCTTTGGGATTATCAACCTCTTCCAGAATCTGTCTTTTAGTCTTCTTCTTCGCAAATTCTTCATCAACCAATTTCTCCCTCTGCGGTTTTTCAGCTTCTACACCGGTAGGAGTAGAGGTAGTATCTTGGGAAGTTCCGGGTTCTTCGTTGTTTACCTCTTCAAACTGCACCTTATCAATTCCAGCATCACTTGTCTTTTCTTCCCTCTCTTTTTCTTGTGGATTTAACACTCCCACTTCTTGTGATAATTGCCATGCAACCTTCCTTCGGATTCTTCTCTGTATCTCCTGGCAATTGTCCTTGAGGTCTTTCTGCCATTTGCTTTGCCAACTGTCCTATCTGGTGCTCAAGATTTTTGATGGAAGCAATTTGATTCTTCATAGTCTCTTGAGTGGCTTGCATGAACTGGCCCAGAATGCTCTCCAATTTGCTTGAACTCTCTTGAGGAGGCTGTGCTTGAGAACTCGAACTTTGCCCTTGTCTCCACCCAAAGTTAGGATGGTTGCGCCACCCTGGATTGTAGGTGTTGGAGTAAGGATCATTTCTAGGCCCTTGGTTGCCCATATAATTTACCTCTTCTTGTCCCGAACTTCCAACCACATTGATCTCACAGTTTCCATTTGCATGGTTGCCTCCACAGAAATCGCACACTGAGGTACCTTGAACTTGGACAGCTTGTAGTTGAGAATTCTGCAGTTGAACCGACCCCAGTTGTTTGGTAAGAATAGCCATTTGTGCCTTGAGAGCGCCAATTTCATCCAGCTCTAGAACACCCCTCTTGACCATTGATCGAGAACTAGGCATTTGATAGTCATTGTTAGCCATGTTCTCAATCAAGTCCTTTGCTTCTTCGGGCGTCTTCTGATTCAATGTCCCTCCTGCAGCCGCTTCAATCATACTTCTTGAATTCCTGTTGAGCCCATTAACAAATGTTGCAACCTGCTGCCATGTCTCTAGTTCATGATTTGGACAAGCTGTGAGTAAGGACTTGAACCTCTCCCAGGCTTCATAGAGTGACTCACCATCCCTCTGTGCAAAGGCATTAATCTCCGATCTCAACTTGATCATTCTTGACGGAGGGAAGAAGCGAGATAAAAACTTGCTGACCAAGTCATTCCAGGTGATGATGCTTCCATGAGGATGAGATTGAAGCCATGCCTTAGCTCTATCCCTCAAAGAGAAAGGGAAAAGCCTTAACCGAATGGCCTCATCAGAAGCTCCGTTTAACTTGATGGTGTCACACAGCTCAATGAAAGTACCAATGTGAGCATGAGGGTCTTCACTCTCCAAACCTCCAAACTGGTTTTGCTACACAAGGTGGAGAAGTGATGCCTTGATTTCGAAATTATTGCAAGCCACTGCGGGTCTCACAATCGGAGTTCCACATCTATCAACTCTAGGGGAAGTGTAGTCCCCCATTGTCCTTCTTGGTGCATTATCTTCAGCCATGGTGACAGCTGCTACTTCAATTTGTGGTTCTTGCACACTGGGTAACTCAACTTGTTGCTCTTGTCTACTAGAAGATGCTCTTTCTCTGCTCTGTCTTGCCTTGGCTTTCCTTCTACAGAGTCTCTCGATCTCAGGTTCGAATTGGAGTTCACCTGGGTCGATTGTACCTCGCATACACTGAACAAACAGAGTAGCGCAGAACAAACAACAATACAGAAAACAGCACACAACAGAAATTTACAGCTGAGAAACAGAAAATAAGAAAGAAAAAACACAGTAGGAAAACAGTAAAAATGCCTAAATTAGGAGTCCCCTTTGGTACTCGTGATATTGGCTACCGATCCCCGGCAACGGCGCCAAAAACTTGACACGGACTCGGCATGTGTACCGGTTCGTTGCAAGTAATAAAACGGTAAGACCGGATATCGTTCTCAGGGATCGTGGACAATTACCACTTCGCAAATTAGACTACTATCTAGGCGATCAAATTTTGGAGTGAAGGTAGCTCTAACATCTAACAAGCAAACAAGAATAAAATGTTTTTGTTCTTTTTGGAATTTTTATCAAACAGTTAGAATGCAGACAGAAATGTGAATAACAATTAGATAGAATTGTTAGGGTTAGACTAAGCTAATCCTCCCTTGATTGTTATGAAATGATAACTAACACAGTTCCTACTTCACTTATGACAATCGAATCTTTTCTAATATACTCAAACCCTAATGTCTTAGGTGGAATGAGCCTAAAATCCCAAATTAAACCCTAATGTCTTAGGTGGATTAATCAGAGAAATTGCATTAAGAATAAAGATTCATAAGATTGCAAGCAGCCAACACCTATGTCTAGATTCTTGGACTACTTGGCATATGATTCATGAGCATGCTTTAACATCAACCTTTCAATTGTCTATCAAAGCAACTAATCATTCCTAAGATGATCAAGCCTAGGAAAGCATTAAGCATAGAATCATACACTCATAAAGAAGAAGGAAAGCGTATTATAATCAAGTCATTTTACAACCAAGTTCAGATAAGCAATAATCTAACCCCAACAAAGGGGAGTTTAGCTACACATAATTGAAGATAAAACAAAAGAAAGAGTTACAGAGATGAACAAAGGAGAGAACTCCATAGAATGTTGCACAGCAGCCCACAACAAAGAGAGGGATCTGTTTTTAGGGTTTTCTGGATATCTCTTCCGTTTCTCGCTCGAGAGGGTTCTTTTATAACTCGTGGCGGTCACGGCCGTGGCTAAAGCCATCACGGCCAGGCCGTGACGGGTTCTGTCTCTTGCCGTTCTGGCAAAATTACTCTCTCGCGAGGCGAGCCTTTCTTCGCGACGCGAGCCAACTTTTTCATGCTCGTGATCTCCATCACGGCCAAGCCGTGATGGATTCTGACTTGTGGAGGTTTCTGGGTCACGGCCGTGATGTACATCACGGCTAGGCCGTGATCGATTCTGACTTTTGGTGGTTTTGGCACAATCAGTCTCTCGCGTGGCGAGCTAACATTCGCGTCGCGAGCCATTTTTTCACGCCCATGATCTCCATCACGGCCAAGCCGTGATCGATTCTGACTTTTGGTGTTTTGGGTCACGGCCGTGATAGCCATCACGGCCAGGCCGTGACAGCTTCTGACTTTTGGCCCCCTTTTTCTTCAGTTTTCAGGCCTTCTCTTCATCTCAGCTTCCTCATGGCTAAATCTTGGGCATTTAATCATAAATCCCTGCAAAACAACACACAATACCACCTTATCCGTTCCAAAGGAAAAACTAAACAAAATCCAACTAAAATGGCCTAACTAAATGCAAATGCATGCAGAAATGTACATGGAAAATGAGGTGAAATCACACTCATCAAGACGTCGCCTCTAGTTTTCCATGCTTAGCACGTGATCTTGGATCAGTGTTAATTCGGGACCGTAAAGTCCTATTCGTAATGTTATGGACTTCAAGTCCAATTCGCGGAATCGAGGACAGTTCGTTCTGATTTCCGTTGTTGTGGGCTATTGTCCTTAGCATGATAAGTAAAACATGACTAAAAGTATATTGATTTCCATTACCACAAACCTTGACTGCGACCACGGTCTAGGTGTTGGGATTGAGCATTCGGACTGTGTGTCCTATGTTTCTAAGTTTTCAAGTGATGGAGAAATAATGTTAAGTCATTAGCTTTGAGCTTTGACAGTGAAATATTTACACAAAGAAAACCCTTAAAAGGAAAGTTTTTATTCATATGCATTTCCCCTGGCAGACGTGCCTTTGCTTATTGAGGATACCCATGGGGTATCTGAGAGTCAGTCACATTGCTAGCTGTTTCGTTAAGGGCATGTGGCGTTGTCTGACCAAGAGGCCTGGTGCATCAGGATGCGGTGGCAACAACCCGGTGGGCAGAGCTTGACCAACTCTATCTTCTCCAGTGATAACATGGTGTTGTGATCTCATGAGATTAGGATAGAGCCTGATATTGAAGTGTCATGCACATTTTCGAAAACTGATTGTACGGGCTTGAGGACCCCTTTGATATAACACTGACATATTGCGTATATGCATGATTTAACTGCTTATATGATTATGTGATGTATGTATCATGTATATGGTTGTTGTGTGATATATCCATTTGTCGGTATCTCACCCTTACAAACATATCAGGTTTCTTCTGGTTTGCTATTGTACCACAGGTATTTTAGTACAGATGTGCAGAGGAGTCTTCCTAAGTCACTCAGAGACTTAGATCTAGTTGCTTGATGAGGTATTTGATTGTGGAACGATCACGTGAGTTCTTCTCAGGAATAACTTTTAGAATGACCGGCTTAGGGTTTGAGACTTAGATCATTTTGATAAGTATGTATGAGTATGGCTCAGAGAGCCTTTATTTTAAAATGAAATGTTTATGGCTCGGAGAGCGTTATTTTGAAAGAAAACTTAAACCTTTCCTTTTAGTCTTGTAAAGCTTATGGTTATGACCATTATTTTTATATATATTGTTGTCTGGTTGGATTTGGTGTAACTGAAATTCTGGAGTGAAAATGTAATTATTTTAGCAGGTGTTCTTTTACCTGGGATGTCCGAATTACAGAGGAGACTCTGTCGAAATTTTCGTAAAATACTAGCTTTTATTCAAGAATATTCTTTAAATTAAATAGGCTTGTGATAAGCCTCTGGCTCATCTAGTTTTATGACTAGTATGACCGTGGTTTTGTGCCGATTATATCTCGTTTTCACCCAAATTAGGCCTGATTGTCCTCAAGCAAGGTTTTGAGTCCCTTAAGTAGTTTTAGGGTTATTTAGTCAATTTTTGAGTCAAATAAAGCACTTATGGCTATTTCATGTTTTCAGGTTGACTTAGAGTCCAAGGAATGAAGGAAACAATGGAAATTGCAATCTGGAAACATTCGCCACGCGAGCAGATACTCGCCCCGCGAGAGTGAGGACCAGCCAGTGCCAGAAAAGTCATGTTCTCTGCCTCGCCCCGCGATCTATTTCTCGCCTCGCGAGCCTGAAGTTAGCAAGCATTACGGTCATCCCGTGACACCCATCACGGGCGTGAAGAGAAACCCCTGAAGACAGAGACCATCACGGCATGGCCGTGATGAAGGTCACGGCCATGACAGATAAGCACCCGAAGACAGAGACCATCACGATCTGGCCGTGATAGGCATCACGGCTGTGACAACCCAGGTTTTGAAGACTCGCCTCGCGAGAATCACGCTCGCCTCGCGAGAATACAAATTCAAGAAGGCGCCATTTTAATATTCGCCTCGCGAGAGGACACTCGCCTCGCGAGAATGCGCAGTTTCTGAAAGTTATAAATAGCTGTTTAGGGCAGAACAGAATCATCTTTTGCCAATCCTTGTTTTCGAATTTTCTCTGTTGTGTATTGCGTTTTTGATGGAGAACTAATCTCCCTAGGTTGATCTGCTGTAATCGGCTTCCACCAACACTTGAGGTCTTGTAATTCCTGATTTAATTCTCTTCCCTCTTTCAATATCTATTCTATATTCTCTGTTTGCTTAATTCAGTTTGTATCGAATGGGTATTGATTTGTTTCGATGATTGTATGTTCCTAAACTTAATCGCGTTTGCTTAATTCGCGTGCGTTCAATTCGTGTTTGCTTAATTCACGAAGGGCTTCATCCGTTTGCTTAATTCGGAATTAGGAATATATGTCCCGTAGCGTCGGTTTCGCTTGTTAATCGATGCTACAATCGAAAAGGGATTAGACTCTGCTTAGGGCATGCAATTACATGAACCGATGATAGTGGGAAACGAAACAGCAGATTGATCGTCTTAGTCTTATTTGATAATCACGTAATTTGTTCTGTTTTTACACTCTGTTTTCATTCTGTTTTTCCAATCAATTTCAAACCAAACACCCCCCCAAGAAACTTATTTTCTGCGATAATAGCACTACGAGAATCCTTGCGATACGATACCCGAGTTGTCGCACACTAAACTACATTTTTACTAACCGCTCATCTTTTGACGCGTGTATAGCAGGTGATCGTGGTTTTGTGCCGATTATATCTCGTTTTCACCCAAATTAGGCCTGATTGTCCTCAAGCAAGGTTTTGAGTCCCTTAAGTAGTTTTAGGGTTATTTAGTCAATTTTTGAGTCAAATAAAGCACTTATGGCTATTTCATGTTTTCAGGTTGACTTAGAGTCCAAGGAATGAAGGAAACAATGGAAATTGCAATCTGGAAACACTCGCCACGCGAGCAGATACTCGCCCCGCGAGAGTGAGGACCAGCCAGTGCCAGAAAAGTCATGTTCTCTGCCTCGCCCCGCGATCTATTTCTCGCCTCGCGAGCCTGAAGTCAGCAAGCATTACGGTCATCCCGTGACACCCATCACGGGCGTGAAGAGAAACCCCTGAAGACAGAGACCATCACGGCATGGCCGTGATGAAGGTCACGGCCATGACAGATAAGCACCCGAAGACAGAGACCATCACGGTCTGGCCGTGATAGGCATCACGGCTGTGACAACCCAGGTTTTGAAGACTCGCCTCGCGAGAATCACGCTCGCCTCGCGAGAATACAAATTCAAGAAGGCGCCATTTTAATATTCGCCTCGCGAGAGGACACTCGCCTCGCGAGAATGCGCAGTTTCTGAAAGTTATAAATAGCTGTTTAGGGCAGAACAGAATGATCTTTTTGCTAATCCTTGTTTCGAATTTCTCTGGTTGTATTGCGTTTTTGATGGAGAACTAGTCTCCCTAGGTTGATCTGCTGGTTTCGGCTTCCACCAACACTTGAGGTCTTGTAATTCCTGATTTAATTCTCTTCTCTCTTTCAATATCTATTCTATATTCTCTGTTTGCTTAATTCAGTTTGTATCGAATGGGTATTGATTTGTTTCGATGATTGTATGTTCCTAAACTTAATCGCGTTTGCTTAATTCGCGTGCGTTCAATTCGTGTTTGCTTAATTCACGAAGGGCTTCATCCGTTTGCTTAATTCGTAAGTAGGAATATATGTCCCGTAGCGTCGGTTTAACATTGTATCGATGCTACAATCGAAAAGGGATTAGACTCTGCTTAGGGCATGCAATTACATGAACCGATGATAGTGGGAAACGAAACAGCAGATTGATCGTCTTAGTCTTATTTGATAATCACGTAATTTGTTCTGTTTTTACACTCTGTTTTCATTCTGTTTTTCCAATCAATTTCAAACCAAACACCCCCCCAAGAAACTTATTTTCTGCGATAATAGCACTACGAGAGTCCTTGCGATACGATACCCGAGTTGTCGCACACTAAACTACATTTTTACTAACCGCTCATCTTTTGACGCGTGCGCGACAGCGCGTCAAATTGGCGCCGTTGCCGGGGACTCTTGTTGTTATTAACAGAAAATAAAAAAAAAAATAAAAAAAAATAAAAAAAAATAAAAAAAAAAATAATAATAAAAAATTTAATTCATTGCTGAATTGGTTATAGATGCTTTGTCTGGTTATGAATCTTAGTACTGCCATGGATAATTACATGCAAGGTTATATGCCTTATGTTGATTATGAGCCACCACCATGCATATATTATCCTAACTTTGCTGAAGGCTATGAGTCTAGTAGTGGTTTTGGCATGATTGGAGTAAATGAAGTCCAACCCAGCCTGGATGAGTTAGCTTCTCTGATGCAACAACATATGATAGAATTTCAAGCAAATCTTCAACGAATGACAGAACAAAGTCTTGAAAGCCATCGGAGAGGAGAAGCTGAGTCTCAGAAGTTGTCCATTCTAATTGATCAAATTGTCGCCAACTCTGCTGCTCTTTGCTAACTCCACACCCCCTTGAAGAACATACTGATTCACAAGTTATTCTTGACAATACCTCTGAGGATGATTTTGATAATACTTGTTGATGAACTGTGTGTTGAATCCCACGATTCTAATGCATGTCTTGATTGTCTGTGACACTTGCTTTGTGTATAGAATGTTATGAAGGTTTATTCTTTTCAGAAACGTAGAAAATGAGGATCGGGGAGGATCGGGAGGACATCTGCTTCACCATGCTTGAGGATGATGAAGAACCTTTGGAAGTAGATGATTCAATTAAATCAAATGCATGTGTTGAGAGTGATGGGGTGGATGAATTGAGTGCTGAATTTCCAGACATTCGGACCTTTACTGATTCAGTTTATTGTGATATATGTATTGACTCTACTAACACTAACCTTTGTGTGGTGTGTGCTGAAATTTCTGCATGTATAGCGGTGATAAATTTGTTAGTGCGGTGAATGAAGAAAATGCGAGTTTAGCAAAGACCGGAGACACCGGTGTCCTATTTGCCACCTCCCCCGAGAAGAAGCCACCAGTGATGGAGTTTAAGCTTTTGGATTTTGCACCATGGCCAGTCCAAGAGATTGAGCGCCACTTTTATTGGGGAGACTTTGTAGATAAAGAGGTCAACTGTGACCCGAGAGGTAGTGAGAAGTCCGCCGCACTCGGCGAGGTCATCATGATTGTCAAGCGCTCACCTCCGTATCAAGGCTGCGAGTTAGGGAAGCATGGAACAAACTTCAGACCTTTTGCTACCACGTGGGCCTTATGCTACAGACAGTGGGATCCTGGTGGAACCGCCTCAATGAGTTTTCTTAACCCTTTCTCCTTTTAAATTTTCTTTTCCTTGCTTTATTTCTGTTTTGTTTTCAATAAAGCTCCTGAATAATTTGAGAAGCTCAAGAGCATGTGTGTGAGTCTTGTGTCGGCAAGCTTGGTAGGTTCTGTTGATTTAGCACAGATTGATGGCATGATTTATGTTGATGATTCCCCCTAGGTTTTTGAAATTTGGAAATTGTGATCCCCATTTGAAAAATTGAAACTGAACTTTGAGATATTTTGTTGTGAGAACATGATTTATGATAAGTTTGGGGTGATAGGGTGCACACACTAGGGATAGAATCTCGGTCAAACAATTTGCATGAATGTCCGGGTGAGGATTTGAGCCTCCAACATGTTTTTGATTGTGTGAATCACTTTCGAGTTGCACTTTCCCGAATTTGCTTGAATCTCTTCATGGTTTGCATGTCTATGTGTTTGCATCAAATGATTTAGGCAATTTTCTTTGAATTAACTACTTGACCTAAATTGAACCAGACCCTAATGCATGTTTCCTAGTTAGCCCCTTTGAGCCTAATTAGCCTATTGTTTCATGTTGACCTTATGTTATGAGCCTGAATCTGAAAAAAAAAAAAAAAAAACCATGTTAACCCGATCTTAGGATTAGGAGAGCATGGAAGCTTAGCAAGAGAATGGTTGCAAGAAACTAAGTTTGGGGTGGCTACAGTGATATGATGTGTTGTTGGGGATTGAGAAAAAGAAAAGAAAATAAAGGTTGGAGCCAAAGGGCAAAAATAAATTTCAATAAAAAAAAAAAAGAAGCAAAATGTCAAGAAGGGTATTAGAAGAAAAGGGCTGTAGCCACCCAAGGCAAAAAGAAGAATAAGAATAGGAACTTGAGTAAGGAATTCAATGTGTAAACAGCTTCATGCTCTCTTAGTTCCTAGGGACTTCAGCCAGTACCTTTGTATATCCTTCCCTTAGCCAGGCCCCATTACAACCTTGAAAGACCTTTTGATGTTGCATGCATGTTCTCTGTGGGAACCATTTTGAGATGAAAATCAAATTCATGGGAAGTGCTCTTAAAGGTGAAACTGAGTGAAATGTTGTTAGCCTAGACAAACTGAGAGATTGAGTGACCACTAAACCCCTTTGTGAGGAAGGCGATTGTTTGAATTTGGTGATCTCCCTCTTGTGTGTAACTTAGATCCCCTGTTTAGATTAATGATTGTTTGAATGATGAAATTCTCAGATGTTCAGAATTAATGATTGTGGGGATTACATTGTTGAAAAGGGGGAAACATTGAAGGGAAATTGTTTTGATGAATTGCTTGAAATTTGTGCGAAATTGGTTGAAATCCTTCTAGCTTGCCAAGTCTTGAGTCGTTTTGAGTTTTAGTTTGCTTGGGGACAAGCAAAGTTCAAGTTTGGGGTATTTTGATAAGCCTCTGGCTCATCTAGTTTTATGACTAGTATGACCGTGGTTTTGTGCCGATTATATCTCGTTTTCACCCAAATTAGGCCTGATTGTCCTCAAGCAAGGTTTTGAGTCCCTTAAGTAGTTTTAGGGTTATTTAGTCAATTTTTGAGTCAAATAAAGCACTTATGGCTATTTCATGTTTTCAGGTTGACTTAGAGTCCAAGGAATGAAGGAAACAATGGAAATTGCAATCTGGAAACACTCGCCACGTGAGCAGATACTCGCCCCGCGAGAGTGAGGACCAGCCAGTGCCAGAAAAGTCATGTTCTCTGCCTCGCCCCGCGATCTATTTCTCACCTCGCGAGCCTGAAGTCAGCAAGCATTACGGTCATCCCGTGACACCCATCACGGGCGTGAAGAGAAACCCCTGAAGACAGAGACCATCACGGCATGGCCGTGATGAAGGTCACGGCCATGACAGATAAGCACCCGAAGACAGAGACCATCACGGTCTGGCCGTGATAGGCATCACGGCTGTGACAACCCAGGTTTTGAAGACTCGCCTCGCGAGAATCACGCTCGCCTCGCGAGAATACAAATTCAAGAAGGCGCCATTTAATATTCGCCTCGCGAGAGGACACTCGCCTCGCGAGAATGCGCAGTTTCTGAAAGTTATAAATAGCTGTTTAGGGCAGAACAGAATTATCTTTTGCCAATCCTTGTTTTCGAATTTTCTCTGTTGTGTATTGCGTTTTTGATGGAGAACTAATCTCCCTAGGTTGATCTGCTGTAATCGGCTTCCACCAACACTTGAGGTCTTGTAATTCCTGATTTAATTCTCTTCTCTCTTTCAATATCTATTCTATATTCTCTGTTTGCTTAATTCAGTTTGTATCGAATGGGTATTGATTTGTTTCGATGATTGTATGTTCCTAAACTTAATCGCGTTTGCTTAATTCGCGTGCGTTCAATTCGTGTTTGCTTAATTCACGAAGGGCTTCATCCGTTTGCTTAATTCGGAATTAGGAATATATGTCCCGTAGCGTCGGTTTAGCTTTGTTAATCGATGCTACAATCGAAAAAGGGATTAGACTCTGCTTAGGGCATGGAATTACATGAACCGATGATAGTGGGAAACGAAACAGCAGATTGATCGTCTTAGTCTTATTTGATAATCACGTAATTTGTTCTGTTTTTACACTCTGTTTTCATTCTGTTTTTCCAATCAATTTCAAACCAAACACCCCCCCAAGAAACTTATTTTCTGCGATAATAGCACTACGAGAGTCCTTGCGATACGATACCCGAGTTGTCGCACACTAAACTACATTTTTACTAACCGCTCATCTTTTGACACGTGCGCGACAGCGCGTCAGCTTGCCATACTACGATAGCAAGTTTGTGTGCCAATCAAGGCTTAGGAGTAGTGACAAAATTTTTATACCCAATTTCAGACACTTATATACTTATATAAATTATTTTCCGAAAGCACCAGCAAATTATCTTTTAATTTAAATTCCGCATGTGTTACGTAAGTAATGCCCCAAGGAAGGGGGCGTTTCAAGGTGGTATCAGAGCTGGTCGAGTCTTTCGAGATCTTTGGGGAATAGGTCTGTTAAGTTTTGTTGTGTGATCTCTGGTTGGCTCTTGTTTGAATTGTTTCTTGTTGGAGCAATGTGTGTTGACACACAAGTATATGTTTCTTGATGATTTTCTAAGGGCTTTATGTCCTGGGAGACCTTAGATTTTGAATGTTACTTGGGTTCGAATATGACATTCGATTATCCTTGCGAATCGTGTCTGACATTCGAAACAAGGTGCTTGTGTAAAGGGTTTTTCCGGGAGTGTTCCCTGGAAATATTCTAGGTTTATGGTTAGCAAAGGACATTGATTTTTGATTGATCTAGTTTCTGGATTCGGTCAGATCTCTGTCGCTTTGTGTAGGATGTTGCCTATGAAGTTAAAACGAGTTAGATGACTCATTCAACTGAAAGATCGGTGGTCTGAACCGTTTGTTAGACCGAGTGTTTTCCTTGTGAAGCACCAATGTTGTGTGAAGGCTCGTGTCACCGTCTGGATTCCTGACAACTAAGTAAAGGACGAATTATGAACAAGTATTTTCTGACTTTAATTTGAAATCTGTCAGGACTCCTGAATTAGTTATGCTAATTCATTAATTTCCAGTTATTCATTTCTTTGTTTGTGAGAAGTCGTACTCACACTTCTAAATAATCCTCGATGTATTAGACATTTGAGTGAATTGATTTATCGGAAATCGATTGGTCTGGATACTTTCACACTTTGTTGAAAGAAGTGGTTATGACTATTTCTTGAGTTATAACACAAATAATTTTGTGATAGCAGAAGTTTCTTGGTGAAACTTAGTTTCGTCACTTCTATTTTGATAGAGGTTAAAGTTATCATTTTGTAAATTCTTTGTATTAAGAATAAGAATTAATCCTCTTGGGATTAGACATTATTCACCCCTTGATTCTTTGAATCCGTTGGAAGATTCTTGTGGAAGAATGAACTTTATTAGATTCATGTTTGTAAATGTGTATTGATCATGCATTTTTACATCCACGAACCTGATGGAATGATCTTTTTCCATACTGGATGTTCCAATATCCTTCAAATTAATGAAATTCTTTTCTATGCTTATGTGAAAGTGAAATCCAGAAAAATTTCTTTTCTTGAGAAATTCTTTTATGATCACTAAGGTCATGTCTTATTGTCGTTCGAAAGTGCTTGTTGTCATTGATCATCTTAATTCTATGTATTCTCCAAATGTTGTCGATGTGTGATCCACCTCATCAGTCGTGAGTTGGATATCTCCTCATCAAGATGTACAATTGAAACCTTCCTTACGAGTTAAGATCCACTGGTGAAGTCTACACCCTTCTTACGAGTTAAGATCCACTATGCAGTGTTAGTGAACCGAATAATGTAGCAGAGGATTGTTTATACTTCATGGAGTATCTTCAAGTGTTGTTTTAGATGAAAACGGAAGTTTATCAACGTGTGTCGGTTAAGTTTACTTTAAGTGACGAGGACTAAGTTGAGGCTAAGTCCAACTGATCGTCCTCAGTGGGATGGATGAGTAATGAGATTACCTATCCTTAGCAGGTTAGCTGGGAGATAGTGTGGTACCTAAATTTTTGTCATCTCTATGGTAGGACGAACCAGAGATGATAGGAGTTTCGTTAGAGTCTAGATGTGAATGGTACTATGAGAACCCTTAAGTTCAACATCATTGAGTGGGATGATTACAATGGACCTTATCATGATCGAGACAGTTATATAATTAAAGGAATTTAGAGTAGTGATCAACGTTTATGGTTAATGTTAACTTCGTGAGTCCGAGGATTAACGGAAAAATATTTATGGTAGTTTTCCTTAAGCTGAACGGAAATAGTAAAGAGGAGTTCTTGAGTGAAACTAAGTTATTAGAAAAGTTTAAGAATTATG
This sequence comes from Sophora flavescens, assembly GCA_030762895.1. Taxonomy (NCBI): domain Eukaryota; kingdom Viridiplantae; phylum Streptophyta; class Magnoliopsida; order Fabales; family Fabaceae; genus Sophora; species Sophora flavescens. The sequence continues at coordinate 134,955,224 of CM061069.1, forward strand.
ATTTTGGATAATTCAAACTGAGGTGATTCCTTTTGGTTGTAGTTGCATGGAGGAATGTAAGTGTATTCTTTAAGATTGAAATGAATGACTATAATATAATTTGGAGTGGTGGAATATGTTCAAAGGAAACTAAGACAACAATTGTGTGCTTTGGGTTGAAAGTTGATGTATGTGATAGAGTTAAAGTTGAACTTGATGTTCGTTGTGAGGATAAGGTGTTGAAGAAGTTTTGCTAGTAGACAAATTTGGAGGCAAGAAGTGATTAAGTTTTGATTATGTCTTTCGAGTGTAATAAGCTATGGCGAAATGCTTATAATCTTTGAGGTCTTATTCTGGTAAATATGTGATTGATGATCCATAGTGGAAACTAGATGTTTTAAATCCAAGATTGCCATTAGGGAGTGTCCACCTAGATTTCTTAGCCTTGTTTTGGTGCAACTCTTAGGGGTTATGACCTTAGAGAAACTATGTTTTATAATCTCTTTTCTCGGCTGCAAATAAATAAGATAAGGGCATATACGATACAAGCATTTCCTTGCATAAGTGATAGAGCTATGTCTTGGGATGGAGGAATTGTTAGGAGTTGTGTATTTTCCTTGGACAATAGAGTAAAGGTGCATAGGAAATTTCTTAAACTAGGGATACTAACGGGGCTTGAGAACTAAATTGAAAATGAGAGTCAAATGAAGGATATGAAATCGAAGTAGGCAAAAGATCCGAGAGGAATTAAGAAGAGAACGGACTATGTTGGATGTGGTAAGATTCAATTTTAATGAGATTGATTTTCTTAGGTTTTTGGCGCAAAGTATATCATGTGCAACTCGGGGAATGTTACGACGTTTTGATTGGAGACTTGAAAAGTGTTAATTTGATATGATTAGGAGAGTAGACTAAGCCTAAATGGACTAAGACTATGATTGCATCTCTTGAGTAGAAGGTTAATTGATGTTATGGTAAAAATAGTGTTGATTTTGTTCTTGAAAGGGGTAATAGACTAAGATGAAACATGGAAGGTAGTGGGGATGATGCGGTAGTGAAAAATCTCGAGGATGAATAAAATGGTATAAGAATCGATCTTGTTATAAAGTTATAGATAAAAGGAATGAAGCGATGAGAATACAAAGCTAGATTTTAGATTTAAGGTATGATTACAACATCCTGTTTAGTTTTAAGCTACGAAATTTCGAGGACGAAATTTTTTTTAGAGGGGTAGTAATGTAACACCCTAGTTTTTACACCTATGATTAATTATTTTATTTGGATGTTTAAATTTATTATGTTATGTGGTTTAGTTTGAGTAATTAAATTACTCTTTTCAAATTATTTTATTGGGTGCGTTAGCACTGACTTATTTCAGTGAAAATAATGTGAATAAGAGAAAAGCATTTTCATATTCTCATTCTATTTAATTTTAGAGTTAAAAATATTTTGGTTTGACCTTAATCGGAGATTAAATTTTGGACTGAGTATTTTCTTAGTTGATCAGTTCAATTATTAATCTTTACTCTAATTTGAATTTCGAAATCATATCTTTATCAATCTTTATTTTTAGATTCCAAAAAGTAAAAACATATTTATTTTAGGCCTAATATTTATCACTCATTTTGTACCTATCACTAAGTAAATTGTTTAAAAACCCATTTTCTCTCTCTTTCTCTCGACGCAATCTCTCTCTTTCTCCCTTATCTTCTCTACTTCTCCTCTTTTCTTCCTTCTTTCCTTCTTTTTCTCTTTTCTTCTTCTTCCTCCCACCTCAACTCCATCTCCTTCTTCCTTGCGGACTGGTTCGCACCGCCACCTGCAAGCCGCGCAACCACCACCTCAAAGAGTAGATCCGGTCGCTGCTTACCAGCACGAGGGAGAAGACAGCTGCGCAACCCACACGGATTCCGGCCGTTTGCTCCGCCATTCGACGTCGTCGACCACCGCCTGGCGTGGAAAGGACGACGATCGCGCCGAGTAGGGAGAAGACAGTCGCGATCTACACGCGTCCCGGCCCGAAACTCCTCCGTTCACGGCTGCTCCGTCGCGCCGCCGCCATCACCACCACCTTCAGCCACCATGTCCTCTCTTCTTCACCTTGGGTAAGAGTTTTACCTCTAACCTCTTCTCTTTTGTAAATCCCCAAATTGATTTTGAAACCCTAACCCTAACCCTTTGATTTCAGATTTTAATCTTGAAATTTAAGGTTGTTTTATGAAATTGGGACTGTGAATTTGTGTTTCCCTAAACCAATTTTATTATTCTTTAGTTAAAATGAGTTTTCCCCAAATTGTATTTAGGAGCCCTAAGCCCCCAATTTGATTTTATTTGAATTTGGGTATGTTTTTGTGAAATTAATTATGATTTAGTGCAATTAGGACTCTTAATGGATGATTTCCAAAGTTCTTCTTCATGATCTTTTAATCAAAACAAAGTTTCCTTAAAGGGTATTGTGAAGCGTAAGCTCCAAACGTGATTTTCTTTGAAAATAACCTTGTTTGGTAATTGGATTAAGTGTTTAGATAAAGTTAGAATGTGTGTTTAATCATGTGAAATTGATTTCTTGATTTTTGGTTGTTGCGCGTTGTTGGATTCCCTCTCTGAGACGTTTGACATGGCTATGCTTGCTTGATGGAATAGATAGTTACACTCTTGGAGCTAACGTGAGCATTAAGACGAGGATCCTTTACTTGTCTTCAAAGGTAAGGGGAGTTTGCCTAAGGATATTCAATAACTGTATGCATGTGTGTAAGTGTTTAACTGGATAGTTATATGTTGATTGAGCTTACTTGATTATCTTATGTACTTGAACTGTTGTGCTATTATCTGATGTTGAACTGTACTTGTTCTAAATGATAAAATGCATATATGTGATGAACTACTTTCAACTGTGATATTAGCATTGCACTGATGATATATACTGTTGTTGATTGAAAGTTTGCTAAGCCAGACGTGCGTCTGTGCTCAACCGTTATAAGGATTAAAAACCTTAATAAGCTTTGAAGATGAAGGGATTGGTGTTCTTTTCCAAAAGCTCATTAACTTAAAGTACTAGTTTTAAATGTGAAATGGTTTTGGTGCACTACTGTTATACAAGAGAAAAATCATTTTCGAACTATGTGTTTTAAGTGAAAACTTTCGAAAATATTTTACAATATCCTATTGGGGATTTTCAAAGTTAAAAGTGTTTCAAAAATGTTTTATAAAGGATTTTCAAAAGAAAAGGTTTTCTCCCAAATGAGTTAGAAACTTTCCGATAGCCAGCATAGGTTATCGAGGCTTTCGATTTCGAAAACTGTTTTCGTCAAATGAAAGATAAGTACTAAAAGAATAGGAATCTAGACGTGAGACGTCGCCTCTAGTTTTCCATGCTTAGCACGTGATCTTGGATCAGTGTTAATTCGGGACCGTAAAGTCCTATTCGTAATGTTATGGACTTCAAGTCCAATTCGCGGAATCGAGGACAGTTCGTTACGATTTCCGTTGTTGTGGGCTATTGTCCTTAGCATGATAAGTAAAACATGACTAAAAGTATATTGATTTCCATTACCACAAACCTTGACTGCGGCCACGGTCTAGGTGTTGGGATTGAGCATTCATTGACCGTGTGTCCTATGTTTCTAAGTTTTCAAGTGAGGGGGAAATACTGTTAAGTCATTAGCTTTGAGCTTTGACAGTGAAATATTTACACAAAGAAAAACCTTAAAAGGAAAGTTTTTATTCATATGCATTTTCCCTGGCAGACGTGCCTTTGCTTATTGAGTATACCCATGGGGTATCGAGAGTCGATCACATTGCTAGCTGTTTCGTTAAGGGCATGTGGCGTTGTCGACCAAGAGGCCTGGTGCATCGGGATGCGGTGGCAATAGCCCGGTGGGCGAGCTTGACCAACTCTATCTTCTCCGGTGATAACATGGTGTTGTGATCTCATGAGATTAGGATAGAGCCTGATATTGAAGTGTCATGCACATTTTCGAAAACTGATTGTACGGGCTTGAGGACCCCTTTGATATAACACTGACATATTGCGTATATGCATGATTTAACTGCTTATATGATTATGTGATGTATGTATCATGTATATGGTTGTTGTGTGATATATCCATTTGTCGGTATCTCACCCTTACAAACATATCGGGTTTCTTCGGTTTGCTATTGTACCACTGGGTATTTTAGTACGGATGTGCAGAGGAGTCTTCCTAAGTCACTCAGACTTAGATCTAGTTGCTTGATGAGGTATTTGATTGTGGAACGATCACGTGAGTTCTTCTCAGGAATAACTTTTAGAATGACCGGCTTAGGGTTTGAGACTTAGATCATTTTGATAAGTATGTATGAGTATGGCTCAGAGAGCCTTTATTTTAAAATGAAATGTGTATGGCTCGGAGAGCGTTATTTTGAAAGAAAACTTAAACCTTTCCTTTTAGTCTTGTAAAGCTTATGGTTATGACCATTATTTTTATATATATTGCTGTCTGGTTAGATTTGGTGTAACTGAAATTCTGGAGTGAAAATGTAATTATTTTAGCAGGTGTTCTTTTACCTGGGATGTTCGAATTACAGAGGAGACTCTGTCGAAATTTTCGTAAAATACTAGCTTTTATTCAAGAATATTCTTTAAATTAAATAGGCTTGCCATACTACGATAGCAAGTCTGTGTGCCAATCAAGGCTTAGGAGTAGTGACAAAATTTTTATACCCAATTTCAGACACTTATATACTTATATAAATTATTTTCCGAACGCACCTGCAAATTATCTTTTAATTTAAATTCCGCATGTGTTACGTAAGTAATGCCCCAAGGGAGGGGGCGTTTCATAGAGGGTGTCACATTTAGTGGTATCAGAGCAGTTCGGCCCTGTCCGGACGTGGTATGAGTATGTTGCGAGTCTTATGTGTGTTTCCGTTTGAATTATCTATATTAAATATAGATAATGATGTTTTAGTGTTAAGAACCATTAGTTCTTCCTGTTTGGTTAGAGCCTCCGAGTCCGAGGACTTGATCCGAGGTTATGTGCCTAGTTGGTGAAAGTTTAACCAATCAAGGTGATAGAAATTTCGAGGACGAAATTTTTAAAGGGGGTGGAATTGTAACACTCCGATTTTCGTATAAGGGATTATGTTACTATGGATGCCTAGTTGTTGTTGTTTTTATTTTTATTTTTGTTTTTTTTTTGTTTTTTTAATCAAAAGGCATGCAAAGGCATCACTATAGGAAATGGTCATCCCAACTATGTTGGCACCACCACCCCTATCAATCATTTACAGCACACCAGAATGTTATTAAAAAATATAAAAACAAAGAACAAAAGAAAGCATGGGGGGACATAAAACCTTACCCATGAGATTATCTAAATCTATAACTAGGCAACCTATATCTATTTCTATAAAAGTCCTCAGAAATAAACATAGGAATGAGGTCCTATGATAAGTTGCAAATGTACATGTTTTGATATGTTAATTTGATTGTTTTTAAAACTCCTTTAATGCTTAAAGAGTTGTTTTTGCCCTATTTTAGTGTGTTTCTATAGAGTCCTTAGGATTGATTGTTGTTTTAGTTTGTTTGGTTAATTTAGTGATTGTTATTGTCTATTTTGTGTGTTTTAGGTAGCAAGAGGAAATCCTGACAAAAAGGGTAGAGATTGGGTCCAGATGCAATTTGCTAAGCCAAAGTTTTCCTTGGCTGGGCGCAACTAAGGCTGAAATTGTTGTGCATTCTGGAGGTTATGCACTCAGCCAAACAAATATTTCGCTCAGCAAAGATGTGCCAAAGAGCAAAATATATCAGGATTATCTGGGCTCAGTCAATTTATTTTGTGCGCTGAGCCAAGGCGTATCCGTGATTCAACTTAAGTGAGAGCCGCGCTGAGCCAAGAAAGTGGTGCGCTCAGCCAAAATCCTGATGACAGCATGGACTATAAATTCCTCTTTTAGTAAAACCCAATGGGGAAAATAGTACACCTGCGATTTTTACCCTAAAAGTGACGTCTTCTCTGGACCTGAGCTGCTGTGGAGAGCTTCCATGGAGTTTCTTCTTTCCTTTGATTTTATTGCTTTGATTTTGGTTTTCTCTATGTAGCTAAATTCCCTTTTTGTTGGGATTAGATGTAGCTTAACCGAATCTCATGTATTTGCTTTGATTTATTAATCTATGTTTATGCTTCTTTATTAGTGTTTGATTTCTATGCTTAATGCTTTTTGTGGTTTGATCATCCATAAATTGTTCTAAGATTTGATTTGCAATTGGGAAGTTCTTATCATTTCTTGATCTAAAATTAATCACCCAGTAAACCTTGCATCTAGGAATGGATTTTGGTTTATTAGTAATCGTGTAATCCCTAATCTTAATTCAAATTCGTTAATTAAGCCACCTAAGGAATTAGGGTCTAATTAGGGGATTTAGGCTCTTGTCATCTAAGGAATTAGGACTTGAGTAATCTTGTGGGTTGATTTTAATATCTGAAGCATAAATTGGATCGGTGGTCTTAGTATTGCATGAGGCAAAGGTTTAGTGAAGTTTAATCCCAACATCTTTCATCGTATTTGAAAAATCCGTTTTTTGCATTCCAAGTGTTTGATAAAAATCCAAAAAGAACTTGTTCCTTTTAATTTGTTTATATTAAATTTTAACTCTTGAAGGGCTTGGTATTTAATATTGATCTCCCTTCCTTCCAAATATTCGCTTAGATAGTAGTTGATTTGTTACGTGCTAGTACTTGTCGCAGTCCTCGTGGGAACGATATCCCTCTTACCTCTTTACTACTTGTACGACTTTGTATACTTGCCGAAATCGCATCAAGTTTTTGGCGTCGTTGCCGGGAACTTGTGTTTCAATATTAGCATACCCATTTCGATTACTAATTTAAGCACGATTTTATTTTTTGTTTTATTATCTGTTTCTCTTTGCTATCATTTAGTGCTAACAGTCTTGGTCTCTAGACTCTTGTGCATGCGAGGTACTATCCCAGTTGACCAACTTCTCTACGATCCTGAAATAGAGAAAACGGCTAGAGAGAATCGGAGTCAAGCAAGACAGCGAAAGTTATTAGCACAACAAGAGAGAACAAGAGACCTCCACTTCACAAGTTCATCAAGAACCACTTGAGATGGCAGGCAATGGTGAGGGTGTTCCACGGAGGACACTTGGGGATTATGCCAATACAATTGTCAATCGGCATGTCACTAGCATAGTGAGGCCTCTAGTGAATTCCAACAATTTTGAGATCAAGCCGACTCTCTTGAATATTATGCAACAAAATCAATTTGACGGGATGGAGAAGGAGGATCCTAATAATCATATCTCCAACTTCATTGAGTTATGTGATACGGTGAAGATAAATGGTGCTACCGATGATGCAATTCGCCTCAGGTTGTTTCCTTTCTCTGTAAGAGATAGAGCCAAGGCTTGGCTCCAATCTCAACCAAGGGGGAGCATCACTACATGGGATGATTTAGAGGCTAAGTTTCTTGCAAGGTTCTTTCCCGCCTCAAGATTTGTGAAGACACGGGGTGATATCACAAGCTTTGTTCAACAAGAGGGTGAGACTCTTCATGACACATGGGAAAGGTTCAAAGACTTGCTCCGAAAATGTCCAAATCATGGGTTTGATGATCTTGTCCAAATGCATACATTTTGAAATGGATTGAGGCTGTCAACCAAGCTTATGTTGGATGCCTCATCTGGAGGTTCCATGAACACAAAGACACCGGAGGAAGCATTGACTTTGATAGAAGCTATGGCATCTAATGACTATCTGATGCATCATGACCGAGGTACCATATCAAGAAAGGGAGTGTTATAGTTATACTCACAAACTGCACTTTTGGCTCACAATAAGCTTATGTCACAACAACTTGAGTCCATTACCAAGCAACTAGTTCAACTTCCACAACAACTCCAAACCATGCAAGGCACAACCATGACACCTCGACAGGTAATGATATGTGATTTTTGTGGAGGAGATCATGATAATGGAAATTGTGAGGCCACACCTAGTTCCCATGAGGAAGCTAATTATATGGGGAACTAGGGCGGCAAGGTAACAACCAAAATTCTAACAATTACAACCAAGGGTGGAGGAATCAAACAAGTTTTGGTTGGAAACAAGATGCCGGACAAGCAAGTAAGCCTCCTCCCACACAACCGCCTCAAGACCGGACTTCTATCTTGGAGAACACCCTCAATCAATTCATGCAAATGTCCATGTCAAACCAGAAAAACACCGATGCTTCCATAAAAAACTTGGAGGTTCAAGGTGAACAAATTGCAAAGCACCTAGTGGAACAATCTAGCGGCATTTTTTCAGGTAATACTCAAATTAATCCTAAAGAGCATTGTAAGGCTGTTGTTTTGAGGAGTGGTAAAAGTCTTGAGAAAGTGAGCGGTGAGCCTTTGTTGAAAAATAAGAGAGTTGCTGAAAAAACTGAGTTGAGTGCTGAAAAAAGAGCGAAAAATGAGGAAAAAGGCAAAGAGCTTGTAATAGAGGAAGAAGAAAAAGAGAGTGAAAAAGACAAGAGAGAAAGGTTAGTGGATGAAGATTCAATTTTGAGGAAGAGTAAAAGTCAGATTTTGAAAGATGGAGACAAGCCTCAAGAGGTCCCTTCTTATGTAAAATTGCCATATCCTCACTTAAGCAAGAAGAAGGAGAAGGAAGAGCAATTTGCCAAATTTCTTGACATCTTTAAGAGGTTACAAATCAACATACCCTTCGCTGAAGCACTAGAGCAAATGTCAAGTTATGCATAGTTCATGAAGGAGTTGCTTACAAAGAAACTTAGTAAGGGTTGTTTAACCCTTCTGCTAAGAAACAGTACGACCACGCTCCATTGAGCATGGCCGTGAACATGATCGTGCTTGACTTAACAGTCAGCACGCCCGTGCTGAGGGGAAAGCACGCTCATGCTTGTAACGCCCTTCGTTACATTAGTAACCCAAAATAAATTGTATAAAAATCCTTTAATACATTTATTTAAAATATGTTAATCATAAAAAATTTCTCAATTATATAAGTCTGAAAAATGTAGCATATTAAATAAAGTAGTAATAATGTATCAAATTAATAAATATAATATTAAATCCACACCTCTGAATACAACCAAATCAAAAGAAAAGCCTCAAAACCGGGCGTCTGACTACAATCCGAGAAGAAAAAAATAAAAATAATAGACGATGTCTGCATGGCACTCGTAAGCCATGCTACAATACTAACCAGCTAAGCAAAAAAAAAAGTTCTTCAAGCCTCGGTTTCCGCAACAATGATGTCCTCGGGCTCTGAAAACAACACATTTTAATGAGATATAAAATCTTAGTGAACAACAATACAGTTATAAAATATTTCGAAAATAGTGATGTTCTCAGCCGGCACGGTAACCGGAAAAACTGTCCATGGTACCCACTAATTTTCCAAAATAATGTTCATAAAAGAAAATACATTTAATTACAACAATCATATAACGACAACATAATCAAATATCATATATTAATTAAACAAAGTAACCACACATCACACAATAACACAATCATCCAGTGGCTCGGAAACCCCACTTCGTGTTGGTTTCTTGCCCAATTAGGTGACTCGAGAATCTCATTAAATTGGTTCCTTGCCCCTAGTCTGCGGTGACTCGGGAACGTCGTTCTAGAATTGATTCCTTGCCACCCTCTTTATGGTGGCCCGAGAACCTTGTTCTAGAATTGATTCCTTGCCCCGATGGTGACTCGGGAATCCCATTTTAGAATTGACTCCTTGCTCCTATGGTGACCCAAGAACCTCGTAATTAAATGGGTTCCTTGCCTCCCATTACCGGTGAACCGAGAGCCTCGTTCTTAAAATGGATTCCTTGTCCCATATCTTAATTTCGACATCCCATTAAATGGCGATGTTAAAAGTCAATGCATCTATCTTAGGAGGAATAACAGCAAACTTCACTCACATACATATATCATTTATATCCTGAATAAAACATGTCGAACATATTTTAAATTATAACAATCAAATGTACTTATTCTCTTTTTAAACCATAAGCAAAATGGGATTTAATACATGCTATGACTAAGCTATTAAAGTCCAATTAAATAAAATTATATGCTCCCAGAAGGTAAAACCATGCGTCAGTGGAACACCAATGCCTATTGAATTGAACTTGGCATACATGAGACTTCATAAAAGTAGTTAAAGATAAAAAGAAAAATCTACTCCAGAGAGGTTTTGGACGCACAGTACGAAACTTTAGTGATTTTTCCATCTGGCTTAAACACAAGAATTTCGCGCACAGAACTATAAATTAGCAATAAACAATTTCTTTTAGATTTAGGGAACACACTTGCAAATCAATTCATCCATCATTAAAAAAAAACTGTCAACACAAACAATCATTCATACCATGGAGATGGTTCGTAAAAAAAAAGTATTGTCACTCACCTCTCGAAGACTCCAAGATGCTCTAAAAATTATTTATGATAAAACTAGTGCTTCCTTAAAAATTATTCTTCACTTCACTAGCCTCCTTGGATCTGTGTACTGTAACAGCTGTACTACCAAAGAAAAGAAATGTCTTTTCTCTTACGGTCTCCTGTGCGGCGCGTCCCCAACCCGTGCACAGTGTATACATATATAATGCATTTAGGCATGTAGGTTATTTTGAGGCTTTCTTTTTCTTTTCTTCTTCTCTCTTTTTTTTTAAAAGCTTAAGAGTAATAGGTGTACTTGGGCTTAACGCCCAGTACACCATTTACATATATATATATATATATATATATATATATATATATATATATATATATATATATATATATATATATATATATATATATTAATTCTCTTTTTTTATATATTTATTTTAATTTAATATTTCTTTTGTATTTACTAACCAATTCTAATAAATTTTATGCTAATAAACTCTTGCCACTAAACCTCTTAATTATATTTTATTTTTATTATATCATTATTATTATTATTATTATTATTAATAACTTAATCTTTTTTTTTCAAATTAATTATATTAGAATTTTAGGATGTTACATTTTCTCCCCTCCTTAAAGAATCTCGTCCCCGAAATTCATCTCATACACATGTACCTATTGTAACATATGTTATATTCAAAACATAAAGGTTATCATACATTAGATAATAAAATCTGGATATTAACGTACAATGTCGTCCTCCATCAAGACACATCCCAAGCCATTCAGTAAACCACAAAACTCACTAAGGGATCCGATATAGTTAAGACTATTGATGACACCAATCTCCTCTTAAGCTATTGGAACCCGTCCTCACACTCTCGGTCCCACACAAAAGGTTTTCCCTTCCAAGTCAACTGGGTCAAAGGTAAGGCTGATCTAGGGGACCCCTCAATGAACTTCCTATAATAACCTGCTAAGCATAAGAAACTTCCCACTTCGATTACTGTCTTAGGTTGTTTCCATTCTGACACCGTATCAACCTTAGAAGAATCAACCGCTACTCCACCCTTAGAGATGGTGTGTCCTAAAAACTTCACCTCGTCTAGCCAAGACTCACACTCCTCAGGTTTGGCATAAAGACGCTCATCCCTCAAGATCTGCAACACCAACCTTAGGTGTACCCCATGCTCTCCTGGTGTCCTAAAGTATATTAAAATATCATCTATGAAAACCACCTCAAACCTATCCAAAAAAGGGCCTAAAGATCCGATTCATGTAGTCCATGGAAACGGCTGGGGCGTTGGTCACGCCAAAAGGCATCACTACATACTCATAGTGTCCATACCTTGTTCTGAAAGTTGTCTTAGGGATGTCCTCACTTCTAACTCTAATATGATGGTATCCTGATCTTAGATCTATCTTGGAAAACACTGACCCTCCCCTCAACTGGTCTAAGAGGTTATCTATCCTAGGCAAGGGATATTTTTTTTTCTTGATGGTTACCTTATTCAACTGCCTATAATCAACACACAACCTCATACTCCCATCTTTCTCTTGCACTAAAAGCACTGACGCTCCCCAAGGTGACACATTAGGCCACATAAACCCCTTTTCTAACGTCTCCTCTATTTGTTACTTGAGCTCGCTCAACTCTAAAGGTGTCATCCTATAGGGTGCTATGGATACAGGTCCACTCCCGGGTATTAGATCTATGGTAAACTCGATCTCTCTTTCTGGAGGTAAACTAGAGACCTCATTAGGAAACACATCTGGAAACTCGCACACAACAGGTAATGCCGCTATATCACTTTCAGCCTCTATCTTAGCAGAAAAGAGGAGAATGTATCCCTGAGCTCCCTCAACCAAGCACTTATGACAAGATGCAACAGATATAAAGCAATTTGATTTAGGGGAATCAACATACATAATTTGTGGAGCAAAAGACATGGTTCTACTAGAGAAATCAATAACAGCATTATTATGAGATAACCAATCAATGCCAAAAGTAATATCTAGACCCGACATAGGCAAACATATCAAATCAACACTACAAGTCAGGTCTTGAAACAACAAAGGACATTTCAGGTAAACAGAAGAAGTAATCAATCTATCTTTAGCAGGAGTAGAAACACACAAATCATATGACAATTTAGAAATAGACAACTCTAAGCATCTAGCATATTTAAAAGATACGAATGAATGTGTTGATCCCGAATCGAATAATATGATAACATCACGACCTTTAATAAAGCCCCTACCTTGGATCAAATCGTCGGATTCCTTCACCTCCTCTCCTTGGATGGTAAAGACCCTTCCGTGGTTTTGTGTTCTGGTTTGAGATTGGCCTCCTGACTTGCACATCCTAGCAAAATGTCCAGTCTTTCCACAATTGTTGCAGGAGACTTGTGTCGCGGGGCACGTACGACCTTGGTGCTGCCATCCATATTTGTAGCATGTTGCTTCCTTATCACCCTGAGCCCCTTGAATCTGCTTACCCTTAGTGATAGTAGGCACATGTTGTAGGCTCTTCTGAAAGTTTCCTCCCTTGCTCTGGAACCTCTTGTCGTCGCTAAAGCTATTGTCTTTCGACTTCTCAGCCAAAACAGCTTGTACATTTTGCTCTGTCACTCTACACTTGTTTACCAAGATGGTGTAATCTCGAATCTCTAGGAGCTCAACAAGGCTCCGCAGCTCTGACCTCAAGCCCTGTTAGAACTTGATTGCCTTCCAGTCACCATCAGGATTGTCCCTCACATATGAAGAGAACCTTGAGAGGCTCTCAAACTTGGCAACATAATCTTCCACGGTCATGCTACCCTGACGAAGCTGAAGAAACTCTGCCTCCTTCTGTATACGAACACTATACGAAAAGTATTTTTCCAGGAAAACGTCCTTGGACCTGTCCCATGTGATATGGGCCCCCGAAGCAAGCAATCCACCCCTAACACAGTTCCACCAGTGCTCCGCGTCTGACTCCAGCATATAGGTGGCAAAATCCACCTTTTGATCGTCACCACACCTCATGACTCGGAAAATCTTCTCTAGCTTCATTAACCACTCCTCCGCCTCAACCGGATCGGTAGTCCCTCGAAACGCTGGCGGATTATTATTTCGAAACTCTGAAAAACCCCTGTACTGCGGATCTGGAGCGTTGACTGGCCCAACAATAGGCCCGTTCCCGTTATCCCTCATCTGACAGAGAGTCTCCGTCTGCTCCTGCAGAACTTTGGTCATCTGAACCAAAGTCACCGCAAGTGCATCCTTCGCCCGTCACCGGTTAGTGGTCATAATCTGCACGCCACCAATCAAATATTGGGTTGATCAGGTCCAATATTTAAAAGAATAGCATGCAGAAATTATAACTCTAACAAGCATCCTATGCGCCCAAGTTTTGTTTTTAGAAAAGCCCCACTACCACAGCATGATTTTAGAATCAACCTGGCTCTGATACCATAAATGTAACGCCCTTCGTTACATTAGTAACCCAAAATAAATTGTATAAAAATCCTTTAATACATTTATTTAAAATATGTTAATCATAAATTTTTTCTCAATTATATAAGTCTGAAAAATGTCTCATATTAAATAAAGTAGTAATAATGTATCAAAGTAATAAATAATATTAAATCCATACCTCTGAATACAACCAAATCAAAAGAAAAGCCTCAAAACCGGGCGTCTAACTACAATCCAAGAAGAAAAAAATAAACATAATAGACGATGTCTGCATGGCACTCGTAAGCCATGCTACAATACTAACCAGCTAAGCAAAAAAAAAAAGTTCTTCAAACCTCGGTGTCCGCAACAATGATGTCCTCGGGCACTGAAAACAACACCTTTTAATGAGATATAAAATCTTAGTGAACAACAATACAGTTATAAAATATTTCGAAAATAGTGATGTTCTCAGCCGGCACGGTAACCGGAAAAACTGTCCATGGTACCCGCTAATTTTCCAAAATAATGTTCATAAAAAAAATACATTTAATTTCAACAATCATATAACGACAACATAATCAAATATCATATATTAATTAAACAAAGTAACCACACAGCACACAATAACACAATCATCCAGTGGCTCGGAAACCCCACTTCGTGTTGGTTTCTTGCCCAATTCGGTGACTCGAGAATCTCATTAAATTGGTTCCTTGCCCCTAGTCTGCGGTGACTCGGGAACCTCGTTCTAGAATCGATTCCTTGCCACCCTCTTTATGGTGACCCGAGAACCTCGTTCTAGAATTGATTCCTTGCCCCGATGGTGACTCGGGAATCCCATTTTAGAATTGACTCCTTGCCCCTATGGTGACCCGAGAACCTCGTAATTAAATGGGTTCCTTGCATCCCATTAACGGTGACCCGAGAGCCTCGTTCTTAAAATGGATTCTTTGTCCCATATCTTAATTTCGACATCCCATTAAATGGCGATGTTAAAAGTCAATGCATCTATCTTAGGAGGCATAACAACAAACTTCACTCACATACATATATCATTTATATCCCGAATAAAACATGTCGACATATTTTAAATTATAACAATCAAATGTACTTATTCTTTTTTTAAACCATAAGCAAAATGGGATTTAATACATGCTATGACTAAGCTATTAAAGTCCAATTAAATAAAATCATATGCTCCCAGAAGGTAAAACCATGCTTCAGTGGAACACCAATGCCTATTGAATTGAACTTGGCATACAGGAGACTTCACAAAAGTAGTTAAAGATAAAAAGAAAAATTTACTCCTGAGAGGTTTTGGACGCACAGTACGAAACTTTAGTAATTTTACCATCTGGCTTAAACACAGGAATTTCGCGCACAGAACTATAAATTAGCAATAAACAATTTCTTTTGGATTTAGGGGAACACACTTGCAAATCAATTCATCCATCATAAAAATAAAATAAAAAACTGTCAACACAAAGAATCATTCATACCATGGAGAGGGTTCGTAAAAAAAAGTATTGTTACTCACCTCTCGAAGACTCCAAGATGCTCTAAAAATTATTTATGATAAAACTAGTGCTTCCTTAAAAATTATTCTTCCCTTCACTAGCCTCCTTGGATCTGTGTACTGTAACAGCTGTACTGCCAAAGAAAAGAAATGTCTTTTCTCTTACGGTCTCCTGTGCGGCGCGTCCCCAACCCGTGCACAGTGTATACATATATAGTGCATTTAGGCATGTAGGTTATTTTGAGGCTTTCTTTTTCTTTTCTTCTTCTCTCTTTTTTTTTTTAAAAGCTTAAGAGTAATAGGTGTACTTGGGCTTAACGCCCAGTACACCATTTACACACATATATAGATATACATATATACATACATACATACACACACACACACATATATATATATATATATATATATATATATATATATATATATATTAATTCTCTTGTTTTTTTTATATATTTATTTTAATTTTATATTTCTTTTGTATTTACTAACCAATTCTAATAAATTTTATACTAATAAACTCTTGCTACTAAACCTCTTAATTATATTTTATTTTTATTATATCATTATTATTATTATTATTATTAACTTAATCTTTTTTTCAAATTAATTATATTAGAATTTTAGGATGTTACAGTGCTTCCTTGTACAGATCATAACGCAAAAACGATAACAAGGGGTGTTTCACCCTAAACGCTTCTAATAATGAAGAAGACACCAAACCAAGTAATGACAGGCTAGATAACTTAAAGATAATAATGTACCTTGGTAGCCGAGTGGCCAAAGGGGCCTTGATGCTTAATGGTCAAGGTGTTGAGCTCTGGTGCCTATGGGCCAGACTGTTAAAAATTAAAGTGGAAAGATGTTGTTCTGTACCTTGGTAGCCAAGTGGCCAAGGGGGCCTCGATAGCCGAGTGATGGAGGTGTTGAGCTCTGGTGCTTATTGGCCAGAGTGTTGTTGTTTTGTACGTTGGTAGCTGAGTGGCTAGGGGGGCCTTGATGCATAATGTCAAGGTGTTGTTAATTAAAAGATATTTGACCTTGGTAGCCGAGTGGCCAAGGTAGCCTTGATGCTTATTGGTCAAGGTGTTGAGCTCTGGTGCTTTTTGGTCGGAGTGTAAGTGAAAAGATTATGTGATAAAAGATTAAAGACTAAAGATGAAATGTAACGTTGATGATGATGATGAACTTGGGTAGCCCAGTGGCCCAAGCGGAGAAGGTGATTGTTGGTTGTGCGTTGTGTTGCTTAATCATGCATTGGAGTAGAAGAGTAGCGTTGCATACCATGACATGAAATCTGGTTACTATCTGATACCAGAGGGATGACGGGGTCAAGGAAGGGAAAGGGGGAAGAAGAGTAGGATGATGAGAAGTAGAAAAACAGGCGGAGTTTACATGAATTAAAACAAAATTAAAATATGCAGATTAAAACATAAAAACAGTAAAAAAAAAATACTGTAAATAATAAAACATAAAATATAAAAACTTAAAACATAAACCCATAAAGGTGATAGAACCGACCAAGAACTGGGGAAAATAAAAAGAAACCGGAGCGGAGGCAGAGCCTCACCAGAACCGGTGGAGGGTGAAGAGAGATTTTCTAAACCATGTGTTTATTGATTGAACGCTTGAAAACTACAAGCTTGAACACTACAAGATTGGAGGATTGAAAAGAGGAAGAAGAAGGACTGAGGAATTCACAAAATGAGAACTCTCAGAATACTCAGAGCTTCTTACTCTAAAACTCTCTAAAAAATCGAATGCCTAACAACTAAGCCTAACATCCTTTTTATAGAAGATTGAAAATTTACTATTACAACAGTATCGGTAAAATTGACCTATACTATTACAACTATTGAAGAACAGTGCCGGTAACTTGAATGGGACTGTGCTGTCGGTAATGAATAGTGCCTGTGATGAACAATGCTGGTAACTTGACTGGAACTGTGATTGTCGGTAAGGAGCAGTACCAAAGGGCGACTGGAACTATTCATGCCAGAGGGTGGAATGAGATTGTCGATTGAGTGATTGGAATTATTCATCATCACTCAGGTTGACTGTAGTGTCGATTCCATAACAGTCATCTTCATTTTGATAGAAAGGATCCGAACAATGGCTTGAATCCTATTGGTCTTCATCTTCATCAGATTGGGGGAGCTTCTGCTTGGAGGATTTTGATGAAGAGGTTGCCTCCTCCTTTGCTAGTTTTACGATAGCTTCCATATTCTGAAGGAAACTTTCTTTTGATTTGGATCTTGCCAAGACCGAAACTATCTGAGATCTCTGATTTAGAAACTCACATGTTTCTGGGTTGGCTGCTTTCATCCATTTAAGATTTTGCTTTGGAACCAAGTTTTGACATTTTCACCGGTGGTCGCGTGATAATTGAACTGAGACCACAGTTTGACATATGTAGCTCTTTGTAAAATGGGCAATATACCAGGATAAAGATCTTGCTTTTGGTATTTGTATTGCCAGCTGAATACCCATGAAAGGGAGAATTTTGAGAAAAATATTAAATTGATAGGAAACGGGCTCTCCTTGATGTCAAAATATTTTTCAAATGTTTGATATCCTTCTAGGACTTCTGCAGGAAGGATTTGTTTGATTGGACCAAAAATTCTCCACCAATGGACGAATCAATGAGGAAATTTGTAGTTAACATTATTTTTTAAATAAATCAACCAAGAATGTTTGTTTTGATTGTTTTGGTATCAGAAAATATTTTACCAAGCTTGTTGATAATCCCAGTAATTAAAACCAATGGGATCAAAAGTTTGAGAATTTTTTTTGAAAGCATTCAAATTCTTTCCGAATTGCTCAGGTGTTAAAACCTTTAAAATTTGGAAAGTTGAATGAGTGTATAGAGATTGATCCTTAGGGTCTCGATAATGTTTAATCGTGACTGAATCAGTATCAATCAAGATAAACTCGTAAAAATTTCTATTTTTATTTGGTTGTGTTTGATGAAAATGAGAACCATTTTGAAAGATTTTGGCTGGAACTTTATTAGGGTTGTTATCCCAAAATCCTAGTTCCATTTGAACAACAAATTGGGTTTGGTTTTTTGCAACATAGTTGGTTGCGGCTGTTTGTGTTTGGGTGTTGTCTTTTGATAATCTTGTATCTGGTTTGACAACATTTAAAGGAGTAGCTGTTTGGGCTAGTTCCCTGATTAGGTCTTTGAGAGGGGGTAGAGAACCTGATTCTTCCTCCACTCTATCTCCCCAAGTTCCTTTCGGGAGTTTGATTAGGCCTTGATCTTGAAAGGCTAACAAAGATTGAATGGGGATGCCATAGTCTTCTGTTGACTGTTGGCGGTTTGCTGGGTGGAAGACCCAATATTGATTGTTGGTTTTTGGGTTGGTGACCCAGATTTTAATGCAACTTGGCGATTGAGTCCTTTAAGGACCAGCTTTCCTTTACCCTTCCCCTTTGCAGAGGAAGACTCTGATTTTGGCATTGCTGCCACTCTCACTCTACTACCTACCCTGTAAATATTCACGAGTAAGGAAGTCAGGAAGAGAATTGGAAGAGCCTTTCAAATTCAATTTGAAAATCAAAAGCATTTAAATTGCTTGCCATCTAGAAAAAATTTGTTTTGATGCTAAATTTTTAACATCTTTTTGTAAAATAACTTTAGCAGACTTACAATCTACTCTAACAAAAAAAATTTGATTAAGTAAATAAGATTGAAATTTTGAAATACATAAAACTATTGCCAAAATTTCTTTTTGTCAGTAGAATAATTTTGCTGAGCAGAATTCCAATGTTTAGAAGTATATGCAATGATATGCTCTTTCCCTGAAATTCTTTGTTTCAAAATACCACCATAGCCAATGTCGGAGGCATCGGTCTCAACGATTTTGAGGGCAGACGGGTTTGGAAGATAAAGACATGGAAGATTCTTTATCTGAGACTTAATAATTTTGACCACCTTTGTATGCTCATTTGTCCAAGGAGGGGGTTCCTTTTTTAGATGGTTGTGCAAAGGTTTGAGGATGTTGCTAAGGTTGGGGACAAAGTCAGTGACATAGTTGAGGCATCCTAAGAATCTCTGAAGTTGAGTTTTGTCTATTATTTGGTCTGAAAAACTCAATTGCTCTATTGATTTGAATAATAGTTCCTTGGAAAATATTATGACCAAGAAATCTATTTTTTTTTTTTTGAAAGAGATTGAATTTGGTTTTAGACACAGCTAAACCATTTCTTTTGATTACTACTATGAAGATTTTCATATGTTTGAAGTGTTGATCAATGGATTAAGAAAAGACTAAAACATCATCAATGTAGACGAGTGTGAAGTCTGAATAAGGATTGAAAATCTCATTCATAATCCTCTGGAATTCTGAAGGAGCATTTTTGAGGCCAAAGGGCATAACATTCCATTCGTAATGCCCAAAAGGAACAGTGAACGTTGTTTTGTAACGGTCACCTCCTTTGACTTCTATCTGATAGTAACCAGATTTCATGTCAAATTTGGAAAATATCTTTGCCTTATTTAGGCGATTAAGCAAATCCTTTTTATTAGGAATTGGGTATCTTATCCACCTAGGAGCTTGGTTTAAAGGTTTGTAATTGATAACTAAGTGGAGAGTTCCTCGCTCAATTTCTGCTTGTTTATTGACATAAAAAGCAGAACAGGACCAATGAGATTTACTTTCCCTGATTAAACCTTTTTCTAAGAAATCACTAATTTCCTTTTGACAATATCTAAGGAGCTCATGATTCATTTGGATTGGTCTAGACTTAGTTGGAATTTACCTTTCATTGAAGTCTTGTTCATAAGGCAAGTCAACAACGTATTTCTTTCTATTCCAAAATGCTGTTGGCAAATCAGAATAGATAGATTTTTAGATACCATCAAAGAGGATCTAGATCTTATCTTTGATGTTTGGTTGTTTCAATTGTAACTCAATATTCTTAAAAGAAATTTCTTCTTTCGAGAAATTGATTTGGTTAATCTTAAAATCGAGAAGATTTAAATCTCGAATGATAGGTTTCCTGATGAAGGGAAAAACTATATCTTTCCCCAAATGTTGGGTTGTGATTCCATTATGGGTAACGGAAAGAGGGAAAATTGATCTGATGAAAGGAGTTCCAAGGATCACTTCATTCTTTAAATTTCTGACTAATAGAAAAGGGGTTTCAACTTGGAGACCTTGATTTTCTATTAAAGCTCTTGACAACTTATAATTGATTCTAAGCTTAGAACCATTAGCTGCACTTAACTTTTCCGAACTTTTCTCAAAGTATTTGGTAGGAATTAATCCTTCCTGAATATAGTTAGAATCAACACCTGTATCGTAAAATGTTGTAGAATCAAGAACAAATTCTCCAATGATAATTTTGATCTTGATATGGAACTTTTGAATCCTTAATTGGTTTACTAAATCCAGGAATGCTTCATCTTCATGATTATCCTGAACCTTAGTAAGATCATCATGCTCATCTTCTTTGATAGCACTTGACTCTGGTTTATCTTCACAACCAGGTTCAACTGATTGAGCTTCTGCTATTTGAGACAAAATCAATTTATGAACAACTTGTTCTTGTTTGATCTCTTTAACCTCTTGTTTCAGATTCTTAATCTCTTGTTGGAGATCATGAATCGTAACAAGCTTTGTTTGTTGAGCAGCATCCGGCCGCTTAAGAATTTGTTTGAAGTCAAAATGATCTTTGACTATAACTTTGCCTTTTCCTTTGAAATCCCTTTCCTTTGAGGATTCGATAGAAGATTTAAGCTTTTTCATATACTTTCTCCACTCATCTGGGTCAGCTATAGAATTAATAACTTCAAAAAGGAGATCTTGTTCCTTAGTTAAGACATTAATTTCGTGAGATGAATCGGAACTGAGATTACCAATATCATCTTCCTGAACATAATTGATATCTTCAGGAAAATCACCATCTGGTTCTTCTTCTGAAGTATCATATTGGAGCAAAAGATTATTCAGTTGTTCCTCAACTGATGGTTCAAGATTCAGATCTTTGATTCTTTTCTTTAGCCTACAGTATTTACTGATGTGGCCAGGTTTGCCGTAGTTATAGCAAGTAACTGCTTTCTTGGAAAACCTATCACCAGTAGCTGGCTTAGGTTTGAATTCTGGTTTGGATTTTGGCTTTGGCTTGCCATACCGTTTGTTTTTCTTATACTTAGGGGTTTGCTTTCGTATTTTTTGGAAGACTTGGTCTTATCCTTTGGACAAGGGGGTTATACCAAATTGTTCGCAAAAAGACCCTAAATCCTTTTTGGCGGCCTTTTCTTTTTTAAACTGATCTCGAACTTTGTCTTCCTTACAAAGTCTTGCCCCTATTTTTTGGGTAGCTGCAATGAGTTGACCATAACTCAATTGCTCATATAGAATATTTCCATCTGGAGATTGTGCTATGAGATCATCTTTAACAAGATCACCTAACGATGTTGGGAGACCTGCAATGAACTTTTCTTTCCAGAACCTATTCTGGCAATCTTCTCTAGTGTAAACCCTAGTTAGGAAGGTATCTTTATACTACCTAAAACTGGATAACGATCTACACTTAAGATTGGACAATAATTCAGCAGATCTATCCTTCCAAGTGGAAGAATTGCCCATAAAATGTCCGCATATTGAGAAGATTAAGGTGTTGACCGCATTTGGAATTGTTTCACCTTCATTATCATAGATTGGATTTCCTTCTGCATCGGTCTTGATTGCAGAGAACATTTGTTTTTTCTGTACTTCAGAGAAAGAATAGTCCCACCAACCTTTTAATTGGCCTGTAAAACCTGCAGACAAAATATTGCAAATGACTTCCTCAGAGCAATCATTTGTAGTTTGATATGTAGTAGCCATCATTGTCATGTGCTGCATTGTTTAGAGGATTTGATACTCAGTTTGGCCATCTATGTTCCATTCATAGATATTGTTGGCATTGAAGCTTTTAAAAGTTGGATTTTTTTCCTCAAGAAGCAGATTCGGTGGAGTTACTCTAGGATAATAAAGCTTTGAAGGTTTTTTCCAAGATTGAGTATAGACAGGATTGATATTGATTGGGGTTTTTTCCTGTAGATTGGGTTTAGAAGTACTGGCCGCAGATTCTGTTTCTGAGCCATCTTCATTAATGACGTTTATAGATGGACCTTTGTTTCTGATCAAAGGTATTCCTTCTTGATTATCGGATGGAGACTCTGGAACACTCAATTGTTTCGAATTTTCTTCCATCTTCTCCACCAACTCTTGTTTTTTCCTTTTTCACTTCTGGGCTAAGAAGTGGCAAACTATCTTTGATCTTCTTATTCATTTTAAAAGGTTTGAACAAGGGTTTTTCTAAGAGAATAACCTTTTTAATTCCCGAAGTAGATGCCTGGGTGGAAGCATCTTTTTTAATCAAATCTTCCCCTAACACTTGAAGGTATTTATTCATATAATTTGATTGCTCCATCAACTTGTTCATGTCATGAGCAGAGACTGCTTCATCAAGATTTTTTTATTTGAACAGAGCAGCCATAATGGGTTTGTTGGTGAAAGGATCTTTAACACCAGGGAGTTGGAAAGAGTTATTTGATGGTGACTCTGTCTTGACTAACTCGCCATTTTTTAAATGCCATATTGTAATGACATTTGTGGTTTTATCAACGTCTATCCTTGTTTTCCAAGGATAATTGATCGAATGTTTGACTGAGTAGGCATGAAACCAGTCAAAAAATAAAACCTTTGTCTTAACATTGTTAAGAAATTGATAATATTCTTCCTGAATATTTATCATGTTTGTTCCCTTAAACTCTTGTAAGAAACTGTTTGTCTTATCAATAATGAACTTACAAATCATTATAAGATTCATTAAGAGAAGAAAAGGTTGGAGACTGAATTGATCGTTGATCATCTTCTGTCTAATAAATTGGTCTAGGGATGGCAGATGACGTATCTAATCCCTGGAGGTTAATGGTTGTCGTTTGAGATGCAGTTGAGAAGGATTGTCTTGAGGGAACAGATCTGAAGTCTTCTAATCTAAGACTAGAGGATCTGACAGAACTGAAAGAATTTCTTCTTTCAAAGATTAATTCAACTTTCCCGTTGGAGTTTGAATAATGTTATTGAAATTTGCCGTTTCTCTTGGTAAAACTGGAACAGCCTTATCCAAACTCCATTTTTATGGTAGGACTACGTCCTTCCAAAGGATTGTTTTTGGGACAATCACATTTGCTTTAGTAACATCAGTAAGAAACAGGGTTATCTATCCCGATGTTCTAGTTTTAAGAACTTTAGAATTACAAGAATTCATAACCTTGTATTGTATCCTGTAAAGCAAAGCTGCTGGGATAGATCCAGGCTTCATATCTAAGCCATAGATCTTAAGATTTAGAAACAAAGAATCTAGGTTGTTTAGATCCTGTAAACTCAAAGTTCTATTTGGATAACAATTAAAATAAATTGGACATGACTTAGGCTAGTTTCTACCGTACCTAAGAGGGAGTCTTGAAATTTATTGTGCCTAATATCTCTTAAGCACATCAAGATTGAAGCGTTTAATCCTTCACTGATTAAAGGTTTGACGGCTACTTGAACACATCCTATGTGTAAGTACTTGTTTTTTTGTTTGTGATTTTTTATCGTGTCCATTGAGAGAAGATGAAATTCCTCACTCTCTGGACTGATTGGAATATTTTTCTCTTCTATCTTAATAACATAATCAGAAGTAGTAAAAAACTTTCCTTTTGACTTGTATAATTTTTTTGTGGGTATTCTGGGAATTACCCAATTATCAATATCTTGATTGATATTTTCAAAGCATATTTCCTCCTGGAAAATACTGCTTGGTTTGGTAGGAATATCAGATTCCTGGAGAGAAGAAGAAGAAGGTTGAGAAGATCGGAAATAAAGTTTGGAAAGGGAGCGACATAATATAAATTTTAATTATATGATATCATTGCCTTCCTTTGGTTCCATAGCAAAAGTAAGTAGTGATCTGAGCCGTACCCTGCTGAATATTTTTCATAAAATTTTCAAAAAAAAAGTCTTTACTTGAATTTACAAAGTCATTAGATCTTATTATTCTTAACCATAGTTGTACCTTACCTTTGAAAAAAGGATTTACTTAATCGCCTAAACAAGGCAAAGATATTTTCCAAATTTGACATGAAATCTGGTTACTATCAGATAGAAGTCAAAGAAGGTGACCGTTACAAACCTTTGTTCAAACCTTAGAAAAACCCTTGTTCAAACCTTTTAAAATGAATAAGAAGATCAAAGATAATATGATGAGATGATTATGTTTGATATGCTATGTTTATATAATGCATGTTCATCTTGCTAACTGCTTCCATGTCATTATGTTGATATATATGTTTCTTACTCCCCGTCTTTTGTTGTTTGTTGCATGTATCTTTTTGGATATGCAGAGGACGGTGAGCAGCTTGCTGAGGAGTGACTCTGAGGAGCCGCTACTCGTAGTTTAGTTATGTTTAGTTTTAGTTTGTTTATCTGATTTGTTTATCAGATTGGTTATACCAGCTCTGTAATGTGACATCGGGGTTGGGTTCGTTATATGTTTCATATTATGTTTCTTTTAAACAATGTTTTAGTTTTTCCGCGTTGAAGTTATGTTACAATGCGACAGCCTCTGCCAGTTTTTATTATTATTATGATATAATATGCATGCGTTCTCTTTATTTTATATCTTTACGTTTTATGAATACATGCGGGATAGAGGGTGTCACATTTAGTGGTATCAGAGCAGTTCGGCCCTGTCCGGATGTGGTATGAGTAAGTTGCAAGTCTTATGTGTGTTTTCGTTTGAATTATCTATATTAATTATAGATAATGATGCTTTAGTGTTGAGAACCCTTAGTTCTTCCGGTTTGGTTAGAGCCTCCGAGTCCGAGGACTTGATCCGAGGTTATGTGCCTAGTTGGTGAAAGTTTGACCAATCAAGGTGATAGAAATTTCGAGGATGAAACTTTTATAGGGGGTGGAATTGTAACATCCTGATTTTCGTATAACGGATTATGTTACTATGGATGCCTAGTTATTGTTGTTTTTTATTTTTTTATTTATAATTTTTTTAATCAAAAGGCATGCAAAGGCATCACTATAGGAAATGGTCATCCCAACTATAATGGCACCACCACCCCTATCAATCATTTGTAGCACACGAGAATATTATTAAAAAATATAAAAACAAAGAACAAAAGAAAGCACGAGGGGACATAAAACCTTACCCATGAGATTATCTAAATCTATAACTAGGCAACCTATATCTA
Organism: Sophora flavescens; assembly: GCA_030762895.1. Classification (NCBI taxonomy): domain Eukaryota; kingdom Viridiplantae; phylum Streptophyta; class Magnoliopsida; order Fabales; family Fabaceae; genus Sophora; species Sophora flavescens. The sequence goes on from CM061069.1 coordinate 134,980,805, forward strand.
TTTCTATAAAAGTCCTCCGAAATAAACATAGGAATGAGGTCCCACCAAAAAAAATTATCAATGGTTGTGCCATAAACTGCCAACTTATCAGCACAAGTGTTCCCTTCCCTATAAATATGAGAGAAAGTAAACCTCATTTACTTAGTCAAATGCAAACAATTTTTCCACCTATTTCTAAGCATCCAAGGAACAATACTTGGATCCCTAAAAGCATTGATTACAAGTTGAGAATCACACTCCAACCAAAAATTCTTCCAACCTTTCTTAAAAGCTATCTCAATGGCCAACATAGCACCAATGAGCTCAGATTGAAATGCTTTATTGATACCAAGGTTTTTGGAGAAGCAACCAAGAATAGCAGCACTAGAGTCTCTAAATATTCCTCCACAACCAGTTGGGACCGGATTACCTTTGGCAGAACCATCAGTGTTGCACTTGATCAAATTACAGGAAGGAGGGATCCATTGAACCTGAGTTATAGAAGGGGCAGCACCCGGATGACCAGAAATGTTGAAATCCTTTAAGATCATAAACTCAGCAACAGAAGAAGACATTTTCCCCTTTGAGGCATTACTAGCCATGGAAACATTGGAGATTATAAGGTTGATGGCAGATTTAACATTCATCTTTACATTATCAAATCTTGCTTTATTTCAGCAAAACCACACTACACTCACAGTATTCACCACAGTAGCAACCATGACATCTGAAATAGACAACTATAAACACGAGAAGGGGGGTTGAATTGTGTTTATCAGAATTTAAGCAAACTTGAAATCTTTTCGCATACAGAAGTTAGGTTCAGACGAGTGGAAAGATACAGGACAGACGGGTGACCTTTCTGATGAAATTTTAACAGTGACTTTGGTAAACACACCACTTGATAAACGTATAAGAAAACTAAAGCAATTAAAGAGGTTATAAGGAAAGAGAGATTGACACGGTTATTTATCCTGGTTCACTCTTCAAAGCAAAGAGTTACGTCCAGTCCTTGGCAGCACCAAGATTTGTCCACTATAACTGATCGGGTTACAGACTCTAAGTATTGTTTGCACACCTAGCCTCGTCAGGCTCCAAGACAAGTATTCTTTATACACCTAGCCTCTTCAGGCTCACTCAGGTTTGTTTGAGAGATTTGGTTTGTAATGAATACAACTTCAGATAAACAGATCTTTCACTAACACTTAGAGTGGTTTAAATGTAAAGCTTAGGAAAGTTTGCGTAATAACTTCACATGATTGAAGAATACAGAATGAAAGAATGAAGATATTGATGCGCATAGTAATGGCTCTTTAATGCTTTGTGTATTCTCTATTCTTTATCTTCAATGACTTCTGTATTTATTGTCTTCAAGCATTTAGGATCCGTTAGAGATATTCCCTCAGATGTTGGCTTCAAGCAGAACTTCATTAAATGCAATAGAGTCGTTCTGGGCAGCCATCAATGCAATAGGAACATTGGTTGTACTCTAACATGAAGGATCATGGCTTTATGCATCGTGATACAGCCATATTAGAGTTGTGCAGAGAGCTTTTTGTACTTTGCTGAGTACGATTCCCTTTTCGTGTAAGGACCAGAGGTACTAGGGAATAAAGCATGTTGGAAGCATTCCTTAACTGGTCTATGGTTCTGATAACCGAGATTGCTTTAGAGAGTAATTTCTGACTTTTCTTGATTCTAGTTCTTGAAATAAGATTATGATAATTCTTAAAGAATTCACGTCCATAAAGAAAGCGCGCCCATCTTGAAAATAACTGCGCCCATCTAGTCATTTAAGATTTTACATTTGGACGGGCTAGTAGAGGATCTCCATATGCCACGTCATTGGAAGGAGCTTCTCATTAAGGACTTAGCAAGTCCAAAGACTTGTGTGGACAAGCGCTTGTATCTCTTCATTGGACGCTCACTTTTATCACTTATGTTGGACGGATGATTCTTACAGTTTTAATCTGCACACTAGATAGATAGGTTAGCAACCAATATGAAGGTTAATTAAATCATTAACCAACGTTTAGTTCTCATCAAAACTTAGGGAAATGCACATCAGACATTTTAGAGGCTTAACAACATCTTCAACTTGAGTGCACCAATTCCTACTGCAGATATACAGAACATTGAGGAAACTCGAGCAATCTATACTGCATCCTGTAACACTGCTAAACCAAGACTAAACCTGTTGTGCAAAAGGGCAACTAAGAAATAAATGTTCTGTTGTTTCGGCAGTATTACCACAGAGACTGCAAACTGAGACCATTATGCCACCTCTGGCCAAAAGGTTCTTTTCTGTTGGCATACGATTATGAAGAATCCTCCACATAATAAAAGATTTTGAAGGAGGAATGCAGCTTTTCCAAATTAGCTTAGACCAAGCCATCAAATTTCCAGCAGGGTTAGAATGAAGATATGCATCTTTAAAGGATAGCCAACCTGAATCCGACTTGGACCAAACTAGTTGGTCTTTGACCGGGAAGGAAGGAATTGGGATCAGTTGTAATTCATTCACCAGAGCAGTACCATTACGAGCTAGATCAACAGGCAGAGACCATTGACCATCCTTAATAAAATCACTAACTTTGGCTTGAAGGGAGCTATGCTTATCAACAGGAACATTCAGAAGATCGACTACTTTCTTGGGCAGCCACAAATCATTCCAGAAGTTGATGCACTTACCATCACCTAGCTATCCATGACTAAAGACAAATTTTCCCTGATTCCAGACCATATTGAAGAGGCAAGGTGATATGCAACAGGAACATTACCTCTAAAGGCTCTACATTTCAACACCTCGGTCCCCTGATTACTGTCAGTAACAAATTCCCAGCAGAGTTGAAGCATTCCAGCTTTATTAACTCCCCTGATAGATTCGATGCATAAACCTCCTTCAGTTAGAGGTTTGTAAACTGACTTCCAAGCCAGTGTGACTGTATTTTTAAAATTTACATTCCCGACCAAACAAAATTTTTGATCCACTTATCCAGAAGCTTTAATAGGCTAGTTGGCCACTTGTAAACTTTGAAGCTATACAGCAACATACTGTGAATGATTGAGCTGATCAGAAGCACTCTACCCATGTTGTTGTTATTATTACTACTACTACTACTATTAATTTTAATGAAGTTCGTATTGTTATTTATACAATTGATAATGTAATTATGATTAGTGTTGTAATATTTTTATGCTTATACATATATATGTATGTATATATTATTACATATGATAATATGTATATTAATATATGATTATTTGCATTAATATGAGATTGTGTCTCTTACTGTGTGATCTTATATGAATATATGATTTTGTTTGTGATTTTATATGTTAATATATGGTATCTGATTTTATTAATAATAAGTGATTAAGAATGATATGATAAGATATCGTGTGATTTAGTATTTAAATCGAGATAGTGTATCTCCTAGGTTTTAGTTCGTCATTTAATCATATTTGAGCCCTTATTAATATAGGATAATCCACTTTTGATTATCTCTTAAGATCTTATCATAATCTCCTAAGGATCATATCTAGGAATAACTACCAAATCTGTCTCTAACGTTCCATTGAACTTTTGAGCACCATAGAGTCCGATTTAGGTTTCAATCATTAGAGACTAATTTGTAGATATTTCTCTGATATTTCTAACGACACCAAGAACGCCTCAATCGGAAACTTATAGCTCAAGTTATGGTCAAAATACCGATCTGTATATAGTTTGGGCTGAAATAGAATCCCACTATGCCCTAACTTGTATTTATACCATAAGACTCGACTTAAACCCTATTTCTCACATTGTTAACCTCAGAATAACTTCCTCTCTTCATTTTTCTTAGTTTTCCCTTGAACCCCTCTAAATTCTTGGAGTTTGTGAGTCCGTTTGGGAGAGAAGTTATGCGTGTTAGCATCGTTTAAGGTAACATAGTTATCCCTCCTTAATCTTATTTTCCTTTTCTTTTGAATTGGGGATTAATTGGTTGTTATCTTCCCTTCTTGTTTGACCAAGGCTTGAGGAACTCGTCGAGCCGCTCGAGAGAACGTGTCTAGTTTGTCAACGTTATCGTTTTAGGAATCTTCATACTAGGTATGTGGAGAAGGAATAATATTGACATGTAGGTGTTGGGGGTAGTGTAAGATGAAGAGTTAACCCATGACCCTGTCGTATGTTGTTTGCCTATTTTATGTTAATTGATATATGTATAATATGATTCTAATGTTAATGACATGCTTTAATTATTGTACTGTTTGATGTTAATTGTTGATGATGTATGATTGGATGTTATTGATATGCCCAATTGAGTACGATGTTTTATGATACCATGAATGTTCATGATGGTGATGATCCTATTATGATGATGATGATGTTGATGATGATGATGATGATGTTGTTATGATAATGATGAGACTGTTATGATAATGATGATGATGTGGTTCTCTGAATGAGTGTTGATTGTTGTGGATGTTAATGTCAATAATGATGTTAATAAGACTCTAACCAATTAATAAGGCTTATTAATGATGTTAGACCTTAGAAGAGATGTTAATAAAGATGAATGCATTTAAGGAATGTTTTCCCAGTTTGTTCATAAGACATGAATATAGTATGAGAGGCAAGGTTATGTTCATAGGGCTTAGTCAAAGACCCTAGGATTGATTAGTGAGTGTTTTAGGGACGTTAGTATTGAAGCTGGAAGTAAAAGACATGGGAACAATTTAATGTAATGAAACTGATGGTTGACGGTGTAGCTTAAACCAATAGGTTTGATCTTCGAATGCCCTAGGAAACTTAGTAAGGGTTGTTTAACCCTTCTACCAACAAACAGTATGACCACGCTCCATTGAGCACGGCCGTGCTCAATGGTCAACAGGACCGTGCTCAACTTAACAGTCAGCACGCCCGTGCTGAGGGGAAAGCACGCTCGTGCTTCCCTGTACAGATCATAACGCAAAAAAGATAACAAGGGGTGTTTCATCCCAAACGCTTCTAATAATGAAGAAGATACCAAACCAGGTAAAGACAAGCTAGATAACTTAAAGATAATAATGTACCTTGGTAGCCGAGTGGCCAAGGGGACCTTGATGCTTAATGGTCAAGGTGTTGAGCTCTGATGCCTATGGGCCAGAGTGTTAATAATTAAAGTGGAAAGATGTTGTTCTGTACCTTGGTAGCAGAGTGGCCAAGGGGGCCTCGATAGCCGAGTGGTCGAGGTGTTGAGCTCTGATGCTTATTGGCCAGAGTGTTGTTGTTTTGTACCTTGGTAGCCGAGTGGCCAAGGGGGACTTGATGCATAATGTCAAGGTGTTGTTAATTAAAAGATATTGGACCTTGGTAGCCGAGTGGCCAAGGGGGCCTTGATGCTTAATGGTCAAAGTGTTGAGCTCTGGTGCTTTTTGGCCGGAGTGTAAGTAAAAAGATTATGTGATAAAAGATTAAAGACTAAATATGAAAGATAACATTGATGATGATGATGAATTTGGGTAGCCTAGTGACCCAAGCGGAGGTGGTGATTGTTGGTTGTGAGTTGTGTTGCTCATTCATGCATTGGAGTAGTAGAGTAGCGTTGCATCGCATAACATACCTTGTTTGGAATGATATATATATATATATATATATATATATATATATATATATATATATATATATATATATATATGTGATATTAATATAATGAGATGATTATGTTTGATATGCAATGTTTATATAATGCATATTCTTCTTGCTAACTGCTTCAATGCCATTATGTTGATATATATGTTTCTTAACCCCATGTTTTGTTGTTTGTTGCATGTATCTTTTTGGATATGTAGAGGACGGTGAGCAGCTTGCTGAGGAGTGACTCTGAGGAGCTGCTACTTGTAGTTTAGTTATGTTTAGTCTTAGTTTGTTTATCCTAGTTGTTTATCGGATTGGTTATATCAGCTTGGTAATGTGACATCGGGGTTGGGTTCGTTATATGTTTCTTTTAAACAATGTTTTATTTTTTCAGCGTTAAAGTTATGTTACAATGCGGCAGTCTCTACCCGTTTTTTTTATTATTGTGATATAATATGTATGTGTTCTCTTTCTTTTATATCTTTTACGTTTTATGAATACATACGGGGTAGATGGTGTCACATAGTTAAACTGGATAATATACCTACTGAGGTATGAGATGTTCTAGGGGAGAAAGGCATTTTAGTTGGCTCACAAAGTTATTTAAATAGATCGTGAGACCTAAAAAAATGTCGAACAAGTGGAGGTGAACGCACTTTAATCCCTATTCAGAAGAATGAATGACTTATCCAGAATTGCATACATTATTGGGGATTAATACTAAGTCATAGGAGCACCCCAGAAAAAACTTATAAATCATACTATAAAATTGACAAATTCTAACATCCTCCATGTTAAAAATGGAGGACCGAAACTTAATGACTACATTTAGTACTTTTAGCAATATCTATCCTATCTATCCTATTTAATAAATCATGTCCTATTTACTGTTTAGGTTACTGTTTATGTCACTGTTGATTCACCTGTCTTTTGATTTATTTGTGTTAATTGTTTAAGTTTATCAAGTATTGGATTAGAAACAAATATTTAATGAAATTATGGTTAAATGTTAATAAGTCATCATTTTAAATGTAATAATTTCTAACACTATTTTTAATATTAGCATAGTAACCCGTGCCACGCACGGGATATAGGTTGACCTTTGAACATTATTTTAGATTATTCATAATTATTTATATAAAAAAGTTAAAAGAATTTGTATGGAAAATTATGTCTCAAAAATTATATAATTATAACGGTTCAACCATAGATCAGAAAACATATCAATTTTTAAGTTACTAATTACTATTGTCTATTATGAACATTAGTTGAATAACTCGTTATTTATCAACTAAAACAGAGGAAACATAAATATGAATTATGGTTGAGAACCAAAAAAATGCTAAGTTATTTTTTTTCCAATAAAAAATTAATAAAATAATTATGTACAAAAATGTGCCAAAATAATAAAGTATAATTTTATCATAGCAATTCATTTGTTGGTATAGTTTTATGTAAAATATTAGTCTTCGTGTTTAAAGGAAAATTTCCTCATAATTTTAAACAATCATATGAATGTGATTTTTTTTATCATATAATTAAATCTAGTTTAATTAGGTAAAATAAAATTTAGATTTACGTAGATATACGAAAATATTCAATTGATTAAAAAAAATCAATAAAATAATTACATGATAAGATAAAAATATATAAGAAAGTATTACATTAATTTAAAATTACTGATACAATCAATCACAAAAATAGTGCTTAAAATATACTAGTGTAATTTCCGCAGATAATTCATACGTAAGCATAGCCCACAAAAATTAACATAAGCACGACCCATGAAATTAATCTATGATGGTAGTGCTAAAACTCTCTTGACATATCCTGCAAAAAGCTTCCCTGATCAAGCTTTTCATACCATTGTCAGAAGAAATCCAGAAATGAGCATCAAATAAATTAGTATTAATCTCTAACATGAAATATGAGGGGTTCGTGAGTGAAGAATATTACAAACATATTATATAATGCATTGCACTAAAAAGTTACATTCAGGTGGGCCAAAAAAGAAAATTCAAATGCCACCAACAACTATAGAACAACGAAAGATTGAAAGAAATTAAAATGAGGGAAAATCAAACCTCGGAACAATATTTTCCACCCGTTTCATTTTCAGCCCTTGAAGATCTTAATGCATTGTCTTGGATATTGTTGCAATTAAATTCATGGTCGTATGTCATCAATAATGCACCTAAGGAGAAGCAAACCCAAGAAATCAATGGAGCTAACAGCGACGTCAAGTTGACTAAGGGATCAAAATGAACATTTTAAAAATTTGAGGATCAAATTGAACATTTTAAAACAGCTTGGGGATCAAAAAAGTAATTTAGCCAAAAATTTATTAAAAATTTAAAAAATATTTTTTCCCGGAATTGCCACGTGGCATTAAAATATTAAATTTAATGCCACGTGGCATTAGGTAGGACGTCATTTATTCAACTTGACAGAAAGACCTATTTGAATAAGTTTTAGGAATTAAGGGACCAAAATGAATATTTTAAGAACTTGAGGACCAAATTGAACATTTTAAGACAATTTGGGGACAAAAAAGTAATTTAACCTTACTTTAAATAGCAAAATTTTCGACTAAGATTCATCTCTTATGTGAAACACTAAGTTTTTTTTTTTTTGCTATGATTTATATTTTAAATAGTAATCAATATATTTTATCTTTTATTAATTACTATATTGAAAAGTAAATTTACGATTGTTTTTGTTATTTTATTATTGAAAAGTCATTAATTTTAATCTTTTAATATTTTGTTATTATTTCAAAACAATAAATATAAAATTTTCATTCTTTATGTAATTTTTTTATTACTTATATCACTAATTATTGTTGTTTTTTTATTGTGTTTTAACTTTTACTAACACATAGGGGTGACAAAATGATCCATTTGTCCACCATCCACCCAAACATAAATCCATCCAATCCATCCATTGCAAAAAAATATTTGCATGATGGATTGGATCAAATTGACAGTTTTATTTTAAGGATGGTTAGTGATACATCCACCCTTCTTTTAAATCCATCGGATCATATTATGTAAAAAAAAATACATCCAATGGATCACTCAAACAGTAACATTCCGAAAGCATGGAACTGTTACGTCCAGAAACTTTCATTATTCAATTTGAATGTTCTAGAAACCTTCATTCAATTTGAATGCTATCAGTGCATATTGAATGTCGATTTTGCACAAATATTCAACGTCATTGAATGTCCATTTTGCACAATATTCCACGTCAACGTGAGAGAGGGGGGGAGAGAGATGTTATTTTGAAATATTCATAAATTTTAATTTTTTAAAATGACTTTCATGGATGGATTGGATATCCATCCATGAAAAAATGTTAATGGATGGATTTTATGAGATGGATCGTGGATGGATTGAATTTTTTAAAATGCATTTTTAATGGATTATCCTGAATTGATGGATTGTTTTTAATCCATCCATTATAATCCGAGTAAAAATTTATCCAATCCATCCTGTTCCGTCCAAATACCTCAGATGAGAGATACTCGACTGGAAAGAGTTAGAAGGGATATTTTGGAAGGTGCTTGACAGAATTGAGATTCTGATCCTACGTATCCAAATGGGAATCAAAGCAAACGTAGTTCTCAGTGAAGGGGTTGGAACCCTATTTATAGAGATGTTTAGAATCAGGCTCCGAGTTATACGGAGAGATATTAGGATCAGGCTCCTGATTATGCGGAGAGATATTAGGATCAGCGAGATATTCGGCCCAGTTAGCTGTGATTGGATGATTCGGGGCCGAGATATCTTTGTTCGTGATCTGGTGTGGAATAGGGCAGAGTACTTGTCCTCTGGTGTTGAGTGTATTAACAGGCCTTCGGCTTTACGGGAGTTCGGGTGAATGGCCACCTACGAGAACGAGCTCGATCGTATTGACAATCCTCGACCTTATATCTTCGGCCGGTACACAAGCCCCCCGAGCTCCGAGCTTAAATAAGCGAAAGAGCTGATAAGTATGAGACCGAGCTTATTCTTCGGCCACACAAACTTCTGCATTCCCAGCTGTCATTTCAATCAAATCTCTCCTCTTTGTCAGAGAAAGCAATCATTCCCCCTAATACTTCTGCGGTACGCTTTAGGTATGAAACCCTAGAGTTCCGCGCCCATTTAATGAGGGGAAAATCAAAAGTCGCGCCCTTTTGGGCCTGATGGGACGTGGGTCATCAACAGCAGGCTACAAATATCCCTTCGGATTCCCACTCCCTTCTACCCTCGCTTATCCTCCTTGGCCTTTCACCTTCGTCTTCCCGTGGTTTTCGCCATCACCCTTGTGCTTGTCATTTTTCAGGTACGCCCAGTCTCCTTCTTCCCCTCGTACTTCTCAGTTTAATTTCTGCTTACCAGATGAGTTCATCCATGTCCTCTGAGTCAAACACCTCGCCTCTAATTGAGCGCGAGGTTCCCCCCATTGGGGGTTCTCCCTCCACCTCTTCGATTCCTTCACGGGAGTTGAACGTCGGAGAAGGGGAAGCATCCTCCTCCGGGTCGTCTTCCCCTGGGTCTGATCCCTCCGGGTCTGACTCCAAGTCCGGCTCTCCCTCTCCTCTGGTGTCCAAACCCGCCGCTCATAAGCAATGCCTGAGGGTTCCAAAAGACCATATTCCGGATATTACTCTTCCTGGGTACACCTGGGTTAAAGGCGAGGTCGGGACCTTTTTTTCTGACTTCCAAACCCCAGAATCGATTGATCAACTTCGGTCCCAAATTAATATCTCGGCGTCAGGGGACGAATCCGAGTTCATTTGCTCCCCATGCTCGGGTACCGAGTGTGTCTTCCTCAGGGCTCGTCCTTCCGAGCCCCCCTTTACATACATGTATAAAACATTATTTGATAAGCTGCACGTATCTCTTCCTTTTACCTAGTTTGAGTGCGATGTTCTGAGAACCATGAACGTTGCTCCTACTCAACTTCACCCCAACAGTTGGGCTTTTCTGAAAGCCTTTCAGATTCTATGTAGATACATCGGGATGGAGCCCACCACTCCAAAATTTTAGTATTTCTACCAAACAAGATTTGGTGAGAAAATGGGATGGATTTCCCTTAACGGGCTGAACCGGAGAGGACTGATTAGTTTGTACACATCATCGTACAAAGATTTCAAAGTTGGCTTCTTCCGAGTTCGCCCCTCGGGCTCTCATTCCTCCCACTTTTTTGATGATGATAACTGTGCCAAGTTTCCCCTATATTGGCAATCCTCCCCCACAAAATTCGTCGGTTTTGAGTACCAATCCCTCCCGGCCGAGGATAGACGGGACATAAACATACTAGAAAAACTTCATCGGCCCCTCCATTGTGGACGCCTCCTGAAACTACCCTTCTCATCAACCCCGAGAACTGACCTGAAAAGTAAGTACTCGGCTTTTTGGTTTTGGGAATTCTTTCTGTATTTGTTGCTGAACTAACAACTTTTTCTTTTTGGCAGTCATTTTGGGGAAATTTGACTTCTCCAAGCTCGTAAAGGCTGCTGCTAAAGAGGGTCTGGGTCCCTCTTCAACTGAGAAGAAGCAGAAAAGACCTCCTCCCACCAAGACCTCTGCGAAGGGAACTTCATCATCTGCCCCCCAAAAAAGAAAGAGGGTAGAGGTTGTAGTTGACACCGACGACTCTCCCCCACCTCACCCGAGTCCCCCACGCCCAACTACTCAGGAGACCGGGACCGCGGGGCGGGGAGAACAACCCCCTCCCTCCACCGAGCAAAAATGGTACAACAGTTCCCTAAAGGCGGGGACCTCATCCCTTTGACTCGCACTTCCTCAAACCTCGCGATCTCCTAGGTTAATCAGGGCAAGGGGCCCGATCCCAAAGGGAGGCCCTCTCGGCCTACTGCATCCGAGCCGCCGCTCTAGCCCGCTTCTGCAGCTGGGATTTGGTGGAGTCCGAGAGGAAATCCCGGCATCTGGAAGCTGAACTTGCTTCCATTGAGAAGCTGAAAGGGGATTTTTCCCGGACCTCCACGGAGCGCGACGAGCTGGCCAAGGCCAATAACCTCCTGACTACAACCATCACCGAGCTGAATGGCCAGAGCTCCGAGCTTGAGACCAAAGTAAAATATGCTGAGGAGAGTAAAGCTCAGGCTGAAGAAGGTAGAGCTCATGCTGAAGAGGAGCTCAAGAAGGCTCAAGCTAAAATTGAGCGACTCAAAGCCGCCTTGGAGGCCGAGACCATGGCCAAGATGGAGCTCCAGGAGGATGTGAAAGAAGCCACTAACTGCATTATTATCGAGCATCGAAAAGGTTTTGACAAGGCTATTGCTCAGGTTGAGGTTCTCGCCCCGAGGGTTGATCTTTCGGGAGTCGATGTGAACAAGGAGGTAGTGAACGGGGAACTTATTCCCATAATTCTTGACGAGGAAGAGGAGGTGGAGGTGGAAGGGGAGGAAGACTCTCCCGGGGATCACATCGAGGCCGAAGAGGGTCCTAGGGACGAGTAGCTGTTTAGTTTTTTGTAGTCTTTATCCTTTGTAATGGGCTTTTTCCCTTGTAACTTCGTCTTACTTAATAAAAACTGTTACCATTTTGCTGACTTTCCTTTTTCCTTGTAGCCTCTTGTTTGGCTGAGATACACTTGAAGTGTTTTTTTATCTTCCGTCGTTGTGTTTGGCCTGTTTAAACAAATCTTCGGCTAAGGCCGAGGTATTCTACCGTCCATATCAAAAATGGACGGTGGTTGTTACACGTGAAACACATGTTTCACACCTTACGCATGCAGTCACGCATTAAATGCTTTGGAAACCGCAATGGGTTCATGCAATTACTGCTTTTTGCTTAGTTTCGAGATTTGTTTTTCCAACAAACCTTTTCCCACGCATACTTCTTCCTTCCCAGCGCCTCTCACCCCTTATAAATAGGGTTGTTTTACTGCTTCTTTCATTCATTCTTCATTCTTTCCCACCAACCAAATTCGTCTCTCTTCCACCCGAGTAGTTCTATGATAGTGTTAGGGGTTTACGCTCCCCTCTCCCAGTTAACATCCTTTTTTGAGTTTCATAGCTGCCAAAAAGGATGTAAGTGGGAGATGGGATCCAGAATTCCTTTTACAATTCAATCCTCCAAGAAGGATGTTAACTGGGAGAATGGCAGTCTTCGGGAGTGGAGAAAGGGGTAGAGGCCGTCTACTACCGGAGCGGGCCGAGCACCTCATCATCCAGCTTGGCCGTCTACTCCCGGAGTGGGCCGAGCACTTGATCTTGCCCCTACCCTAATTGGGGAGACGACTGGCAACCCGGGCGGGCCTTATTTTCAATTCACTACAAAAAAAAACCTATTTAGCGACCGAAGATTTCGGTCGCTAAACATGATAATTCAGTTGCTATACTGTATAGCGACCGAATTAAGGGGGTAGTAGAAACCCTGGTCGCTAAATGTTTAGCGACCGAACTTATATTTCGGTCGCAAATCTGCTACTGATATTTCGGTTGCAAAAGTATATATTTCGGTCGCCGTATAGTTGGTCACATACCCAGCTCGCCTAATTTGGTGACCGATATTCGGTCGCTATTTCGGTCGCAAATTATTTTTTTTTCCTGTAACGATCCTGCGGACCAAATATAGTTTTTCAACTATTACCCCATTGATTTTTAATTTCTGATATAAACAAAATACACCAATATTTTTTTTAAATAAATAGAAAACATAAATATGATGTACTAACGATCCAAAACACCACAATCAATATGATCAAGAAAACATATACATTAATTAACGCAAGTTTAATAATGGTTTATAAAAAAAGTTTAATAATTACTAATTAATGATCAAAACATAAAAATACACCACAGTCAATAAATACTAATCAAAATATCAAAACTCATCAATCTTCCAAAGGGATGAACATGTAGAAACGAGAACCCCCAAGGTACTTAAACTTTGCCAATACACCAGTGGACAACAAATACAACTCCCTGATACCATTTGTATCTGTTGCAAAATATGGGCGATCCTCATGGATTACTATATTCCCATTGAACAGATTTCCGCTTTTGTCTTCAATAGTCACAACACGCGGTATTTGTTGTCCCCAACGACGGTAGAATGATCGCGGGATTGAAATCAAATCCTGCAAATACACAAGAACAATTTAGTAAATGATTAGTTTATGCCTTAACCATCATTACGTGAATCCGATCGTTATTCTTAAGTTGATGAGATACTGTACCTGGTCTATATGGATGGCTGTCTCAAAACATTTAGTCGGGTCCATTTTCTGATAAAACGATAAGGAAAACAAGTCATATGTCTAAACTTCATCAAGTGATAATAAGAAAAGATGGAAAGATCCATGTAGCATACTATCATGTTAAAATAGAACAAAGAAATGCAACTTCACATGCAACTTTACATATTAGCAAACATAGTAGTTTTCCGGAAAGCAGATGATTTTACGTCGTTTTGAAGGATGGTCATAGAGAGGACTTTTCCTACCGGAAGTGCCTAGATAACCTAGTGAGGATGGTCATCAACAACTATTTCTGGAAAGCTCCATTTCCTAATGAAACAAATGAGTAAAAAACTAGAGTTGTTTTCATAATATTGTGTACAAAGCTGCTTTCTAATGTGAATAATGTTTTAATGATGACGGCACGTCATGCATGTGCCTGGCAAATTGTGCCTATCCCTTCATTTTATCTAACCCTATACTTAATCCTTCATTATCTAAGAGACTCGCTTTTAAAATTGGCAATCACAATATATAAACATATAAGGAGTTAATTTAACTCATATAAATATTTGCTAAAAGGTTTTTCAACCACTCAGCCTCATTATCAGCCATTTTCAGAGTAATAGCTCTAACCACATTGTATATTTAACAATAAATTTCATTTGACTGATCTCCAAGTAATTAAACCACCACAAAGGATGAACACATAACTATTTAGTGGATTTAGTCTCATCTGAATATGAAATTAAGCTAATATAATTGATACAGCGGAAATCCACCAAATAGAATATCATATTCATCTCCTACAAAAGTGTAGAAGGCAAAAATATTTTTGTATGCACAAATTATCTGGTAGCCCCAAAGTCTACCATCCATTACTTTACACTCACCACATGACAAGCCCGATAAAAGGCCGCAGCAATTATATCATCTCCTTATACCAATTTTTCCTTGACCTAGGAGGATTGTCACTCCTCTTTACACATAAACGTACATTAAAATGCACATTCACATGAATTTATACTTAGAAATTATAACCCGCGGATCAAACTATCATATCGTTGTCACTAACAATAAAAGAACCAAGATTATATCAATCAAGGAAATCTAAAGTGTGCCCGTAAGAAATTCACAAGTTTATACATGCATCATATATTGCATAATTGCCTAGCATTACTTAAGAGGTATTTTCGAAGCATTTGGCATTTGAATACAGGTGGCATTTAATAAGCATTTAGTAACATCCAATACATTTCATAAACATTTTCAAATTTATTTCTTGAAGGAATCCATCAAGTTAAGTACCTTATGTAATCTCTTAGAAAAAATAATTCCGCAAAAAGATGATATATACATAGTGAAGCAAGGAACATATCTCATGTCCATTCCAAAATTCAACTGAAACATGGAAACTAAAGCATGTTATAAAATCTCATAAACCCAGAATTTCTTCACAAATGAAGGCAAAACAAACATCACCAAATTATCTTTATATACATTGCCCAACCTGACAAGCATCATCGTTACATAACCACATTTTGAATATATAAGCAGCCCAGATACTTGCAACAAGTATATCAATATATAGATATATATACCGCCCAAGTTTCACAAAAATTTCAACCACACTCATAACCAAAACATATTAAGAACACACATAAATAGACTAACCAGTTCTTCCAAAACCGAGACAAGCAATGGATTTTATAAAAAGGTTTGATGTAGACAATTTGTTGGCTTCAAGAAGAGACTTTCTAATTAAGCTCATGGACTTTAAATTAGTAAATGAATATTAACAACAACAAAGTCATGCCATTTACGAACTAATAACACTTTATCAATTCATTCCAATGCTTATAATGTAAATATATACAAATATGATTCCATAATCATTTCCAAACAAGTTATCAATAAATACATATCAAATTATTCTAATTACATTGATTCATTGTTATTGAAAGATTTTTATTTTAAAGAGAATAAACTATTCTTCATAGCAATCCAAATGTATGAACATGCTCAGATATAAGTACCAGCCTTCAATTTAAAACCTTGATCTTCACACTCATTCTCACTCTACCAATTTCCCAATACAAATATTAAAATTTATAAATCACAAAACTTTACTTGACAAATCCAACAAAAAAAACGTAATTGGCAAAGTAGCCACACTTACTCTCCCGTCAAAACTCTTTACTCTCCCTGTAATTTTACCTTCTCTTAAGCAACCCGTATCATATTCTTAATTTTCTATTTCAAACAAATCTCACATATCTCATATCAAAACATATCTTCCACAAATCTCAGTATTAAATATAAGATATGAATCTATTAACAAGATTAATTACAAATTAATGTCTGTAATATCAGTCTCAATCTCTTTTATCCACAATTTCTTGCCATTATCTCTACATCTCTACAACACATCTCAATTAATGTCACCCCTTCATATACCTTTACCAATTCCCCCAAACAAGTATTTATAACCCATAAGAATTAAACTTGACAAGTAACCACTAACAACCATAATTTTTTTTTTATAAACAAGCAAGTCGTGTAAATAAGAGTACAAGAAGTGTTCTAACCCGATACATCATTACACTTAACGGTCCATTCTATAATCAACATAAAATGGATTAAAACCAAAACCTGATTGCACTCAAAGCAAAACTAATTGCTCTCCACACAATTAATCTTACTTTCTACAAGCAATCTTTATCATATACTTGGTTTCTTATTTTAAACAAATCTCACATCTCATATAATGGCATCTATTATATGTATCTTAGTATTCATTACATGATATAAATATATGAATGAAAATTGAAAACCACAGTAATTTTTAAATAGGAATTTACATCAAGATTAATCACAAGTTACATTAGAAACAATGAAAAGGTGTTCTACTCAATCACAGTCACCTATATCACAACTCACAACTCACATGAAATACACAAGTAGCTCTTCTCAGTAGTAAGCAATAAAGCAAGCAATGAAACAATGAAGCAAAATAAAAAATGATACATAGAGAGTCCATGCATGGTTACCTCAAGGCAGAGCAGGGAATGCACAAAATGAGGAGAGAAGAGGGTAGGAGGAGCTCTGCGCGTACGTGGTGACCGGAGAGATGCGTACGTGTTGGTAGCCGGAGTATGGCGGCCTGAAACAGAGGGGGGGGGGGATTAAAAACAGAGCAGGAAGAGGGAAAAGGAAGAGAGGAGAGGAAGAGGGAAGAGATGGAAGAAGAGGAGGAGGAGGACGGACGCTTATCGGAGATGGCGGTGGTGGTGGTGCGCACTGCACGGTGGTGGCGGCCTGAACGCGAGGGAGAAGAAGATGGGTGAGGAAGGAAGAGATGGCAGAAATGAGGAAGAAGGGAAAGATTTCATGATTTTATGGATTTATAATTTGGCGACCGAAATAATCGGTCGCTAAATCGGTCGCCAATCACTTAAATAAAAAATGGTCGCTAAATTCGGTCGCGGGATGAGTTAATTTGAAATTTGAATTCATAAATTTAGCGACGGAGTATTCAATCGGTCGCTAACACGCGCGATTTTAATTTTTTTACGCGCCGTTTAGCGACCGAAAAAATATCGGTCGCAAATGTAAATAAAATTTAACCGTTGCATTTAAT
This sequence comes from Sophora flavescens, assembly GCA_030762895.1. Taxonomy (NCBI): domain Eukaryota; kingdom Viridiplantae; phylum Streptophyta; class Magnoliopsida; order Fabales; family Fabaceae; genus Sophora; species Sophora flavescens. The sequence continues at coordinate 134,998,225 of CM061069.1, forward strand.
TCGGTCGCTAGTTCGGTCGCTAAGAATACATAAAATTTCAGACTTTCAACCGTTGCATTTAATTCGGTCGCTATTTCGGTCGCTAAGAAGGAATAAAATTACTGACTTTTAAGTTCCTTTATTTAGCGACGGAAATAGCGACCGATAACCCTGCTACGCTCTATTTCGGTCGCAGTATTATCTCTAATCACTACTTCATGTAGATCCTACAATCGGTCGCCAGTTCGGTCGCAAAAAGCAACCGAAAAATTCGGTCACTATTTTCGGTCGCTAAACAACCTTTTTTTTGTAGTGATTTCAGCCCTTTATGTAAGTCGTAGTACTATCTAGTGCTCGACTCGTACCTTGTTTCTACTTTCAACATTGTACTCGTTATTATCAATAAATTTCAATGGCTCGGATTCGGCCTTTAGATTACGATTTTATTCTCCTTACTGCTTGTAATTTATTGCACTTGAGTAATTTCAAATGCTAGTACTCGGCATTCAGTCTCAAACTTGGTCTTAGACAATTTAATTGGCTCGAACTCGGCCTTTAGGCTCAAACTTGGCCTTGAGCAATTTAATTGGCTCGAACTCGGCCTTCGGGCTCAAACTTGGCCTTAAACAACTTAATTGGCTCGAACTCGGCCTTTATGCTCAGACTTGGCCTTAAACAATTAAAACGACTCGAACTCGGCCTTCAGGCTCAAACTTGGCCTTTAACAATTTAATGGCTCGTACTCGACCTTCAGGCTCAAACTTGGCCTTAAACAATTTAATTGGCTCGAACTCGGCCTCCAGGCTCAAACTTGGCCTTTAACAATTTAATGGCTTGTACTCGGCCTTTAGGCTCAAACTTGGCCTTGAACAATTTAATGGCTCGTACTCGACCTTCAGTCTCAAACTAGGCCTTTAACAATTTAATGGGCTCGAACTCGGCCTCCAGGCTCAAACTTGGCCTTTAACAAATCAATGGCTCGTACTCGGCCTTCAGGCTCAAACTTGGCCCTTACAAATTTAATGGCTCGTACTCGGCCTTCAGGCTCAAACTTGGCCCTTACAAATTTAATGGCTCGTACTCGACCTTCAGGCTCAAACTTGGCCTTTACAAATTCGATAGCTCGTACTCGGCCTTCAGGCTCAAACTTGGCCTTAATGACTCAATAGCTCGAACTCGGCTAGGAGGCTCAGACTTGGCCTTTAGAGTTTAACGGCTCGAACTCGGCCTTCAGGCTCAAACTTGGCCCTTACAAATTTAATGGCTCGTACTCGGCCTTCAAGCTCAAACTTGGCCTTTACAAATTCGATGGCTCGTACTCGGCCTTCCAAATGAGATGTTTGTAGAGTAAATACATCGGCAAAATAAGAGAACATAATGTTGATAATAAATTCTTTTATTGAATAAAAAGCAAGTCTGCGGTGTGCCTCGTTAAAACCTTCTCGGTCAAAACCCTTTTTGGGACAAAATACCGAGGTAGGAAAAAGAGTACATCACCTGACTATATACATCAACTATAATAAAACTTTAAATGTGAAGCATTCCAAGTTCTCGGGATAGGCTTCCCGGACAATTCTTCTAACCTATATGCTCCTTTTCCCAAGTTTTCTACTACCCGGAATGGCCCTACCCAGTTTGCTGCCAACTTGCCTTCCGTGTGATCTTTCCTTGCTTCTCCTTTTATTCTCAGCACTAAGTCTCCATGCAGGAAAATCCTCGGCTTCACTCTTGAATTATACCTCCTAGTTGCTCTCTGTTTGCAGGCTTCTTCTCTAATTTTGGCCTCCTCCCTGATTTCCTCTACCAAGTCAAGTTCGACCCTTAAATTGCTTTCATTATCATTCGGCTCATGTTGCATGCGTCGGAAAGACGGTTCACCAACCTCCACTGGGATCATGGCGTCTGTTCCATATGTCAGCCCGAAGGGTGTTTCTTGAGTGGTAGATTGAGGCGTGCAGTGGTAGGCCCAGAGGATACTTGGTAACTCTTCTGCCCAAGCTCCTTTGGATCTTCCCACCCTCTTCTTCAGTTCTCCGAGAATGACCTTATTGGCCGCTTCGGCTTGCCCATTAGTCTGGGGATGTTCCACCGATGTAACGTGGTGTTTAACGCCGACGTTGTCATAGAATTCCCGCAATGTCTTATCTATAAACTGTCTTCTGTTGTCTGTAACGATTGCAAAGGGGATTCCGTGCCTACAGATGAGGCTTTTCCACACGAACTTTTGTACCTTTTCGGCGGTAATCTTCGCCAAAGGCTCTGCTTCAATCCATTTGGTGAAGTAGTCCACCGCTACCAGGAGAAATTTGACCTGACCTTTGGCCACAGGGAACGGCCCAAGTATATCCATTCCCCACATAGCAAAAGGCCAAGGCGAGTTTAACGTGCGAAGTCCTTCGGGAGGGGTACGACTTATATTAGAAAATCTTTGGCATTCATCACACTGCTTCGTCCACTCAATGCAATCTGCCCCCGCAGTGGAAACCACAGATTCCTCGGTGAACCTCTTCCATGACATACTTTGATTGTGCCTTCGTCAGACATTTTAGCAACGGTACCGAGAATCCCCGTTTAAACAATTCTCCGGAAATGATAGCAAAGTGGCTTGCTCTGAGCCTGATCTTCCTGGCCTCCACATGATCTGGGGGCAGAGTTTCTGAGGATAAATACTCCCAAATGGGTGTCATCCATTCTCGGTCAACCGGTTCATTGGCCATCACCTCCCCAGTCGTGACACTCGGTCATTTATGGTTTCTTGAATGACTGTTCTATGGTGGCCCGGCTTCTTTGTACTGGCTAATTTGGACAGCAGATCGGCCTGAGTGTTTTCTTCTTGGGGAATGTGCTCAATAGCAAATTTCTCGAAGTTGGAGATTAATTGGTTGACCTTGCACAAATACTTGGTGAGCTGAGGATCTTTCGTTTGATACCCTCCAGAGATTTTCCCTGTGACTAACTGTGAATCGCTCCGGCATCTAATAGCCTTCGCCCCCATTTCCTTTGCCAGCATTAATCCTGCAATCAAAGCTTCATATTCGGCTTGATTGTTTGAGGCCTTGAACTCAAACTTTAGTGACTGCTCCAGGATCAGATCTCCCGGGCCTTCCAGAATCACCCCAGCTCCACTGCCCATGACATTCGAGGATCCATCCACATACAAATTCCACCATACATCCTCGGATATCGGCTGCGGGTGGAGCTCGGCTATAAAGTCAGAGAGGCATTGAGCTTTAAGAGGGCCTCTCAACTCGTATCTTAGACCGAACTCGGATAACTCTACCGACCACGCAATCATACGTCCTGCCAATTTGGGCCTTTTGAGGATCTGCTTAATCGGGTGATCCGTCTTGACAATCACCTGGTGACTTTGGAAGTACGGACGCAATCGCTGAGCTGCGGTTACCAGGGCCAAAACCAGCTTTTCAATGACTTGATACCGAGTTTCGGCATCATGAAGGACCCTGCTGATGAAGTACACCAGCATTTGAACTTTGTCTATTTCCTGTACAATGACTGCGCTGATGGCATTCTCGGAGGCTGACAGGTATAAGTATAACTTTTTCCCTGGGATGGGTCGAGTTAATATCGGCGGTGTCGACAAAAAGGCCTTGAAATCGATGAAGGCCTTCTCGCATTCCTCGGTCCACGTGAAGGTCTGGGGCCTCTTTAGTAATCTAAAGAAAGGCCGAGCTTTCTCTGCAGATTTGGGTAGGAACCGAGATAATGATGTCAGCCGTCCTGCAAGTCTTTGCACTTCTTTAATATTTTGTGGGCTTCGCATCTCAATCACAGCCCGACATTTATCAGGATTGGCCTCAATTCCCCGGTGTGTCAGCATGAAGCCGAGAAATTTTCCACCCTGGACACCGAAAACACACTTCTCCGGATTCAACCTCATATTTTACTTTCTCACCTGTGAAAAATTTCCACCGATCTTTTGGGTGGTCATTGGGGGTCATCAGATTTTACGACCATGTCATCCACATAAACTTCCATAGTTCTTCCGATTTGTTTTTCAAATACCCGGTCCATGAGCCTTTGGTATGTAGCTCCAGCATTTTTCAGTCCAAACGGCATCACCCGGTAACAGTAATTCGAGCCCTCAGTAATGAAAGCTGTTTTCTCCTCATCTGGGGGGTACATTCGGATCTGATTGTACCCCGAATATGCGTCCAAGAAACTTAGAATCCTGTATCCGGAAGCTCCATCCACCAGTCTGTCAATACTCGGCAAAGGATAGGAATCCTTTGGGCAAGCTTTATTCAAATCTGTGTAATCGGTGCACATGCGCCACTTGCCATTTGCTTTTTTGACCAGAACAACGTTGGCCAGCCAGGTAGTGTATTCTACTTCTCGGATAAAATTGGCCTTGACCAACTTCGCTGTTTCCTCTTCCACAACCTTTCTCCTTTCTTCCCCAAGTCTCCTTTTCCTCTGGGCCACTGGTTTCGCCTCGGGACAAATTTCCAGTTTATGGCATAAGAAGTCGGGATCAATTCCCGGCATATCAGATGTGGTCCAGGCGAATAAATCGGCGTTGCTGCGCAGCACTTGCTTTATTTCCTCTTTCAGATTCGGCTCAAGGTGACCGCCGAGTTTGGTGCACTGATCGGGATGTGAACCGAGCTGGAACTTTTCTAGCTCCTCAATAGGTTGTGGACGTTGTTCCTGCATGTCCATTCTCGGATCCAGTTCAACAGAGTTAACGGAATTCACCGACTTGTCTTTCCCCCTGTCTAGGGTTTCTGCAGGTGTAGGTTTAAGTTTGCTCACACGCAAACTATCAGCATATCACTGTCTGGCCATCTTCTGATCAGCCTGGACAGCAACTATGTCTCCCGATTTGGAAGGGAACTTCATCGTGAGGTGGGGAGTGGAGACCACAGCTCCTAACTCGTTTAAGGATGGTCTACCGATCAGGATATTGTATGATGTTACTGCATTGACCAACACGTACCTGACCATGATAGTCTTGGATGCTTTGCCATCCCCAAAAGTAGTCAGGAGGTCAATGTATCCTCGCGTATCCACCTGTTCCCCTGCAAAGCCGACAAGCTTACTGTCGTACGGTTGGATGGATTTCTCTGGGATCCCGAGCTTCTGAAATGTCGAATAATATAAGATGTCTGCCGAGCTTCCCTGGTCGACAAGAGTTCTCTTGACTGAGAAATTAGCCAACTGCACAGTGATCACCATAGGGTCATCTTGATTAGGATCCACCCCCACAAAGTCTTCGTCAGAAAAGATAATAGGTGGGGAAATTCTCGGGGGTTTGCCGGATACCGAGTTGACAGCCCGAATGGCCCGCAGGTGCTTTTTTCGAGATGAGCTTGTTGTGCCTCCCCCTGCGAACCCACCTGAAATAGTGTTTATCACCCCTCGAATCACATTATCCTCCTCTCGTCTTTCATTCTGGCCCTCTCTGGTTTCTGTTCTTTCATTATTTCGTCGACCTCCACCCCTTCTCGGGCTTTGGTCACCTCCTCTCCTTCTGCTTCTGCCACGCCCCTCACCATTGTTGTGGTTTCTCCGAACGAAATTATTGAGATGGCCAGCCTGCACCAACTCTTCAATCTTATCTCGGAGGACCCAGCACTCCTCGGTGGTATGGCCATAATTGCGATGGTACCGACAATGTTTCTGTCGGTCAGCATTCTGGGGCGTGTGGCCACGGTTGGGGAGCTGCAAAAGTTCCGCGTTGTATGCTTCCTCAAACACCCAAGCTCGGTTTGTGTTGAGGGGAGTATAATGCTCATACTTCGGTCCCCTATGCAAATGCTCGGGTGGGCCTTTGAATTTCGGCTTATCACCTCCAGCCCTCATCTTGTCTCTCCCGTCTCGCCTGTCAGCATCATCAGTTCTCTCCCTTTTCTTAGACTCCTCAATCTCCTCCATATTAATGAACCCCGCCGCTTTTCTCCTCAATTCATCCATACTGGTTGGTGGCTTCCGGGCCAAGTGTCTGGCAAATAGGCCAGGCCTTAACCCGGTCAAGATGGTGTGTAGTGCAACATCGGCACTGAGATTCCGGATGAGGACCGCCTCCTTGCTGAATCTGGCCATGAAATCACGCAGGGACTCATTCTTTTCCTGCCTGAAGTTTACCAACGAGGCCGAGGTTTTTTGATGAGCCCGGCTCGTGGCAAACTGAGCATTGAACTTAGCCATGAATGTATCAAAGGAGTCTACTGACGCTGGCGGTAGCTGGGTGTACCAGGTCAACGCAGCATCCTTCAGAGTGGTCGGAAAGACTTTACACATGACAGCGTCGTCATCGGTAAAGAGGTACATCTGAGTGGTGAAAGCGTCCAAGTGGCGCTCGGGGTCCGAGGTGCCATCATATTTGTCAATGCTAATTGGCTTGTAGTTGGCTGGTAGGGGAACCTCCATGATAGCGTTTGTGAAGGGATGTCTCGGCTTCCGCACGCTGGCCCTTTCATTGAGTCTACTTGCCCGCAGTGACAGTTCGGGGGCCTGCCTAGGAAATTCCTCCTCATCTACTCGGTCCATATGATGAGAAGCCCGGAGTTGTGGGCCTCCTTCTCTATGCGAGTTTCTGGACCCCTCATTCTCAGGTGTCCGACGCTCTCTCTCAGGAGGAGACGAGACGGACCTTTCTCTGCTCTGTCCCGGTTCGCGACGGCTATTCTGCCGCCTAATCTCCTCATTTTTCCTTCTCAGCGTGGCAATCTGTGCAAGAAGTTCTTTGATAAGGGGGTTGTCGGTCGTTACAGTCGGGTTTATCGACCGTTCCCCATTACCTCCGTTGTTACCATTCTCTGGCTCCTCCCTCCTGCAGTTCCCGCTCCTTGTTCTCACCATGGTTTGTGGTATGGGAAAGTTTTGCTTCGATTCCCACAGATGGCGCCAGATGTTCCGTCTAAATACCTCAGATGAGAGATACTCGGCTGGAAAGAGTTAGAAGGGATGTTTTGGAAGGTGCTTGACAGAATTGAGATTCTGCTCCTACGTATCCAAATGGGAATCAAAGCAAACGTAGTTCTCAGTGAAGGGGTTGGACCCCTATTTATAGAGATGTTTAGAATCAGGCTCTGAGTTATACGGAGAGATATTAGGATCAGGCTCCTGATTATGCGGAGAGATATCAGGCTCCTGATTATGCGGAGAGATATTAGGATCAGCGAGATATTCGGCCCAGTTAGCTGTGATTGGATGATTCGGGGCCGAGATATCTTTGTTCGTGATCTGGTGTGGAATAGGGCCGAGTACTTGTCCTCGGGTGTTGAGTGTATTAACAGGCCTTCGGCTTTACGAGAGTTCGGGTGAATGGCCACCTACGAGAACGAGCTCGATCGTATCGACAATCCTCGACCTTATATCTTCGGCCGGTACACATCCATTTCCCACCATTACTTACACACATGAATAATAATAATAGTCAAAGAATATGATAAATATTTTTAATTGAAAAAAATGTGGATTAGTAATTTAGTACGGTGGCCTGTCTTGTGAAGTGTGAACAGTACGGCAAGCTTGCATGGTAAGTAGTGCAGATGTTAAGCGAGAGTTTAAAAAAAGATGAACAGTGCATTTGTGAGAATATGAACAGTGCGGTGAACAGTAATCAGAATGTTAGTTTATTATAAGTATAGTATAGATTAGTTTATTATGAGTATAGTATAGATAGATCGATTTGGACTTTATTTTATTGTAAGTATAAAAAATATTTTAGGAAAATATCAATTATATCCCTTGTGTAATGGTCATTTCCGAGGATGTTAAATTTTGCCTATAAAATTATGTGAGAAATCATTTTTATAAACACATAAAACATCTCCTTGAATTCCCGTGATAAAAGATCATGTGATGGAATTATAAAAAAGTCCTAAAAAGAAGGGCAAAATTGGTAAATAACATATAAGAATCATTGAATCATATTGAATCGGAGAGACAAAGAGGGAAGAACCTCAACAGGAGGTTCCATGTATTTAGAGGAGTGATTTTTCTATGTTGATCATTGAAATAATTGATAGCCATTTGATAGAAGGACTAAATTTATAATATTGAAAAAATAAGGAGACTGATTGTGAATATATATATATATATGATAAATTTAATTATCTGCAAATACCGTTCCTTATTTTTGAAGCCTATGATACGCCGGTGACTTGACTTTCCTGAAGTCTGTGTCTCTCACGTAAGACTTGGTATAAAACACTCCAAGGCTGATTTTGATGGCTTTGGCTTTGAGTTTAGGCTTACTTCAGTTTCCTGGAAGTTACATTCTCAACTATGTATTGAGCATCTTATGACTAAATGTTATTTTGTTCATTAAATATTAAGGATTTTTTTCTCTTTGGATTTTTGTGCGAGAATTTTTTGATTTGCCGACTACTTGATTTTCAATGATGTTTATTATGTGCAGGAGTCCGCATATTTTTCCCATTTTTCTTTTTTTAATTCTTCCGAGAGGTTGTTGTTATGCTAGGTGTCATCATGTGCATAGTATAACAATAGCAAATAATATATATAATAGAATTTTTTTATAGCTAGATATATTTCTTATTAACACCAAATTTATTTACTCTGAAGAAAAAGTCATAGGCATTATGTAAAAAAATTAAATGTAAAGGACTTCAAATACATATTTAGCCTTTAGGAATTAGAAACTCAAAGAGGAAAAAAAAAAGGATGGTACTTATATATATAAAAAATGTAACATTAATAATTTTGTTATTTAAGATGGTACTGAATATATAAAACAATTTAAATTTTTAACTCAAATTTATTCAGCTTAACTTTCATTTTGTGATTACCACCGGGGGTGTGTTGTTGAATATCTTTACTACTGACTGCCAATGGCCACTTAGCCTATAGAAGGAGAAATGCTGAAATGGTCGCGTTTTTTTAAGTAGCAGTAAACTCTATAGTTTGGGTTGAGCACCCTATTACAGAAACTCCTAAATCGCTTCTCAAGTTACAAAACATCTCAACATACAGTAATTTAAATTTGTATAATACAACTGCATTACAAAAAAATAAAAAAACAGTTTGAAAAGAATTAAACCAAAGACCAAAATTAATAAAGCCTTGTTGTGCTATTTGGTGCAAATCTATAACTGCCACCTTTATAGTGGATAGTGGATACCACATAAAATATAGTTTCTCACAGTTTTAATATTCGTAAGGTCAGTTATCCAAAGGTCTTCCCATAACATGGATAGTAACTGGAATTACAATCTCTGTAAAGCTAAGTATCAACACAGTATACGCATACAGAAGGCAATGTTTTCTCAAGCAACCTCAGCTACATTCTTTAATAGAAATACGTTTGAAATTTTCAACCTCGGCTAAATTTGATAGGAAAAGTAGAAATTTTCAAGTAACTTTCGGAGACTCACTCAGAAATTAGAAATACGTTTGAAATAAATATTTCCTTGAGTTTTTCATTTCCCCGCCTATAAGATCCACCAGACAACAAAGCAATACGATTTCACAATACTACATTGGCTTTGGACTAAATAGGAGTAAAGGAAATCACCGGATGAATGGCTTATATGGCAATAAATATAATAGGTAAAAACAAGTAAGCTAGCTAGTTGTACAACCAAAACTCCTCCACACATGACCAACAATGAAAACATTAATAGCAAATTCATACATCCAAAAATTATATAATCTTGAAGCAAAAGCATCAAATGCAGAATATGCAGACAATTCAGGTCAAAAGCCAATTATCATATCAAAATATTTTTGAAGATTGCAATAACCTTGTCAAGAGTCTGAGTGGCAAGAAAGTAAAGCGGGGGTGCGACAAGTTTAATTTTCATAGGGCAGTCATTATTTCCAGCAGCCTCTCAGCCTTCCGAATTGCCTTCCTGCATAATCAAATTATTATAAAACCTTAGATACTTTTACAAGAAAAGATATAGGCAATGACTGACTCACACCAACTAACAAACTAGACACTAAAAGGGGGAAAGTTTTTTCCAAAATACAAAAACAAGAAAAAGCAAGGGGAAAGAGAAAATCCTCGGAATCCCAACCGCAACAGCAAGGAGAGAGAGTGTCATCAACTCATCATTATATTTCACTCGAGAGACAGAGTCATCGACTCATCATTACATTTCTCTCCTTCTACTGAATTCCTGTTCTCTGTTTTCCATTTGTGAATCCCAACCATCATAAGGGTCATCTTTCTATCATTCACTTCACACGTACTCTCTGAAAGGAAGAAGGATTCATCGTTCATGGCTCCCCTCCTAGAGATGACTTTCTATGAGGAGGCTGCAAGGGTCATCGATCTTTCCGCCATTCACTTCACGTACTCACTTCTGTGAGGGGGCCGCAAGGGTCATCTTTCCGGCATTCACTTCACACGTACTCTTTGAAGTTTCCTACACAGGACACAGGAAATATATATGAGCTATATATAGACAATTTTTAAACAACCATATTAACATTTGAATATGTATATATGTACTTCAAAATTCAAAATACATCATAATTTGATATCCACTAATACTTACATAACTCTTCGGTGTTTCATAATTTTTCAAGAAAAGTTGTTTAATACATATATAGGGGCATAAGGCTTTTACTTACTGTTATGCCATATTCTCTCCATCCCTGGCAAATGGTCAATGTCCACTATAACTAGAATTGAAGAGTTATACTTGGCTTCTTTCACAATGTGATCCATCATGTATCTTGTAAAATAAATAAAAAGAAAAAAAATTAATAATATGAAATTTTATACAAACCAGTAGTATAATCGCTTACTTATTTGTCTCTGCGGTCTAAAACAATCTCCTGATCAGCTTCATCTTCAATTTCATCGTACAGGGGAATGAAAACTACAAAAGTTAAGATAAAAAAGGCATCATTATTTCAACACCAACGAAGCATATTGTTTTATGCATACCGATCTATGAGGTTGTGTAAATTGTTTAAAGGCAATAACATATAGACGTGTAATTGTAGTAACCTGTCATAGTTGAAATCAATTTTTTTTATAAGCAAACAAATTATACTAAACAACGACTGTAGCATTAAAATATCCGAACCAAAGCCGAAACATCTCCCAAAATCACTTTAGTCTTGTACTTCCAAGCCTCGGTAAACGCAACATAGAATTCGTTGTCATTCTAAGTTAGTAAGAGTTTAAGTTAGCATAGTGTATAATGTTGGAACAGAAGAGTCAGGTTGAAATGAAGTAGTTTCACCTCTTAGTGTGTTTTCCCGCTCTTGACAAAGTTCAAGAAATAGTACATCTGGTTTTAGCAAGTTCACTAGGTTCCAAGCTTCTTCACATGACTCTGGAATCAAAACGAATAACACAATTATTAACTAGGATATTAACTATACAATTTTTATGCTACTTTTAAATTTAGCATCTATGATAGTGCTTTCTAAATGGTGTGGGTTGGGCTAATTTGACAGCTCTACCTAGGCTTTTGTTTTTATTATTTGTCATTTTTCTTATGTATTAGATTATGGAAGTAGTAAAGGAAAAAACAAACTAGACAATAAAAGGGGGAAAGTTTTTTCCAAAATACAAAAACAAAAAAAAAGCAACGGGAGAGAGAAAATCCTCATAATCCCCGCTGCACAACAGCAAGGAGAGAGAGTGTCATCGACTCATCATTACATTTTGCTCGAGAGAGAGTCATCGATTCATTATTACATTTCTCTCCTTCTACTGGAATTCTTGCTCTCCGTTTTCCATTTGTGAATCCCAACCACCGAAAGGGTCATCTTTCCTCCATTCACTTCACACTTACTCTTTGAAAGGAAGAATGATTCATCGTTCATGGCTCCCCTCCTAGCGATGAATTCTCTGAGGAGGTCTCAAGGGTCGTCTTTTCGCCATTCACTTCACATACTCTCTGAAAGGAAGAAGGATTCATCGTTCATGGCTCCCTTCCTAACGATGACTTCTCTGAGGAGGCAATCCTTTTGCTTCGCTCTATCTTTCTAATGTTAATGTTGGTGTGAAAGGTTAACGGTGCCATCGAACATGACGACACGAATGTGGCACTTTTTGACTTACAATAGCAAGTTTCTAGGTTTTTTATTTTTTAATTTTAAATTATTTTATTATGGAAATGTCATTTTTACCCAACCCTTCACCACCACCAATCAACCGCTGTCCGCCGCCGTCCATCGCCTCTCTGGTACCGTTTTCGGTCGGTGACTAAACTGTACGCCTTGTCTTCCGACGAGACGTCGCTGGTTTCATCTCCTTCGCATCAGATCGCTGCCTATTTCTCTGATCGCCGCTTGTAGCATCGTGGAGGCCATCTGAAGGTCGTCCTCACCCAGTCATCCATGTGCCATTTCTGTCGCCTCTCTGCCTCCTTTGTCCTCCCACAACCCTTTCAGCCTCTCTACCTTCTCTGCTAGGTACCCTTTTGTTATTAAATCTGTTAGGTGGTTGATTGCACATGGGTTAAAGTATCCATAGTACTCTAATTAATACATTTTTGGCATATAAAAAAAAATCATAAATTGCATAATTTTTAATTTCAATTAGTTTTTGTATATGCCCATTTGGTGGTGAATAATTGCCTTGAATAATGGAAGCTAGCATCATATCAAATTTAAGCTAGGATATTATATCAGAATTCTCTTACAGCTTATAAGCACATTAAAGGTCTAAATAAATGTATTGATTGATGGTGATTTCTGAAATGAGCCAATATTTTCACCTTCCTTTAGCCTTAGTTAATTCTAATAATCTTGCCATTATATATCAGAATTTTGGTTGGTTATATTTGTATTTGGATCAATTTACCTTGATGATTGGTTATATTTAGTGTGTACCTTGAGATTCTTGTTGTTTCCAAGAATCAACTCTTTTTTTTGGGTACATATTTCCTACAAGTATCTAACTGTGGCAGGCATTCAAATAAAAGAAATGCTCTAATGATTAGAAAGTAACAATGTATATGATATTTACACTTGATTTACATTTGACTGGAAATCAAATCAACAATGTACATAAAATTTACATTTGATTTACATTTTCCTGGTAAATCAATAATGTACATCATGTTTACATTTTCCAAATGCTTGATCTATATGCTTAAAAAACAAATTAGCACTACATTGTTTTCAACTCAAGATCAGATTCTAGTCATTTGAGTTCTACTCTCAATTTGGCTGCTACTGTTAAGTCTCTAAAACGTCTGATGTGCATTTCCCTAAGTTTTGATGAGAACTAAACATTGGTTAATGATTTAATTAACCTTCATATTGGTTGCTAACCTATCTATCGAGTGTGCAGATTAAATAAGAGAATCATTCGTCCAACACTGTTTGAAGATAAAAACTCACGTCCAACACACAAGTGTTTTTAAACAAACGTCCAGCACTGTAGTGTTTGAAGCGCACGTCCAAAACGCAAGAGAAAGAAACCCGCGTTCAATAAAAGTATCAGAAGGTCGCGTCCACTAAAAGTATCAGAAGGCCGCGTCCACTAAAAGTATCAGAAGGCCGCGTCTACTTAAAATAACAGAAGGCCGCGTCTAATTAAAGTATCAGAATAGCGCGTCCATCAAAGTATCAGAAAAGCCTGTCCAGTGAGGTATCAAAATTATCCGTCTACTAACGTGGCACTTGGAGCGCGTCCATCAAAGTATCAGAAAAGCCCGTCCAGTGAGGTATCAGAATTATCCGTCCAATGACGTGGCACTTGGAGCTCGTCCATTAAAGTATCAGAACAACGCGTCCATTAAAGTATCAGAACAGCGCGTCCATTAAGGTCAAATTGTATCCATCCAATGACGTGGCAAAAGACTCTCGTCCACTAGAATAACCGAGACTCTCGTCCACTAGAGTAACTGAGACTCTCGTCCACTAAAGTAACAAAGGCTCTCGTCCACTAGAGTAACTGAGACTCTCGTCCACTAAAGTAACTGAGACTCTCGTCCACTAAAGTAACAAATGCTCTCGTCCACTAGAGTAACTGAGGCTCTCATCCACTAAAGTAACAAAGGCTCTCGTCCACTAAAGGTGACAGAAGCGCTCGTCCACTAGTCTTTGGACTTGCTGAGTCCTTAATATGGAGCTCATCTACTAGCCCGAATGAAAACTCAAATGACTAGATAGACGTGATTATTTTCAAGATGGAAGCACTTATCTTATGAACGCGAATTCTCTGAGGATTATCAGAATCGTTTTTCAAAATCCAGAAAGAGACTTGAAGTCTTCTCTCCTACTCAGTTTCACGATTATCAAGAAAAGAAGACTACTCTCTCAAGCAACCTTGGATAATCTAAAAGAATGCGTCCAACATGCTTTATTCCACAAAAAGGGGAGTGTACTCACCCAGCAAAGTACAAAAAGCTCTCTGCCCAACTCTGACATGGCTGTATCTCAATGCTTAAAGCCATGATCCTACATGTTAGAGTACAACCAATGTTCCCTGCTCAGAACGACTCTATTCCATTAATGGGTGCTCAGAATGACTCTATTGCATTTAATGAAGTTCTGCTTGAAGCCAACATCTAAGAGAATGTCTCTAACGGATCCTAAATGTTTGAAGACTATAAATACAGAAGTCATTGAAGATGAAGATATAGAGAATACACACTGCATTAAAACGCCATTACTCTGCTCATTAATTCTTTCATTCTGTATTCTTCAAATATTTGAAGTTATTACGCAGACTTTCCTAGACTTCACATTTAAACCACTCTCTGAGTGTTAGTGAAAGATCTGCTTGTGAGAAGTTGCATTTTTTACAAACCCAATCTCTCAAACAAACCTAAGTGAGCCTGAAGAGGCTAGGTGTGAAAATAATACTTGTCTTGAGCCTGAAGAGGCTAGGTGTGCAAATAATACTTGTCTTGAGCCTGAAGAGGCTAGGTGTGCAAATAATACTTGAGTCTGTAACCTTATCAGTTATAGTGGATAAATCTTGGTGCTGCCAAGGACTAGACGTAGCTCTTTGATTTGAAGAGTGAACCAGGATAAATCACCGTGTTAATCTCTCTTTCATAAACTCTTTAATTGCTTTAGTTTTTCTTGCGTCTATCAGTGGTGTATTTGCAAAAGTCATCCATCCATCCTGTATTCTTCCACTCATCCAAATCTAGCTTTCTGTTTGCGAAAAGATTTCAGCTTTGCTTAAATTCTGATAAACACAATTCAACCCCCCTTCTCGTGTTTATAGTTGTTTATTTCAGTTGGTATCATAGCTCAACCTATGGGTTGAGCATCTAACAGTGTAGAGGTAAAAGGTCCTGAAGAATAGACATGACGGCTGGAGCTAGTTCAAGTGGAAGTCATCAGACAGAAGGAGCTTCGCTAACCAGACCTCTTTACTTCAATGGAGAAAACTACAACTACTGGTAGGATAGATATCAATGGTTTATTCTATCCACAAACTCTGATCTTTGGGATGTCATCACAAATGGTCCATTCATTCCCAAGAATGATGATAACACTGACAAACCAAAAACTCAGTGGACTGCTGTAGAAAAATCAAAATGGGAGCTGAACCACAAAGCCAGATACAACATCATTTGTGCTCTCAGTCCGGAGGAGTTTGAGAAGGTATGTGCCTGTGACTCTGTAAAAGAAATATGGGACACCTTAGCTGTCACACATGAAGGAACAACAAAGTTCAAAGAGTCAAAGATTGCCATACTTGTTAGATAGTATGAACTGTTCATCATGGAGGAAGGAGAATTTGTTGCTCAGATGATAAGAAGATTTCAAACTATCATCAACAGTTTAAAATCTCTTGGCAAAGTCTATACCAATGCTGAGAAGGTTGGTAAGATTCTGAGAAGTCTACCTAAACAGTGGAGACCTTTGGTCACTGCTATCTCCCAAGCCAAGGATCTCACTACCTTGACTATGGATGAACTTCTTGGAACACTCACTGTGCATGAGCAAGAACTTGGAGATGAAGCTGCACCAAAGAAGGGCAAGTCAATTGCTCTGAAAGCTGATCAAAAGTCATCAAAAGGTTCCAAGGCTCTGAAGGCAGATGAGTCATCCAATGATGCTGACCTATCAGAACTCGAGGATTCTGAGAGTGGTGAAGAATTGTCTCTCCTGACCAGGAAGATAAAGCTTCTCCTACAGAAAAAGAAGTTCAAGAGGGATAGGCCATTCAGAAGGTTCAACAAGGACAAGAACTTCAAAGAATCCACCTCAATAGACAAAAGTCCAATTTTTTGTTATGAGTGCAAGAAGCCCGGTCACTTCAAGGCTGAATGTCCTCAACTCAAGAAGGCCCCTTTTAAGAAATTCTTCAAGAAGAAGAAGAAAGGAATGATGGCTACTTGGGAGGATCTGGAGTCAACATCTTCTGATGAAGAAACTGAGGAATAAGCCAATCTCTGTTTGATGGCCAACACCGACTCAGACTCTGACGATGAGGTACATCCTGACTACGAGGAATTACTTGATGCCTATGAGGAGTTGATGGAGGAATCCAACTGCTTATCTAAAGCCTTCAAATCCCTCAAGAGAGAGTATGTAAAGCTCACCAGTGAGCATAAACAGAAATCTCAAGAGTGCGAGAAGCTGGCTAAAGAAAACAGTGAGCTGAAGACTGAAAAGTCTAATGAAGCTAAGATCTCAAGCGAAACATCACCATCTGAAGAAGTTGGAAAACTTCAACAGAAAGTGAAAGAGCTCACTTCTGATCTTGCCAAATTTGTTAATGGTAGAGACAATCTGACTAAGCTACTTGATAGTCAGAAGCACTCTCTTAACAAAGAAGGTATTGGATATGTCCATCAGACACATCATAAAGTATCAACTAAAGCTTCTAAAGTATCTGTTAAGTCAACTGTAACCAAATCAACACCTATTTGTAACATCTGTGGAAAAACTGGGCATGTTATGTCTAAGTGTATCCATAAGAAGAGAAGGAAGTCCTCACAGACACCTAGAACTAACAGAAAAGGACCCAGAAAAATATGGGTACCTAAAGGTCAAATAATCTCTGTTGCAGATGTCCTCAACAAGACAAAGAAAACACCACTGCTGGTACCTGGACAGTGGCTGCTCGCGACATATGACAGGAGAAAGGTCTATGTTCCTAGACCTCCAACTTAAGAAAGGAGGACACGTTGCCTTCGGAGGGAATCAGAAAGGGAAGGTTATAGGAATTGGTACTATTGGTGGTAAACCCCTCTTCCCTCTATATCTAATGTTCTCTTGGTTAAAGGATTAAGACACAACCTGCTTAGCATAAGTCAATTATGTGATAGTGGTTTTGATGTTTCCTTTACCAAGGATGTATGCGTAGTTAAAGACTGTAGTGGCAAAACCTTCTTTTTAGCTAAAAGGCAACAAAATCTTTATAAGATTGAACTGTTTGATCTCTTTGATCAAAGTGTAACCTGTCTGATGTCTAAAGAGGATGAGAGATGGTTATGGCATAAGAAACTAGGACATTCTAGTATGAAACTTATTTCTGAATTAAAAAGGAATAATCTCGTGAGAGTATTGCCTGATATTAGCTTTAAGAAAGATGTCTTGTGTGATGCATGTCAGAGAGGTAAACAGATAAAATCAAGTTTCAAATCTAAAAACCAAATATCAACCTCTAGACCTCTTCAGTTATTACACATGGATCTGTTTGTACCAGTTAGTGTTGCAAACCTGGCTGGAAGAAAATATGGATTTGTCATAGTTGATGACTATTCTAGATACACATGGGTACTCTTCCTAACACACAAGGATGAGTCTTTTAAGGCTTTCTCAGTATTCTGCAAAAGAGTAAAAAATGAGCAAGGTTTCTGTATTTCTACTCTTAGAAGTGATCATGGGGGAGAATTTGAAAGCGAGCAGTTTAGACAGTTCTGTGAGGAGAATGGAATCTCTCACAATTTCTCTGCACCTAGAACTCCACATCAAAATGGAGTGGTTGAGAGAAAGAACAGATCTCTACAAGAGATGGCTAGATCTATGCTCAATGAAAATAATCTCCCTAAGTACTTCTGGGCAGAAGCTGTAAACACTGCTTGCTATGTACAAAACAGAATACTTATTAGGCCTTTTCTAAAAAGGACTCCTTATGAATTGTGGAAAGGAAAAAGCCCCAACATATCTTACTTTCATGCTTTTGGATGTCAATGTTTTATTCTAAATACCAAAGATAATCTTGGAAAGTTTGATTCTAAGGTATATAAAGGTATTTTCGTAGGTTATTCTAAAAAGTCTAAGGCTTTTAGAGTTTACAATTCAAGAACTTGTATTATTGAAGAATCTATTCATGTTAAATTCAATAATAGATTAAAGACTGATAAAGAACTATCAGATCTAGAAGATGATCTTGCAGGTCTTGATATAAACAAACCAGAAAGTCAACAACCCGATCTAACCAAAACAGAACATGTGCCTGAGGCTGAAAGACAAGTGGAACAAACGAGTCAGCAGACAAGTCAAGATCTTCATGATCTCAAAAGGGATTGGAAGTTCAACACTCATCATCCTAAGGATCTTATTATTGGAAATCCTTCTGAGGGAGTAAGAACCAGATCCACATTAAGAGAATCAAGCAATGTGGCCTTTATTTCAGATTTGGAGCCTAAACGCATTGAAGAAGCTCTTGAGGATGAAAGCTGGATTCTTGCTATGCAAGAAGAACTTAACCAGTTCACCACAAATGATGTCTGGACTCTTGTCTCTAAGCCTAAAAACAAGTCAGTTATTGGAACAAGATGGGTCCTCAGAAACAAATTAGATGAAGATGGTAAAGTTGTCAGAAATAAAGCAAGGTTAGTAGCTCAAGGCTATAACCAACAAGAATGTATTGATTATACTGAAACCTTTGCACCTGTAGCTAGAATAGAAGTCATACGCATTTTAATGTCATATGCTGCACAACACCAAATTACCCTGTTTCAAATGGATGTAAAAAGTGCTTTTCTAAATGGTATAATTGAAGAAGAAGTGTATGTTAAACAACCCCCTGGTTTTGAGGATACTGATAAACCAGATCACGTTTTCAAACTTAAAAAGGCATTATATGGTTTGAAACAAGCACCTAGAGCATGGTATGATATACTCAGTTCTTTTCTCATGCATAATGGTTTTACTAGAGGACAAGTAGACACTACTCTATTCAAAAAATGCTCTAAAGAGAACTTTATTATTATTCAAATATATGTTGATGATATTATTTTTGGAGCAACTAATGAAAAGCTGTGCAAGGAATTTTCAAGTCTAATGCAAGCTGAATTTGAGATGAGCATGATGGGAGAATTGAAGTTCTTCCTTGGATTACAAATCAAGCAAACAAGTGATGGAATTTACATTCATC
The DNA here is from genome assembly GCA_030762895.1 of Sophora flavescens. Taxonomy (NCBI): domain Eukaryota; kingdom Viridiplantae; phylum Streptophyta; class Magnoliopsida; order Fabales; family Fabaceae; genus Sophora; species Sophora flavescens. Next base: position 135,017,456 of record CM061069.1, read on the forward strand.
AACAAAAATATACCAAAGAGATACTCAAGAAATACAAAATAGAAAATGCAAAGCTCATGAAAACCCCTATGCAACCCAATGCAAAACTAAGCAAAGATGATGAAGGTAAAAAGGTAGATCAAACTGTCTACAGAAGTATGATTGGCTCTCTATTGTACTTAACTTCAAGCAGACCTGACATTCAATTTAGTGTCTGTATGTGTGCTAGATTCCAATCTGATCCTACATCTTAAGGCTGTAAAAAGAATATTTAGATATTTGCTTGGAACTACTAATCTTGGTTTGTTGTATTTAAGATCAAAAGAATACAAATTAGTGGGATATTGTGATGCTGACTTTGCTGGAGACATAATAGAAAGAAAAACCACCAGTGGAGGATGTCACTTCATTGGAGCAAGTTTAGTCTCATGGTCAAGCAAGAGGCAGACAACCATTGCCCTATCTACTGCTGAAGCAGAATACATCTCTGCTGCTAGTTGCTGCTCTCAACTCTTATGGGTAAAACATCAACTTGAGGATTACTCTATTTATGAACATAACATATCTGTATGGTGTGATAATTCCAGTGCTATATGCTTAACTAAAAATCCAATTTATCATTCTAAGGCTAAGCATATTGAAATCAAACATCATTTCATTAGGGATTATGTTCAGAAAGGCATTTTTGATATTAAGTTTGTTAAAACTGAAAATCAATGGGCTGATATTTTCACTAAACCCCTCGCAGAAGAAAGGTTTTTATTTATTAGAGATAATCTAAACATGCATTGCATTGTTGAATGACATGTATGAATGTTAACGAGTCTATGCTAAATCTGTCATTACTCCTATATACATGTTCTTTCAACTAAGCATTAGTTCAGGGGGAGTAATGATACAATAAGTTAAGTGGAATATGTCTAATATTCTTGTTGCATTACTATGATTTTCTTAACATGTTATCTTGCCTTTAACATATCTTATAAATAAAACTTGATAACCCTTTTTGATGTTGACAAAAGGGGGAGAAAGGGAGAAATGAATAGGGAGAATGGGAGAAATGAAAATAGGAGAATAGGAGAAATAGAATGAATATGATATGACCTGTTCACACTTAAGAAAATTTCAACCTGTCTGTATATGCTATTTTCTTTGTTGATATTTTCTAAGGTTCATTAAATCATCTCAATGTTTGTCATCATCAAAAAGGGGGAGATTGTTAAGTCTCTAAAATGTCTGATGTGCATTTCCATAAGTTTTGATGATAACTAAACATTGGTTAATGATTTAATTAACCTTCATATTGGTTACTAACCTATCTATCGAGTGTGCAGATTAAATAAGAGAATCATTCGTCCAACACTGTTTGAAGATAAAAACTCACGTCCAACACACAAGTGTTTTTAAACAAACGTCCAACACTGTAATGTTTGAAGCGCACGTCCAAAACGCAAGAGAAAGAAACTCGCATCCACTAAAAGTATCAGAAGGCCGCGTCCACTAAAAGTATCAGAAGGTCGCATCCACTAAAAATATCAGAAGGCCGCATCTACTTAAAATAACAGAAGGCCCCGTCTACTTAAAGTATCAGAATATCACGTCCATCAAAGTATCATAAAAGCCCGTCCAGTGAGGTATCAGAATTATCCGTCTACTAACGTGACACTTGGAGCGCGTCCATCAAAGTATCAGAAAAGTCCGTCCAGTGAGGTATCAGAATTATCCGTCCAATGACGTGGCACTTAGAGCTCCTCCATTAAAGTATCAGAACAACGCGTCCATTAAAGTATCAGAACAACGCGTCCATTAAGGTCAAATTGTATCCGTCCAATGACGTGGCAAAAGACTCTCGTCCACTAGAGTAACTGAGACTCTCGTCCACTAGAGTAACTGAGACTCTCGTCCACTAAAGTAAAAAAGGCTCTCGTCCACTAGAGTAACTGAGACTCTCGTCCACTAAAGTAACAAAAGACTCTCATCCACTAGGGTAACTGAGACTCTCATCCACTAAAGTAACAAAGGCTCTCGTTCACTAGAGTAACTGAGACTCTCGTCCACTAAAGTAACAAAGGCTCTCGTCCACTAAAGGTGACAAAAGCGCTCGTCCACTAGTCTTTGGACTTGCTGAGTCCTTAATATGGAGCTCATCTACTAGCCCGAATGAAAACTCAAATGACTAGATAGACGTGATTGTTTTCAAGATGGAAGCACTTATCTTATGAACGCGAATTCTATGAGGATTATCAGAATCGTTTTTCAAAATCCAGAAAGAGACTTGAAGTCTTCTCTCCTACTTAGTTTCACGATTATCAAGAAAAGAAGACTACTCTCTCAAGCAACCTTGGATAATCTAAAAGAATGCGTCCAACATGCTTTATTCCACAAAAAGGGGAGTGTACTCAGCAAAGTACAAAAAGCTCTCTGCGCAACTCTGACATGGCTTATCTCAATGCTTAAAGACATGATCCTACATGTTAGAGTACAACCAATGTTCCTATTGCATTAATGGCTGCTCAGTACGACTCTATTGCATTAATGGGTGCTCAGAACGACTCTATTGCATTTAATGAAGTTCTGCTTGAAGCCAACATCTAAGAGAATGTCTCTAACGGAACCTAAATGTTTGAAGACTATAAATACAGAAGTCATTGATGATGAAGATATAAAGAAAACACACTGCACTAAAACGTCATTACTCTGCTCATTAATTCTTTCATTCTTTCATTTTGTATTCTTCAAACATTTGAAGTTATTACGCAAACTTTCCTAGACTTCACATTTAAACCACTCTCTGAGTTTTAGTGAAAGATCTGGTTGTGAGAAGTTGTATTTTTTTACAAACCCAATCTCTCAAACAAACCTAAGTGAGCCTGAAGAGGCTAGGTGTGAAAATAATACTTGTCTTGAGCCTGAAGAGGCTAGGTGTGCAAATAATACTTGTCTTGAGCCTGAAGAGGCTAGGTGTGCAAATAATACTTGAGTCTGTAACCTTATCAGTTATAGTGGATAAATCTTGGTGCTGCCAAGAACTGGATGTAGCTCTTTGATTTGAAGAGTGAACCAGGATAAATCACCGTGGTAATCTCTCTTTCATAAACTCTTTAATTGCTTTAGTTTTTCTTGCGTCTATCAGTGGTGTATTTGCAAAAGTCATCCATCCATCCTGTATTCTTCCACTAGTCCAAATCTAGCTTTATGTTTGCGAAAAGATTTCAACTTTGCTTAAATTCCGATAAACACAATTCAACCCCCCATTCTCGTGTTTATAGTTATCTTTTTCAACTACTTCCTCAGAGTTTCCAACTATAAACCATTTGCCAAAATCCATCATCAACTGAACTTGCCTGGACACATTATAGAAAGTGAAGGATGTAAACAACACAAACAAGGAACACACCACAAAACAATCAATGTACTGAGTCAGAACACCGATCCAAACAGGTATGTTAAAGAGCATGTTCGATGCAACTGAGAAAACTCTACTGTGATAAATAACAAGAATTTGATATTGGGAGACCTAAAATATGCTTCTCGAGGAAATAAATATGTAAAATTCAAGAAAAGGAATAAATCAGTCATATATAACTGTGTTGGAGCCGTTAACATGGCATTGGTATTATGTTTTTCCCGTCTTTATTATGTCATATATAACTGTTGAAAGCTTTGGTCTCATCTGTGGGTTTCACTCCAATATAATATTATTCCATTCATAACGAATATCATTACCAAATTTATCAGTAAAAATAAAATAGATTATCAAATCATGTAATTAAGAATGTATCATACGAGCATTTCATCAAACACTTGATTCGCACCTCCATTTGCGCACACCTAGTACATGTGCTATTCTAGTTCCAGTTTCACACACCATCAGTAGGAAGAGGAAAACGTGTCTGTACCATGGGCCGAAAGCAGAGGACCATACAAAGCATCATCACCTTAATTCCATCTTCGCCGCCACTGCTACTGAACTGATCCTGTCGTCTTCGCCAAAACCTTGAACCCGTGATGGGATTTTGCAGTTTGGGTTAGTGATTTGGGGAAAGTCATATATTTATTACGAAGTAATACAAGTAGATGGTTAGAAAGCTACTTTTGCTAATGTGAGAGTACATTTTCAATGGAGACTGCAGTGAGAGCAATTCAGCTAATGGAGCTACCTGCTATTGCATATCGATCATTTATAACCATATAAACAGCAACAATTTAACATAAGCAAATTCATACGGCTTGGTGGATCTTAGTCCGGGGAATGCAGCAGCGTTAAAACTTTTGCTTGAGGGAGAGCTTTACGGTCGTTGTGATCCTATGTGGCTCGAGCGACTAGTCTCCACAGTTACGCGTGGAGATACTCTGGAAAACCTAAAAAAATACGGCTAGGTGGTTTTTGTGGGAGTGGCACAACAGATAGATGTTAATTTCAGAACCATAGTTCTAAATTGAAGACCACATCATATATTGCGGTCGCAATATTGCGGTTGCGGATCGCAGGGCAACCATATCACACCGCAATTGTGGTGTGATCCATTTTCACGTGTTGCAGCTGCAACGCAACCGCATAAGACCGTATCAGACACTGTATCGGACCGCATCAGGCCGCAACACCCATTTTCAGCACTGTTCGTTCAAATTTTTTTCCAAAACTAAAAAAATTTCAAGTCCCCCAAAGCATTTAGATGCAAGAATTATATCTTTATGTATTAGCCATTATTAGCTTTATTAGCCTTTATTAGTCTCGCATAATATCAGATAACAACAATCACATTTGATTTGTATCCCTTGATAGTTGTTGTAACATTATTAGGAGTTATTATAGCAGATTTTGTGGCTATCACATTTGATTTGTATCCCTTGATAGTTACTGTAACATTATTAGGAGTTATTAGGAGTTGCTGCCCATTCATGTATATATTTTCCTTCAGCTTGATGAATAAACAACAAAGAGAAAAACATTCCTTTACATGGTATCAAAGAGCATCAGGTTAGAATTCTTATACCTGACGAGTGCTATGGCAGAAAATTTCGAGCAACCAAAAACTGAGCAACCAAAATCAGATGCTGGGAAGAAACATCCATCACCATACGATCTGAACTCCAGCGATAACCCCTGAAACGTGATTACACAGGTGCAGCTGCGGGGTGAGAATTATGAAGAATGGGCAAGAGCCATGCGGACATCCTTGAGAGCAAGGAGAAAATGGGGTTTTATTGATGGAACCATAAAGGAACCTTTGAAAGAACCCTCTGAGATGGAGGATTGGTGGACCGTTCAATCCATGTTGGTGTCATGGATCTTGAACACAGTAGAGCCTACCTTACAATCAACCTTGTCTTTGAAACTGCCAAGGAGCTTTGGGACGACATCAAAGAAAGGTTTTCGGTTGTGAATGGCCCACGCATTCAGCAGCTGAAATCAGATTTGGCACAGTGCAAGCAAGGTGGATTGACTATGGTGGCTTATTATGGAAAGCTGAAGGCCTTGTGGGATGACCTGGCCAATTTTGAACAAGTGCCGATTTGCACTTGTGGAGGGTGTAAGTGTGACATAGCAGCGAAACTGGAAAAACGGAAAGATGAGGAACGAGGACATCAGTTTTTTATGGGACTGGATGACGTGCTCTATGGAACAGTTCGATCCAACTTGTTAGCCACAGATCCTATGCCATCTTTGAACAAGATGTACTCCATTTTGGTACAAGAGGAAAGGATGCAGAACATCACACGGGCTAAGGAAGAAAGACCAGAGATCATGGCCTTGGCTGTCCAAACAGGTGCAAAAATGAAAGTGCGTGAGACCAAGAACAAATCATTGATCTGTACGAACTGCAACAAAGTTGGTCATGATGAAACAAGTTGTTTCTTGCTGATTGGATACCCAGAATGGTGGGGTGAACGTGCAAGAAGTGATGGCAAAGTAGGAGGAAGAGGAAAGGGTAAGAATCTCGCTGAAGTCAATGCTGGACGCGCTGGTTCAATACGTGCCCATGCTGTCCAGAACTTGGAACACAATGCTGGTAGCGAAGGAAAGAGCTCTGTCATGGCAGGGTTAAGCAATGAGCAATGGGAAACTTTGTTGCAAATGCTTAATACATCTAAGGTCACTCCAAATGAGTGCATGACTGGTAAGACTAAACCCAATATATGGATCCTAGATAGCGGGGCATCCAACCATATGTCAGGAAGCCTTCAATACTTTGCTGATGTACGTGAAGTGCATGGATGTCCTGTTGGACTTCCTAATGGAAAATCTGTAATGGCCACTAAGGAAGGGACAATAAGGCTTGCTGGGGGTTTAAAACTCGAGAACGTGCTTTATGTTCCTCAATTTAATTGCAACTTAATCTCTATATCATAACTGATAGATGAATCCCGTTGTATTGTTCAGTTTACTAATAACATGTGTGTTATACAGGACCAAACTTCGAAGATACTGATTGGAGCAGGTGAACGGAGGGATGGACTCTACTTCTTCTGGGAAATTCCAAGAATGAAGGCTTGCAGATTTGAAGGGATGAACCAACTAGAACTGTGGCATAAACGCTTGGGACATCCATCTTGGAAGACTACTCAGTTGATTTCTAAAGACAACGGTGGGAAAGATAGTAATTTACTAAATAAAGCTTGTGACGCTTGTCAAAGAGCTAAGCAAACTAGAGAAACATTTCCATTGAGTAATTATCATGCTTCCAATACATTTGATTTGATACATTGTGATTTATGGGGAGCTTACAGAACTCCATCTTCTTGCGGCGCTTCATATTTCCTTATTGTTGTGGATGATTGCTCGCGTGCAGTGTGGATTTATTTGTTAACTGATAAGAAAGAAGTGTCACGGATTTTGGTAAATTTCTTTGAGATGGTGGAAATACAATATAATAAAAAGGTTAAAGCTATTAGAAGTGATAATGGAACAGAATTTGTTTGCATGAAAAATTATTTTCTGGAACATGGAATTGTTTTTCAAACATCTTGTGTAGGGACACCGCAACAAATTGGAAGGGTCGAAAGAAAACACCGTCACATCCTCAATGTTATAAGAGCTTTGCGGTTTCAAGGAAGTTTTCCCCTTAATTTCTGGGGCGAGTGCATCTTGACGGCAGGGTACTTGATTAATCGCACTCCAACCCCAACTTTGAATGGCAAAAATCCATATGAAGCCCTGCATGGCAAGCCACCCTCCTACACTCATCTACGCATATTCGGCTCTCTGTGCTATGCTCGCAACCAAGGCACTAAAGGAGATAAGTTTGCAAGTCGCAGTCGTCGGTGTGTTTTGTTGGGTATCCTTATGGGCAAAAAGGATGGCGAGTTTATGACCTTGATACCCATGATTTTTTTGTGTCAAGAGATGTAGTCTTCTTTGAAACATAATTTCCCTTCCAACACAGTGAATCTACATCAAACTCAGTGAATCATAACAAAACAGCGGGTGAAGTGGATGATTCTTGTCTAGACACATTAGAATCAGCAACAGAAGCAAGTCTTAACGATAGGGGGGCACCCATACTGTTGAGGTGAATGTAGAAGACACTACTGTCATACTGAACCCGCCAGAAATGCCCCATACTATCGAAGCTGATGTAGAAGACACTGGTGTCACGACAAATCCTTCCGATGATTCTGGGCCACTGGGACGAGGTTGTCGTGTTAAACGTCCATCTACCAGGTTGGAAGGTTACGTCACGAACACTATTCAAAAGTTGAGTCCTCCCACTCGTTCACTAACTCCATCACATTCTTCAGGTACACCCTATCCTATAACACATTATGTAAACTGTGATAAATTTTCTCTGCCACATAGACAATTTCTTGCAGCAATTACTGCAGAAAAGGAACCACTATACTTCCATGAAGCAGTGAAAGATGTTCGGTGGAGAGAAGCCATGCAAGCCGAGATTGAAGCCCTTGAACGTAACAGCACCTGGACCATGCAGCGCTTACCACCTGGCAAGAAGGCTCTGGGATGCAAATGGGTCTATCGCGTTAAATATCACTCTGATGGAATGATTGAACGTTTTAAAGCCAGATTGGTTGTTCTTGGAAATCATCAAGTGGAAGGGATCAATTACACCGAAACATTCGCACCAGTTGCCAAAATGGTCACAGTACGCACTGTCCTAGCTGTGGCAGCAGCAAAAGCTTGGGAACTTCATCAAATGGATGTGCACAATACGTTTTTGCATGGTGATCTTCACGAAGAAGTGTTTATAAAAATGCCTCCTGGCTTTGCCGCACCGCAACCAGATATGGTGTGTAAGCTTCGCAAATCACTTTATGGGCTAAAGCAAGCCCCACGTCGCTGGTTTGCCAAGCTCTCTACTGCCCTCAAAGCTTATGGGTTCCAACAATCATCTCTTGACTATTCTTTGTTCACTTTGCAAAAACAAGACACTCACCTTGTGGTCCTAGTATACGTTGATGACTTGATTATTGCTGGAAACACTTCTTCTGCCATCCAATGCTTTAAACTCTACTTGAGTACGTGTTTCCATATGAAAGACCTTGGCGTATTGGAGTATCTTTTGGGCATTGAAGTTGCCAGAAATCATACAGGGATCTTTCTTTGTCGACGTAAATATGCCCTTGATATTATATCTGAAGCTGGTCTCCTTGGTGCTAAACCTGCTGCCACTCCATTAGAGCAAAACCACCGCTTGGAACTGGCTTCGGATCAGCTATTCCCTAATCCCGAGCAGTATAGGCACTTGGTTAGGCGTCTGATTTACTTGTGTTTCACTCGACCTGAATTATCATACAGTGTCCACACACTGTCTCAATTTATGCAACATCCCACAACCGAGCATTGGGAAGCTGCACTTCGAGTAGTCCGATTTCTGAAAGGGAATCCAGGACAAGGAATTCTCACTACAACAGATTAGACTTTTAATAACGCACCTTTTATAGCATTTCCGTGTGGAAATGCTATTAAAAGTGATGGGGGGACTTTTAATAGTGTTTCCTTTAGAAAACGCTATCTTAGGTATCACCTAAGATAGCGTTTTCGTGTGGAACCGCTATTAAAAGTGCCATTTAGGAAAAGATAGCGGTTCCACACGGAAACGCTATCTTAGGTTCACCTTTTGATCAGAACAGCAAATTAAACGCGGGACCTTGGTTTTCTTCCCTCTTTTTTCTTGCTGTCTTCATTCCAATACTCGACACACACAGCCCCAACCCTACTGTAGCTCGTTGCCATCGCGGGAACCCTTATTTGCCATCGTCACCACTGGTGTTGTTGACCATCCCGCCACCGCCGCCTTCCCTCTTCCATCGCCTTTTCCTCTTCGCTGTTTGGTAAGTCCCCTTGTTTCTCTTTTTTCTCCCTTGTTGGAAAGGATGCTTATTATGACATTACTCTTGGTTTTTTTATCTGTCTTACTGAACCTCTGCTTGCATTCTAATCATACGCATCATGTAAGTGTGATACATTATATAAATACTTTGTTTGGTTGCTGAGAAAATGGACGGATAGAGACAGAAAGAGAGGATAATGTTATTATTTTTTGAAAAATTATAGTAGTCTTGCATTTGTTCTCTTTGAAAACAATAGTGTGAATGAGAGCATGGTGGACAATTGGTCAATTTCAATCCTGAGAGTCGGAAACAGGGGAAGATTTTTCAAAAACTTCAAAATGCTTCAATTTCAATCCTATGTTTGCTATGCTGGCTTTAATTGGAGTTTGGATGCAACAGTATTGGTCACTTTGTTTGCTTAGATTGATACTTATGCGATGGGCTTGAACTAGTGTGATGCACTAACTTAGTGTCCCCCTTCTTTTTGTTTACTTGTATGTCAGGTTCTATATAAAAGCAGATGTGATAATCGACTAAATGAGATTACAAAAAGGGCATCTGCAGATAAGCGTGAGGTATGATCCTTTTTCTGAAAATGTGATATAAGTTTAAGATGTGAAAATAATTAGCTCTCATTTGGTGGAATGTTACAGGCAGAGACATTGGGCAAGAAATATGAAGAGAAATTCAAACAAGTAGCTGAAATAGCATCCAAATTGACTGTTGAAGAAGCTAAATTTCGTGATATACAGGTAATTATAAGTTCTACATTATTTGTTGACAGATAGTGAGATAGGCTATTTGTAAGAGGTGAGAGTTACTGACTGATTATGTTATAAATAGCAAGCTTGTATTTAATTTTGGGCTTGAGCAGCTACTCATTGTAATCTTTGTTGATCTTAGTGTTTCTTCTCTCTGCTTTGCTTGTGGAGGAAGGCCTGTAGTACACTGTTGGTTGAACCACTTGAAATTCTGTGTTTATATATTTTGCCCCTGTTCTTTGTTTGTGCACCTTATTACAACGGCTTGCCTGTTCAAACATAAGCAGTGGTGATAAAGTTATGTTGAATCCTCTCCCTGCTAAAATGATGCTTTGTATTTTCTCCTGCCAATGGATTTACTGCTTTAAGGATTCTTGGTTTCACCCTTGAGTCCTTGACACATCTCTTGGTGAGGTCATCCTAACTCTAGGTAAGCTCTTAGAAGTTATGTAGAGCTCTCGGCACAAGATTCTAAGCTAGAGTGTAATGTTAGAGTCTTAAGCTGTAGATCCTTACGTGCACAGTTCTTTGGGATTGGCAATTTTTTTCCTAGCTTCTTGTGGGTTTTAACTCATGGTGATGGGTACTTATGCTGAGGGGGGTGGGGTGGGGTGGGGGGTTGAATTTGTTTGCCCCAATGATTTTCAATTTCTTTTTTGATAGATTGAGATTGAGATATTCTATATTTTTTAAAAAGAAGTATTTTGAGGTTGTTTGGGGTTCTTTACTTTAACTATATAATGCGAGAGATTTGTTTTTGGTAGTTTGAAGTTACAAATGTGGAGTTTCAGTTGGATTGGATGATAAATGTAATAATGCTAAAATTAGAATATGAATTTCTTGGCAAGTGGTTGTCATCTTTTGTTTGCTCACAAATCCTTGTTGTTCGAAGAGTTGTTGGACAATACATATGTTGTGATTTGTAAATTGATCATAGTGCAATCGGACAAATAGACATAATTGCTTTTACTCTTCTAGTCTTCTTGAATGGTATTTTGCTTTAAGTTAATTGATTGGATTGTAAATTGATCTTTTAGAATAAAATCTACTGCTGCTATTTTTAAGTAAGCATATTTGACGATAAGTGGTATGGTGTATCGAATGACAACCTTTAATATGTAATCATTCTGCATGCATAGTCTATTTCCTTAGGAGCCTTTTAACTCGCTACCTTTGCAGGCAGATTGAAGGAATTCAAGAAGGCACAGGTCTTGCGCTTGGGAGGGAAACAACTTACACTCCTTTTGTTCCACAAGTAGTTCTTTCATCCAGGTGAGGTGAGTTTATGGAAGTTTCTTTTATGCTCCTTATGCTGAGTTGAAGTTGATACAGAAATATTATGATGTTGCTGTAAGGTGTCCTTGGTACTAGGACGGTGTCATGGGAATCTAACAAATCTGATTAATCTTTTAAACACACTTAGTATTCTATCTTATGCAATAGTTAATGGAATGCTGTACTCTGTAATGATATGATAGAAAACTGAAGATAAGTACAGTTTTATTAACTTTCTTTCAATGCTCCTCATCCTCTCCTTGAACATAAAAGATACAACAGGTTCTTCAAGGGACCTGAAACTGCTACACTGATCCTTTCCTTTACCCAACTGAATACCCCCCTCTCTCCCATCTTTCCCTTTTGATGCTTCCCCACTAATACACAGCCCCTGTCCACACTCAATTTGCCATGCGGAAAAACGGTAACAGTTTTCATTCCTTTCATTCCTTTAATCTGTATACATTGCATGTAGACATCAACCACTCTAAACTCAAAGTAAATATGTTTAATAAATATTTTTGTAGATCGGGAAAGCATGGATCGAAAATGGATGTCTGCCAATCGTTTAACGAAGGAGTATGAGGATGGGGTGAAAGAGTTCATTAGGTTTGCAGTTCGGCATGCGGAAAACCCTAGTACAATCATATGTCCTTGTTTAGATTGTTGTTATGCAAGGCGAGTTAGTGCAGCCGATTTGGAAGAACATTTAGTATGTAATGGAATCGATCAAAGTTATACATGTTGGACAAAACATGGTGAGACAAGAGCTGAGTCTAGTGAAATGAGGAATCATGTGAGATATTCATCATACGATACCGACACAAATACTTATGAGGGCGATCGTTTTGAAGACATAGCAAATGCTGTTGAAGAGGATCTTCGGGATTGTCCTCAAATGTTTGAGAGGTTGGTAAGTGATGCAGAGCAACCATTGTATGATGGTTGTACTAAATTCACAAGATTGTCGGCGATGTTAAAGTTGTATAACTTGAAATCGGGCAATGGATGGACTGATAAGAGCTTTACGGACTTACTCACACTATTGAAAGACATGTTGCCGAGGATAATAGTGCTTCCTAGTCGGACATATGAGGCTAAACAAATGTTACGCTCTATTGGCATGAGCTACGAGAGGATACATGCTTGTCCTAACGATTGCATTTTATTTCGGAATGAATATGCATCGTTAAAGATGTGTCCTAAATGTAATGCCTCACGATATAAGAAGAAAGAATCAGATCCAGAGAAGGTTGTGTGGTATTTTCCCATAATACCCAGATTTAGGCGTATGTACCGTAGTTCTGAAGATTCAAAGCACTTGACATGGCATGAGGATGAAAGGATCAAAGATGGCAAGTCACGACCCTGCAGATTCTCCGCAATGGAAGAAATTTGATCATGATTATCCTGATTTTGGGCAAGAATCAAGAAACCTACGACTTGCATTGGCTACTGACGGATTTAACCCGCATGGTGTTCAAAGTAGCTCTCACAGTACATGGCCTGTGATTTTGGTGATTTATAACCTATCCCCATGGCTATGCATGAAGCGCAAATTTATACTGTTATCTATGTTAATTTCTGGGCCCAAACAACCAGGAAATGATATAGACGTCTATTTGACTCCTTTGATTGAAGACTTGAAACAACTGTGGGAGACAGGTGTGGAGGTGTATGATGGGTATAAGGAAGAAAGTTTCAATTTGAGAGCTATGTTGTTTGGCACAATTAATGATTTTCCAACCTACGGTAATCTGTCAGGATATAGCATCAAGGGTCAGTGTGCATGCCCTATATGTGAAGAGGGTACGGATTGGGTGCGGTTAGAACATTGTAAGAAGAATGTCTTTCTTGGGCATCGTAGATTTTTGCATCCAAGTCATCATTACCGGTGGTGGAGAAAGGCGTTCAATGGGAACTCGGAAGAAGGTAGAGCTCCTTCACCGTTGACGGGTGATCAACTTTTTGAAAAGGTAAAGGATTTGAATATCCAGTTCGGTAAACCTTTTGCGAGAGATATTGTCACAAGAGGGTGGAAGAAAAGGTCGATTTTCTTTGAGTTGCCATATTGGAAATCATTATATGTAAGACATTTCCTCGATGTGATGCACGTTGAAAAAAATATCTGTGATAGTGTCATTGGTACGTTACTCAATGTGCCAGGGAAGACTAAAGATGGCATCAATGCAAGGTTGGACTTGGTTAGTATGGGAATAAGAAGAGAATTGGGACCGACGAAGAGGGGTAAAAGTACATATCTTCCTTCGGCTGCTTACACTCTATCTAGAAAAGAAAAAACTGTTTTTTGTAAGTTTCTTGAAGGAGTTAAGGTTCCGGAAGGGTACTCTTCAAACATTAGGAACCTCGTATCGATGAAAGATCTCAAGTTAAAAGGTCTAAAGTCCCACATTGTCATGTTCTCATGGAGCAGTTGATACCCATTGGTATACGGTCTATTTTACCTAACAAAGTGCGGGGGGGCTTAACTAAACTCTGTTTCTTCTTCAAGGCAATTTGCAGCAAAGTGATTGACCCTGGGAAGTTGCCATCATTGCAAAGAGAAATTGTTGTGACTTCATGCGAGCTTGAGATGTACTTTCCACCTTCATTCTTTGACATAATGGTTCATCTAACCATTCACCTTGTTAGAGAGACACAACTGTGTGGGCCAGCTTATATGAGATGGATGTACCCGATTGAGTGTTATATGAAGATATTAAAAGGGTATGTGAAAAACCGATCACAACCAAAAGGTTGTATTGTTGAACGGTATATTGTCGAAGAAGCTATTGAATTCTGTACCCAATACCTATCCAATGCTGATTCTATAGGGCTGCCAAAGTCTCGTCACACATGGAGAATGATGGGGCAAGGAATTACTGGAAATGAAATAGTGACTATATCAAGGACAGAATGGGAGCAAGCACACTTATATGTTCTGCACAATGCCGATGAGGTTGAGCCATATGTTGAAAAACACAAGGACATGCTTAAGAGTTTGTATCCAAATAAGAATCAAAATTGGCTAACTAGAGAACACAATCGTTGTTTTATAACATGGCTAAGAGATCACATTTATGCAGAGTTGACTGAAAATGCTACTTCAGTTTCAAATAGATTGAGATGGTTAGCCAAAGGTCCAAGTTTGCATGTCTTCTCTTACCATGGTTATCAAATTAATGGGTAAACATTCTATACAAAAGAACAAGATGGTCGGAGTACAATGCAAAACAGTGGTGTGACTCTTGTAGCTCAGTCGATGCATATCTCAAGTGCCAAAGACATAAACCCGATATATGCAAATATGTCATACTTCGGTGTCATTGAACGCATATGGGAGTTGGATTACACAAAGTTTAAGGTTGGTGTGTTTGGTTGTAAGTGGGTTGACAATAATAACGGTGTTCAGATTGATGAGTCAGGGTTCATGCAGGTGGATCTTAATAGGGTGGGGTATAAAGATGAGCCTTTTATATTAGCATCTCAAGCTCAACAAGTGTTCTATGTCACTGATCCAGCTGATATGAAAAGGTCCATTGTTCTTTTGACTAACAAAATAATTACTAAGATTGATGATCAAGACCATGGAGATGTTGATATTGAAGATGATCCTTTCGTCGGGACATTACAATCACTTGAGATTGATCCAACTAGGGATGATGGTATGTATATGAGAGATGATCATGATGAGGGGCTTTTGGTCAATCCACCATTTCGTACTAATAAAGGACAAACAAATCTCAATCCAACGAAGAAAAGAAAAAGGTTGACTTAAACATGTATGTAGTGTTTGTGTTTAAATGAACTTTCTGATCCTTTTATATTATAGTTAGCATCTTTCGGTAATGCTAGTGTTGATTTTGTTATTCATTGTTGTTTTATATTTTGCATCAATTAATATTATATTAATGTCCATTGATGTTTTACTTGTGTCTAATATTTTTGTAGGTAAATGGCATCTTCAAGTAATTCTAGTGCTGCCAAAGAGACGAGACGTGGGCCAACAGTTATGAAGGCGGTCATCCGCGCTAGGAGTAAAGGACAAAAATTTGAGGTAATTTACTTACTAATCTAAGGATTTCATAATGTTGTTTGATATCTAGATTTAATTACTTTATTATTTTTATTAGGTTGAATGGAATTATTTGGACCAACTAATTCGTGCTAATGGTAAAATATTGAAGAGTTACATTGGGGCCGTTATTCGGCAAATGGTCCCAATTATTTGTTCTAATTGGAAGGATGAAGCTTTGGATGCTTTCAAAGAGAGCATATGGGCTGATGTACAGGTAATTGTTAAAATTTATGAATTATATTGTAAACTATGTAAACATACTTACTTTGACACGTTGTTTATATTGTTTTGCATATGTCTTTTAATGTTGATGAATCTCGGAAAAAATTTGTACTTCAGGAAGCTGGTAACCTACATAGGGCATTCAGAACTAGATTGACCAAAAAATTTCTAAGAGATGCCAACGGGAGTATCATAGAGGAACCTCCATCACAATATCCACACATATCAAGGGATGAGTGGATAGATTTTATAGCAATACGCACAGGAGATGCTCGATTCTTGGTATGTTTAATATCACGTTAGTCCTTATAATTTTATAGCAATACGTACATATGACATTAACCATATATTAATATTACTTATATGTGTCTGAATAGAAATTAAGCAATGAAATTCGCAACAGGGCGTTAGATCCTGCATGCCCTTACAAAGCATCACGTAAGGGGTATGCTGACATTGAGGATGAATTGGTATGTATATATATATATATATATTTAACTGCATGTGTGGTAAATATGACTTTTAAACTGTTTGGTTAATATATATTATCTCAATATACAGATGCAGGAGGCGGGGCCAGAAGTTAAGAAAATTAAACGCCATATTGTGTGGAGGAAAGCCCGCGAGAACAAGACGGGTGTAATTGACAACAAAAATACGCAGACCGTGTGGAATAAATGTGTTAGTAGACTAACGTTTACATTTTCATTTGTTATTTTCTTATGATAATATATAATAATTTTAACATTTGCATTTCACCAATAACTATGTGTCAGGAGGAATCATCACGATCTGCAGAGAGGGAGAGATACAAGATTTTGGTCGCGGGATATTCTTGCTAAAGCCCTAGGTGTGCCAGAGAACCCTGGTCGTGTTAGGGGTGTGGGTTTTGGCGTCTCTCAAAAAGACTACTTCCCACCTGAAGGTCGTGCAAAACATAACTCTGAAACGAAAAGGTGGGAGACATTGGTGTCTCAACTCTCTGAAAGATTGAACATTTTGGAAGAAAAGCTGAAAAAAAAAGGAGGATGAGGAGAGGCAGGCTAATTTCACAGCCCAAGCAAGCGTCAAAGATAGTTGCACTCTACCATCTGCCATCAGGCTTCCAGAGGTAATGCATGCCTTTTTTTTTTACTAGTATTGCATTCGCAGTTAAATACATTCAATTGGATGCCTTAATTCACAGCTTATTCATCTATCATTGGATTAGGGCGTCAACTCATGTCAGCTATATTTATCAACCCCAAACTATCGTATGGTTGCTATGGGTAAAGTATACAATGAGCCGGGTGTTACACTGCACACTGGACCAGTACCCCTTAACCATGTGAAAGTTGGAGTTGATGTTGCAACTGAGGGGGATGCGCCATTGCCGGTACCTATCGATCGTGCAGATGTAATGACAGTAAGAGATGCAATAGGTACTTATGTGGCATGGCCAATTGATCTCGTGGTTGTAATTAATATGGTATGTAATTGCATTTTTCCACCTTTTCATATACGACATATATTCATTACATTAGTTGATCACTAACTGGCATATTGAAATGCAAAATTTCCAGGCACCTGCAAAATCTAAAGGCAAGGGCAGAGTGTCTGGATATACAAAGGAGTCAATTACAACCCCAGAAAATAAAGGAGGCAACTCTGAGGCCAACCCTCCTACAGCTGGTTCAACTACAATTTCTCTGGAATATTTGAATTTTCTTAAAATACATGAGCGGAAGAATATGAAAAATGATGACCAATTGGACATAGAGATGGAACAAAATATTTTTGGTCAGCATATCATTAAGATGATCAATACTGAAAATATCAGAGAAGTTGTAAATCATGAATGGGTATCTGCCTCCGTTATTTCCGTATATATCAGGTACTAAATCAGGCTTAAAGTGTACAATATTTTTTTAGTCTTTCCATTTAAATATTGATGTCATTGGTGTAATCCATTTTTATATTTTAATTGAAGGTATTTGTATGAAGAATTGTTGCTTTCAAAGGAAAGAACGAGGAGGTTTCTGTTCTTGTCCCCACACCAAACAAATACATACGGCTACTTCGGGAGGGATTCACAGACAACGTATCTAGCTGACCGGTTTGCAACTAAAGAAAGAGAATATCAGCCCTTGTTTTTAGCGCCGTGCAATGTTGGGTGAGTCGCTTATCCTATAGGACTTAATTCACAATAATGAATTACATAAAAGTTGAGGTGCTTAGGATTTGTTATCTCAACATTTTTGTAGGAATCATTGGGTGTTGTGAGCGATAAATATTGTTGAAGAGATTATTTACTATCTGGATCCCTTGAATGTTGATCCTAGGGGTCGCCCAGAATTAAAGAATCTGTTCGATAAGTAAGCATGCTTTTATATTTCTGATTTTCTATGATTCTGTCGAATGGCTTCCATGGTAGATACATGTTGCAAGTTGTCATGGTCCTAATGTGCTTTTGATTTTTGACATTAGAACATGTGTTGAATTGACATATACTGGGTTGTGGCTGTTGTGGTTCAAAATAAAAAAAAGCATGCGTGTGTTTGTGATGATTGAAAATATGTTTCTTAATGAAGTCTGTTTGATTTTGTGATTAGTGCTTTGCAAGTTTATCGTGTAAAAATCGGAGCTAAGGTGCCGCGTTTAAAGGCAACCAACATTAAATGGAAGATTGGTGTCGCTATATTGTTGAAAAGTTCGTTTGATTATGTCAAATTGATCACAGTAGTTGCAACAATACTCATTGGTATGCGAATAATGCTTTTGATCACAAAGTAATGCATGTTACAAGTGTATTTCCTAAGGGTATTTGATTATTGCTCCCTGCTGTTTTTTTTGTGGTTGCAAGTGATGTGAAAAACAATAGCTTGATTGGAAGTATTCCTGAAAACATAGGCAACTGTACTGCCTTCCAGGTCCTGTATGTAATCCAACCGAATGTCGGACTTTTCTATACCTTGTCTTGTATTATTTGTAACCTCTTTAATGTCCTCCCTTGATTTCAGGGATTTATCCTACAACCAGCTAACTGGAGAGATACCATACAATATTGGATTTTTGCAAGTAGCAACCTTGTATGTGTTGCATGATCCTTTATAACCTATTTCAATTTTTAATAAGAAGGATATTTGGTCTTCCACTTCCCTTCTATGGGAATTTCTTGATGGATTTGTTTGATTTTTGTAGGTCATTGAAAGGCAATAAACTCTCTGGGCATATTCCGTCTATGATCGGTCTCATGGAAGCACTTGCTGTCTTGTAATTAAGCATTGTTAGTTAGCGAGTTTCAAACAAATTTAATGAAGTTTCATTGTTGACTTGAGGTTTTGGATGATGTTAAAATGGGAAGCTTTAATATTATGAATCATTGCTTCTATAATCTGTATATGATCGGTGTGCATGGCTGAAATATATGAAGTTTGCGGATTCCCTTATATACTTGGTTCCTTAATTTTTCTCCCTAATTTTATGCATCTTTTTGCATATACATATTTACTTCAGAAGTACAGTGGAAGCAAGGGAACATTTGTATTGACTGCAGCAATTGTGGTTTTTTTGGTGTAGTTCAATATGCAGGAATGGATGTAAAAGTTAAGAAATATGTAAAATTAAAAAAAAAAAAAGGTGGGGGTGGGGTGGGGGGGGGGGGGGATTAGTGTTTGTTATTAACAAACGCTATCTAAAGTCAGACTTTAGATAGCGTTTCCGTGTACAAACGCTATCTAAAGTCACCTATTAATAGCACTTCCTAAATGCTATCTTTGCTAATGAGTTTTAATAGCGGTAGCATAGATAGCGGTTACAAACGCTATTAAAAGGCATACGGAAACGCTATCTAAAGTCTAATCTGTTGTAGTGTCTTCTGGAACATGTGACCTCCAGCTTCATGGTTGGTGCGACTCCGACTAGGCCAGTTGTCCTTTAACCAGACGATCTGTTACTGGCTGGTTAGTCCTCCTTGGTGGCTCCCCTATATCCTGGAAAACAAAGAAACAACACATTGTATCTCGTTCCTCTGCTGAAGCTGAATACAGGTCCATGGCAACTGCTGCATGTGAGTTAAAATGGTTAAAGGAGATTCTCTCCGACCTAGGTATTTCTCACAACAAACCCATGACTCTTCACTGTGATAGCCAGGCAGCGTTACATATTGCCAAAAATCTTGTGTTTCATGAACGCACCAAACATATTGAAGTAGATTGCCACTTTGTCCGGGATGAGATTCTCAAAGGGAATATTCGACCAACCTATGTTCCCACTACAAGTCAACTTGCGGATATTTTCACAAAGGCATTAGGAAAACCACAGTTTCAGTTCCTCCTTGACAAGCTAGGCATTCGAAACTTGCATGCACCACCTTGAGGGGGGGTATTAGCCATTATTAGCTTTATTAGCCTTTATATATTGGTCTCGCATAATATCAGATAACAACAATCACGTTTGATTTGTATCCCTTGATAGTTGCTGTAACATTATTAGGAGTTGCTGCCCATTCATGTATATATTTTCCTTCAGCTTGATGAATAAACGACAGAGAGAAAAACATTCATTTACATTATGCCTTTAGCAATTTGTTTCTTTTCTCTATTTTTGCTATCCTCTTCTCAACGGCCGCCGTCCACGACGCAACAATCACAATGACCACAATCACAATTGCATCCGCATCCGCGATCGCAACCGTAATTTAGAACCTCGTTCGGAACAACTTCCAGACCTAAGGACACAAGATCCCTCTGCTAAAGTACTCACATCAGTTTGGACCATGAGTGATGCACTGCAGAGGAGATGAAATACCGTGAAGTGGAAACTTCAGTCCAAGGTTTTCAAAAGAAATTGTTTAAGCAAATTTATATTAAGAAAAATTGTTTTAAAAATTATAGGGGGAGCCGTTGCTCCCTCCCGCTACAACAAAGATTCGCTAACCCACAATTTATTACTCTAGAAACTTCATCAAATGAGTCTCACATGTTATTCAACATCTCTATACTTTATGAATTCCTGCATGTTTGGGAATGCGTTTGACAATGTCCGGATGTGGTTTTGTAACCTTATATTGATGTGATTCCAAATAGTACACAATAATTCAATGTTTCTTGTAGGGTGCTTCTATAAGAACATATTATTTCTTACTCGTGAATGCTATGTCATTTGTTCCAACGGTGCGATAACTAATAAGAATCCGTTCTCATTTTTCAATACTTCCTACAGATCTAAATATAAACAAAAAATAACTATATTCTTTGGACTCAAATATAAACAAAAATCATCAATTAAGTCAACACAATTAAATGTTGGTATTACAAAAATCAAGAAAATTAACTAATCAAACCAATCCTCCATTTATTTTTCTAGGAGCATTGTATATTCCCTAGACAATTAACTCTCTTTTTTACACAAATCAAGATAATTAAACTAACTTAACTAATTTTCTTAATAATTATAAATATAGTTTTTTTTCTTATAATTAGGTCTGCAATGAGTACTAGCTAAGTAACTCCTCACCATTCAAAAAAAAAAAGACTAATATTAATTAAACTATTTTTCTAAAATTTGATTATCAAACTATTCAGGTAGTTTATGAATACAGCTCGAGCATTAGTTACGCCAAACTGTGTTTCGATGCCAATATTCCCATTATTTTTTCTGTGCAACTGGTGAAAATTGACATGTATAAGCAGAATAATCCATCACAGATGAATTATTATTTGGTATATCGCGGGAGCACAAAGAAACATGCAGGACACCTGATCAAACCATTGGCATTGCAAGAAGAACACGTCCTGAACCCAGTCTTCTCCACAAACACCTTATGGCTCCCATCACACTCATCACAAACAACATATCTCATCCCGCCACAATAATCACAACACCCAACAACCTTCAACCTCGGCAACCGTTCGATCAAACCCTGCAACTCACCGCTATCATACAACCTCCTGACGTCATCAGCGCCGCCAATATATTTCCCACCGATGAACACACACGGCAGTGTCACGTTCCAGCGATGGAGAATCTCCCTTAATTCTTCACGTAACTGGTTGTCGATGGACACGTCACGCTCGTCGATGGCGATGCCGAAGCCTTGGAGAATGGAGCGGACAGCACGACAATCCTCGAATGTTTGACGAATCACATGAAGGCTGGTGTAATAAAGGACAACGTTGTTGTTAATGTTATGATCATAGTACGATGATGATGGAACGGTTCGGGCGGTGTTGCGGGAACGAGAGATACGAAGGTGTCGGAATAAAGAAGGGGATTCGGGTTGAAGGAGGGTGTGAATGTCTTTGAGGGAAGTGCAAGAGAAATTGAATGAACGAGAACGAGATGGTGATGATGATGATGATGACGACATGGTGGTTTGGGTGAATCTTAGTGATCTTAATAACCACAGTGGCCACATGAATGGTGTGAATGAATGAATGTGATTATGTGAATGAGGGAAAAGGTTGTGCTATATGCTATAGATGAGATTCATATATATTTATGAGTTAATGGTAAATGGATTATTACTAATCAGCTGACTCACAAACCTGTTGAGCCTGTGGTTTTTTTTACTTTTTATTCCAAGACTTTATATGCCCCAGTTTTTTGGAATTAAATTTATTCACACTCAGTGTAAATTTTGGTATATTACTGTTTACCTTATACTGTGGGCTTGGCTTACCAACCAAAAGGACTTGAGTAGTGTCAGTGTAAGGGTTCTCTGTAATCTGAATACTGTGGGCATGCCAAGGAAATCATGTATGTAATAAATAATAATTTCTAAAATTATTATTGTAATTATGAGTTATTATATCACTAGCGACGGATCTAAAGTAAAAAAATTGCCCAACCACAGCAATACTAGTTAAAATAATACACTTAAAATTCATAATTATTTATCATGTATAATTTTATTACTCAAATATATAATGTAAGTAAACATCCAAACACGAAATTGTAGCTAGTAGAGATTAAGAAGCTTAAAGCAAATACACGAAGGAGAACAAACATAATTGTACTGAGCCCCAATAATGTTGAGTTGGTAATAAGAGAAACACTAATTAGTAAGACATGAATGGCATACGAATTTTATTAATGTTTGACTTTCAAAATTAATAACTAGGGGTCACTGTTCTCTTTGCTAATTATTTAAAATTCAATTTCGTTGATTTTTGACTGCAGTTATTGGCACTAAATAGCACAGTTGTGGAAATAATACCCATTTTAATATTGTTCAATTATTTAAATATTTTTATATTAATAGGATCTGATAATAATGTTTCACAACATAAAATATCTGTTATTTTGTAGGTTTTTCATGTAATATATTTTTTACAAACTATTTTGAAAGTGTTATACATAATTTTTAATATAAAAGAAATTTGAGGAAAATATTGGACTCGTCGCTCTCCAGTCGCCCTCGCTCCTTTAAAGGTCCACAACTCATTACCAGATTAATTATTGATCATATAGATGATTTGGAGTGGAAAAATAAGAAGTATTATTTAAAGATTAGTTTAATTGAATAATATAAAATTATAAGTTTAATTTTGATATATTATCACTTGTCGGTGTAATATTTTTTATACAATGAACCAATCACATATCATCATAGATGTGAAGTTATGATGAGAGTCAAATATTTTTAATGATGTGAATATTTATGATTAGTTGAAAGTGTAAAAAAAACTTTTTTCCTATATCAATAAAATCCAAAAAATATTTATAATTTTAATTATCATCTTATGTTTATCTATTTAATTTTTTTTAAAAAAAATTTATTGACTAAGTAAGCGTTTTATACTTTTGTATGTGCCAAAAAAATGTATTTGCATTTTTATCTTTTATTTTTGTAAATGACTGAATGAGTAATTAATAATAATTAATATTATTATTAAAAAAGTTAATATAAGATAGTCAAGTAAGAAAATTCCTTATGTAATTGTACATATAAGAATATATATTAATTTATTTTTAGTGTTGTATCAATATTCAGTATTGAAATTAATGACATTATAAATTTTAGTGTTAGTATTAGAGTTGATAGAAGATAAAGAAAAAGAGAGAGAGAGACACAGAATTGAAAACAGAAATTGTAATCTTGATTGGTTATTTTTCTCAACTGAATCATTACAGTGTATGTCCTATTTATACAAGATATGTGTAACTGCCACTGCAGTGCACTGTAACTACAGTGCACTGTTACATATTGAAACATACCCTAGTATACTCTAATATACCCCCCTGAAACTCAAGGTGGGTTGACTAATGCATACATGTCAAACACCTTGAGTTTCCTGTGCAACTCTTCAAACCTAAGTTGTGATAGTGGCTTGGTAAGGAGATCTACAGGCTGATCTTGCCCATGTTGAGCACTTTCTCTCTGACAAAAAAGAGGTCCAATTCCATGTGCTTTGTGCGGGAATGAAGCATTGGGTTGTGAGATAGAGCCACTGTGCTCAAATTGTCACAAAAGATCTCGGGTACAGTAGTGGGAAAATGCAGCTCTTTGAGCAGAGACTGTATCCAGATCAACTCAGATGCAGTGTTAGCTAGGCTTCTATATTCTGCCTCCGTGCTAGACCTTGCCGCAAGTTGTTGTTTCTTTGACCACCATGAGACAATATTCGATCCAAGGAAGATGCAAGATCCTGAAACAGACCTGCGATCATCCGGGTCAGCTGCCCAATCTGCATCACAAAAAGCTCTCAGTGGTAGAGGTTTGTGAGGATTTGCAGGCTGCAGTAGCAAGCCATGAGTAATAGTGCCCTGTAGATATCTGAGTATTCGTTTTACAGCCTTCCAATGTTCCTCTAGTGGCTGAGATAGGAATTGACACGCTTTGTTTACACTGAAACTTATCTCAGGCCTTGTAATAGTTGAATATTGCAAGGCCCCAACAACTGATCTGTATAGAGAAGGGTCTTGCGTATAGTTAGACCCATATTTGGTCACTTTGTTCTGTGACCATTGGTGTGGGCAGAGGCTTAACTTCTCCCATTTTGGATTTTTGCAAAAGATCCTTGATATACTTAGTTTGAGAGAGAAGTAGGGAGCCATTGAGAACCTTCTTGACCTTTATTCCCAAGAAGTAATCCAAATTTCCCAGTTGTTTCAAAGAGAAGGCTGTGTTTAGCTTGGTGATCAACTGCTGTATCAGCTGTGGAGAAGTCCCTGTAATTATAATATCGTCCACATAAATCAGCACATATAACTTATGAGATGCTGCTGATTGGATAAAGAGTGAGGGGTCACACTTGCTCCTTTTGAACCCAAAAGTGAGAAGAGTGTTTGAGAGCCTGTCAAACCAGGCTCTAGGGGCTTGCTTGAGCCCATAAATTGCCTTTTGAAGCTTGCAAACCAGACTCTTATTAGGATTTTCAAACCCAGTTGGCTGCTGCATGTATACTTCTTCCTCCAAGTAGCCATTAAGGAAGGCATTATTAACATCAAGTTGTTGGACAGCCCATTGATGAGTGAGTGCAATCGTGAGAATAAGCCTAACTGTGACAGGTTTGACAACGGGAGAAAATGTCTCAGTGTAATCACAACCATGTTGTTGATGGTATCCCTTAGCAACCAACCTTGCCTTGTACTTGTTGATTGAGCCGTCAGGATTTTCTTTCACCCTAAACACCCATTTGCACCCTATAGCTTGCCTATTTGGAGGCAACTCAACTAGTGTCCAGGTTTGGTTCTTGATTAGAGCAGAATATTCTGCATCCATTGCTGCCTTCCAACAAGGAATGGACAAGGCTTCCTTAACAGTATTTGGTTCAGCATGGGTAAGAAGAACTCTAGGGACGGTTCTGGACATGCAAATTCCAGACTTGGACCTAGTTTGCATAGGGTGTATATTTGTGTTTATAGTAGAAGAAGGAGAGACAGTATCCACATGATCATTATTCTGAGAGGATTCAGCAAGAGTAAGATTGTTAGACTCAGTGGAATGAGTAGAGTGTGTGCTGGAATTTTGAAGAGAAGATGGAGTGTTAGGAGAATGGATTGGAGGTGACTCAGTGGAATGAGGAGAGTGTGTACTGGAATTTTGAAGAGAAGATGGAGTATTAGGAGAATGGATTGGAGGTGACACAGGCTGAGCATTAGGTATATGATTAGGTTCTTGTGGCAGAACAATGAGAGGTGCACTAGAAGAGGGTGAAGTGGTTGGAGAATTAGTGTTAGATGATGAAGAATCATGACCATGATTGTAAAGGAACCTATATTCATTGAAAAGCACATCCTTAGATATATAGATCCTTCCATCAGAGGACAAGCACTTATACCCTTTATGTGAAGTTGAATAGCCTAGGAAAGTGCACTCAGTTGACCGAAACTGCAACTTATTTGCATTATAGGGCCTCAAGCAGGGAAAGCAAGCACAACCAAACACTTTAAGAAATTGGTAATCTGGTGCCTTGTTATAGAGAGCAGTAAAGGGTACTTTGTTATGTAAGGTGGAGGTGGGAAGCCTATTAATCAGGTAAACAGCAGTAATAAAGGCATGATCCCAGAATTTGATGGGTAACGAGGCTTGAGCAAGCAAAGATAGGCCTGTGTCAACGATTTGCCTATGCTTCCTCTCAACATTACCATTTTGATGGTGAGTGTGAGGATAGATTACCCTATGAACAACACCTAACTCAGCTAAGAATTTACTGAAAGGGCGAAACTCACCACCCCAATCAGTTTGTACAGCTTTAATAGTGGCTTGGAATTGCACAGAAACCATTTGCTGAAATTGTTTGAACAAGGTTAAAGCTTCTGACTTGTTTTTAAGTAGGTATAACCAAGTGAACCTAGTGCATGCATCAACTATAGCCATGTAATAAGAGAAACCAGAGAAGGATAATGTAGGGGCTGGACCCCACAAGTCTATGAAAACAAGTTCAAATGGTTCATTATAAGCAGTAGTAGACAAATGAGAGGGTAATCTGTGAGATTTGCTAACACAACAGGCTGAACAGAAATCAAGAGAAGATTTATTTATATTCAAAACATTACATTGTTTGAGTATATCAAGAACAATAGCTTCACTAGGATGTCTTAGGCGGCAGTGCCATAAACGATAAGTGGAGGGCACAGCTGTTACATTGTTTATTACAACAGAATTTACAGAGGAATGAGTAGGCATTACATCAGAGGTATATTGAGCACTAGGAATTACACAATCAGAATTACATGGAAGTAAACTAGAGTGTTGACAACTTGAGACAGCAAGAGCCAGCTTGGAAGGAGAGTCAGATACAGGAAAACTGTTGAAGACATAGAGGCCATCAGATCCTACTATCCCTTTCAAGAGAACCTAATGATCAGCCTGAGATTCCACACAACAAGAGTTAGGATGAAACTCAAAATAAACAGAATTATCCCTAGCAAATTTGCTTACACTGACCAAGTTTTTGGTGATACCGGGAACAAGTAGTAAGTTCTTTAAGGAAAGAGTAACATTGGGATTAAAGGGAGAGGGAAAGGATGCTGAACCAATGGAGAGGATAGGCAAACCTTGGCCATTACCCATGAAAATTTGGTTGTCACCACACACATCAGTCCTCTGTCCCAAATTGCTTGCATCTGCAGTAAGGTGATGAGTGGCACCAGAATCCGGGTACCAAGTTCTAGCATCAAAACCTGAGGATGTAGCTACCATAGCCATGGCTCCTTGGTGTGAAGGTGGACCTGTGGTGGAGTTTTGTGATCCTGGAGAAGGTGGAACAGGGCCGCTGGGAGCCCAAGGCAGAGAAGGTGTCTGAGAGTAGTTAGGCTGAAAGTTCATGGGAGAAGCATAAGGAACTCTTGGTGTATTAAAACCATATGAAGGAGCACCAAAATTACCACCACCATATCCATTATTGTAACCAAAATTGCCCTGATAGTGGCCACCATAGTTGCTGTTGGTATTTCCATTGTAATAACCACCATAGCCATTGCCACCAAAGTTATTTGGATTTGGCTGAAACAAAGGATCAAACCTGTGATAGCAATTGAACACATCATGCCCATGCTTGAAGCAAAGATGACAGAAAAGACCATTTCGACCACCACGACCATGGCCACGTCCGTATCTTCCACCACGTGCTCCACGAAAACTAAAATTGGAACCAAAATTAGGGTTATTCGATGAGGGATCTTGATAGGCAACTGGATTAGCAACATTCGAGGCAGAGAGATTCACTTGAGATTCTGGTGGGGGTGGTGGCGCTGAGGTTGAAGTCCGTCCTTGCGCAACGTTTACAGAAAGGGAATCGGTCATTGTCTTTTGCCTTGCACGCTCAAGACGACACTCGTGAGTGGTGAGAAGAGACTCGATCTCACTCAGCGAGTAAGAGTCGAGGTGACTCTCTATGGCAGTGACAATCGATTGGTACTCGTCAGGTAACCCTTCCAGAATCACATCCAAATTCTCCTGATGCGTGATTGGAGAGCCAATCGAGATGAGAGAGTCGACGATTGCCTTGATACGAAGTAGATATTCCGAAATCGTTCTTCCTTCCTTCACTGTGTGACGAAGTTCGGATCGAAGCTGACGACTACGAGCCGTGGTTTGCGAATTGAAGTGTGTGTGCACTTCGTCCCAAATCTGGAAAGAATGAATGCAACCAACCACTCGAGGAAGAACCAAGTCTGACAGCGTCATAAGCAACCAAGAAAAGAGGTGTTGATCTTGTTGCTCCCAAGCGAGATACTCTAGGCTCACAGTGTCGAGTGCGCGATCTGCCTCGGTGCGATAGCGACTAGGGACTTGAGGACAAAAGACAAAGCGTTCGAGTCGATTGGACTTGATTACTGCCTCAACGTGTTGTTTCCAAACAATAAAGTTTTTATCGTTCAACTTCGACGTGACGATGACAGAGAGATTGGGCGGTGGGACCGCCGGAGCCGGTGGCAGAGGAGGAGGAGGAGCTTCGGCCATGATCAAACCTTAAGCTCTGGATACCATATTAGAGTTGATAGAAGATAAAGAAAAAGAGAGAGAGACACAGAATTGAAAACAGAAATTGTAATCTTGATTGGTTATTTTTCTC
Source organism: Sophora flavescens (assembly GCA_030762895.1). NCBI lineage: Eukaryota > Viridiplantae > Streptophyta > Magnoliopsida > Fabales > Fabaceae > Sophora > Sophora flavescens. The sequence continues at coordinate 135,046,069 of CM061069.1, forward strand.
AACTGAATCATTACAGTGTATGTCCTATTTATACAAGATATGTGTAACCGTCTGTGTAACTGCCACTGCAGTGCACTGTAACTACAGTGCACTGTTACATATTGAAACATACCCTAGTATACTTTAATAGTTAATGAATCGAAATTATATTTTAAAATTGGCAAAAGCTTTATTTTAGTTCCTAAATTTTTTATGAAGTTTCAGTTTAGTTTGTTTTAATTCAATTTCCTTTCAAAGGTTATTCTTTGTTACATTTTTGTCCTTTCTATCTACCTAATGTAATTTAATTGTCGACATTAGGGATGACAATTTGTACCATACCCATTGGGTAACCGCAAAAAATTACCCATGATGGGTAGGATAATTACCCGCACAATGGATAAGGGTCCGGGTTCGGGTAATTACCGGTAAATTCGAATAAGTATGGGTGCAGGTATGGGTATGGTACCCACCCCGCCCCGCACCGCACCCCACACATATGTATACAACAACAACAACAACAACAACAACAGCAACCAAGCCTTATCCCACTAGGTGGGGTCGGCTACATGGATCATACGGTGCCATAATTAATGTTCTATCATGAATCATGTTAATAGTTAAATCATTGGCCTCCAAATCTTTCTTAATAGTTTCTCCTATAGTTTTTCTTGGCCTACCTCTGCCTCTAGCTATTAGATTGTCATCCACCTGGTCCACTCTCCTTACTACAGAATCTAAAGGTCTCCTCCATACATACCCAAACCACCTAAGTCGAGATTAAACCATCTTGTTTACAATAGGTGCTATCCCAACTCTCTCTAATGATATCATTCCTAATCATATCACGTCTAGTTTTTCTTCTTATCCAGCGCAACATTCTCATCTCTGCTACATTGATTTTACTCTCATGTTGATTTTTTACCGCCCAACACTTCGTCCCATACAACATCACCGGTCTAATAGCTGTGCGGTAAAATTTTCCCTTTAGCTTAAGAGGTACCGTTTTATCACACAAAAAACCCGAAGTCTTCCTCCATTTCGACCACCCTGATTGAATCCGATGGTTTACATCTCTCTCAATTTCTCTGTCATTTTGTATAATAGATCCAAGATATTTAAACATGTGACTTGTGGTCTGTTGTGGTCTCCAACTTTCACCTCTGAGCTAGAGGTGTTTCGCCTTTTGCTAAACTTACATTCCATATACTCCATCTTTCTTCTACTCAAACAGAAGTCATGTGCTTCTAAAGCTTGTCTCCAAGTCTCCAACCTTCCATTTATATTATCTCTCGACTCTCCATCTAGAACTATATCATCTGCGAAAAGCATGCATCGCGGTGCTGGCTCTTGAATGTGCTCCGTAAGTACATCCAAGACCAAGTAAAAAGATAGGGGCTTAAAGCTGACCCTTGGTGCAAACCTATGGTTATTGGAAAATCTTTTGTGGCTCCACACTGCGTTCTCACACTAGTTGTGACCCTCTCATACATATCCTTGATAGCTCAAATATAGGCAATCCGATCACCTTTTTTTTCTAGGGCTTTCCACAAAACCTCTCTTGGCACCCTATCATACGCTTTCTCCAAATTAATGAAGGCCATGTATAAATCTTTTTGATCCCTTCGATAATATTGTTCCATCACTCGTCGTAGCAAGTAAATTGCTTCCATGGTCGACCTCCCGGGCATAAAACCAAATTGGTTGTTGGTGATTTTGGTTTCTTTTCTTAGTCTCCGTTCAAGCACCCTTTCCCATAGCTTCATAGTATGACTCATAAGCTTAATCCCCCTATAATTTACGCAATTTTGTATATCTCCCTTGTTCTTGTAAATCAGAATTAAAGTGCTTCTCCTCCATTCGTCCGGCATTTTCTTTGACCTCATAATCTCGTTAAAAACCTTCGTGAGCCAACGAATGCCTCTATTTCTTGGACTCTTCTATACCTCCATAGGTATATTGTCCGGTCCAACTGCCTTGCCATTATCTATCCTTCTCAAAGCTTCTTTTAGCTCATGCTCTTAGATTCTACGATAAAAAGTGTAATTTTGGTCCTCCTCTCTGATGTCAAGCACCCGTGAGCATGATAAAACTTCAAATCCTTCATTAAATAACTTGTGGAAATAATTCTTCCATCTATCTTTAATATCTTGTAACTTAACCAAAACTCTACCTTCTTCATCCTTAATACAATTCACTTGGTCCAAGTCTCTTGTCTTTCTTTCCCTATTTTTAGCAAGCCCATAAATAGATTTCTCACCATCTTTGGTGCCTAAGGATTGGTACAACCCGTCAAAAGCTTTAGTTCTAGCTTCGCTCACTGCCTTCTTGGTCTCTTTTTTGACCACCTTATAATTTTTCCAATTTTCAGCATTTTTACATAAAGACCAAGCTGTAAAACATTCCCTTTTAACCCGAACCTTAGTTTGCACACTTTCATCCCACCACCAGGATTCTTCACCCCTAGGTCCGAATCATCTTGATTCACCAAGCGTCTCTATAGCTACCTTCCTAATCCCCTTGGCCATATTGTCCCACATATCATTTGCACTTCCGTTTGCCTCCCAAAACCCTCATTCCAAAAGCTTGTGTTAGAAGATCCTTTGTTTTTCACCCTTCAGTTGCCACCACTTGATCCTTGAAATCTTTTCGTGACCTCTTCTCTTCACACTCCTCTTAACTCTTACATCCATAACCAAGACTCTATGTTGGGTAGTCAAGCTCTCTCCAGGTATGACTTTACAGTCCAATCAAATCTTTCTATCTGATCTCCTAATAAGAAAAAAATCTTTTTGAGATATCACCCCACTTTTGTACGTGATAAGATGCTCCTCACGTTTCCTAAAACAAGTATTGGCTATAGTAAGATCGAAAGCAGTTGAAAAGTCCAGAATAGACTTACCCTCACCATTTACCTCCCCTAGGCCATATCCCTCATGCAAACCCTCGTAACCTCTAGGTGCCCTCCCTACATGCCCATTTAGATCCCCTCCTAAGAAAATCTTTTCACCTAGCGGTATTTCCTGAATTAGGCCTTCTAAATCCTTCCAAAATTTTACCTCGAAGTGTTCTTCTAACCCCGCCTGAGGTGCGTAAGCACTAATCACATTAAAGGTATCTTGTTCCACTACAAATTTTAGGGCAATGATCATATCTCCAACCCTTTTTACATCCACAATATCATTCTTCCAATATTTATCGACAATTATGTCTACCCCATTTCTCGATTTTACTTTGCCAACAACGTACCAAAGCTTAAAAACCGAAGAGTCTAATTCATTTGCCTTTTTCTCCCACCCACTTAGTTTCTTATAGGCACATGAAATTGATCCTCCTCCTGATCATAGTGTCAACTATTTCCATTGATTTACCCCGCACATATGTATATGTATATATAATTATTTATTTTATATTACTCATATATATAATTTTAACTATAATATAAATTTTAGACTAAACCCCGAATTTGGTCCCTGAGAAAAACACTCGGGTGTGAAATAGTCCCTAACCAAAAAAAACTATCCGTTTAGTCCTTAAGAATGTATTTCCGGGAGAGATTAGTCCTTCCGTCAGTTGTATGATTAGTCCTTTCTCAAATATGGAGGTGTATGATTTTCTGAAGAATGTTAGAAAACATGCAAATTCTTCTAACCATAGATGTTGTTGTCCTTGTCTTCTGCAGCCATGGTGACTGTAACGAAAGCAATGTGCTGGACTGTTGTGGCTAAGACTCTTGAATCATCTGGAATTGGACTTGTTATATACCAGAAGCCTATATCATCTTCTTGCTATGAGAAACGCAAAGTGAACAATCCTCCTATATGCAAAAATAACGATAGGAAAAACAGCTCATGGTACTTGATATAGTTTATTGTTGTATTTCTTCGACATTTATATTTTCACTAAATTTTAGTTTCTCTGCTATGCCAACATGAAAGGAAAGTAATTGAGAAATTTTTTTTGCTGCTGGTTGTGTTGTTTTGGCTTTCTAATATGTATGTACATTATGCAGTCTACTGAAAATTTATATTGTTCGAAAAGAGGTCACGGAAAATGTTCATGGATCATTGCAAGCAATGTTAATTGCCAAACATAATATTACTGTTAGTTTAATTTCTTTCTCCGCTGATTTTTATGTTTAGGTATGCCAGACTGAGTAGTTGCCTTATTCCTCTTCCAGTTGATGGTATGGGGAACCTGCAGAGCTGGCCCACGCCTTGGCCCCAGAGACTTACCAGTAAGCCTCCTAGCTTATCTACTGAATCGGATGCCAGCGAGATGTTCTACCAGGACAGCAAACACTGGTCTGAACTAGTTTCAGAAGTTTATATGGATGGTCTTTCTATAAACTGGTCTCATGTTCGAAATGTTATGGACATGAATGCTGGTTATGCAGGGTAAAGTATATTTTGTTAGAGTTTAGTTTTTTTTTTTCCTTTATATTTTCCCTTTAAAATTCTTTAGTGGAATATGGCTTTCATTTGAGGGTCTTGATACCAATTACATATTTTCAGATTTGCCGCTACACTCGTTGATCTACCAGTGTGGGTGATGAATGTAGTACCTATTGATATGCCAGATACTCTTACAACTATATTTGACAGAGGGTTAATAGGAATGTATCATGATTGGTGCGAGTCCCTTAATACCTACCCCCGCACATATGATCTTGTTCATTCTAGCTTTCTCTTCAAAAAAATTGAGAAAAGGTATGCTTATAGAGGAAACCAATGCCTATAGCTTATATGTTATGTCATCTCTCATCTTATTATTCTAGAATTTAGAACTTGTATGGTGTGTTAAGATATGATTCTCATATGCTGCAATCTTTGTCAGATGTGACATTGTAGGTGTGGTTGTGGAGATAGATCGCATAATGAGACCAGAAGGGTATCTCCTGGTTCAGGACTCTATGGAAGTAATTAGCAAGCTTGGTCCAATCTTGCATTCACTTCATTGGTCTGTAACATTGTATCAAAATCAGTTTCTTGTTGGTAGGAAGAGTTTCTGGCGTCCAAGGCCATAGAAACTGAATGATGAACAAGGACTCGGATTTCCTACGGTCATTTTATCCTGTAGTCACTTTACCCTGCAGTTACAACAGTCATTGCATATATTTTTTTAGAAACTGCTCACGGATTTTGTTTAAATCATAGTATAAGTGACTGCATGAAATCCACAAGCAATGAACAATAGGGTTGTTCATGATATCCTATTCTTCACCCTCCCAGGTTTTATTTTATTCTAATACAGATACAATATCAAAAAATTACATATGAAGTTTGAAGAAGGTAGATTTTTTTGACTGCCAATCCCTTAATGCGAATTCAGTAGACTCAGACATTTATTTATACTAACTAGAGAGAAGGTTGTGATTCCTTTTTTAAAATATTTTCATGAGTAGTTAGTGCTGTGCTGTTAAACTCTTCTCAACACCTGAAGAATTTGCCTAATATCTTATGGTTTAAGTAATTTCTGCATGCACACAGATTGCGTCTCACAAAATATTTCATGTTTCCTAGTTCACAGAGCTTTTGAACTGACAAATATTACATTTTTTCCCTTACATGTTCGTGGAGATGATAATCAATTTTGCAAAAATGCATGGTTTGTGATTCTTAGGCTTTGAAGTTTACCATTAGATTTAAATTTACACTAGTATACATTTGTTTGAAATTAATGATGAAAATGTTAGAAAGTGAGGTATGGATTTGCAACCAAGAAGAGAAGAACAAGTGACGTGTATAATCTCCGAGGTGTGTAAGAACACTAGGCTTTAGGTTCGATTCGTCCCCATCAATCTCTTGCGTAGATTGGAAGCAACAGGTGTATCAGCGAATACCCTTCAGGATACAATGGAGAACAGATGTACCAGTCAAAGACATTTTACATAACAATAGTTTCCTTAGTTCTCTCGGTGCACAAGAAAAGAAAGGAAGTAATTTGGCTTGCATAAATTTGGCTAATTTCTGGACTTCATTATGCACAAGTGGTTCTATTTATACACCAACTTATACCTCTTGATGAAGGAAATGACCTTTCATGAATATACCACTTGATGAAGGGACATATTTAATCATGAAAAATACACTCATTGAGAAATATTTGAAAGCCATAAAAAGACACACCCATTGATTTTTTCAACCTCTTTCCAATTTAGTGTCTTGAATTTCTATTATTTTGAAAATCCTTCACAGAAAATTCCTTTAAGAATATATATTTTCCCCTTCACTGATTTAACCATCATATTATATACATCTTTTCTTTCATTGCAGTTTTCATTGTAGTTCATTGATTGACCAAATTTTTCTAAATTTGAAACCCTCCAACTAATTCGATGGCGTTAATAATGTGATAAACTAATATCAACCCTGAACTTGTTGGTTGTAATGATGATGATGGGACAGAAATTGCAAGGTGAATATGTTGGTGGTTCTAGACCCCTATTTACATCTCTTACATTTCACCAAAGTCCTAATTCAGTCCTATTTTTTCTTGTTTAAGAAAAATTATTTGCATCCCTCAAATTTCATGGAGGTCCCTATCTATGATTGGCAAGCAGGGTTGGAAACCCATTTCAGATTCTCACTCCCTTCTATCTTTAATGCAGTGGACGGTGGATGTATTGTAAGCATGCCTTTGTTTCTTTGCAATGGTGAAGATAAGTGCATCTGGCAACGTAGTTGTGATGGGTTCTATACCGTGAAATCTAATCTCTGCATGGAATCGTTTCATGGTCATAACTGGAATCTTATCTGGAAACTTCAAGTTCCTCCTAGAGTCAGGTCTTTCCTTTGGAGAGTGTCTCCCAACTAGAGGTAATCTTTCTAACCGAGGCCTGTGGGGTTTGTGAAACTGAATTAGAAAATGCATTCCTCCTCTTCTTTACCTGCAAACTTATTGTGCCAGCTGCTTGAGAGTTTTGTTATGCGCTGCTCTTAGTGGATCAGAAATATTGGATCGATCGGAGCACTTTGTTATGGTTATCTGGGGCCTCTGGAAGTGCCGTAATGAGAAGGTCTGGGATGGTAAAGCCGCCCATGATGTCAGACACGAGTGGTTTTGTACGAGGAAGCACCAGCAGACACTCTTGATCAACATATTCTCAGCCTACTATCCCTCGTATGCAAAGATGGTGTGAGGAGTGCTTCTTCATTGATTTCTAAAATGATAAAAGATAACATAAAATTAATTTGACTTCGAGAAGTAACAAAATAAGCAAATTTAACCTTTTTTTTTTTTTTTTCAGAAAGCAATTTGAACTTAAACACAAGGGATTGAATAAAAATACTTTAAACAACTATTAAATATTCAATTAACTTAGGGAGAAAACAATGACAAAATTATGTTATTAAGGGTAAAATACATTTAAGAAAGATACAATAAAACTAATAATTTAGCGGATTATCATTTCGCTCGATTGGGCCTAGATAACCATTTTATCAGTTCAAATGTTGACTAGGGATGACAATGGGTAGGGTCTGGGTAGGGTACTATAGTATTTGTCATCATACCGGCGTTTGAAAAAAATATCAGGACCCGTATCCGTGTGGGTAGCAACTTTAGTACCCTTACCATCTGGGTACCTAAGTACTCGTACCCACACCCGTTACCCGTACTTTAAATATGAAAAAACAATAAATAATAACAGAAACATTATAACAATTAAAAAACAATTCAAAGGTCTTTAAATATTTAAATAAACAAAAACATCCAAAGAGGAATTATAGATATAACTAGGTTTATAAAGTTAAGAATATTTATATTAATTTTGGTTTTAAAATTTAGACTAAACCCCCAATTTGGTCCCTGAGAAAAACACTCGGGTCTGAAATAGTCCCTAACCAAAAAAAACTATCCGTTTAGTCCTTAAGAATGTATTTCCGGGACAGATTAGTCCTTCCGTCAGTTGACCACCTTTGATCGCAGGTAAAATGCTGACGTGTCAGTTTCCTTTTCTAAAAAACCAAAACGCATTGCCGTTTGTGAACTGAAATTCCTTCTTCTTCGACGTTCCTTCTTCTTCCTCCCAAACTTCTTCTTCCGTCCAAACTTCTTCTTCCTTCCTTCTTCTTCCTCCCAACCCAAGGACTTCCCAACCCTAGGACTTGTTCTCCCTCGCCATTGTAAACATTCTTCTTCTCCTTCCCCCCATCCGAACTCTACCCTCGGACTTGCGAACCCTTTCCCTCATCAGTGAGTGATCAATCCCTGATTTCTATTTCGCCCCCCTTCCATTGTTGGACCAGCGTTAAAATGAGTTGGGCGTCTAACAATGTGTCCAGCCGTGACTATAGTTGGAGTGCTTCCTCAAGCACTGTAACCCCAAAGTTCCCACCTCCATGTTGCATTTGTAAGAGACCCTGTGTCATCAGCACTTCAAGAACACTGAAGAACCCAAACAGACCCTTCTATGGCTGCCCTTTATATAAGGTAATGAATCCCTTACTTTAGTTCCATATTGGTTGGCCTATCATCTTTACATTCTTGCTGGTTTTAGTTGCAGGAGAAGAAACCACATTGTGGCACATTTGTGTGGGTGGATATATATGAGGCGCAAATGGAACAAGAGAGACTTAAGGAGATGGAGATGGAGATGGGAGATGGGAGAATTCCTCAGGTGGAGATGGAAATAACCGAGATGAAAGCAAAGATGAATGAAATGCAAGTCAAGATGTTGCTTATATCCAAAGATGTTGTTTATCTCCAAAGATCATTTGGAGTTGTGATAGGGGTTGTCTTGGTTTTTGTTGTTATGGTTATGATATTTAATGTATGGAAGTAGTGTAAATGTCATGGAAAGTTAGGTTAGTATGTGCTTGTAATATTTGGGTGAAAAAGTTATGTAATCCATGCCTTTTGGCATTTATAATGAAATGGAAATTTCTGTTTTTCTAATCAAAGTTGTAAAAGAATCCATTTATAATGTAAGGTAAATAACTCCAAAATAACTCCAAAGGGCAGCCATGAAAGGTAAATAATACCAACAAAATAACTCCAAAATGTACTTTTCATTCATATGCATTGTCAATTCATTACAAATATATCCTGTCATTGTCAAAATAACCTTATAATGTACCAAACAACAAGATAAAACACAAAAACATTGTCAGTCCCTAACTAGAACATATAACCTAGTAAACTACATCAAAACTCAAAAACATTGTCTGTTCTTGAATTCCTTCTCGCAGTGTCACTTCCCTCTTCATTTTTTCTTGTTGCCATTATCTTGCAAAGTGGTGGTGGTGGTGGTCTGTATCCATGTGTTGGAATGAACTTGAATAGCCTCTCTGCAGTCCCCACTACTTGCTGCTGCCAATGTCTCATTTGACACGCTTCCCTCACCCTGAGCATATGTTGGAGCTCTGTATGGCCTAACCGGAGGTGGTGGTGGTCGTATTGATTGTATTCCCACCGCCGATGAAGGACTTGGGGTGAAAGGGGGTAGAGTTACACATGGTCTAACTGTCCCACGTGGCCTGATAGGTGTTGGCCTTATAGCTGGTGGCAGCGGTGGTGTACTCTGATCACTAATTTCCTGAAATCAGACAGATCAAACCAGTGAGGAATTTTGAACATGTAAATATCGTGGGACAAAATGGTCCCTTACAAAATGTTTAGTGGGCCAAAATGGTCCCTTACAAAATTCATATGAGACATATTAGTCTCTTGTGGAATTGCAGAGTCTGTAGTATGCGTTCCTTGAATGGGTTGTTGGTTTCCTTCAACTGGTTCCTGAGTCTGAAACAAAATAAATGTCATAAGAAAACTACACATAAATACAGCCCAAAACTTTGTACACCTAGTTACCTGTGTTGCACTTTCTTCCTGAGGCTGTGATTGTGTCAATGGCACCTCTTCTTGTGCTGCATTCTCTATAGGCTTGTTTGGACGCCTTTTCCTAGCAACTTCAGGTCTAGCTGGGTCCCTTGCAAGTCTTCTCATAATGTCCAGCTTCTCCACACTTTAAGCACCTGACTTCATACCTCTTCCTAACTTTGTTTTGTTGGTCATCTGGAGCTTCTTCGATGCAACATCCCTTCTTCCAGGCTTCTTTGGCCTACCAATAGGCCTCTTCGATTTTGGTGGTTCAGGTTTTGGGTTGTCGGTTTCGACCAAAATTCTTTGCTTGGGAATTGGGTGGATCCAAGGTCTGATATGTTGCATTAAAGCCTTCCATTGTCAGCCATTGATGCACATAATCCTCAGGACACTCATTCTTGTAGGCTATAGCTGCTATGGCATGAGCACAAGGCATGCCAGTTAGCTGCCACTGATTGCATGTGCATGTCTGCTGACTCAAGCACACTCCAACCTTTGACCCATATCTCTGAACTTCAAACTTCTCATTGTCTGGGTCACTGTCCAGGTAGGTGTCCACTTATTGCTCTCAAGCTTCAGTTTTTCTAGCTTCTTCCTGGCATCGGTGGTATTTTTCCTTTGTATGACCCCAACACCCTCATGTGGCCACTATGCCTCCTCATCAAATAACATCGCAGCTCCTCCAGCATGGTCAAAATTGGTTTCTCTCTGTACTTGAGTATCTTGCTATTCCAGACCTCACACATGTTATTAGTTATGTTATCTACTTTGGGCCAATGGCTATAATAGGCCTTCACCCATGCACTTGGCTCAATAGCATTCAGGTAGTCGTATGCCCTTTCATTCAGGCCTCTTAGTCTTTGCATAGTTGTCTTAAACTCTGCCTCAGTTGTGCTCTTTGCACATTCCCAAACAAAGCCACGCAGATCCTTGTCCTTCCAGTGCTTGATAAAGTTTTTCCAAATGTGAAGCACACAGTTTTACGTGATGTGCACCGCCATAACCTCCTTAAGAGCGGTACTAAACCCTGCAGAAAAATGAATATGTTGGAACAGTTATAATAGGCATAATTCAATATTCTATACATTATTCGTGGGACAAATTAGTCCCTAACAATTTTTAAGTGATACCAAGAAAGTCCCTAATAAACATGACCGTGAGCCAAATTAGTCCCTATTAACATGCACTACACATGATAGAAACACTACAAAATATGACAAAATGAAAATGACCAATCTGATATAAAGTTCCATCCATATTAACCATATACCTTCTCACGATCCGATATAAAGTTCCATCCATATCTCTCATGACAGCCAATGTCCCCTTCCAAAAGTGTGAGAAACCACTTCCAATTATCCTTTGTCTCAAGATCCACTACGGCATAAGCTATGACATAAAACCGATTGTTTGCATCTTGCCCAACAAATGACAAAGACGACCACCATAATAACCCTTCAAAAAACACCCATCTAGGCCAATGAGTGGCCTACAACCAACCTTAAAACCCGACTTGAGGCCCTCCAAACAGATATACAAGCGATCAAACAGTGGGGGGCCTTCCATTCTGGGTGAAACATCCATCCTAGCGATTGATCCTGGGTTGCTTTTCAACACCTCAGCAAAAGGTAGTCCCATGTCCTACCATATTGATCTTTTTCGAACCTTCCACAAAGAAGCCTGGCTGCTCTCAATGCTCTTGACAGCTTTTTATCATTAAGGTGCACCGTAAACTCCTCCTTGAAAATGTCAAAAGCCTGTCTCCTTTTAAGCTCAGGCTGTGTGAATAATCGCTTCTCCAGTTTCTTAGCAACCCACTTCTTGGTGGCAGCCTTGTTCTTAAAGACCCTGCAGCAAGTATGATCATCCACCAGAGTCTTCAACTGGTAAATCTTGTCCAGGCTATTCCATGAACAGAAAGCAACCCATGGACATTCCTTCACCTTACAAACAGCCCTAACCCTCTGTTTATCATTCTTTTTCCATACAAATTGCCTTCCAAGTCCAATATTGTAGTCTTTCACAGCATTCTTAAACTCTTCCAAGTTTTTAAACTCCATACCAGCCTGTAGCCTAACCTGTCCAAATGAGATATCTGAGTTGAACACTGGGAATGTGTGCCTTGAGTTGCCCTCGTCGTCAGTAGAGTCTGGGGTTTTCATATGCTCAGAGTAAGTTTGGTAACCATTCTTCTCAAATGAGTTGATGTCAGAATTTTCAGCCCTCTCACTATCTAAAGATGAGACAGTGGGGGCTGCCTTCTTCCCCTTCACTTCAGTTTTTTGCTTGCTCATGTAACCTTCATCACTATCACCATCGACACCTGGAGGAGGCCTATAAAGAGAATCTTCCGCACTTGTCATATTCATCATCAGTAAACAAGTCTTCGAATGAAGCTTCAATTGGTGTAGAACCATTTGCCTCGAACATTCTCCTCCTCCTCATCTCGGATCAACAAAGACCGCATCTTGCACACCTAGAACCAGGATGCTCAAAATACAAGTGCATTGTGTAATACTCTCCAGTCGTGTACTCCATAGCAACCTCACACATGCGATTGATGTCATTGTCTCCCTCAACTGGTCTTAAACCAGTCACAAAATCCTTACGACCCGGATGCATCCACCACATAGCCTTGAAGTCATGGTACCCCAAGTTCTTGAACATCACCACCAAATCAAAATAGTTGACCAAGTCAACATCAATTGGTGGCATGGTGTTGACCCTCGAATCAATGTATTTCAAGATTCCCATCCTGCATAACCAGCTTTCCTCCATGGTGAAAGAAGAAGCGAATTTGTGTAATCATCTGCAAACAAGAAACAAAGAAACAACTCAGCAGAAGTTAAAGGGACACCCAACACATGGGCCCACACAAACGACACTCTCGTGACACACACCCAACACATTGACAAAGGGACCACATTTGTATGTAAAATAAGCATTCAACAATCCAAAAATGGATAAACCAATGAAGAAGGGACCACAGAAACATCAGACCCACCCATGCATGCATGAGAAAGCCAAAATCAGCAATAACACAAACCCTAAACCCTAACAGTTGATTCTCCACATTTCAAACACGAAAAACCCAAAAGCATAGAGATTAGGGAAGAATAAGAAACATTACCTTCAGAAATCGGATTGATTCACACGATTCTTCACCCTTGAGTTAGTTGGAAGACGCGAACCCCTTCACTTCTTCTCCTTCGTGTGGTCTTTCTTTGCAGAGCAAATGTCAACGAAGCTGGAGGAAGAAGACGGAAATTCAGTTCCCTCGGGAGGAGAAACGTAGAAGCTGGAAGGAAGAAGAAGTTCCCTTGGGAGGAAGAAGAAGGAACGTCGAAGAAGTTTGGGAGGAAGAAGTTTGGACGGAAGAAGAAGTTTGGGAGGAAGAAGAAGGAACGTCGAAGAAGAAGGAATTTCAGTTCACAAACGGCAATGCGTTTTGGTTTTTTAGAAAAGGAAATCGACACGTCGAAGATTTTACCCGCGATCAAAGGTGGTCAACCGACTGAAGGACTAATCATCCCTAAATACATTCTTAAGGACTAAACGGATAGTTTTTTTTGGTTAGGGACTATTTCAGACCCGAGTGTTTTTCTCAGGGACCAAATTGGGGGTTTAGTCTAAATTTTAAAACCAAAATTAATATAAATATTCTTAACTTTATAAACCTAGTTATATCTATAATTCCTCTTTGGATGTTTTTGTTTATTTAAATATTTAAAGACCTTTGAATTGTTTTTTAATTGTTATAATGTTTCTGTTATTATTTATTGTTTTTTCATATTTAAAGACGGGTAACAGTGTGTGTGGGTACAGTACTTAGGTACCCGGATGGTAAGGGTACTAAAGTTGCTACCCACACGGATACGGGTCCCGATATTTTTTTTCAAACGCCTGATATGATGACAAATACTATAAGACCCTACCTGCATCTCTACCCATTGTCATCCCTAGTCAACTTTTTAACTGATTAAATGGTTATCTAGGCCCAATCGAGCGAAATGATAATCCGCTAAATTATTAGTTTTATTGTATCTTTCTTAAATGTATTTTACCCTTAATAACATAATTTTGTCATTGTTTTCTCCCTAAGTTAATTGAATATTTAATAGTTGTTTAAAGTATTTTTATTCAATCCCTTGTGTTTAAGTTCAAATTGCTTTCTGAAAAAAAAAAAAAAAGGTTAAATTTGCTTATTTTGTTACTTCTCGAAGTCAAATTAATTTTATGTTATCTTTTATCATTTTAGAAATCAATGAAGAAGCACTCCTCACACCATCTTTGCATACGAGGGATAGTAGGCTGAGAATATGTTGATCAAGAGTGTCTGCTGGTGCTTCCTCGTACAAAACCACTCGTGTCTGACATCATGGGCGGCTTTACCATCCCAGACCTTCTCATTACGGCACTTCCAGAGGCCCCAGATAACCATAACAAAGTGCTCCGATCGATCCAATATTTCTGATCCACTAAGAGCAGCGCATAACAAAACTCTCAAGCAGCTGGCACAATAAGTTTGCAGGTAAAGAAGAGGAGGAATGCATTTTCTAATTCAGTTTCACAAACCCCACAGGCCTCGGTTAGAAAGATTACCTCTAGTTGGGAGACACTCTCCAAAGGAAAGACCTGACTCTAGGAGGAACTTGAAGTTTCCAGATAAGATTCCAGTTATGACCATGAAACGATTCCATGCAGAGATTAGATTTCACGGTATAGAACCCATCACAACTACGTTGCCAGATGCACTTATCTTCACCATTGCAAAGAAACAAAGGCATGCTTACAATACATCCACCGTCCACTGCATTAAAGATAGAAGGGAGTGAGAATCTGAAATGGGTTTCCAACCCTGCTTGCCAATCATAGATAGGGACCTCCATGAAATTTGAGGGATGCAAATAATTTTTCTTAAACAAGAAAAAATAGGACTGAATTAGGACTTTGGTGAAATGTAAGAGATGTAAATAGGGGTCTAGAACCACCAACATATTCACCTTGCAATTTCTGTCCCATCATCATCATTACAACCAACAAGTTCAGGGTTGATATTAGTTTATCACATTATTAACGCCATCGAATTAGTTGGAGGGTTTCAAATTTAGAAAAATTTGGTCAATCAATGAACTACAATGAAAACTGCAATGAAAGAAAAGATGTATATAATATGATGGTTAAATCAGTGAAGGGGAAAATATATATTCTTAAAGGAATTTTCTGTGAAGGATTTTCAAAATAATAGAAATTCAAGACACTAAATTGGAAAGAGGTTGAAAAAATCAATGGGTGTGTCTTTTTATGGCTTTCAAATATTTCTCAATGAGTGTATTTTTCATGATTAAATATGTCCCTTCATCAAGTGGTATATTCATGAAAGGTCATTTCCTTCATCAAGAGGTATAAGTTAGTGTATAAATAGAACCACTTGTGCATAATGAAGTCCAGAAATTAGCCAAATTTATGCAAGCCAAATTACTTCCTTTCTTTTCTTGTGCACTGAGAGAACTAAGGAAACTATTGTTATGTAAAATGTCTTTGACTGGTACATCTGTTCTCCATTGTATCCTGAAGGGTATTCGCTGATACACCTGTTGCTTCCAATCTACGCAAGAGATTGATGGGGACGAATCGAACCTAAAGCCTAGTGTTCTTACACACCTCGGAGATTATACACGTCACTTGTTCTTCTCTTCTTGGTTGCAAATCCATACCTCACTTTCTAACATTTTCATCATTAATTTCAAACAAATGTATACTAGTGTAAATTTAAATCTAATGGTAAACTTCAAAGCCTTAGAATCACAAACCATGCATTTTTGCAAAATTGATTATCATCTCCACGAACATGTAAGGGAAAAAATGTAATATTTGTCAGTTCAAAAGCTCTGTGAACTAGGAAACATGAAATATTTTGTGAGACGCAATCTGTGTGCATGCAGAAATTACTTAAACCATAAGATATTAGGCAAATTCTTCAGGTGTTGAGAAGAGTTTAACAGCACAGCACTAACTACTCATGAAAATATTTTAAAAAAGGAATCACAACCTTCTCTCTAGTTAGTATAAATAAATGTCTGAGTCTACTGAATTCGCATTAAGGGATTGGCAGTCAAAAAAATCTACCTTCTTCAAACTTCATATGTAATTTTTTGATATTGTATCTGTATTAGAATAAAATAAAACCTGGGAGGGTGAAGAATAGGATATCATGAACAACCCTATTGTTCATTGCTTGTGGATTCCATGCAGTCACTTATACTATGATTTAAACAAAAACCGTGAGCAGTTTCTAAAAAAATATATGCAATGACTGTTGTAACTGCAGGGTAAAGTGACTACAGGATAAAATGACCGTAGGAAATCCGAGTCCTTGTTCATCATTCAGTTTCTATGGCCTTGGACGCCAGAAACTCTTCCTACCAACAAGAAACTGATTTTGATACAATGTTACAGACCAATGAAGTGAATGCAAGATTGGACCAAGCTTGCTAATTACTTCCATAGAGTCCTGAACCAGGAGATACCCTTCTGGTCTCATTATGCGATCTATCTCCACAACCACACCTACAATGTCACATCTGACAAGATTGCAGCATATGAGAATCATATCTTAACACACCATACAAGTTCTAAATTCTAGAATAATAAGATGAGAGATGACATAACATATAAGCTATAGGCATTGGTTTCCTCTCTAAGCATACCTTTTCTCAATTTTTTTGAAGAGAAAGCTAGAATGAACAAGATCATATGTGCGGGGGTAGGTATTAAGGGACTCGCACCAATCATGATACATTCCTATTAACCCTCTGTCAAATATAGTTGTAAGAGTATCTGGCATATCAATAGGTACTACATTCATCACCCACACTGGTAGATCAACGAGTGTAGCGGCAAATCTGAAAATATGTAATTGGTATCAAGACCCTCAAATGAAAGCCATATTCCACTAAAGAATTTTAAAGGGAAAATATAAAGGAAAAAAAAAACTAAACTCTAACAAAATATACTTTACCCTGCATAACCAGCATTCATGTCCATAACATTTCGAACATGAGACCAGTTTATAGAAAGACCATCCATATAAACTTCTGAAACTAGTTCAGACCAGTGTTTGCTGTCCTGGTAGAACATCTCGCTGGCATCCGATTCAGTAGATAAGCTAGGAGGCTTACTGGTAAGTCTCTGGGGCCAAGGCGTGGGCCAGCTCTGCAGGTTCCCCATACCATCAACTGGAAGAGGAATAAGGCAACTACTCAGTCTGGCATACCTAAACATAAAAATCAGCGGAGAAAGAAATTAAACTAACAGTAATATTATGTTTGGCAATTAACATTGCTTGCAATGATCCATGAACATTTTCCGTGACCTCTTTTCGAACAATATAAATTTTCAGTAGACTGCATAATGTACATACATATTAGAAAGCCAAAACAACACAAACAGCAGCAAAAAAAAATTTCTCAATTACTTTCCTTTCATGTTGGCATAGCAGAGAAACTAAAATTTAGTGAAAATATAAATGTCGAAGAAATACAACAATAAACTATATCAAGTACCATGAGCTGTTTTTCCTATCGTTATTTTTGCATATAGGAGGATTGTTCACTTTGCGTTTCTCATAGCAAGAAGATGATATAGGCTTCTGGTATATAACAAGTCCAATTCCAGATGAATCAAGAGTCTTAGCCACAACAGTCCAGCACATTGCTTTCGTTACAGTCACCATGGCTGCAGAAGACAAGGACAACAACATCTATGGTTAGAAGAATTTGCATGTTTTCTAACATTCTTCAGAAAATCATACACCTCCATATTTGAGAAAAATAAAAAAATGAAAACTTTTAAGGATATAGAGAGGAGACAAAATGACAAACAGAGGCATATGCATAAAGGTGGCGAGTGAGAGACAAACCATTCCATACTTTCTGATCTCTTTCATCATCACGATAAACAGGTGTTGCAGACCATACAAAGAAACCACCAGGTCTAAGAATTCTATTGAGCTCAAATAATGGTTTCCCACCTAAAGTCGTGAAACAGATTTTTGAGTAAACACTATGTTCAAAGATTAAATAAATGGAACGCTGAAGACAATAATAGAAGGCTGCCCTGATAAGGACATTAGTCAGAAGACAAGAAGTACCATCTGCATCCCAATGAACTCTACATCGTGCGCAATGAAGCAAATCAAATCCATTGTCAGGAAATGTCAACTTTTGTGTTCCAATGACAGAAAGGGTTGCAGGAATTCCTCGCTCCAAAGCAAACTGTATCTGGGCTTCATGTTCATCCTTTGGTGCAAATGACATTGTAATAACATTTTTGTCCAAAAGATACCCACCAAAGCTAGCAACACCACAACCAGCATCTAGAACAACCCTGATATTCTTTCCCCACTGAATTGCTGGTAGTGTCTGGCATAAAACAAAAGACATTCAGAAAATCCCAGAACATACATCAAAACTAGTTATTTCAGCAGAACATATGTAATTTACTAATTAAACATCACTGCATGGCAGTGTAATAAAGAAAAGGGAATAAATTTCATCAATTTTTATAGATCCTTCATAGTATAGCCAATTCTAAGCAATGACCTATATGGCTTGTTGACGAAATATCAATCTGTGGGCCAAGCAATATAAATCTGTTAATATTTTATGGTGGCCTAGATTCAAATGTTTTGGTTCTTAGACTAATACAATTATTATGATAAGAGGCTCACTCTCAAACGGAATTCTCTGTAGGTAAAAGTGAAACAGAAGAAAAGGTTCCATCTGTCCTTATATCTCTCCCAATTTTTGGGTCCTTTTTCAAGAGTTGATTACAGTTTCTATAATAACAATCCAAATGGAGGGGCAAAAAAACATTCAAGCAAATATCATATTTTAGGCAAATTATTATGATAAGCCACATGACAGTATACCTCCTCTATGAACTTAATATAATGGCTAACTCCTTCTTTGAATTGAGTACCACCTCCTGGAAAGACAAGATATTCGCCAGACTTCACCACCCAGTTTTGCTCCTTCTTGTATTCAACAAGCTTTGGATGAGGGACATTATCATACCAAATCTGAGAACCATAACCAGAAGTATATTTCATGAGGGAAGTTATGAAAATGTAAACTGGAAGTGCAAATGGCGCCAGAAACAGCTAGCATGGTTTCTTTCAATAGCAGATCAATAGATAAAATGCAAATTTGATACAAGAACCAGAATTTTCTTAAATTTTGAGAAAAGCAAAAGGCTAGTAC
Source organism: Sophora flavescens (assembly GCA_030762895.1). Classification (NCBI taxonomy): domain Eukaryota; kingdom Viridiplantae; phylum Streptophyta; class Magnoliopsida; order Fabales; family Fabaceae; genus Sophora; species Sophora flavescens. The sequence goes on from CM061069.1 coordinate 135,065,133, forward strand.
TATCTTTGACCAATATGAAGAGTAAAAACGGCCTTAACACACAATCAACACATTAAACATTTTCTCTACAGATCAAAATCATAAAATAGTGCTACTTGCATACACTAACACACACATCACCTAACATCTATACAATTTTCCTAACGACTTGATTATTGTTGATAAAACTGTGTAGATGGAAGGTGATGTGTGTGCTAGTGCCTGCACAAGTAGCATTATGATTAATTATTTAATTCCACATATTACAATTGGTTCCACCTAATGTGTGCAGTTAGCATTACATCTGCACGTTTTCACCATCTGATTTTAATTGGTTACACCCCATTTTATGCACACCTACACCTTTATCTACCACTGTGATGTGAGATGATGTGCACCTTGGAGATGTGCATCCAGCATTATTCAAAATCATATGCAGTGAAACTATGAAAAACCATAATTTTTCTTACCAAAGTATCAATCTCACCATGTCCCTGCTCTTAGGCCACGGAACGGGGACTTTATACCCTTTGGGAAGGGGCAACAAACAACGCGGACTAGCATCAGGACAATGCCTTTCCCTATGCTCCATGTGCCTCCTCGACTTCAGGGCCTTAATTGCCTTAAAATTATCTAAACATGGTATGTAATCAACAGCCACCACACCCTTACAAAGCTTCCAATCAATATTCACATCAAGGGAAACATTACCAAAATCCTCCACTTTCTGGGGCAATCCTTGGTCTTTTGGGGCTGTGATCTTGGTCAGATTCTTGGGAAGCTCTTGTTCTTTCTCTTTGGGACTTGTGGAAGAATATGGAAGCACAGGGGCAGGGTTAAGGAGTGGTTTCACTTTGACATCAGGATAGAAACCACTTGGGTCAAAGGTGGAGGAGGTGGTGATGTTGGAGAGAAGGAGGATCATTACACAAATGAGCAAGACCAATAGGGTGAAAATGAAAGGGTATTTTCTCTCTTTGAAGAGGGTTTCGACTGAAATTGCCATTGCTTGATTCTACCAAGTAAAACACACGGAGACAGTGACAGATTGATATGATAGAGCAATAGCTGCCAAGTTCTTGAAGATCCAACTGTGGAAGAAAAAAAAATCACTCAGTGTGTGTTTGATTCCACGATATAAAGCTATCGAATTGATTTTGCCCCCTCAAACGTGACTTTAATAAAAAATGAGGTGTTTGGTTACTGTCGGATAAGATTGACGGTAAATAAACAAATCAATATTTTCATTCAAAATCATGATAATCATACGTCTATCCATACACATATTTAACATATAAGGTTTGCATTTATGCAATATCTTCAACGTGGGGTTGTCCTTTAGGTCCTAAAGAACATACCTTTATTCTGAACTCAGTCTCGGGATCTCAAATTTTCCAACAGATGAGGTGACAGTGAAACTGAGATTTTCTGGCATGCCATCTTTGTGAAAGAAGGTGGAAGAGGAAGGAGGTATAATAGTGAAAGGTCGTGTCTGTATCAAGAGATTCATGACCAAGATCCAAACTTGGCAAAGGATACGGTAATGGGAGCCACCCAACTGACACACTGCAATGTTCATTTGACAGCTTCCATTCTATTTTCCTGCCACTGTCAGCATCATGCTTAAAGCCTTAAACAACGTAGAAATGATATTTTAATATTCAATTTTTGCATCAATTTTTGATATCACCAATCATGATGAGTTTATAAAAAAATGATAAAAAATGATAGAGAAATAATAAATAAATATATGAGAAAGGTATAAAAATAGATATTGATATTTGATTTTGGTGTATAAATAACTTTAAATAATATTTTGGATCAAGTATCTCAGTCTTCCCAAATCCCTTGAAAAGTTTATTTGTTTTGTTTAAAAAAAAGTCACGCTAATCAGTATTTTTTTGGATATTGATTAAGGATATCCAAAAAAAAATAAAAATTATTGGAAAACTAAGGTTATCTTATTTTAAAATAAAAAATATATTAAGTCATAATGTAAATTTTCTTTTTTAAGATCCTTAATCAATACTCTTAGGATACTGATTAGTATTTTCCTAAAAAAAATACTACATCCATAGAAATAGAATAATAAGATTGAACATGTTAGATTACTCTACATCTTATGTAGCTTACGGTCCATCATTTACGGAAGTTATATAATATTAAATTCAATTATTGTTAGCACTTGATTTAATTTGTGGGGATTTTGTTTTTGTTCATTAAATTGTTGTTCTTCCTTCTACTATACGGTTATTCAATACATTGGTCAGACAAGTTCATTCCATCAATTAACTTTAAAGAGAAGTGGGTAATAAATGAAGGGTACATCTATAGGCGTTGAGCTTTGTGTGACATGAGGTTAGAGGTGCAATGCTGGTAGCCGTTGAATATGGGGATTTGGTCAGATTAACTAAATGTTTAGCTATGGTTTAAAATGGTGGTGCAGTCTATCTCTATAAATCTAAACTGAATCTCATTATTTCGTTCCCCAACTATTCCTTTCTCCAAAATTCATTTTTCCTTCTCTACTATAAAGTTGTTCTCTCTCATACTCTCCTTCACTATACGGTTCCTTTTTGTCCTTGCACGCACGCTCACTTTCTTAACTTTTCAGGGTTATTGTACTGACCCAGCCATCATTATTTCATTCCCCAATATTTCTTAGCCTTCTCTAGAAAGTTGTTCTCTATCTTACTACCAATTCTACCATTCTCACACTCAGTTTCTGCACTTATCATGGTTTCCTTCTACTTTATATGTCTCTGTGGTGGTGGTAAGGTGGTTATTTGAAGGCTGACATAGAGGTGGTATTGTGAGACTTGTCACGCTTCAGATCGGTACTGTCTAGCATAGACGAGCCCTAGGAGGATGCTTCTATCGTTGGTCCTTGCTTTGTCAAATACAGTTGCTTTTTGACAGGATGAGGTGTTGTCTGTTTTGGGGGGTGTGTGTACGTGTCTAGATTATGGGTTATTTTATGCTTAAATTCGAAAATTTTCGATTTGTGATTACTTAGGGTTGTTGGTTATATATACATTACACTGTAGATTATTATTATTAAGACATTATAAATACATAGGAATAGAAACAAAATTGGGGATACAGGGTATGGTGGTGGATTTGTTTATTTATAAAGCTATGATTTTTATATAACTCTGTATCTCATTTGGGTATATTGGAATGGTTGGGTTGCGTTAATTTGTGTTATCCATTTCATATGTCATATTACTGGCCCATAGATTATCAACTAACAAGTTATTAGGTTTATTATATTTTTAATTGTAGGATTGTCATCATTATTGTAGTTGCTCAATTTCTTAGTGTAGCTTTTGATTTGATTACGCGGTTACTTGGTTATTATTTTGATGAGTCTTATATTTTACTGATTTGACTGTTCATTTCTGAAATCTCTTCAGAATTGCATCTTGCAACTCTGATTTAAGGTGTAAAAATATACATGATACCAAATTTCAAAATTTGAAATTGTTAGTTTCCCCCTCATTTTTGGAGCTAAATTTTATGTTTCAGTTGTCTATAAATTCCTTTGACTGATTATGTTGGTTCATCACTTTGCCTAAACCTTATTTCCTACTGTTAAATTGTTATTATTGTGATCTCTTTCCATTTCAATGACTGGTTACTATGATCGAATTAGCTCACTATCTTCCAGAAGGGAGTCAACAAGGCTTCTGGTTAGGGTGGTGAGGCTTTGAGCTGTTCCACTCTTTTACCACCTAAATCAAATAAGCTGTTTGGAGATGCTTTTGGTTGATGAAAATGTAAACATCTATACCTTCTTTTGCTTGGCTTTATATAATTGTTTGATTATTAATGTATATTTTTGTTTGTATGTGGAACTAATTGTCCTTTGTTTCTTTGTTGTTAGGGTGGTAGGATTCAAGCTGTTGTAAGGAAGCCTCTCCTTCAAAAATTCAGTTGCATGTTGAAGGAGGGTGGTACCTATAAGATGGTTTATTTCAATGTAGTACCAAATACTGGTGGTTACAGGGCATCTGCACATGAGTTTAACTGGTTTTTCTATTCAAAACTACTGTTCAACAGAAAGAACGTCCTTCTATTCCACTTTATGGACTAAACTGTGTTCCCTTTGTTGATATTCTGAATCTTGATTCTGCTGATAATCATCAATTTCTCATTGGTGAGTGTTATTAATAATTTTATTTCTATCTCTAATAAAATCTCACATTTGATTATTCTTGAATTTAAAGTTTCTTTCTTTCTTGACTCATTATTTCATTCCCTACAGATGTAATGGGTCTTCTCACTGCTGTGTTTCCTGAACGGCAGTACATGATAGATGGAAAGATCGCAAACATGGTTGTTATGGAGTTAACTGATCCAAGGTATTAAATAGTTTATTTATTTATTTTTTAAATAAAAATACTTTTCATTTATTTTAACATACATATGTGGTTCCTTATTCTTTTTTCTTTTTTATAGTGGCAAGTTGGAGTGTGCACTCTTTGGGGATTATACGGACATGCTGAGGTCTTTCCTGCAGAATGGTGATAATATACAAGTTGTGGTGGTTGTTCAACCGGCTAGAGTGAAGACTTTTAGAGGCATCATTTTCTATATCTGTCACCTTTCCTTTTATTTTAATAACTTCTTCTTTGATGTTCTTTTTTTATTATTATGATTTTATATGACCTTCATGATTTTTCCTTTTGTATTGCCTTTATGTTGGGCAGGTAAGACTCGTATTGCAAAACAGCTTTAATGGTACACGATTGCATTTTTAATCCCGACATACTAGAGGCCATATGCTTTAGAAACAGGTTTGGAAAATTTTCTGATATTTGTGGTTGGTGTTGTTATATATATTTTTATTATAAGTTAATTATTTTCGGAGCCCTCATTGTCCATCTATTTATGTAGTATTGCTGAACATGGGAGTTTGGATGTGGAACCACTTGCTGTCGTGCTGGATAGTTCAAGGGATGGACTTGAGGCTGATTTCATGAAGAACCATCCAAAGAAAACAGTTTATGAGCTAACTAATATATATGAGGTGCTTCATTTATTTGATTTATATTTTCCTCAAAGAACAAATCACTTTTTTTATATGATTATGATTTGATTTGAAATTTATCTTATATACAAAGATTATAATGTTTCCATATCACTTAATTGATAACTCATATTTGTTTACTTTCAGGATGTACTTTTTATTGTATCAGGAGAAATTGTTGACATAGTGCATGATAGCTCCTGATTCTATTTAGCATGCAAATGTAGTAAGTCTGTTTCATCTCTTTTGGGTGTTAATTTTTATGAAACATGTGGCATCCCTGTCCTACAGGTTCACCAAAGGTATTTTCCCCCCTTTTGTTTGCTTGATTTGTTTACTTAAATTTTAGTATTCAGTTTCTGTTTACTTTCTTCTATTAGTTATATTTTAAGTGTCCAACTCCTTTTTGCTTATATAGTGTATTAATGTAAGATGTTTAGATGTTAAATGGTTGTTGTTTTTTTTGGCAGGTTTAAGGTGAAGGTGGAAATTGTTGACCAATCTAGAACAGCTGTGGTTACTCTCTTTGATCGTGATGTGAATTTGTCTCGCAAAAAAACTTGTGAGGACTTGCTTGGCCTTCATTTTGAGGTCGTCATTTCTGCCTTTCTATTCCTATTTCTATTTCTCCTTCTATTTCTATTTTAATTTTTCTACCATGTTTTAATTAGTTGTTTGTTGTTGTTTTCCAAATCCTGTTGATGAATGTTTTCTGTCACAGGGTGGTGCTAGAGATGGATACCCTGATTTACTGAACAGTCTTATAGGAAGGAGAATGATGTTTAAGGTTGAAACGAAGATGGAACAACTTTCTCTGTTTGATGGTAGTTTCCCTGTTAGAAAGGTGTGCTATGATTAGGTTATATTGTCTATGTTTGATTTGGTTGGAGCAGATTCCACACCCTCCAAGGTATTTTAGTTTCAAATATCATCTCCTTTATATAGATTAGATTAGATTAGATTAGATTATATTATATTATATTATATTATATTATATTATATTATATTATATTATATTATATTATATTATATTATAGTATAGTATAGTATGTATATGTATATAATATGTTATGTATTTAATGATCATTGTTTAAATCTAATTAAAATTCTTTTGCATGTTTTTGCTTTGGGAATTAAGGTTGTTTGTGCTCCATCATTTTCAAGGGCGGAATCTGATATCTTGGAGGTGAATGAACAATATATGAGTTTTCTCCTTCATGTTCATAATTTTCTTTTTCTGTTTGATAGTTTAATAAGTTTTTTAATGATTGTTGCTATAGCAAAATGTACCTGAACTTGTGGGGAAATCTATTTCATTGGGAGACAGTGAGACTTCTCTTTCATCACACTTGATTGCACCTTCTTGGTGGACTCCAGCAAAAAGGAAGCTTGATGTGGACTTTGTGGCTTGTCAAGATGGGGCCTCTATTAGTGGAATGAAATTAAAATCCGTTGTGGACGTTAACGATGATGAAACTGCTGCTGGTGATGAGTTGTGTGTCCAACTTCAGGATAATTGACACGAAGTGATGAAGTGATGTAGATTGTAGTGGTTTTTTTGTGGATCTTCAAAGTTGAAACTGTGTTCTTGGATAGCTTGATTGAAGATCCTTCTTGCTTAATTTAGTTTTAATGTTTGTGGGGGTATGGTTGATGTATTTTGATGTGCAATGTATTTGGTTTTGGATATTGGCAAGGTCAAATTCTAAATTCAAACATATATGCCTTCAACCAATGATAGAAGTATGTTGTCTTTAGGTTCTTAGTTTGTGTATTCCCTATTTATTTCTATCGAGTTGTTTGTTTTTAGTTTGCAAGACTATTGCTACTTTCAGCTACAAGAAACTGTGGAATCTGACCATAAAGGGTTTGGTTTTTTGTTATACTTGCTATTCCAATATATGTAATGAAATTGTGAATAATAATGGAAATTTGTAGCTTTTTTTACTTAATATGTGCTTCATGGTGTTGTTAAATTATGTATTAAATATGATTCTTAATTAGTGAATGGAATATGTAATGTTCGTTCCTTCTTGATAAGAATTTAAAGGGAATGTTTATGATGTATGTAGCTCAATTTTGCCTTTTGTTTCTCATCAATTAAAGCTGTGTCCTGCATGGTGACATTCTTTAGTTTATCTGTGAAGCTCTAATAATATCAATGAAAAGTTATTTTCTCTCATCATTTTTTGTTGATCTTTCTTTACTTTTCTATCATCAAAGATCAAGATGTGTTGCTATTTGGACTTAGTTTGGTGATAAATCAATGTATTAATTCATTTTCCTTTCCTGATTCTCCAATGACCAGTTGTTGATACATATATTCATACTTTTTACCACTGAGGTGTTTTGTCAATGATTTTTATGTTGTTGTGTTTGCTAGTGGTATCGATACATTTGCATGACACAACAATTATGGTTTCCCCTTATAAGTATGATAGACTATAAAGTGGAATAGACTGATGTGGATGGCATTTTAGACTTGCTACTTTAAAATCAAGTGTGCAAATGTGAATAAGAATTTGACTATCTATTATGTCCAAATAAATCTCTGCAATTATCAAATTTCAAAAAAGAAAAAGATAACCATTTTTACGTACTTCTTACAGACAATATCAAGCAGTTGGAAACAATAGTTAATACCTTTTAAATTCTTCTCCATCCCTTAACCCCAAAGAGATAATGGAGAGAATTATCATCAATATCTAAACGGGCATGGATAAAGGAAAACAAATATAACAATTTCTTTATTAAAGTGATACATAACATGCAGTACTAAAGTCCAGGATATTTTTAGGAAATAAACAAATATTCATGGTTATTAATTGGTCATGTTCTTTATCAAGTAAAAAAGATATTTTCTTTTATTATTGTTTGATCATCACAACTAATGTTTTTTTAGTACACATTAAAACATTTTCTTTAACTAGGTATTGGTCTCTGTCTTTCACAGTATATGATATAATATTTAGTGAAATTAGATATTGCGATAATATTAATTACTGAATACATATATATGCCTTGATAAGCATATGTTGTGTCAGGGCCGGTTCTGAGATTTTTGGTGCCCTGGACGAACTAAGGAAATGGTGCCCTCATAATCATTTGAAAATTGTCCTTCTTGTATTTTTAGTTATTCCCTTTATTTAGCAATCTACGCCATCCATCCCATTCCCCTTTTGTACTCTTTTAAAAAGTCATGCTCGATAAAAATCAAAGCAAGATTATGCAATCAAAGCAAGAGAATGAGAGAATTAGGGAAAAGAAAGTCTAAATAGTAAATAAATTAGGAGTTTATCAAATTTTAAATTATAGTAAATTAAAAAGATATTCTAATATATACATATACATTTAGTATATTATTTTTTATCACTTTATTATAATTTTTTTTGGAATAGTTTTTTTATTGGTAAAAAAATAATTATATAAATTTTTTATTTAATATCTATATATACTAGATAATAATATTTTACTTACTATCTGGCACCCCAAAAAAAATGGGCCCCTGGGCGGTCGCCCACCTCATCCGTGCTCAGGGCCACCCCTGTGTTGTGTTATATAAAAGTATTTATATAACTGTCATCCACAGATGTGATAGAAGCGCTCGTCCACTAAAGTGACAGAAGCGCTCTTCCATACAAGTGACAGAAGCGTTCGTCCACACAAGTGACAGAAGCGATCGTCCACAGACAGAAGCGCTCGTCCACACAAGTCTTTGGACTTGCTAAGCCCTTAAGAGAAAATCCGTCCAGTGACGTGGCACTGTGGATGTCTACTGAATTTTAGTTAGGCATTATGGATGTATACTTGAGCTACAAGAATAACCCTCGTCTGCTGACGTGGCAAGATGGACGTGCTTAGTTTCAAGTCTTTGGACTTGCTGTTCTTATCAAGTTATTTAGGTATTCATTTATGGCATCGTCCACTAAGGAAAAACCAGTCTACTTATCAATTAAATTATAAATAGTTTAAATACGGGTAATTCTTTGTACGAGTCCAAGCATTGTATACCTTATTTGAAATGGTTATTATGTATGCTCCATTTGAATTATTGTATTTGATACTATATTCGCTCTAATATTGGTATCGATGTTGTTATATACTTATAGAATTGGCAAACATTAAATTGACATTATAATTTAACCTTATCAAATTTCCAATATTTTTCTCATACAGATATCTACTATATTATCATGTCTAATTTTTATTTTTTTTTACATTCAAACCTAGCATTTATGAAATATATCCATTGCAAACTTGATACATTCCAATTTCAAAGATTTTGTTGACTAATAAATAAATATTATTATATTAAATTATATTATATATGTTATAACTAAAAGTAAGAATATGGTATAGCATACTTAAAGTTGGGTTAAAAATGAAAACCAGATTTGTTACATGGATGGTGCCCTCATAATCATTTGAAAATTGTCCTTCTTGCATTTTTAGTTATTACCTTTATTTAGCAATCTACATCATCCACCCCCTTACCCTTTTTTACTTTTTTAAAAAGTCATTTTTGATAAAAATCAAAGAAAGATTATGCAATCAAAGCAAGAGAATGAGAGAATTAGGAAAAAGAAAGTCTAAATAGTAAATAAATTAGGAGTTTATCAAATTTTAAATTATAGTAAATTAAAAAGATATTCTAATATATACATATACATTTAGCATATTATTTTTTATCACTTTATTATAATTTTTTTTGGAATAGTTTTTTTATTGGTAAAAAAATAATTATATAAATTTTTTATTTAATATCTATATACACTAGATAGTAATATTTTACTTACTATCTGGCACCCCAAAAAAAATGGGCCCCTGGGCGGTCGCCCACCTCATCCGTGCTCAGGGCCACCCCAGTGTTGTGTTATATAAAAGTATTTGTTGCATTATATACATGTTTAATCTTATCTCAAAGGTTAAATTTGGATAAGTATTTCCAACAATTTGCTGTATTTGGGAAGCCTATTTTATTTGGTTTAGAATAAATTTGTTACTTCTTATTTTATATTGAAGGCATGATGTAATGTTTTTTGTTTCTTATTTGCCTTATATAATTAAAAAATATATATACTTTATTATAGAGAATGAGTTTAGTCAATAATTAGTTTTAAACGTGACCTGCTTGATTGATTGGTTATTTGCTTGCATTATTCATACTGTAACTCTGTTACATTGGATTTTGGTTTCTCTTGCAAGTACAATCTAATTTGATGGAAATCCTTAGGGTAGATGTTTTCTGTCACTACTCTGCTATGTACTTCTAAGTTGTTTTGCCTACAAGTATAATCTTATCACATTTCCACCTACTTATCAGGCTTGCTTAGGTTAGGATGTGTCTACTACACACTATCTACACACTGTATTTATTTTAGTTTACAAATGGCTCCAACATATAACGTTGAAGTTAGGCCCATGTGCTAGCCATTTTACGTCATCAGAAGCAGTACTACCATCCTTAAGCATTTCTTCCTTGAACCATGGTAAGAAAGTCTTGTTATGCTTTTTCAACAACCACCTTTCGCTCATTCGAGGGTTTTCTTGATTGACTTTTCTTTTATGTTCAAATAAGAAAGGCTGAACACATTCGATGTTGTTCAATACATACAAATGTGCTTGAAGCACATCCTCCCGATCCTTCCTATTAATTCTTAAGCCATGTGTACCCTTACCTTGACATCTGATCTCATCATGCCGAGGCTTAGGAACCCCTATAGGATCCGTGTTATGAAGGTAGTCCGAACAAAACTCAATAGCTTCTTCTGCAACATACCTTTGAACAATAGATGCTTCCGGACGATGAGGATTCTTCACGTACCCTTTCAAGATCTTCATGTAGCACTCAACTGGGTACATCCATCTCAGAAAAACCGGCCCACATAATCTAATCTCCCTCACCAAATGAACAATTAAGTGAACCATTATGTCGAAAAAGGAAGGAGGAAAATACATCTCCAATTGGCACAAGATTGTAGCAGCCTCAACTTCCAAGTCATCCAACATACGGGGGTCAACGACTTTGCTACATATAGAATTGAAGAATGAGCACAACCGAGTAATGGCATGTCTCACATTTTTTGTAGCAATACCACGAATAGCAACGGGCAGAAGTTGTTGCATCAAGATGTGACAACCATGAGACTTTAAGCCAACCAATTTAAGATCACTAGAGACAAGCCTCTTCATATTTGAAGAGTAACCATGTGGAACTTTGATGCCCTGAAGACACCCGCAGAAACTTTGTCTCTCTTTTTGTGACAAAGTATGACATGCTTTGGCAAAGAAATAAGTCCGCTTACCATCCTCAACAACTGGAGCTAACTGCTCTCGTATACCCATAGCAACGAGGTCGAGACGAGCATTCACACCATCCTTTGTCTTGCCCTGAATGTTGAGAAGCGTCCCGATCACACTATCACACATTTTTATCCACATGCATCACATCAATGCAGTGTCTGACATCAAGCTTGAGCCAGTATGGAAGATCAAAGAATATCGACCTCTTCTTCCATATGTTTTTCTCAACAGCTTTACCTTTCTTTTTGGACTTGCCGAATATAACATCGATGTCCTTTACCCTCTGATAAACCTGCTCTCCAATTAAGGCCGCCGGCGCTTCTTCTGTCTCTTGGCATCCATTAAAAGGTTTTTTCATCTTACGATATGGGTGATCACGTCTAAGAAATCTCCGATGCCCAAGGTAAACCGTCTTCTTTCCATGATGCAACTGAGTGTAGCATGTGCCTTCTTCACATATAGGGCATGCTTTATGCCCCTTGACACTGTACCCGGACAAGTTACCGTATGTTGGAAAGTCGTTGATGGTGCAAAATAACATGGCACGAAACTTGAAAGTCTCATGAGAATACCCATCAACTACATCAACACATTCCACCCACAACGTTTTCAAGTCTTCAATCAAGGGACCTAGATAAACATCTAAGTCATTTCCCGGTTGCTTTGGGCCCGAAATCATCATAGACAACATCATGTATTTGCGCTTCATGCACAACCAAGGGGGCATGTTGTAAATCACCAACAGAACAGGCCATGAACTATGAATACTACTCATGTTACCATAAGGATTCATTCCACCCGTAGCAAGTCCAAGTCTTAGGTTTCTTGGCTCATCGGCGAAATCCGGAAACATAGTATCGATATTGTTCCATTGAATAGAATCAGCAGGATGACGAACCTTTCCATCATGTTTCCTCTCATCATTATGCCATCTAAGATTCTTCGCATCTTTCGCATTGGCAAACAATCGCTTGAACCTTGGAATTATTGGAAGATACCACAACACCTTCGCAGGAGGACCCTTTTTTCTCACATCATCAACATCATCATCATCATCACCACCCTTCACTTTGTATCGTGATAACCCACATTTGGGGCAATCGTGTTTGTCTTCATGAACACCGGTGTACAATATGCAATCATTGGGGCATGCGTGTATCTTCTTATACTCCATACCCATAGGACACAATACCTTATTGGCCTCATAGTTACGGTCAGGCAATGTGTTGTCCTCTGGAAGCAAGTCTTTCAACACTTAAAGCAATTCCGTGAAGCTTTTATCGCTCCAACCATTTCTCGCCTTCACACAAACCAATTTTAGCACCGCCGACAACCGTGTATGAGTAGTACACCCTGGATATAAAGGCTTATCCGCATCACCGCACAACCTATCATACACATGCGCTCGATGAAAAGATTCTTGTCCAATATCACGGATCATGTCCTCTACTCGATCATCCTCCATATCTACGTCAACGTCCTCACTTTGGGAGACACTCGCCGTATTACTACTCAACAACATATCACCATGCCATATCCATCTTGTATAACTCAAGCAAATCCCTTCACAAATCAAATGAGTACGTATATCCTTCACCGTACATTTCCTCGTATTCAAACACTCGACACAAGGACAACAGAACATTCAATTACTATTAGGAACATTCCTTTGAGCAAATTCTATAAATTCTCCCACCCCCTTTAAATACTCAGCACTAGTACGCTTACAAACCATCCAACTACGATCCATAACTAGATAGGTCCTGTAGATATACAAAACATATATATATCCAATATAAGGACAATACGGGAGATTGAAAACTATAGTTTTTTAAGATTAATTGCCAAGCACTGGTCACGGCCTGGCAGTTATGTCCATCACGGCCGTAACGTGCAATCAATGCAGACCATGCCATCACGCATGGCGGACTCGATCACGGCCTAGCCGTGATTAGCATCACGGCAGTGACAGATCAACCAGCAGAGCAACATGCACTCAAAACCAAAAACAGAGACGTACATTCCAAACAACTCAAACTCACGGTTTCAAGTTTCAACTACTGACACTACAGTTTGAACATACACTCAAAACCAAAATTACAAAAATGTGCCCTAAATACTCACCAGAAATAGGTGCTCGCGTGGTGGTGGGGAGGGGAGCTCGAGTGGTGGCCAACGTTCGATGTGGTTACTGAGAGCAGAGGGACAAGGAGAGTTAGTGCGCGGGAAGGGGAAAGAGAGATGTACGTCAAGTTATTGCAAAGAATGAATGGAAAGACAGAGTTAGGGTTAATAGTGTACCTCACGGTGGTGGCGAAGAAGCCCTCGCGGTGGTTGCGGTGGAGATGAGCTCGCGATTAGGGTTCTGTGCTGGGTGAGAGTGAGAGTGAGGGTTGAGAGTGATTTAGGGTTGAGCGTGATGAAAAGAGAAAAGAGACGTACGTACAGAGCGAAGTCCATAATGCGCGGGTGTAAACATATTAAAACAACATTTAACGTCAGTTGTATTAAACAACTGACGTTAAAATTAATTTTTTAACGTCAGTTTTATTAACAAACTGACGTTAAATATTAATATTTTTTAAAAAAAAACACTTTTAACGTCCGTTGTTGAATACAACTGACGTTAAAAGTGTTGTGTCTCTTTATAAAGTAACATTCTTCTGTAACAGTATGTAATACTGCCTCTTCTTTTCCTCTATATTTCTATTCCTTCACAAAATGGCTCTGAGACCTGTGTTAATTGAGTGACAACAAGGCATTTCAGATAGCTAGGGATATAGGATTATTTACGTCAGCTATTTATTTAACTGAAGTAAAAATCACACTTTTAACGTCAATTGTATAAACAACAGACGTTAAAAATAAATATTTTTTATTTTAAAAACACTTTTAACATCAGTTTTATTCAACAACTGACGTTAACAGACCTGTGTTAAGAGTGACAACAGGGCGCGCATTTCAGATAGGGATATAGGATTATTTACGCTCACCGTTTATTTAACTGAAGTAAAAATCACACTTTTAACGTCAGTTGTATAAACAACTGACGTTAAAAATAAATATATTTTTTTTAAAAACACTTTTAACGTCAGTTTTATTCAACAACTGACGTTAAAAGTGTATAAGTTTCTTCCTATTCCTTCGGACGTTTTCTTTTCTGCACGTTTATAATATATGACTGCCAACTCCCAATGCGCCTTGGAACCTAATGCTCTTAATGATCAATTTAATTTTTTAGCAACTTACGACGCCTAGTAACTTCATCCCCTACTCCTATAAATAGCTTCCTTCCTTCCTTTAATTTTAATTTTCTGCTTCACAATATGGCTCTGCCATGGAGATTAACTCCATCACTCTTTCTTCCTATACCTAGACTTAAAGGTCTCTGTCTTAATGGTCAAACAACTTCTGAGGTTGTGTAAATCGCATTACATGGGTGATTAGGGTGTGTAAATCGCATTATGTGAATTGCACACACCATCATCCTTCGGAGAATCGCAGACTACGGTTCCAAAACCTCGGCTTTGGAACCAAGTGGTCTGTTCTAAGAATATTCTTGAAACAGATCGAGTGCACCCTTCACTCTGCCACGGCTCCAAAGTGACTGTGGATTCAGATGGAGCATCGACTTCAAATGAGGGAGGGGATGCATTCAATGTTGGAGATTCTGAGGACAGGACTGAGAAGAAAATGATGTTGAAGCATAAACTTTTTTATATTTTAGTGCTATCTTGCAGAAATTTTTTATCTTTTAAACATGTAATTGTAACTTATGAATTGCTTCAATGAGATACGATTTGATTATACCTATATAACTTGTTTTATGTTAAGTGTTTATTTATTTTAATTTGCACAAGAATTTGTTAATTTACTAATTCAAGCTAATTAATTAAGATTAAAAATAAACTTTTTAAAAAAAAAAGATTAGAAATAAACTGCACTATATGGAGTGATGATCTGCGTTAAGAGTGACAACGGGAAGATGACAACGAAAGAAAGATAGGAATGAGTTGATTATTTACGTCAGTTATTTATTTAACTGAAGTAAAAATCACACTTCTAACGTCAGTTTTATAAACAACTGACGTTAAAAGTTTTAATAATTTCTTGCAAAACACTTTTAACGTCAGTTCACTAAACAACTGACGCAAATAGTGATTTCATATTTACAAAACTACCACCGCCTCACTTTTAACGTCAGTCCTTAAAACAACTGACGTTAACAGTGAATTAATGAAGTCTGATATTTACAAAACTGCCACCGCCCCCTTTTTAACGTCTAGTTTTTGGTTAACTGACGTAAACCTTTACCGTCTAATGTATATTTTCCACTAGTGACATATGGCATCCCTGTCCTACAGGTTCACCAAAGGTATTTTCCCCCCTTTTGTTTGATTGCTTTGTTTACTTAAATTTTAGTATTCTGTTTCTGTTTACTTTCTTCTATTAGTTATATTTTAAGTGTCCAATGTAACATCCCGATTTTCGCTGTTTTGTAATATCGGTAATAAATATATAAATATATATTTGTATCCGAGACTTAGAAAATGATTTTGAATAAACCAAGGTCATTTCCTTGTTATACTTATTTGCATAAGGTTACGAGGAAGTTTTTGGTTGAAAACTCAGTCGGAAGCCGGTTTGCTGTTTTCTGTGTCTTCACTGACAGTAAAAGTTTACTGCTCAGAAGACCTAATTTTGAGTCGTGAACGAGATGAAAAATATTTTTATCGTATTTACTACGATACTGGAAGTTTTGAAAATTTTGGTAAAAAATTTAAAATATTATATTTGTTGCGGGCGTATACGTCGAGATGTCTCTAGGAAAATCTTGCACCAGATGAATCGAGAAGTCGGCAACGTAGCAGAGATGTTGGATTGACCGATTTGCCGAGTATTTATGACGAGCTTATCCGAGTCATAATGGCCATAATGGCACATTTATGACAAAGTGAAATTTTCCTATGAAATTACTATTTTGCCCTTGTCTTTATATGACAATTGCAAGCAAATGCCATTGGAAAAGTTGACTAAAACTTACCCAAAACCCACGGCTCCAATTCTTCTTCATTAAGTATTGGTTTCTTCTTCATTAAGTATTGGTTTCTTCTTCCTTTAAATAGGTTGTCTTCTTCATTAAGCCATTTTTCCATTTTCATGTTCCTTTCTCCAAAGAGTTCATAATTCGTCCAAAGATGAAAGTTGTTCATCTTTCTCTCTTCTTTCCAACTACATAAAGATCATCCAAAACGGATAAGTATGTTGAGAGATCTACCCAAAATACTAAAACTGTTCTAAACCCTAACTATGTTCATCTTCTTCCTTAAGTTTCTCAAGAACACCATGAGAAATTTGTGAAGAACATCATCCAAATCTTGCTTTCCTTGAATCATCAAGAGGTATCAACTTCTTCTCTTGTCATTAAAATCATTTCTCTTCACAACTTTTGGTAGATTCTTGGCTAAGATTCATATGTTCATCATTTACCTTAAAGTTCATGGAACTAGATTCAAAAATTCATAACTAATTCTAGAAAAATCCTTTTGACATGAAACTAATTGCTATGATCTTATAATCATCTCTATTTTAATCATCTAAAAGCATAAGATCATGAGAAATTTATTTCCTTGATTTCTGGTCATGGCCGAACCTAGGGTAAAGTTGTGTTCTTAGGTTTTGTTTCATTTTCATGTCTTAATTCATGATTATATCTTGATAGTTCTTGTATTCAAGTATATAGAAGATCAAAAATCAAACTTAAGACTATTTGATCTCATCAAAACCGAAACCCTAGGAATGAGCACTTAATGGTTTTGTGATTCAAAAGTTGTTTGTGACACTTGAATCCAACTCTAGGTTTTGTATGTTGATTAAATCCAAGAGTTTAGAAATTTTAGAGATTTCTAACCCCAAACTCAGCCCTTGGCCGCAACCCTAGTTCTTAGAACTAGTTGAGTTTTAGTTCATGTTCTTGGTTCATAATCTTGGTTTAAGTGAGTAATCATGCTTAAGTAACTTATGGATCATTAATCCTTAAGTTAATCAAATTTTCAACTTCCTAACCTAGATAATTGGTTGAAGCCGAAACCCTAACCATAAAGGTTAGAGGATTTTGTTTCAAATTTTAGTTTTGTAATAAGAAATCTATGATAGTTAAGACTCTAGTAATTAGGATCCAAAAGATGACATTAAGAAGATAATCCTAAACCTATTTCTAAGTCTTGGTCGAACCTAGCCCTAAAGTGTCATAGATGGTTGTTAGTTGATTAATTATAGTTATGTTGTTTGAATGAAGGTGGTTGTGTTAACTCGTGGTGGGATAACGAGGATCGTCGTGTACGTGTTTCCGGTGAAAACTCAGGTGGGAGAAAGAACCATTCCATCGTTGGAACTGATAAGTAGTATATAATTTATAATAATGGTGTAGGGCGACCTAAACCCTACTAGTGGTCGAGTAATCGACAATACCAAAATCGTATTGGAATCTTTTCCGTAAAACCAATGACGATTTGGGAATTGTAGGTTTATCGCCTTAGGTTGATTATTCATATTTGAGGATGTTTGAATTGTTTACTTTTGACTGTTTGTGATATGCTGGTTGAGGTACTCCATCTGCATGTGACGTATTGTTTCGGTGTTTGGATAATTATGATAGTGATGATGTTTGCTGTCTGTCACGGCCATGATGGTTGTCATGGCCAGGCCGTGACAGGTTCTGTGTTGTAGGATTCTTGTCTTTGTTGTCTGTCACGACCGTGATGGCTATCACGGCCAGGCCGTGACAGAGTCTGACTTTGTTAATTATTTGGTTGTGATAAATTGCCTTATATGATATTGAGATGTTGGAATATTCTGTTGATTAATGTGTTATGCATGATCTGCTTGGGTTTAATACTATGCTTAGATGATTTTAAGGAAAGATATATATATATTGCTCGGAGATATTTTGTTTGGGTGAGAGTTTTGAATATGAATTAGAAGTGCCTCGCTATTATTGTATAGAAGTGATGTGATATAGAATGTAAGTGGAGGTTATGAGGAAAAGCTTGAGGTACTAGGTTGTTATTGATAAAAGTCGGTGAGAATCATATGTTGCATTGTTGTTCATAACCGTGTATTTGAGATACACGAGGTCCGAAGTTCTCATGGACCGTTCCAAATTAGAATTTAAGTTGTGCAACTATAGTGTCATTGCTTTGCATGAGCACCCTTGACTGAGTTGAGAGAGAAACTGGGTGTGCACCGCGGTCTTGTGCGACTATAGTGTCATTGCTTTGCATGAGCATTCTCACCATGGATGTACACCATGGATGTGAATGTGCACCGGTGTGGGGAACGTGTCACTTGGACGACTGACTGACATTCCTAACGAGGGATGTGTGACAGGATTAGCAGTGGCCACGTCAGCATAAAGGTATAGTTGCATGAGTTGGAGGGTAGAGGATGATATAGTGAAATGAGGATGATTGTTGAGTTTGAGTGATGCGTGTCTGTGACTATTATTGTATTATATGCTATGAATCTTTTCCACTTATGATTATAGAACTGTTTCTTATCTCCCTATTTCTGTATTTTTGTGTATGTCTACTTTGTTACGTTAGAAGACCAGATGGACGAATATGTTGCGGAGGAGATGGATGGAACCCTGGACGAGACGGAGGTGGTGGAGGAGTTGAATGACATTCCGTATAAAGCTGACGCTGGAGAACAACCGACTGATCCTAATAATATAGTGTAGTAAGTTTAGGGCCAGTGAGTCATATATGACGTTTTTGTTTTCCGTTAGTTATAAGCAGTTTGTTTTAAATAAGTACCTGTGTGGGATCCTACTGAGAGGATACCCTAATCAGTGTTGTGTAAAATAAAGGATACTCATGTGTGTATTTATGTAACATAGTTTGGTGTGTTTTATATCTGCATAAGTTATATAATTATTAATTAAGTTTTAAGATTTACGTATTTTCAACGTTAAGCGCGCGATTAAGTAAATAAATAATTAAGGATTTAATGTAATAATACAATGGGGCACAACGGGGTGTCTCATCCAACTCCTTTTTGCTTATATAGTGTATTAATGTAAGATGTTTAGATGTTAAATGGTTTTTTTTTTTTTTTTTGCAGGTTTAAGGTGAAGGTGGAAATTGTTGACCAATCTAGGACAGCTGTGGTTACTCTCTTTGATCGTGATGTGAATTTGCTGCTGCAAAAAACTTGTGAGGACTTGCTTGGCCTTCATTTTGAGGTGGTCATTTTTGCCTTTCTATTCCTATTTCTATTTCTCCTTCTATTTCTATTTTAATTTTTCTACCATGTTTTAATTAGTTATTTGTTGTTTTTTTCCAAATCCTATTGATGAATGTTTTGTCACATGGTGGTGCTAGAGATGGATACCCTGATTTACTGAACAGTCTTATAGGAAGGAGAATGATGTTTAAGGTTGAAACGAAGATGGAACAACTTTCTTGGTTTGATGGTAGTTTCCCGGTTAGAAAGGTGTGCTATGATGAGGTTATATTGTCTACGTTTGATTTGGTTGGAGCAAATTTCACACCCTCCAAGGTATTTTAGTTTCAAATATCAACTCCTTTATATAGATTAGATTAGATTAAATTAGATTAGATTAGCTTAGCTTATATTATATTATATTATATTATATTATATTATATTATATTATATTATATTATATTATATTATATTATATTATATTATATTATATTATATTATATTATATGTATATAATATGTTATGTATTTAATGATCATTGTTTAAATCTAATTAAAATTCTTTTGCATGTTTTTGCTTTGGGAATTAAGGTTGTTTTTGCTCCACCATTTTCAAGGGCGGAATCTGATATCTTGGAGGTGATTGAACAATACTCTGAGTTTTCTCCTTCATGTTCATAATTTTCTTTTTATGCTTGACAGTTTAATAAGTTAATAATTACTGCTTCATTGTTTTAATGATTGTTGCTATAGCAAAATGTACCTGAACTTGTGGGGAAATCTATTTCATTGGGAGACAGTGATACTTTTCTTCCATCACACTTGACTGCACCCTCTGGGTGGACTCCAGCAAAAAGGAAGCTTGATGTGGACTTTGTGGCTTGCCAAGATGGGGCCTCTGTTAGTGGAATGAAATCAAAATCTGTTGTGGAAGTTAACGATGATGAAACTGCTGCTGGTGATGAGTTATCTGTCCAACTTCAGGATAATTGACATGAAGTGATGTAGATTGTAGTGGTTTTTTTTGTGGATCTTCAAAGTTGAAGCTGTGTTGTTGGATAGCATGATTGAAGATCATTCTTGCTTAATTTAGTTTTAATGTTTGTGGGGTATGGTTGGTGTATTTTGATGTGCAATGTGTTTGGTTTTGGATATTGGCAAGGTCAAATTCTAAATTCAAACATATATGCCTTCAGCCAATGACAGAAATATGTTGTCTTTAGGTTCTTAGTTTGTGTATTCCCTGTTTATTTCTTCCGAGTTGTTTGTTTTTAGTTTGCAAGACTATTGCTACTTTCAGCTACAGGAAACTGTGGAATCTGGCCATAAAGGGTTTGGTTTTTTGTAATACTTGCTATTCCAATATATGTAATGACATTGTGAATATTAATGGAAATCTGTGGCTTTTTTTACTTAATATATGTTTCATGGTGTTGTTAAATTATGTATTAAATATAGTTCTTAATTAGTGAATGGAATATGTAATGTTCGTTCCTTCCTGATAAGAATTTGTAGGGAATGTTTATGATGTATGTAGCCCAATTTTGCCTTTTGTTTCTCATCAATTAAAGCTGTGTCCTGCATAGGGACATTCTTTAGTTCATCTGTGAAGCTCTGATAATATCAATGAAAAGTTATTTGCTCTCATCATTTTTTGTTGATCTTTGTTTACTTTTCTTTCATCAAAGATCAAGATCGATGTGTTGCTATTTGGACTTAGTTTGGTGATAAATCAATGTATTAATTCATTTTCCTTTCCTGATTCTCCAATGACCAGTTGTTGATACATATATTCATACTTTTTATCACTGAGGTGTTTTGTCAATGATTTTTATGTTGTTGTGTTTGCTGGTGGTATCGATACATTTGCATGACACAACAATTATGGTTTCCCCTTATAAGTATGATAGATTGTAAAGTAAAATAGACTGAGATGGATGACATTTTAGACCCGGTGCTCCTACTTTAAAATCAAGTGTGCAAATAAAAATAATAATTTTACTATCTATTATGTCCAAATAAATCTCTGTAATTATCAAATTTCAAAAAAGAAAAAGATAACCATTTTTACATACTTCTTACCGACAATATCAAGCAGTTGAAAACAATAGTTAATGCCTTTTAAATTCTTCTCCATCCCTTAACCCCAAAGAGATAATGGAGAGAATTATCATCAATATCTAAACGGGCATGGATAAAGGAAAAAAAAATATAACGTCTTTGTTAAAGCGATACATAACATGCAGTACTAAAGTCCGGGATATTTTTAGGAAATAAACAAATATCCATGGTTATTAATTGGTCATGTCCTTTATCAAGTAAAAATTTCTTATTGTTTGATCATCACAACTAATGTTTTTTTTAGTACACATTAACACATTTTCTTTAACTAGGTATTGGGCTATGTCTTTCACATTAGATGATATAATATTTAGTGAAATTAGATATTGGGATAATATTAATTACTGAATACATATCTATGCCTTGATAAGCATATGTTGTGTCAGGACCGGTCCTGAGATTTTTGGTGCTCGTCCACTAAATTGAAAGAAGCGCTCGTCCACACAAGTGACAGAAGCGCTCGTCTACACAAGTCTTTGGACTTGTTAAGCCCTTAAGAGAAAATCCGTCTAGTGACGTGGCACTGTGGACGTCTACTGAATTTTAGTTAGGCATTATGGATGTATACTTGAGCTACAAGAATAACCCTCGTCTGCTGTCGTGGCAAGATGGACGCACTTATTTTCAAGTCTTTGGACTTGCTGTTCTTATCAAGTTATTTAGGTATTCATTTATGGCCTCGTCCACTAAGTAAAAACCAGTCTACTTATCAATTAATTATAAACAGTTTAAATAACCTTTGGACGGGTAATTTTTTGCACGAGTCCAAGCATTGAATACCTTATTGAAATGCTTATTATGTATGCTCTATTTGAATTTTTGTATTTGATACTATATTCACTCTAATATTGGTATCGATGTTGTTATATACTTATAGAATGGGCAAACACTAAATTGACGTTATAATTTAACCTTATCAAATTTCCAATATTTTTCTCATACAGATATCTACTATATTATCTAGTCTAATTTTTTTTACATTCAAACCTTGCATTTATGAAATATATCCATTGCAAACTTTGATACATTTCAATTTCAAAGATTTTGTTGACTAATAAATAAATATTATTATATTAAATTATATTATATATGTTATAACTAAAAGTAAGAATATGGTATAGCACACTTAAAGTTGGGTTAAAAATAATACCAGATTTGTTACATGGATGATGCCCTCATAATCATTTGAAAATTGTCCTTCTTGCATTTTTAGTAATTCCCTTTATTTAGCGATCTACACCATCCACCCCCTTCCCCTTTTTTACTCTTTTAAAAAGTTATTTTCGATAAAAATCAAAGCAAGATTATGCAATTAAAGCAAGAGAATGAGGGAATTAGGGAAAAGAAAGTCTAAGTAGTAAATAAATTAGGAGTGTATCAAATTTTAAATTATAGTAAATTAAAAAGATATTCTAATATATACATATATATTTTCCATATTATTTTTTGTCACTCTATTATAATTTTTTTTGGAATAATATTTTTATTGGTAAAAAAATAATTATATAAATTTTTTATTTAATATCTATATATACTATATAATAATATTTTACTTACTATCCGGCACCCCAAAAAAAAATGGGGCCCTGGGCGGTCGCCCACCTCGTCCGTGCTCAGGCCACCCCTGTGTTGTGTTGTATAAAAGTATTTGTTGTATTTTATACATGTTTAATCTTATCTCAAAGGTTAAATTTGGATAAGTATTTCCAACAATTTGCTGTATTTGGGAAGCCTATTTTATTTGGTTTAGAATAAATTTGTTACTTCTTATTTTATATTGAAGGCATGATGTAATGTTTTTTTGTTTCTTATTTTCCTTATATAATTAAAAATATATATACTTTATTATAGGGAATGAGTTTAGTCAATTATTAGTTTTAAACTTGACCTGCTTGATTGATTGGTTATTTTCTTGCATTGTTCGTACTGTAACTCTGTTATATTGGATTTTGGTTTCTCTTGCAAGTACAATCTAATTTGATGGAAATCCTTAGGGTAGATGTTTCTGACACTACTCTGCTATGTACTTCTAAGTTGTTTTGTCTACAAGTATAATCTTATCACATTTCCACCTACTTATCAGGCTTGCTTAGGTTAGGATGTGTCTACTACACACTATCTAACAAATGGCTTATTTATTGTAGTTTCATGTCTTCTTTTTGCTGTGTTCCTTGGGTGTATGAAGGCAAAACTTTCTGAGGTTGATGTCTCATGGTAACTATCTTTGTTGAATACTGGGCTTGCAAA
Source organism: Sophora flavescens (assembly GCA_030762895.1). Taxonomy (NCBI): domain Eukaryota; kingdom Viridiplantae; phylum Streptophyta; class Magnoliopsida; order Fabales; family Fabaceae; genus Sophora; species Sophora flavescens. The sequence goes on from CM061069.1 coordinate 135,089,040, forward strand.
AAAATTAAGGATTATAACTATCTACCTGGAAGGTATTAAGTCATCCCACACCTTTGTTTCAGATTAAATGCTGATGTTATTTCACTGGCATTGTTGTATGTTTTGGAAATATGTCGGTGGATTGTACTTGATGGTTATCATTTGGAAGCTTTACTTCTGTTACATGTTGCACCAATTAATCTGCTATTGTTCTATTGTTCTATTGTTCTATACCCTGCAGGTATTTGGATGGTTCTTTGTTAAGGATTATAAATGGATGCTTCACTTTGTTAAAAATCTTGCACTTTGTTTTTGTGATCTTCAATCAACTTTGCTTTTTTGTTGTTTTGCTCTATTTAACTGGTCTTTACCTTCTCTAATCGAAATGAATAAAGAAGGCACAGACACAATAATAACAATAGCCATGTAGAAGATTCCAAACTATATATATTATGTGCTTACTACCATTTCCTTTTGTGAACTTTTTTATCCGCCTCTTTTAAATCAATAACGAATTTGCAATTATTATCCTTAAATATTATGCAACCATTTTCGTTGGTTATTTTACTTCAACATTGTTTGATAGGCTTCTCTTTCATGCTCACTTGATAGTTGTTATTTTATTATTATCTCCTTCTACATATTTTTTCATCTTCAACTTTAGTGCCATCATCTTTGTCATTATGTATTTGATTTTCAAATCTTATATAAATCTTTAAATATAAAAACATATTAGTCGTGTCATTATTTATTTGATGAATCTGTCATTGGTCATGGTTTAGTTTACAAATGAGTTTAAGTGAAATTGTCATGGATTGAATACTTCTATTTTGTATTCACTCTTGTGATTGTTTAGTGATGAAAGAGAAGATATTTAAAATCTCCTTAAAGAAAATTTACAATTTTTTGTGCATTAAATTTTCTATTCTAAGTTTTTCGATTTGTAATGTATTTGTTTGATAATATATATTAAGTACTAAGTACTAAGTACTGTCGTGATTAATTTTAGACACTAATAATGAGTGGTGCTCGAGACAACAAAATAGATGGTGGTAATGGTTCTTTCGGAAAGGAAGCTAGACAGAGGTGGTTAATAAAAGATAAGAAACCGCGATAAAGAAAATGAAGGTATTTAAATTTTTTATTTTCCATGTTGATAAATTTTTATTATCAAGTTAAATGAATGTTATCTAAATGTTAACTCCATTTTCTATACAAGCTTGGAGTATAAATAACATGCAACCCACTCCACGTGGACCTCAAGAAAGGAACATTCCTTGGAATGTTATTTGTAGAAGAAGGGTTTGTGATTTTCAAGGTCTCCAGGTATTGTAAATAATATTTCTACGAATTTTTTTTTTTAGATAACAATGTTAATTATACACATATTTGTTAGCTCATTTATTTTTTTCCCCAAATTATGTAAAGTTACAAATGTAGATAGTCGAGGTGATGATACTGGCAATAGGTTATTTTTTGAAGCTGAAAATGAAGGTAACTGTAGATTACTTGATGTTTACATTTATATAAATTTTTGTTGTTGCAGCTTGCACTTTTATATTTTACATATCAAAATATGTCTGATTTTACCTTTTCTTTCGCAGAGTATGTTGATTTTGGAGTTATGTCTTATTTTTGTCAATATTGTAGGACAAAAGTCTGGTTCGAGGAACGAGCTAACAAAAGGAGGGTTAATTCTGGTGTAGAATTCTCCATATGTTGTATGAGGGGGAGAATTATGTTGCCATATCTAGATAGGTCACCTGATTTGCTATAGAATTTAATTTATGGACGAGATCCAAGGAGTCGTTATTTTCTTGAGAATGTACGCTCATATAATAGTATGTTTGCTTTTACCTCGTTGGGAGGTAAAGTTCAATATGGGGTTAATGCGAGGAGTGGTCCCCCTCAGTTTATTATTGGTGGCCAGAATTATGATCGTATTAGAAGTTTGTTGCCACCAGAAGGAGAAATCCCAAAGTTTGCACAACTTTACGTATATGACACCCAAAATGAAGTGGCAAATCGGCCATCTCATTTAAGGTAATTATTTATAATCACTATTTTTGTTGATGAAAATATTAATATCGCTTGATAGTTGTTAGAAATGTTATTATTAGGGTCAATTAGGATGAAGGTAGTTTGACGCTTCTTTTTGTATTAATTTTTTTTTTACAATTACTATTTAGTTATATTAAGTTTGATTTTGTTTTAGTTATTTACATTATGTGTAGTCGAAAATTGCATTCTAATTTAATATATGTACAATGTACAATTAAGAAATACATCATTATAATTAATTTGTTATGAAATGTTCAAATAGGAATGATTCCCAAAGAAAAAAAGTAGATCCTACTTTGGTTAAGGAATTAATGGAAATGGTTGATGTGAATAATGTTCGTGCAAAATGTTTTAGACATGTTAGGGATGTTATTGAAGAACATCAAGTCTTGGATATATCAATGAGGTTATTTCGGAAACATGTGGTTGATCCACATACATATAATCTGCCAACCGTGGATGAAATTGCTGCTCTTATTGTTGGAGATTTTGATACTTGTGATACCGGTCGAGATGTTATAGTATGCTATCGGGCTGGATATTTGGAAAGAATACCTTAGACCCATATGTGGTTTATGCCGCTTCAATATCCGTTGCTATTTCCATATGGCGAGGATGGTTTTCAAGAAGATATTCCTATTGCTATACCTCATGAATCTACTGCGGAAAACCCAAGACTCAATGTCACTCTTAGAGAATTTATTGCATTTAGGTTGATGGATAGAGAATTTGAGGAGACCCTAATGTTGAAAACAAAAAGGTCGTTCCAACAATTTGTGGTTGATTGCTATTCAATGCTTGAAGCTCAGAGATTGTCCTTTATTAAAAGAAATCAAAGTGTAATCAGGGGTGAGTTTTGATGTCGATGCTGCAACTATTGGCAAGCGAGTTATCCTCCCATCTTCATTTGCGGGTGGTCATAGATACATGTTTAATAATTGTCAAGATGTAATGGCAATTTGTAGGTAATTTGGATATCCAGATCTGTTTCTAACTTTTACATGTAATCCAAAGTGTGATGAAATTAATAATTTTGTTTCTAGGGAGGGACTTGCTGCTACCGATCGTCCCGACATTTCATGTATAGTGTTTCATATGAAGGTTAATCAACTAATGAATGATCTTAAGAAAGGTCAATTCTTTGGGAAAGTTGTTGCAGGTATTAATATTATTAGTATAATTTAATTTATTTGGTTTTTTTATACACGCTAATTTATGTGAGATTGGATTATTATTAATTTTTCATTTGATTATATTTTTAGGTATGTACACAATAGAATTCCAAAAACAAGGTTTGTCACATGCACATATATTGTTGTGGCTAGAGGAAAAGGATAACCTACAATCAGTTCATTTTATTGACTTTGTGATTTCTGCGGAACTGCTTGATAAAACAAGGTTTCCAAATCTATTTAATGTTGTGTCAAATTTTATGCTTCATGGACCTTGTGGTAATGCCAGACGTAGCTCTCCTTGAATGAAGGGTGGGAAATGTTCAAAGTATTTTCCAAAGAAATTCGTTGACCATACAACATTTGATCAAGATGGATATCCTATTTATAGGAGAATGGATACTGGTATTACTGCATTTACTTTACTATTATCAAATAGTATCAATAACCCACTACAAGTATGGGAAGAAACATGGGAACTTTTAGTAGATGGTATTCTGTATGAAAGACGAAAGCTTCTTCACTATCCAGGTAAATTTTAATGAATAGCTTAATTTTTATAATCATAATTTCACTTATTTTTTGTTTGTTAGTTATTAATTTATCTTTGGTTGGATTTTACAATATTATTTATATTCATATCTATATTTATAATTAAGCATTCGAAAAAATCTTAATATAAAATTTTATAATATTAAAAACAAATAGTTTTTGTAACAATTTCTTTGGTAATTTGAATGTGCAAGATTATGTTTGACAGATGATCAATTGAAGTCATTTTGTTTAGTTGAAATTGAAAAAATCTTGCGTCTAAATGGAAAATCTTTAAAAGATTTTGACACCTTGCCTTTTCCTCATAGTGAGGACCTATCCAATCTGAATAATATTTGTGTTCTTAGAGAACTTCAGTATGACACGGATGAAATAGTTCTTAAACATAAAGAATGCTTGGGAAAACTGAATCTTGGTCAACGAGTTGTATATGACGTGGATCATCAAGATGTGGTTGATAATGTTGGTGGATTTTTTTGTCGATGGTTATGGTGGGACTGGGGAAACTTTTTTGTGGAAGACTTTATCCTATAGGTTTCGTGCCGAAAATCGAATTGTTTTGAATGTAGCTTCTAGCGGCATTGCTTCGCTTTTGTTACCTGGAGGTCGAACTGCTCATTCACAATTTGCCATCCCACTGTCATTAACTGATTCTTCATGTTGTAATATTAAACTGAATTCTTATATAGCTGACTTACTTCGAGAGACAACTCTGATTATTTGGGATGAGGCACCCGTGGTAAATAGATGGGCTTTTGAGGTATTGGATGGGACTTTGAAGGATATAATGGGAGTTGTTAATGTTGAGTAGTCTACAAAACCTTTTGGTGGGAAGGTCGTTGTTCTTGGTGGTGATTTTAGACAAATATTGCATGTTGTTCGAAAGGGAGGTAGGGCAGATATTGTGATGGCAACTATTAATTCTTCGATACTATGGAAGCATTGTAAAGTGTTGAAGTTATCTGAAAATATGAGAATTCAAATTAGTCTAAATACTGATGAGCAGCGGGTGATCAAGGAGTTTGCACATTGGGTCCTTCATATTGGTGATGGGAAGTTAGGTGTTGATGATGATGGTGAGACTGATATTTATCCGCCTGAAGATTTGTTGATTTTAGATTCTCTTGTTGCAAGTATTGTCTCTTATATTTATCCTAACCTCTTGGTTAATATCAGTGATTTCAAATTTTTTGAAGACAGGGCAATATTGGTACCAAAGTTAGAACATGTGGAACAGGTAAATAACTATGTGTTATCGTTGTTTCCTGGTGAAGAGAAGGAATACTTTAGTTCAGATTCTATTAGTAAAATGGAAAATTCTGGTGGTATTAATTCTGAGTGGCTAACTTCTGAATTCCTTAATCAAATCAGGTGCTCTGGTATTCCTAACCATAAGATAACATTGAAGGTAGGTGTTCTTATAATGTTGTTGAGAAATATTGACCAATCTTCTGGTTTATGTAATGGAACACGATTAGTGGTTACTGAGCTTGGTGTTAATGTTATTGGAGCTAAAGTTGCCACAGAATCATATTGGTGAAAAGGTGTATATACCTAGGCTCAACCTAGAGCCCTCAGATCATGCAATGCCTTTCAAGTTTCAAAGGAGGCAATTTCCATTGGTTTTGTGTTTTGTGATGACTTTCAATAATAGTCAAGATCAAACATTATCTCATGTTGGTTTATATTTGCCCTGTCATGTTTTTTCTCATGATCAATTATATGTTGCTATTTCTAGGGTGACATCTAAAAGTGAATTGAAGATTCTTAGTTTGAATGATCATGGAACCATGTCATGTGGTTAAAAATGTTGTTTACATAGAAGTATTTGATAAGATTTGATATAATCTAATGCATTTTATTGCATTTATTATTTTATTTTTTGTGATTTAGTGTATGTATGTAACATTTAATCAGTCTATAATCGTGATTTACTCTCTAATTATGTTCTTTTGATAATATGATACATCTACCTCTATATTTAATGCTTCTGATTAATCATAATTATAATTATCTTATTGAAAATATTATGAGAACAATAATATTTTTTCTAGAATTACATATCTGTTACATAGATTACATCTTAATTTAAATAAAAAACAATTATACATTTCAGATTTTGAAACATTACGACAACATCATTGTCATATCAAGTTGGATGATAATGAGTATAACATCTGGTCATGGATAGGGCATTCATATCATTGTCAATTATAGCTTACCGATTAACAATCATCATTTTATGTATCATTACCAAAATAAATTTTTAACAGAAAATTTACCCGTACATTGCACGGGTTAAATTACACTAGTTGCATTAAAAGAACTACTACTTTTCATCAATTATGGCTCCCTTTGAGCATGATGTTGACAATTAACAGTTATCTTATGAAAAACTTGTCTCTTTGTCGATGTGCAGATCTGTGTGTAAAATACTGATTAAATGCACTGAATGCATTTCCTCTTGGGCCAAGGAGTTACAAATAGTGAAATGCTGCTCAGAAGCAATAACTTGAAAAGCACGTGCAAATCAAAAGTGCATTTAGTTTCAGTTGTGAATATGCTGTGTACTTGAATGTGCAAACAAGTAAAATAAATTACTCAGGACTTGAGAACAGATTAATGCTTCGTGTTTGAGGATGTACATACAGATCTTTTTATTAAAGTGAGTCAATGTATTGAAAGACATGAATAAAAGCATAGCTTTTAGGTTCTTGCATAGCACATTGGAGATTGGACGACAAAATGATTTTCCAAAGTCACATTTGGACTTGACAAGGTCACTCCTAAACACATAACTCTCCGATTACGTGGAGTTTCAACTGAATGCTTGATTAGAATACTACCTACTGAAGAAAATTCAGTCACTTGCAAAATTTTGCTTCACCTACTGAAGGCAAGGGGTAATGCTGAAGTTAAATCCTTGGTTGTTGTGTTCGACACCAAAACCCTTCACTTCCACTTCCACTTCCCAAAACCCCTGCATATTTTTATTTGTTTTGGATGAGCCCAAGTATCATCCGATAAGAAGCTAGAGACTAATCCCACTGAAATTTTTTTTTTTTCTTTCCTTTTGTATCCAATACCATCTTACATCTTCCAAGATGGTTTGCAACCTCGACAAATCAAAATATGGCTTCCATGATGGTTCGCAACCTTCAATGATGAAGGAAACAAAAGCTATCTATTGCAGTTATCATATAATACACTTGAGATCTGTCAATATATATATATATATATATAGTACACTTGAGAGGAAGGACAACAGGGTAGGTGACAGTCCTAGCCCTCAATGGATATCAATGAACTTTGAGAAGTATATAAGCGTTTTACAAAATAACATTAAGTAATAAAATGCATCTGTTAGTCATGAGTAGTGTGTTCAATTAGTATGAGTGCGAATAGCCACTTAGCCAGCCCTAAATAGGGTATCTAGAAGAACTGATCGCGTTTTTCAAGTAGCTGTAAACTGCATAGTTTCGGTTGATCACCCTATTACAGAAACTCCTAAATCGCTTCACAAAACATCTCAACATACAGTAATTTAAGTTTGTATAATACAACCGCACTTAAAAACAGTTTGAAAATAATTAAATCAAAGACCAAAATTAATAATGCCTTGTAGTGCTATCTATGCCTTACTCTACCCACAAATTCTTTATCACTCTGTTATCGCAGAACCATTGTCCACATCAACCTCGCCCATTCCTGTATCTTCCTCCTCCTCACTGTCTTCATCGCCACTAACCTCCTCATTATCTTGGCGTAGCTTAGCCATGTGCTCAGCAAGCAAATTATCATCACGTTCACTCACCTAAATCACAATGCAATGTCAAATCAAATCTCAGAAGTTAGTACAATTCTACATTCCATCTACATACATCAAAAGATAGAATAGGATAAAAGAGACACAGAGGGTATTGACACTCACAGCTCTGGGTGCCTCCTTCACCACAAGTTTACCCTTGTGTTGCTCTATTGATTCAGTGCAAGCAGCGATGGCATTGGTGAGAACCAATATTCCTTGCTCCTGTACAGACCATAACAAAATACACAAATAACTTTCAATAACAAGATTACCAGTTGAACTATTCGGTGCAAATCTATAACAGCCTCCTTTATAGTGGATACCATATATAATATAGTGTCTCAACATTCACAAGGTCAGTTATATTAACTTATCCAAAGGTCTTCCCAAAACATGGTATCAACACAGTATACGCATGCAGAAGGCAATGTTCTCTAGAGCAACCTCAGCTACATTCATTAACAGAGGGCATGTAGGTTTTAAAAAAATGATGTTGTACAAAATAATCTATCCTTGTTAGATGACAGGAGTTACCAGACAAAACACCGTATATACCATATTCAGTAACTGCAAGAGAGATAGTGAAAGAGGTGTCGGGAGAAATTTGATAGGAAAAGTAGAAATTTTCAAGTAACTTTCGGAGACTCGCTCAGAAATTAGAAATACGTTTGAAATAAATACTCCCTTGAGTTTTTTATTTCCCCGCCTATAAAATCCAACAGACAAAGCAATATAATTTCACAATACCACATTGGCTTTGGAGACTAAATAGGAGTGAAGGAAGTCACCGGATGAATGGCTTATATGGCAATATAATAGGTAAAAAAACAGCTAACCTAGTTGTACAACCAAAACTCCTCCACACATGAACAACAATGCAAACATTAATAGCAAATTCATGCATCCAAAAATTATATAATCTTGAAGCAAAAGCTTCAAATGCACAATATGCAGTCAATTCAGGTCAAAAGCCAATTATCATATCAAAATTTATTTGAAGATTGCAATAACCTTGTCAAGAGTCTGAGTGGTAAGAACGTAAAGTGGGGGAGCGACAAGTTTAATTTTCACAGGGCAGTCATTATTTCCAGCAGCTTCAGCCTTCCGCATAGCCTCCTGCATAATCAAATGATTATAAAACCTGAGATACTTTTAGTAGATAAGATATAGGCAACGACTGAATCACATACCAAATAACAAACTAGACACTGAAAGGGGGGAAATTTTATCCAAAATACATAAACAAGAAAAAGTAACAAGACCTTAATGTGAAGAACTCCATCAAATTGAAAACATTTCATTTCAATATCTGCCCTAATTTTCAAGGGTTGGGGCGTCATTCGTCTTCTAATATTCTTTACTAGAGCATCCTTCACTTCTTCTGTGACTGCTGGAACCACCTTGGTTACCTAGGGGAGACAACAAAAAAATACCTTTAAGACTTCAGTCATCAACAAGACTTAAGTGGAAAGTATTATATGATAACAACATTTACCTCTTGCCCATCATGGCCAACTTCCTTGACTTCACGGGTGAGAGTACTCAAAACTGAATCAGGATCATTCACAACTATTTTGAATGCCTGCATGTAACGAAGTTTGTGTAGTAATTACAAAAGCAAGAGAACCATCAAAGAATTTTTAAAAGAAAATGCTTACCTCAAAAGCATGACCATATTTGCGATACAAGGGCCATCCAATGTGAATATAAAGATCCTGCATAAAGCCACTTGCATCTAGTTCAACAAACAGAACAGAAATAGTAGCACTAGTGAAAATAAAATACCTAATTATATACATTAGTTTTTATTACTATGGTTGCATGTATAGCTGAACCAATTGTACTACACACTCAGGGCCAGCTCCAACGATGCAACTCAATGGAGTTTTGAGTTGCTTAAACTCTCTTTTTACGACCACAACCATGTCACATCACTATTTTTTGCTTTATATTACTTTAAACGAGTCTCCGCTACAATTCCAAAAAGTTAGAGAAGTGCTTACAATTGGATGCTATGTTACTGGCTCTAATTTCTTAAGCAACTAAAATTGGAGATGCTCTAATACTATTCTTCCTCATTCTAAGTGCTTCTCGACTTAAAATAAGTTTATCGAAGAAGCACTTAATTAAGTTGTTTATCCATCCAAACCCTTAAAAATCATATTTTTCTAATAAAAAAAAGGGTTTCTCTTAATATAGAAGTAGAAAAAGAGAAAAAGAATAAAAACCCTAATTAGGGTTATATAAATTGGTACCTATACCTCTAAATCGAGATTGAGGGTTTCAGCGACGTGGCGCATGATGGAGTGAACGAGCTTGCTCTTGTTATAGCGTTCCTCGCAGGTCTGAATGTCTTCCTCGGAGACCCTTCTCTTGCTGAGATCGATGTACCCTTTCTCCTTGTCGACCCGGAGAACCATCACGGGTTCGATCCGACCCACCTTGATGAGACTGCTCACGCTCCGAATCCGACGGCGAGAGAGCTCAGAGAACAGGATCATCCCCTCGATGTTGTTGTATTCTAGAAGCGACACGTAGGCACCCATGTCGGCGATGTTCTTCACCTGTATCATCACCGCCATGTCAACCTCCGGGTACCTAGCCTCGTACATCCGACATTCAAGGTTTGGGGCCATGGTTCTTGTTTCGTTGCTGCTGCTATTCTATTGTTATTGTTGTTATTGTTGTTCTCTGAGACTCAGGCGCTCTCACACTTCACTCACAGCAACAACGTTTGTTTATCTGATTGTGTGTTACTGTTTAGGTAATTGAACGAACGAGGGTTTTAGTTATAGGGTTTTTTTTAGTGGTCAGGATATATGATAGGGATGGATAGGATAAGATACGAGTAAAATAAGTTGTTATCCTATCAGATATTTTGTATCCACCAGATAACCAACTGGATAGCATTATAATTTTAGTATGAATTTTAAAATTTTCGTTTTTGTTCCGAATGTTTTCATATTTTATTATATTTTAGTTTTTATAATTTTTATTTTTTAAGATTATATAAAAAAACAAAATTGTCTTTTTGATAAAATTACATATAATATTTTAAAATTTTAAGATATTGTTTAGCTTAAATTGATTTTGTTATAATTTTAAATATTCATTTTTAATTTTTACGTTACATATAGTTAAATTATTAGAATATTTTTTTATTTATTTTTCAGTTTTTTAAAATAATGTAAAGTAACAAAATTAGCCTTGTGACAAAATAAAATTAATTTTTAAATTAATTTTTAATATTTTTATTATTTTATGTTTTATTATAACTTTTTTTATAACCATATTATATTTTATTATACTTTAATTATTTTATATATAAAATATTTTATATTTTATTATATTATAAATCACCTTATCCTATCATGTTGAATTCTAACCCAGTTTTTCCTCAGGATAGAATTTTAACTAGATGGACAGGATAGGATAGGTGACAGGATTGATTTATCCTATCCTGCTGACTCATCAAACAATAATTTCAGACAGGATATGATAGCTTATTCTATCCTGTCTATCTTATCTGATCACTAAACGAGCTATGTGGATGGATGGACTGTGCGCCAGGAACACGCTGCCTCCGAACCGGTTTGTTTTCATTCAATACTGACCCGTTTTCTTTTTTTGCTTTCTTTTTAAAAAAAAAAATTGGGTTAGTTTTTTAGGTTAATTTTTATACTAAAGGTCTAAATTAGATCTTTAAAAATTTTGAAGACCCATTTTTGGTGTATGAAAAAAAAATTAACCACTTGATTCTTCGAATTTACAAACTCGGGACATATTGTCCCTACTTCCATTTTCAACATCCGTTTACTTGTCTGTGTGTCATTTTAACCATCATATCTGACTCATTAGTCACCCTATATGGCTTATGACAAATTTTTACCTTGAAAAATGAATGAAAGTGGAAAAAAATGTGCAACATTTTAAAACCCAGATACCTGAAAATTATACATTTATTTTTTCATTTTTTAAGTCATTTTTCATGGTGAGAATTTGTCATATGTTACTCAGGATCACTACCGAGTCAAACAGGTTGGTTAACGGGACACATAAGCAAGTAAACATAAATTAGAAGTGGAATGATGGACTAATGTATCTCGAGTTTGTAAATTTGAGGGACTAAATGATTAATTTATTTTTTCAAAGACCAATTTGGCCTTTAGTCTAATTTTTATATACCCTCAATATGAAGTTTTTTACGATGTTAATCAATTCAAATCATGTACGAATTTTAAGATAAATCAGATAAAAAAATATTTTAAATGATGTGATGATATTTATAAGTGGTTGACAACGTAAATTTTTTTTACACTAATAATACGTACAAATTAAATCCCAATATAATAATATTTTGGTTTGTTGAGAGCTCCTATATTAATATAATATAAATTTAAATATTATTCATAACTAATATGTAGAATTAAAAAATTAAAATAATAAAAATTAAAAATATTTTATAATATATTTTAAAATAAATAATATCAATATAAATATATTATTATATTTTACAAAATGTTATGAATTTGAATCATGAAGTCTTATATTTATATACATAATTGCAAGGTTACTAAACTCTCGAGTTAAATTCTAAGCTTACGATCCCAGCTTACCAAAACAAGTTATCTCTCTATGCAAATTGTCTTTTTGGACTAAATTCGAAAAAATCAATAAACTCTCTTACTACAAGTTAGGGTTAAGCACTAATTTGACATCAAAATGTATATTCTTCTTAAAGTTTGAATACCTGGATCGAGTTACCAATCTTCTACATTATATATTTGAGTTTATAAAGCTGATTTGATCTATTCACTATAATTTTTGTTTAGTTTTATTAAGCTATAATATAAGTACTGAGCAAAATATTATTAAGCTATAATGTAAGTATTGAGCAAAATATTATGTAATAGTTAGGTAAGCATTGAGTTATATTTATAGTTTATTACTTTCATTTGCTTTGTTATTAAACCATGTTTGGGATACTAAAATATAATTTGAAGTAGTATTTTTAATGTATGAAAACTCTTGCAAGTTAGACTCCACAAGTTTATATGAACTCTGGGACTGTTTGTTTTGTTTTTAATTTCCTGATTTTATGTCCTAGTTTTTATAAATAATTACAAAAATAACATATTATTTTCAATTTGTTTTCTGTTTCGAAATATTTAACTTTGAATTCAAACCAAGTTAGTAAGGCATGTTGAGTTATCAACACCTCAAACACATGCATTCACAGTCAGATACACATGTGTAACAGTTAACAAATTAACCTCATGAGGCTCTAAATTAAATTCCAGCCCCGAAGGTGATGGAGCAGGCACAATTTTCAGCCCGAGTGTGACAAGAGAAAAATTGTATGAGTAAAATGTCGTCGTTTTTGTACCCAAAAAAAAAAATTATGTCGTTTTGTTTGGTCCATGTGTACATTAAAAACTATACCCACCATAGGGCCGGAACCCAGGACCACAAGGTTATGAGCGAAATATGACACATAAAGTTACACTATCTGAAATCATTTCTAAGTGAACATCCATTTTTGTCCGTCTTCATTTCATTTTATTCTAAGTTTATGCTATTATGTTTCAGGGAGACTAAAAAATAATAGTGAAGAAAGGAAGAAGAAAAAGAAAATTCTGTTGGACGAGGAGGTCCCGTCCATTCCATACTTAATATTCTGTTGGACGAGCAGGTCCCGTCCATTGCATACTTAATTCTATGTTGGACGAGCAGGTCCCGTCCATTGCATACTTAATTTTCGGTTGGACGAGGAGGTTTCATCCATTGCATATTTAATTTTCTGTTGGACGAGTAGGTTCTGTCCACTGCAATTATTTAATTTTCTGTTGGACCAGGAGGTTCCGTCCACTACAATTTTATTTTCAAACTGGAGACTAAAAATAATAGTGAAGAAAGAAAGAAGGAGAATAGAACAATCAGCAAGAAGAGAAGAAAGGAGATTGAGTTACTTCTCCTAACCCTAAAAAACCTCATTTTACATATCAGACAAGACCTCTCTTCCTCCTCCCGCTCTCCAACCGCCCCTACGCCTCCTCTACCCATTGGTCCCTCTTCTTCCTCATCTCCTCCCTGATTTTAACCTAGCAGCCCCACTCCTCACCCTAAAAACTCATTTTACATATCAGACAAAACCTCTCTTCCTCCTCCCACTCTCCAACCGCCCCTACACCTCCTCTACCCATTGGTCCTTCTTCTCCCTCATCCATTCCACTCTCTTAACTGTACCACACTTCCTTCTCTCTTCAAACATACAACCTTCACATCAAATCGCCTCATTTCCTCTGCTCGCGCCACCTCCATCTGGACACATGCGATCTCTGCTCAGAACCGCCCAAGCTCCGGATTTTGTGAGACCAACCTTGAAGCCGCTGGGTAAGGAGAAGCATGAAGCCCTCTCCTCCATCCATAAATTGAGGCACGAAGAAATGTGGGGAGGGTGGGACGAAAAATCAGAGAGGAGACGGAGAAAAGTACGAAGACAAAGGGAGAGAGAGATTTTTATCTGATATTTTCATTGTGAAGAAAAGAGATTAGGGATTTGAATTTTTTTCTCTTCTCTGACATTAGAGTGATTCCAAATTTTTAGAAGAAGAGAAAGTTAAAAGAGTCAGTGAAACTAAAATGTGAAGGTTTTGATCTTGAAATTTTACTACTGGGAGAAATCAAAATCATTGTTATTCTGCTCTCATTTGGTAATACTTGTTCCCTTTGTTGATATTATTCATGAGTTTCTCTTGACACTCTTATTTTTCTGTATCTCTGTTTATGACAAAAAGAAAATCTATGGATATTGAAACTGAATGAGTTAATATGATGTTTGCTATATGAGTTCTTATGTCTGTTTCAGAAATGCTGTATCGTAGGGTTCCTATTTCATTGTTTGCAATCATATGCTGAAATGCATGGTACGCTAGTAATCTTCATATGGCTATACTGTTACTAAACACTTGAAATGTTTCATTTTTGTTCTATTTTCATAATAGCAAAACCTTTTTTACATAAAAATAAAAGATGATCACTTAAATCCCCTTCAACCGGTTTGTTCCTTTTTTTTACAAAACAAAGTAAATTGCCTCTTGATAAATAAATAATTGAACTTGTTTTATTTAGGGATGGCCTATGGACTTGGTTGCCATATTCAATCCCTTAGAATAAAGATTGCCCTATGGACTTATGTGTCATGTTCAACCTATTTAGGACTATTCAACATTTAATAAAAAAGGTAGAACAAAATAAAAAATGAGATCATGAAATAATATTTCTCTTCCTAATTCTTATGTTGCATTTTTCTAAATACTTAATTAAATCAATGTTATTTTTGGGTTGCTCTATGACAAGTGTCATGCTCAACCCTTTAGATTTTTAGGTTGCCCTATGGACTCACGTGCCATGTTCAACCTCATTTAGGTTTAATCAAAAAAAAATTCACAAACATATAACCCATAAAAAATACAAAATATCTTTAAAATGATTTTTTTCCTTTAAATGATTTTCGGGGTAGAACAAATATTTTCAAAGTTACTAATAATTTACACAACTAATTTTGGGTAACCATTTTCATGGATGTTCTAGGGTGCCGTGGGGTTAAGTCTCCATGCATTCCCTAGACGTAATCGACTCTCGAACCCAAAGCTTTTTAAAGGGTTTTCCAGCTTTCCCGAAATTAAATAAAGTTGGTAGCGACTCCATGTTTATTCTCTGAAAGAAAATCAAGTTTTCTTTTTGGTCGCGACAGATGTCAACTCCACTGGGGATTTTTTTTAAAGAGAGTCAAGCCCGTAAGAATTAGTTTTGCAATTTTTTAATAACTTGTAGCTTATTTGTTTTACCTTTTATCGCTATATCTTGCTGATTTTTTCCTTACAATAATTAAATGACAAAAACAAAAATGTTTTTTATTTTTAGTGTTGTTTGTTTGGATTGTCCTTTTTGTTTGGGTTTTCCTTTTATTTAAATAAAAATGAGAAAAGTTAGTTGTATATACATTTTAACTCATGTTATTTTGGTATATGTTTCACTAACAATGTTTCTGTTTCCTCCTCTTTTCTTTTCTTTTTCCTATATTTTAACAATAGGGTAAAGGACTTTTAACCATTTTCATATATACCTATGTTTTTGTTTTGCAGGTTTTTCTTGTCTTTTCTTTTCTTTTTATTTTTTAAGTGTTACAGGTTTGTATGCCCCCTTCACACACATCACTATCACGTATTGCACACACTCTTGGCTCTATACCCGAGCTTGCTCAAAAACCCAAGGATTAGGCGGTGCTCCGACATTATCATTGAAGAGGTCTTGTACCTCCCTGATACTTGTTGGTTCACCACTCAGATTGTACATGAGATCATGGAATAGTCATATTGAGAGGGTTTATCCCTACTTATCGCTAGATTCATGAATCAGATCCTTATAAGGGCAATCTAGGGACCATGACTTTTAGAGGTCTAGACCCATCCCAATTTTCACTAATAGAGCAAACCTAGTGGCCGACCTGGTTAGAGTCCTAACTTAGGGTGTGTCCATCCTTAGGTTTTACCTGGCTTAGGACAAAAGGGGGCGTACTTTTCTTTTCTCTCTCTATTATCATAAGCATAAATTGTCATGCATGTTCATTGTGAATATTCACAAAACTAGGGGTATCACATTGCCGCCTCAAACCTGAATGACATATTCGAATATTATTGTACATCTAATAGACGATATGCCATAATGAAGGTGATGCATTGGCAGCATACCCGTCAGGGTTTTCAACCCCATTGGGTCTCATACAACATGAATCATGCAAGATATATTTGTTTCACTATACTCATTTTTGCTTTTTTCTCTTGTGCCTCTTTGTTGGAAGACTATGGTATTCATCTTATAGCAAGAAAATGGAAAAGTTTGGTTCCGAAAGGAGTACTAGCAATGCTAGCTGTTCCAGGAAAAGTATCAAGATCGATGTGACACTCAATGACGTGAAGAGTTTATGTGAACTTAGCCAGCAGATGTCAGAAAAAGCACGCTCAGACTTTGTCAGCAGGTATGGTAGAATATTGGACCTATTGCGTGTTCCGGTGGAAGTCCCCCACTCTGAGTGCGTTGGCCCAATATTGGAATTCAACTTTGAGGTGTTTTGAATTGCCTGACTTAGACATCACTCCGACCATAGAAAATTATGCTTATATGCTAAGATTGCCAATTCAAAAGAGGACCCGTGTCTACATGTATTATGGCCAATATGTAACGGATTGGAAGATAGCAAGTCTATTGGAGCTTCAACCGGAACAGCTAGAGAAAGCGGAAAAATGAACCACCAAAGGATTGAAGAAACGATTTTTGGAAGCGTATCTCAATGAGCTGGCCCAGCAACAACGATGGGTTACTTTCAACAAAGTACTAGCCCTCATGATATATGAGTTGGTGCTGTTTCCTTTTGTACCAGATCTGATTGATCAGTCATCCATGGATGTTTTCTATAGAGTTGAAGAATATGGTGTGAACCCGATCCCTGCTATCTTGGCTGAAACTTTCCTCTCCTTACAAGTTCGTCATCAGAATCAACAAGGGTGTGATACCCTAACCCGGGTCATCACATGGCTACCCGTTTGCGGAAATAAAATTTAATTTGCTGGTTGCTTTCGGAAAATAATGTTTTATGAACGTTTGTCTTAAACAAAATGGGTGATAAAATTTTTTCTTTTCAACATCATCACAACATCGTTCACGTAACCACACTTAGATATATCTATATATATATACATATATATATCATACAGCTATACTGCCTCATAAGTTTCACACTTAAACATTTGTAATAAAAAGATTATTCCCAAAACATAACTGAACTTAAACCTAAGCTGGTCAAAACACTATGACAAAAGAAGCAGCATCAACATTTCTCGAACTACACCTCCTTCTTCTTCCAGACGCCATAGTCCTTAAGAGGTTCATCTGAATTCCACCACATAGAACCCAGAAGAGAAACCACAAATAAAACATGCAAGAGTGAGAAACCGACAATTTGATCATAACGCGAGAACCATATGTACGACACAACAAAACATATACAAACTCAGATTAGTTAATTTCTCATGTTTAAATTGGCATACAACACAACATATCAAAGGGTCTCACACCCGAACATCGACGTTTTTAAAATCTGAATGCATGAACACTTCAATACGTCATCTAAACATTCATACTTAATCTCATGAGATATCTCCAACCTCTTGATGAGTTGATCAGACTCGATTTCCACAGGCACACCGCCACAGGCACGCCCATCGCACACTGTCCAACATCGTGGCACAGTGATAACCTCGTAGATGGGGTCTCATTGTCTAAACCCCGAGCACAATGAGAACAACTTTGTATGATCTACCCTGACGCCGCAAGGTAATCCCTCTTCTAATCATGGCACGTCTGCCATATGCATGCAAGAAAACATTTGTTCTCGACACTTTTCTTTGTGTTATATCTTTCTTTTTCAAAGCTCTCTAAAGCTTTTAACCAACCATAATTTAAACCTTTTTAAAACCTTCGTTAAAACACAGGACATCTAAGTCCGAGTGCTCAATCACAAACCCTAGACTGATGCCTCAGGCTTAGGTTCGTGGTAGTAGAAAACATTTTAAAATGTTTTAACCTCTTTAAGTAGATATCCTATCTACAACATCACTAACCTTAGTACCGCGACGTCTCGGTTACTAAGTTCTATATCATCTTTTAAGTCATTAAGTAAAACTCATTCACCTTAATTTCTTTCTACTTGTAATTCATTTATAAAACGTCAAGTCGTTTAGAATTCTTTTACTGAAACTTCAACTTTTTAAATCAATTCAGATTAAATTTCTTTCTTAAAATAAGTAATGCTGTTTTACAACTTTCACTATAAATAATTTTAAAACTTGTCGTCATTTATCATTTTCCAAGAAAATGTTTTTAAAGTCAAACTTTGGCTTTTATAATATTTTATTATATTATATTATTATTATTATTATTTTATTTTTATTTTTATAAATTATTTTCGAATATTAATTTCACAAAATAACTTTTTATAATATTACATAATTTCTTGCGTAAAAATCAGCGGTACTAAAAAAATTTCACGGTTACGCTCTCACCGTGACTCCTAAATTACTTTTACACTAATAAATCATTAAAATAAAAATGTTTCTCAAAACTCATTATTTTTCCAAAATAATATTTTCCATCTCTATTATATTCCAACATTTCCCATAAAATATTGAATATATTTCTTCATAGCTTATTAAATCTTTTATCTGATTAATTGGTTGTGCACTGACCACTGTCAGGCCTCACAAACAACATCCAACATCAACAAAAATTATATCACCAGGCAGATCATGCATCATAACAATATACGATACTACTGCAGATAATTAAATAAATTATAAGCAGAGAAACAACCAAAACACAGATAAACAGCTAGAAACACATAGCCAAACAAAACAGACCAGACACCATAACCACATAAACAATGTATACAAACTACAAACATGGACATATGGTCATCCGAATAATCCGTCAGGTAGCCCCTCTTACCTCTTGAAGATCCACAACAAGTTGAATTAAATTCGTCAGAAGCCGGAAACTCACGTACACCGCTTTATACTTAACCTTCAACCATTACAATCAAACAATCACAATTCAAGAAACTAAAAACATCCTAAAACCCTACTACATGGTCACGGCCTCTAGGGTTTTTGACTAACTAAAATTCCTAATCATGATTAAGTCATGGATTAATGATCCTTGATTAACCTAAATCATAGATTAGTGACTAAACAACTAAGTTTCAAACTCAAAACTTCCTAACTCTTTTATACAAGGATTCGGCCTCAACATGTTTATAGGGATAGGGTTCTTAGTTTAATAAACCAACTTGGATTTTTAAGGCATACATACTAAGAGTTTGATTAACAAGATCATTAAGGAAAACTATGAACAAAACTCAACAAATCTAACCACCTAGGGTTTCGGCCAACATAGGGATTTTTTAGTAAAATATTCATTTTAAAAGACTAACATGGATTAGAGTGTGTAGTCATACATGCCATATAGAATACATGATCATACATGAAAACACATGAACAAAACTCTACCAACCCTAAGGTGATAGGTTCGGCCAAGGCTAGGTTTTCAAGAAAAAGATTTTTGATTACTTCATGTTCTTGGATTTAGATAGTAAACATGATATCTAGAAGATAGAAAGTAGTTTCATCATCATTAGATTTTCCTAGAATTTATTATGATTTTTCAAAGTTCTAGGGTTAGAAACTTGAAAATGATGAACAATCATGATATAGGCCTTGAATCAAGAAACTTGCTAAAGAACATAGGCATGATTAATAATGAAGATTAGGATTTACCTCTTGAAAATCAATGACCAAGTAAATCCAAGAACTTGCTTTACAACTTAGAACTAAAGAACTTGTAAACTTTAGAGTTTTTAGAATCAAATGACAAAAGAAACTAAATGAAAAGTGAGAGTAGGGTATTTGTAGTGAAAGTGGCGTCAATGTTGGAAGACTCTAGATGATGATGAGTTGTCATGTTCAAGGATCAAAATGCAATTAAGTTCTAAGGACCAAATTGCAAAGATTCCAATAGTTGAAGGACTAGTTTGCAAATAGTCAATAATATGTCATGATGATGATTTTGCCACATTAAATGCTAGCTTATCTTGACTTTGTTGGCTGATTTTTATGAGTCAAAGATAGGTTAAGATAATTCAAGAACATTTGAGACAAATCTAGAATGTTGAAGAAAAACCAAGAATGATGTAGAAAAGTGTGGAACATTCTAGAAAATTGATTCAACAACAAATGAGGCATCCATAAATACTCATGGGCTTACGCATGGGCTTGACACATTTGGGCTTGATTTCATTTCCTTGTTTGTTGTGGGGCCCACTTGAAATTTTAAGCATTAGACATAAGATAGGAAACTTATATAGTTTCAATTAGGCTTTATGGATTCAAACCATGAACTAGAAAATTTTGGGCTTCTAAGCCACGACCATTTGAGATTGGAAACAAGAATTCTAGCCCAATCCACTTGAAAAATTTTAAAAACTAATTTAGGGACAAAAGGGTAATTTACAGAAAGTTCAGGGGCTTAAACGTAAATTTTCTAAATTTTCTATTTAACCCTGAAAAACCTTCTAAACTTAACACTATGATTCATTCCCTTGAATCATCCCAAAATCCTAAGATAAAACCTCTATCGGCTCTTAGAAACTCTAATTTCCCTTCCATCGTCTACCCGATTACGCTTTCCGCCCGTAATACGTAAATTATTTAATGTTTTCTGAAAAAAATTCTAAAAATACAGAATTGTAGAAAATAAAATATTAAACTTAAGTCTTTCGTTCACGAATTAAAATTAGGTCTTTTGAGCAGTATTATTATACTGCCAATGGAATTCGCGGGCCGGGTTTCGCCTGACTTTCCAACCTAAATTTTAATCGTAGCTTCCTACATTCAAGTAGGATTGAGTGGTAAACTCCGTTTATTTAAAATAATTTTCTAAAACTCAAATAAATTTATAAACATATTTATATGTATTACTGTTATTTAAAACAGTGAAATACAGGGTGTTACAAAGGGAAACTGCAATGTTGTGCATCAATATTGTATGTCTGGATCATGACTCACTTGTACGCTCGCGATAAAATTGATAGAACAGATGACCCGCTGAAAGGATTCGCTCGCATGCAACTAAAGCCACGTAAGCTATATGAATGGAAACAAGAGTTTGATCAGATAGACCCGCGGTCATTTAGTTGGATGTGTCCATGGTACAATGGAGATTCAGTTGTATTCAGTTGTGGAAGTTTTTCAAATGTTCCATTGATGGGTCCCGGAGGTTGTGTATCATATTCACCAGCTTTGGTGATGCGTCAGCTCAAGCGGATACAGGATGAACCCCCGGAAGAGCTACTCGGTGGAGTATTCTTCCTATACCAAGAAAGTGAAAGCATCAAGAGTCAAACAATAGCAGTAAGGTCATCATGGAATGATGTTCATATGAAAGGACCTGATGAATTAGGAAGGCGAATCATAGCTCACACAAAAAGATATGAAGTATGGAGAAAAGCGAGAAGAGGTTACCCCCCAAGACTGGCATCCCCCCTCCGTAGTGAAAATAATCCTCTTACCGAAGATCAAATGTTGAAAGAAATCGAGATTTTAAAAGCTCAGATGAGGGTTTTGGATGAGAAGGACCAAGCTGCAGAAGTAACTATTGTCACGCTCCGAAGCCAAGTACAGAAGCTAAGTTTACAGATTGAGCATTTGAAAGACGCATGCGCCGACACCTACGAAGTCCCGAGTCGTGCAAAAAGGGCAAGAAAAGAAAAGGAAGCGAAAATTCAAGAGCTGCTGGCAAAGATAGAATATCAAGAGAAGATGCTTGTCAAACTTCAAAGGAAGGAAAAAGAGCTCGAGGCAAATGTAGGGGTTCATGTTGAAACAATACATATACTAGAAGAGAGAGTTGAATCCCTGCAAGAATCCTTGGCCCAAACAGAACTGTACTCTGATCGAGGATGGAACGAAGCAGCCAAGTATCGCGAGCTACTAGCGGAGGCCAACATGAGAGAAAATTGGCTTAGAGTCAAAATTTGAAAGAGTTGAAGCTCAACGTCACGCGGAATGGGTAAAGGGATGGAAATTGGTAGTGAAGGATGTAATGAATGAAAAGGAATCATGGAAAAGGAAATACGAGGACATGATGGATAAGCTCCAATATCACACTTCCCAGCTGGTGGAGCGATTTGAAGAAGCATCCATCCACATTCGTATGAACCATTTCCTTCAGATACCACCAAAGGTGACTATGTTCTTCAATCATTTTAGGAAACTTGCCAAAGGGTTCAGGAAAAAGAAGATGAGACTCTTAACATAGAACTTTGTAGACCTCGGAGAGATATGGAAACTACCAATGTATTTCTTTTATTTTAATCAAAGACTCATGATTTGTATTGAAATATTTATAATGGAATGGAAGTTTTCATCAATGCCTGTCGAGCATTTTTTAGATGATATCTATCGAGGAGTGCGTTCTCCCTTAGATACTTTATCAACTATATTTTTACCCTAAAAAAGACGTGTTTTCTGTGTAAAAATAAGGACGTTGCTAGTACGGGTGTGGTCTATCGAGGAGTGGATTCTCCCTTAGACTTGACACCAACTACATTCAAGCTAGAGGGAACCATACCACTAGATTTGATTGCAGGATAAGTATTCTTGCTATAGGTGTATACGACAGTCTTCCTAAGAGCACTCTTGAGTTCAAACAAAGGGTGTTAACTTGCACGTGCATACACACACACACAAAAATTTTTGGATTTACTAATGAGATTCTTGGATGCTTTACAGAGTCACATACTTCTGAGAATCCGGGAACCATTGCGCGACCTAGGAAAGGTGACACCATCAAACCCGAGTTCACAATACCAGATCTCGGACCAGGATGGCTGCCAACAGGCCTGAGGAAGGAAGAAACTTAAGCTCTGAAATAGATGAAGTGAGGGTAAGGATAAATGAAATGACTGAAACCCAAGCAAGATTAGAAGCCATACTGCAGGATATGAGGGAATCTCTCAGGATGCTTAGTGCGAACAGAGATGCAAATGAACCTGGTAGGTGATGTGTGGATTTCGGTAAATGTACCAGATTCGTTGTCAAGTAATAAAAAGATCGATCCAACAGAGACCGTGATCTCAAACAACAATTAATTATTTAATCAATTAAACTAGACTATATAAAAAGGATTTGGAAAAGATTTGATTTTTGTAATAAGAATTAACTAGAAAATCAGATATTTAAGAATGCAATCAATTAAAAGAGGAAAGTAAATCAATTAGGGGTTTTTCAAATCTAAAGAGATTCCTAGGAATTGGGTTACCAACAAGATTGTTCATGTTACCAAATTGACTACCCCTTGTTAATTATCAAAATTGCTTTGAAGGCGAATTTATCCTCAATAAGTTAATGCTGCCTCTCGGGTTACAAAAATCGTGCCCAATTAAACCAACCCCTACTCTCGTGGTAATTGAATTTAGATTGAACCCTTTAAGCTTTGTGACAATTCGTTAACCCTCGAAGGACCGCTTCTAACTCTCGTGATTTAAGTCCTAAGTTTGATTCCTATAGATCTGATACCTAAGTTCACCGCTAGGTTCCTCCTTAGAGTATCTATGACATGCAAATAAGTGCACACCAGATTCACAAGTAATTCATGCGATAGAAACCAAATCGAAAGTGAAATCGAAATTAACAAAGGGAAAACATCAATTCATAACATAAAAACAGATCTTGGGCATAGCCCCAATCCCTAGAAATAAAACTACTACTCAAGCATTGTCATGTTAAGAGCAAGCTTGATTAACAAAAACATGAATGAAAACCTAAGAAAGGAGAGGAATAAGAAGAGAAATCCTAATTTTGCCTAAGGTGGCAGCCCAAAAGTACCTAAAAGTCTCCCCTATTTTCGAGCCTAAGTGCTCTATTTATAGATTAGGGTAACTTGAATCCCAAGCAC
This sequence comes from Sophora flavescens, assembly GCA_030762895.1. Taxonomy (NCBI): domain Eukaryota; kingdom Viridiplantae; phylum Streptophyta; class Magnoliopsida; order Fabales; family Fabaceae; genus Sophora; species Sophora flavescens. The sequence goes on from CM061069.1 coordinate 135,113,181, forward strand.
CACAAATTCAAATCAAATCAGTTTCTAAAGATCCATATATTGCACGTCACGACCGTGATGGCCATCACGACCAGGCCGTGACGGATTCTGCCTTGGAGGTTGCTTCACTGGTTGGTCTGTCACGGCCGTGACCACCATCACGGGCTGGCCGTGACCAATTCTGACTTTTCCATTCTTTCTTTTCAGCTCTACTCGATCATGACCGTGATGGCTGTCACGACTGGGCCGTGATGGGCTCTGTTTGGCTCATTTTCTTGCTTTTCAAGCTCCATCTTTATGCAAGCTCCATCATGATTAATCTTGAGCATTTTAATCTTTAATTCCTACACAACAACACCACAAAATCGCCTTACCCGTTCCAAGGTAAAAACTAACCAAAAATCAAATTAGAAATGCCTAAACTATATGAAAATGCATGCAAATGTCAATGAAATATGAGGTGAAATCACACTCATCAAACTACCCCAAGCTTAAGACTTTGCTTGTCCTCAAGCAACCACTAAGGCCAGTCAAGATAAACAATTAGAGCATGGATAGTGAACCAAGAACCCGAGTAACTAATCCAAGTAACAGGCATATTCAATAAGTACCCAAGAGACAATCAATTTCAAGTCCAATTAGAAGCCTAGGTTCCCTAAATTCATATCTCTCACTAATTCCGTCACTCTTCTCACCTCACTCAAGTGTTTAAGGATATGTGACAATTCGCTCAATTTCCTCAAGGAAGGTATTCTACCATAAGCTTGACTATTAACCAAATCTCTACTTTATTAATGAAAACACATAAGAATCAAGAAGTCTTTTATTTGGCTGTAATGGGGCCATGGGATTAATTGTTAGGTGGGGAAATCAAGAAAAGGAAATTTCAAGAAGGCTAAACAAAATATCAAAAATGCAAAGCATGACAACCTTCTAAAATACCTTTTTGGGCTTTAGTTCACTTTTCCACCTTTCTTTCTTTCTTCCTTTTTTTTTATTTTGTTTCTCACTTTCTTTTTCTCGTCCCCTTCTCCATTTTTTTTGTTTATTTTGTTTATTTTATTTATTTGGAGAAGGGGAGATTTTCAACTTAAGAGAAATATTTTTCTACTTTCTCATCCCACAATTTATTTTTCAAACTACCTTTATACCCTTTTTGCAATACTTTAAAAGGTGCCATACCAAGCATCATTCATCAAAATAATTCAAGGTACCAAGAAAAGTATTTTATTCTTTTAGGCTCAAAATTGGGCAGCTAAGGGTAGCATTTAATCAATCAAAGCTCAGAAGGCCAGAAAAATACCTAGTGCCTCAATCATTTTCAAATATGTTTTCAAAAAAAATTTAAATTTCAAAATGGTTTCAAGTCAAGTTCTAGAGAATACAATCCAAGAGGAATAAAACACTCAATCACAACGAATGGGGTAGATTTAATGAGTACCCCTTTTAGGCTCAAAAATCTCACATTTAGTAGTTTAAAATCAATGAGAAACACAAATCTAAGGAACCACATGCTAATTATCAACTATCAAAAGATCATCTCAAGCATTTTTATTTTTAGCCTATCTCAAGAATACAAAAATTGGGTTCAAAAATTCACCGTCTCAATTCATTTGGCACCAAGTTCTCACAATTGGATGCATACTCTAAGCAAGGGGCAATCTAATCATGTGATTATGCAAAATTATGCCTATATGTATGCAACATGAAAAATGCAAAAATACAAAAATACCCATAACCCAAACTTGAAAACTTACATTGTCCCCAATGTAAATAATCAAGTCTGAGAGAGGAGAAAAATGGAACAACTCACCGAGGTGGTGGAGGGTGCTAGCTCACATGCCAGTCATAGAGCTGCTGGAAAACATGTCACGGCCGTGATGCTCATCACGACTAGGCCGTGATCAATTCTGGTCTATAGGAGCTGGCCTGTCACGGCCGTGAGTTCCATCACAGCTAGGCCTTGATACATTCTGATTTTCTTTGCCCTTCTCATCACGCCCGTGAGGACTATCACGGCTGGGCCGTGATCCTTTCTGATCTTCAGTCGTTAGCTAATCACGGCCGTGACCACCGTCACGGCCTAGGCGTGATTAATTCTGACTTTATCTTTTTCTTGCCTTTTTGCTCTTACTACTTTCATAACCTGAAAATACTTGGCAAAACCATCAACTAGTGATCTTTTTTTTTCTCTTAATCTCCTCAAATTATTCAAAAACAAAATTCAAAAACAAATGGAAAAGGGAAAGGAAACTTGGGTTGCCTCCCAATAAGCGCTTATTTATGGTCTTAAGCTTGACCATACTTCTTTCAATCAACCGGGGTCGACTGGGCTTGGAAGTGCAAGAACACCTCTCTTCCATGGAAGTCCTTCAAAGAGCCGATTTTGTTCATATGGCCAATTGCGCTTTCGCTTTGCTCTCTTCACTCTGAGTTTCATGGCCTTACTTCCTTACGGGGGAAGTTTTAACTCCACATATTGAGCAACTCCTGGTTCATCTTTATTCCGTGCATCATTTGTCATGCAAAGTTTCGGAGTTGCTTCCATGTTAAGCTCTTCCTTAACCTCTGGAGGCATTATCTCAATCCTGCACACATGACTCTCAAAAGGAGGGTTGTTATATGAGTTAGTCAAATCAAAATCTGCCCTACCTTCCTCTACATTCAGAGAGAGCTTGCCATTCTTTACATCTATTATTGCTCCAGTTGTGGCCAAGAATGGCCTTCCTAGAATGATAGGGAATTTAGAATTCCCGTTCATATCCAATACCATGAAATCGGTAGGAATGAAAAATTTTCCTACCTTTATGGGAACATTCTCTAGTATGCCTAGAGGAGTTTTAGTTGAGCCATCCGCAAATTGTAAAGAGAACTTGGATGGGCTCAATTCCTTGGTTCCTAACCTCTCAAGGATGGTATGTGGCATCAAACTAGCACTAGCCCCTAAGTCACATAAGGCTTGGTCTATTTTTAATTCTCCAATTGAGCAAGCAATGGAGAAACTTCTGAGATCTTTTAGTTTAGGAGGCATATTAGTTTTTATCATGGTATTATGCTCCTCAATTAAGCTCTTAGTTTCTATTTCTACTTGCTTTCTCTTGACCAACCTTTGTGGGAAAGGTCTTGGGGGTTGGTAAGGTGGTGGAGGGACATACTTTGGCTCTATCTCTTCATCTTCGCTCATGTCCTCCTCACATTCCAAATCCTTTTCAATTACCCCAAGCTTATCATCCCTTAAGTATATAGCATTACAGTGCTCATTGGGATTAACTTCGGGTTGTCCTGGGAGCGTACCTTTAGTTCTAGAATATGTACTAGCTTGTTGGGCAATCTGAGTTTCTAACATCTTATTATGGATGGCTAAGTTATCTACCTTAGATGCTAACTCTTTTATTGCCTCATTGACTTCCCTACCTTGTTGCCTAAACTCTTCATTTTGTTTTGTTTGAGTTTCAACAAAATTTTCCAAGAGAGACTCAAGTCTAGACTTTTGTACCTGAGGATACCCTGACGCGGGTTTCCTATTACCTTGGCCTTCCTGGAATTCGTGGTTCAACGTGTTGTTGTAGTTCCCATAGGAGAGGTAAGGGCTATTCTTCCTTCCTTGGTTGTAAGAATATGGGGGAACATAGTTTGGCAACTTCGGGTTCGTGTCATAGAAGTTGTGACAAGAGTTCACTTGTTCCCCCGAAGCACCGGATCCAGGAGGAATACCATGTGGGCACTCCATGATGTCATGTCCCTGCATTCCACAAATCTCACAAACAATATTAGTAGCACCTATTGAACTCACATTCGCTTTTTCAAGCTTATCAAAGCGTTTATTCAGTGAGTCAATTTTAGACACAATTAGATCAGTGCTATTCATTTCAAACTTACCCTCCGAAATCTTTTTCGGGTTATTACCTCTTTCCGAACCCCATTGGTGGTAGTTGGTGGCTACGTTTTCAATAATATTGAATGCTTCAGTCAGAGGTATATTCATAAAGGCTCCACCAGCTGCGGAGTCAAGTGACACCTTCGAAGAGTAATCCAATCCGTTGTAGATGGTATGCACTAATAGCCACCTCTCGAGTCCATGATGTGGGCAAGACTCTAGCAATCCCTTGTAGCGATCCTAAGCTTCGGATAAGCATTCTTCGTCCTTTTGGAAGAAGCCGGTGATCTGGGTTCCTAGGTAAGCAGTCTTGGATGGAGGGAAGAATTTCTCCAAGAGTGCCTGCTCCAGTTGGTCCCAAGTTGACAACGTATTAGCGGGCACTTGCTTCAACCAAGCTTTTACCTTTCCAGCCAGAGAGGAGGGGAATAACCTCAAGCGTATAGCATCAATCGGGGCACCATGAATCCTAATTGCATCGGTGAACTCCAGGAATGTCTCCACATGATCGGTCGGGTCCTCCGAGGGTAATCCTCCGAATTGATATTGCCTAGTCATGCTAATTAGCATAGGTGGTATAGTGTAGTTCTTCGCCTCGATTTCTGACCTAGCAATCCCAGTTCGCAAACCCCTAGCATTTGGGGTTGCGTAGTCCTTCAGTGGTTTTGTATCCGGTAGATTCGCCATGAGTGGAATGGGAATCAACCTTTCCCTCTCTTTTTGTAGTCTCCTACGTCTATGAAAGGTCCTTTCGATTTCGGGGTCAACCTCAATAAGGCTTCCAAGACTTAGGGATCTTTGTATAAAAGAGAAAAACACCTATAAGAGAGAGATAGATACTAAAAAAAAGAAAAAGAGATAAATGAAAAAAAGAGAAAATTTGATATAAAAAAATAAATAAATAATAAAAATAAGGTCCAGAGAAATCAATTTAAAAATTAAATTGAGATTCAAGAAAGCACAGTCCCCGACAACGGCGCCAAAAACTTGATGTGTGGATTCCGGCAAGTGTACCAGATTCGTTGTAAAGTAATAAGATCGATCCCACAAAGACCATGATCTCAAACAACAATTAATTATTAAATCAATTAAACTGAATTATATAAAAAGGATTTGGAAAAGATTTGATTTTTGTAATAAGAATTAACTAGAAAATCAGATATTTAAGAATGCAATCAATTAAAAGAGGAAAGTAAATCAATTAGGGGTTTTTCAAATCTAAAGAGATTCCTAGGAATTGGGTTACCAACAAGATTGTTCATGTTACCAAATTGACTACCCCTTGTTAATTATCAAAATTGCTTTGAAGGCGAATTTATCCTCAATAAGTTAATGCTCCCTCTCGAGTTACAAAATCCATGCCCAATTAAACCAAACCCTACTCTCGTGGTAATTGAATTTAGATTGAACCCTTTAAGCTTTGTGACAATTCGTGAACCCTCGAAAGACCGCTTCTAACTCTCGTGATTTAAGTCCTAAGTTTGATTCCTATAGATCCGATACCTAAGTTCACCGCTAGGTTCCTTCTTAGAGTATCTATGACATGCAAATAAGTGCGCACCAGATTCACAAGTAATTCATGCGATAGAAACCAAATCGAAAGCGAAATCGAAATTAACAAAAGGAAAACATCAATTCATAACATAAAAACAAGCATTGCCATGTTAAGACTACTACTCAAATCGCCTCTCTTCAAACACGCAACCTTCACATCAAATCGCCTCATTTCCTCTGCTCGCGCCACCTCCATCTGGACACATGCGATCTCTGCTCAGAATCGCCCAAGCTCCAGATTTCGTGAGACCAACCTTGAAGCCGCTGGGTAAGGAGAAGCATGAAGCCCTCTCCTCCATCTATAAATTGAGACACGAAGAAATGTGGGGTGGGGTGGGGAAATCAGAGAGGAGACGGAGAAAAGTACGAAGACAGAGGGAGAGAGAGATTTTTATCTGATATTTTCATTGTGAAGAAAAAAGATTAGGGATTTGAATTTTTTTTCTCTTCTCTGTCATTAGAGTGATTCCAAATTTTTAGAAGAAGAGAAAGCTAAAAGAGTCAGTGAAACTAAAATGTGAAGGTTTTGATCTTGAAATTTTACTACTAGGAGAAAGCAAAATCATTGTTATTCTGCTCTCATTTGGTAATACTTGTTCCCTTTGTTGATATTATTCATGAGTTTCTCTTGACACTCTTATTTTTCTGTATTTTTGTTTATGACGAAAAGAAAATCTATGGATATTGAAACCGAATGAGTTAATGTGATGTTTGCTATATGAGTTCTTATGTCTGTTTCCAAAATGGTGTATCATAGGGTTCCTATTTCATTGTTTGCTATCATATGCTGAAATGCATGGTACACTAGTAATCTTCATATGGCTATACTGTTACTAAACACTTGAAATGTTTCATTTTTGTTCTATTTTCATAATAGCAAAACCTTTTTACATAAAAATAAAAGATGACACTTAAATCCCCTTCAACCGGTTTGTTCCTTTTTTTTACAAAACAAAGTAAATTACCTATTGATAAATAAATAATTGAACTTGTTTTATTTAGGGATGGCCTATGGACTTGGTTGCCATATTCAATCCCTTAGAATAAAGGTTGCCCTATGAACTTATGTGTCATGTTCAACCTATTTAGGACTATTCAACATTTAATCAAAAAGGTAGAATAAAATAAAAAATGAGATCATGAAATAATATTTCTCTTCCTAATTCTTATGTAGCATTTTTCTAAATACTTAATTAAATCAATGTTATTTTTGGATTGCTCTATGACAAGTGTCATGCTCAACCCTTTAGATTTTTAGGTTGCCCTATGGACTCACGTGCCATGTTCAACCTCATTTAGGTTTAATCAAAAAAAATTCACAAATATAAAACCCATAAAAAATACAAAATATCTTAAAAATGATTTTTTTTTCCTTTAAATGATTTTCGGGGTAGAACAAATATTTTCAAAGTTACTAATAATTTACACAACTAATTTTGGGTAACCATTTTTAAGGATGTTCCAGGATGCCGTGGGGTTAAGTCTTCATGCCTTCCCTAGACGTAATCGACTCCCGAATCCAAAGCTTTTTAAAGGGTTTTCCAGCTTTCCCGAAATTAAATAAAGTTGGTGGCGACTCCATGTTTATTCTCTAAAAGAAAATCAAGTTTTCTTGTTGGTCGCGACAAAGAGAATGGTTCATGAAGATGAAGAACAAGAAATAACAGAATGATTCTCCTTGAGTTCTGATAGAAGATAGAGTGGTTCCTATAATGTGAGTTAGTTGCTAACTGCATAAAAGATTCTACAACTGACTTTAGACTTTATGAAAAGCGTCTAAACTAACTGTTAGAACCAGATACCACGTAAGCATCCTCATTGTCTAGTAGGTGTAATAAACTAATAACTGTAATAACTAACAACCAAGGCATTCTCCCACACTGGCAACACAATCTAAGATTAGTTCTATGCTAGTAGGTGCTCATGTCTGAAAATTTGTTAAGTGGCACCAACAAGGAAAAATAACGGAAGCATTGAGGATCCTTTCCTAGGAAACAAAACTAAAATTCATCTTTGGGGAACTTGTCACCTTTCCCCAATGACAAAAGCCACCGAAACATTTGAGAAAACTTGCCGCCTGTCGGCTTCGGCTCTGGCTCTGGCTTTGCATTACATACTGTATCATAGTCATGCTTCTGATGAGGTGCAACAATTTTTTCCTGTGGAGAAAACTCAGAAGTCAGAATTTAGAATAAAAAACAACATTCCATAGTCCATACACATTGATCATCTTGACCATTAGAGTTGGATTATTCATTATAGTAATACCTTGAAAACTTCAAATGGACAGAAATCAGAACCATCACAACCCTGTGTACAATAACATAAAGTACTGTTATGATGCACAACATATAGGATTTTAAACAATCAGCAGTGTAATCCTACAACTCCAAAAACAGATTCAGCTATTCACATTGGTAAATTAAGAAAAACAAATTTAATTTACATAATCTTCACATGAATGGCAAAAGCTTACCAGCATCGGAATGGGGTGTTCATTGTGCAGCACTTGCACAAAATATTTGCTTCTAGATTTGTCATAATCAGGACAACTATACAAGACCAGCATGTTGTTACCAGCAAAAGGGGCTACGGTGCTACCCCGCCATTTTCTTTTCTGTGGAGGCTTTGGAGGGAACTGCAAAGGTTGCTCCTTCTGAATTTTCTCAAACTCTGCACATTGTCAAAAGGGAACACTGATAAGCACAATCAGTCACTAGTAGTAAAACCAAAACAGAAAAATTTTCATAATTCTTTTCATGCATTCTTGCAAAGACTATAAAAGCCTCACCAGATTTTTCAAGAAATAAACCAAGCAGACATGAGAATGGAACTACAGTTTCAGCATGTGCAAAGCGAAGTCTTGCCTTTTCAAAGCTACCAGGAGGACGTCTTTCTACAGAAGCAATAACGAAAGTGGAAATGAGCCAAAGAAAAGGTTCACATATTCAAGAGACGGCCTTCAAATGGAGAAGCTATCATTTGTAAGGAAATAATAATTCTGGTAGATAATTTTGCATTAAGTATAATTTCAACCAATAAACATTGAGAAAGGTAAAATCAGCAACAGGATTAGAGTTCAACCCAATTTATTAATACACATGTCACAAAAATAAACTGAAAAAGTGAGAAACAAATCATATATACTGAAATATTAAGAATCAGTATAAATCCAGGGCCACAATAAAAATCCACAGAATTTGAACACCATTGTTAAATTAAGCTGAAGAGTAATCTGATGTTAAGTTAGGAATTGGTTCAAGGAATTATAGACTTCAACCAAATTTATTAGGAAAGAGTTGATGGTGAAATAAAACAGTTCAGTCAGAAGCTCGCACAACAAAGCACAGTTTTTGTTTATGTCCAACATGAATACAAGTATAAAATTGACAATGCCATATTTTCTTATAAGCCAGGACCCAGGAAGTGTTTTAAAGTTGTTTATGACAGTACTAACAAATAATGGATTTCTTTGTTAAATTCATTAAGATAAATTTCTTAGCTCAAAAGATAATGGTGTTCGATCAAACGATAAAAAGCAGGTAATGTCAATGGTTGTCAGATGATATTGTATAACTACGCTGGATAGAACTTGCCATGTACAACCCATGCCTTGAGGTAATTTTGAACGATACAACCTGGATATATGATTTACCTGAAAAAGGCTACTCCATACATAAATATTATAGGTTTCGTTAAATGGATATGGCATGCAAGACAGAGATATTGCACACACTTACAGGTACAAAATCTAAACTACCTTCTTTAGCTTTAATAGCTTGTTCCATGGATAGAACAACATCTTCAAGTAATGGCATTCCCATTCTATAGTTTATTGAATTACCATAACCCTTCAGAATAAACACCTCCAAGTCATCTGTCCACTCTAGTAATGTAACCTATATACACACAGGAATTAGCATTTTAATAAGCATGCAACATGCAAACCATTGAGAAAAATGCAGCCATAAGTTTAAAACTTTCCGTGTCATCAAAGATTCAAAACTCAGCTTTCTTATATCATAAAGTCAAAATAATTAATTTTCAGACATCTATATAAATTTTCATTTTCTTATAAATATTTACGTGTAAAGAGAAAAAATACCATCAGATCACAGATTGCATCACAACATTGTGACTAGAAATGTACCTCAGAAGGGCTGAAAAAACTACATGATTGATTAGTTATATCCAATAATGACGCTTCCTATCAAAATAACCACAAATTAGGCAGTTGAAAAGAAATAAAATAAAATAATCAATCTCCACTGCATCAGTAAATGATTATATGTAAACTAAAAAAAAAAATGAAGCACGGTGAAAACCAAAAGAAGCTGGGAATAAAGAAATGTAATCACCTGTTTACACAAAAACCAGAGAGAAGACGTATCCTGCCTTGTAAAATTCAGCCCGTAGCGCCAGAATAATGCAGACGTAATCTCATCCAAGATAGGTTCCTTAAGTTTATCAATAAATTATACAAACCAAAAAAAAACGTAGGAAAAAATAGAGCAAAATTGACACTAACAACATTGGAGATCAAAAGATGTCCACCAAAATCCATTATGGAAAAATAAAAATCTTATTGAACTAAGCTCCTTTTCATTAATTTATTGTCCAAGTAACCATACACTTAAGCTTGAAGCTTTAGCAAAAAGTAATTACGTATGCTGCCTATTGTTTACCTTAGATAGCTCCTTCAAAACACACAACAATTTTCATATTCAACCTGTGACAACCTTTTTTGAGGTAAAGGGGTAATTCAATACATTTATAACAAGCTCCATCAGAATGATTCAGCCGGACAAAACTGTAAGGAAAAAGTACCTTCCAATATGGGAACAAATTTATCACTGAAAGAGGCAGACATTGAAACATGGTCATCAATAATTGTTGAGCAAAAACAGTGACCCATGTGGTTTGGATGATTATTAAATAAAGTATAACAAGCACATTTGCAAATAGACATTAGAATATATGATTTTGGCTAACTATGAAGTCTATGATTACATGTAACTGTGTCAGATACACATGTTTGTGGAAAAAGTCCACATGAGAAATCAATGAAGGCTACAACATACCTCGTAGCTATCACAAAATTCATAAAATCTCAGCAGGATGTCGCTAGCACGGCTTTCGCTGGTAACAGCAAAAGCTCGATGATGTCCAGGTCCAAGACTTCCATTGTTTCTGAAAAGTCCCATTCCAAATGCCACAGCACTAGTCGAAGCTCGAGGAACCTATATGCCACAGGACAGAGATGCATAAATTATATACATTTGTAGCTTCCAGACATAAGCAAGAAAATCCATGTCTTATATTGCAATTAATGATGCAGTGGCACTGCAACTAATCATCATCATCATGTCTTAGAATCCATTCATCAACTCAAAACAAAAAATAAGATTTTTTATTTTTTCTTTGGGCCTGGGATCTGAGGTTTCCAGGCAACCCCATAACTATTAGTGGTGTAACTTGAACTAGCAAAATAATTTGAAGCACCAAAATCTACCTAGACAAACAAAAGAAAATTGAGAAGAAAAAGTCACCTGAGTTGCCTTTATAGGATATATGTCTGGATGGTATTCTTCATCAAACAAATTTGGAAACTTTTCTCTGATCCTGATTGCAAGCTCATATAATTCTTCCTCTCCTTTGCTAATTAACTCACCACCCTTAAGCCTTCCTTGCCAAGGAGATTTCCATCCATGTAGCCAGGCAGGAACTCTCTCCGTAGGCAAATTTTTCTCTTTCACATCCCTTATAAGAACTTCTAGATGAGCTGACAATTTATCTAACTCCCTTATCCTTTTCTTTGTAGGTGAACGAGTTCCATGCCTTGCCTGGGAAAGTAGAGTAACACCATCCTTTTTCATTAGGTCGCGAAGTGTAGCCAGATAGTTCAAAACTATCAATAAAAACAAGCATGACATTCTAGAAAAGATTAACCATTCATTCAACTTTTCTGGTGCAAAGTGTAAACAACATAACAAACATGAATAAAAGAAAGGTGGTGTTGGGTTTGCAGAAACTTTTCAGTTTTCATTCTCAGGAAATCATTTTCATTTTCTGCTTTTCATGAATTCAGGAGCATGTATGTTATTAGTACTAAATATGAAAGAAAAGTTGAGATGCGTGTGAAATTGCAAAAATGCCATGGTGCAATTTTGAAAATAGTGAAAACAACTTTTTGTTGTTTTCAAATTTGAGCTCGTTTCAAGAAACATTTTCAAATAACATGCATTCTAAAATCCGACCAAACATGTTTTAAAGTCTATTATTTCCTATTTTTATTGAAAATGAAAACAAAATAATGGGTAAACCAAAGAGGCCCTGTATCAGACCATATTATTGATGATAAATGAAACCATTATCCTCACATTGTTTGAGAAAATTACCACAAGATTTAAATGGATTGGAACACATCCTTCAGGAATATTAGAAGGTATAAAGTTATTGTCAGCAATGTCTTTCACAACACCATATCTGCGGATAAAAGTAACAAGAACACTTTAATCAATCTCATAAAATCGAGAAGCTCAATAGTTAAGCAACAAGAAGAGTGTAGTAGTGTACCATAACAAGTTACGCTAATTGTTCAATAAATAACCAAAAAATTATTATCAAAATCACAATCCTAGGATGTTTTAAGACATGTTAACCAAAAAAATGCGACAATAGAAGACATGGTGAATCAAAGATCAAATAGAAATATAGCTGAAAACTAGAAATGTTGTTGCACACTAAATAGAATTGAAGCAATGGTGAACGTAGAAGAAAAGGGAAAAAGAGGGATTTGATAGAGGTACCTGGAGACAGTAGAGAGATGTTTGCGAACATCGAAAGTGTCTTCGGCGTTTGAATAGTTTAACAAAGAGAAGAATGCTACTAGCAGAACAAAAAACATAACCATCGAAAGCTACTTACAAAACCCGCTTCCTGCTCCAATTTACAAATTGTAAACACCGAAAGCTACTTAATTATGCTAGGCCCCGCTGCCTTGACACACTGTTCTTTTTTTTCTTTTTTTTAAGAATGTTTTTTTTACAGTATTTTCTGTATAAAAAAAATAAAAAATAAATAATAGATAGAGATAAATATATTGGACGTCTAAAATTTAGGTTGAAATATGATTTTTTTTTTTTTTGTCGGTGTTGTCGTGTTGAGTCGGTAGAGGCATCTATGGTGGCAAAGTTCTTCATAGTTCTAGCCCTTGTTTTTAACCTACAAAGCTCAAATTCCAATGGCTCAAGTGTGTTTTTGATTTTTCATTGCGAAAAGGCCTAAACGTATGAATGAAAGCTTTTTTCATGGAAACCAAACACACTCTATTTTTTCACATTGTGTGCTTAATTTGTATTTTCTTTAGAGAATAAGTGCTATACACCGACGGTGTACACTGTGACCCAATCACGTTTTGACGCATCTGCAGTGATTAATTAATTTAATTTAATTAAAATTTAAAACAATTCATATTAAATTTTATTTTAGAGTAAACGTTCAAAGTGGTCCCTGAAATTTTTCGATGACCCCATTTTAATCCCTAAAAAAAAGGACAATTTGATCCACAAATTTAAAAAATGGGAGATAATTTGATCCATCCATAAGGATAGATTGTCCCCTTTTAAAATTTGGGGACCAAATTATCATATTTTTTTTAGACTAAAACAGGGTCCTCAAAAAATTTGAGGTACCATTTTTGGCATTTACTCTTCAGGAATGCTAAATTGACACATTTTTTAGACATCTATATTGTTGACATCGTGTAGCACTGTAGCTTGTTAGTGTTTTGCGCTTCCACCCCTCACGTGATGAATGCAGTTCATTTATCAGGTGAATGTAGTTGAATTATCTGGTGAATGCCTTCAATTATTTGGTGAATGACACATATATTACATGGATACTTAAGCCAAGTATTGAATGTCTTTTAATTATCTGGTGAATGTAGTTGATTTATCTAGTGAATTCCTTCGATTATCTGCTGAATGCCTTCAATTATGTGGTGAATGCCTATACTAAAATCAAGTTTTGGATGCCTTTGATTATCTGGTAAACGTAGTTCACTTATCTGGTGAATGTCAATACTAAAACCAAGTTTTGGATGCCTTTGATTATATGGTGAACGTAGTTCACTTATCTGGTGAATGCCTTCAATTATCTGGTGAATGTCTGTACTAAAACCAAGTTTTGGATGCCTTAGATTATCTGGTGAATGTAGTTCATTTATCTGATAAATTCCTTCAATTATCTGGTGAATGTCTATAAAACACTAACAAGCTACAATGAATGTCTATAAAACACTAACAAGCTACAGTGTCATCCAATGTCAACAATATAGATATCTAAAAAATGTGTCTATTTAGCATTGTTGTTTACTCTTTATCTTATCTTTCTATCACGTTTACGTTTTTTTGGGTTCTTTCTGTTAGGATTTAGTCAAATTTGTTAAGATTTAGTCACTGAATAAAATCCATGTTTTCGTGGGACTATTATTGCTTATATTTCAGTCTTATCTTTTAGAAGTTAGTTAGCAATAATTGCTTATTTTTTCTGAACGTTCAATTTGCTATGTAAGGCTACATATAGCCCTTGTTGTTTAATTCAATAAAGACTTCTCCCAAATACTTTTATAGTCCAGTTTTCTTTAACACTAACAATTGGCATCAAAGCCTCCAGGGGGCTTATTAGAAGCAGTAGAGAGTACTTTTGTTCAACCGGCAGTGCCAAAGTTTGATGGTCATTATGATCATCGGGCGTTGCTCATGGAGAGTTTCCTTCGCTCAAAGGAATATTGGGGCGTGGTAGAAAACGGAGTTCCTGCAGTAGCAACAGGTGTGACACTTACTGAGACACAGGAAAAATCATGAAGATCAGAAGTTGAAGGATTTGAAAGCCAAGAACTATCTATTTCAAGCATTAGATCGTTCTGTCCTAGAGACAATCATAAATAAAGACACATCAAAGGCAATTTGGGATTCTATGAAGCAAAAGTATCAAGGTTCAACACGAGTCAAACGTGCTCATTTACAAGCATTACGAAAGGATTTTGAAGTGCTCCACATGAAGGAAGGAGAATCGGTGGATGAGTACTTTGCTCGCACTCTTGTTATCGTCAACAAAATGAAAGCTAATGGTGAAGATAAGGGAGAAACTGATGTTGTGGAAAAGATTCTAAGGTCAATGACTCCCAAGTTCAATTATGTTGTGTGCTCCATTGAAGAATCCAATGATACAAGTACTTTATCAATCGATGAATTGCAGAGCAGTTTACTTGTACATGAGCAACGCATGAGTTACAATGTTGAAGAAGAACATGCTTTGAAGGTGACTCATGGAGACCAATCTAGAGAACGAGGACGAGGAAGAGGACGTGGAAGTTACAGAGGTAGAGGCCGTGGAAGAGGTAGAAAAAGCTTTGACAAACAAATGATAGAATGTTATTCTTGTCACAAGCTTGGGCATTTTCAATGGGAATGTCCAACTAAGCAGGAAGGAGAGGCTAACTATGCAGAAAGTCAAGAGCAGATGTTATTAATGGCAAATGTTGAAGAAAAGGAGGTACATAAAAGTGATATGTGGTTTCTAGACTCTGGTTGTAGTAATCACATGTGTGGGAAAAGGGAGTATTTTTAAGATTTTGATGACAAGTTCACAGATTCAGTAAAGCTTGGAAATAACTCCAACATGATGGTCAACGGGAAAGGCAATATTAGGCTGGAGATAAATGGATTTATCAGCATCATCACAAGAGTCTTTTATGTTCCAGAATTGAAGAATAATCTACTGAGTCTTGGCCAATTGCAGGAGAAGGGATTGACTATTATGTTTCAGCACAAGGTATGTAAAATATATCATCCTGAGAAAGGTTTGATTATGAAAGCAAATATGTTTGCCAATAGGATGTTTATTTTACAAGCCATATCTTTGCCTGTAGCAACCACTTGTTTTAACACATCTACAGAAGATGCAGCGCAGCTTTGGCACTGCAGGTTTGGGCACTTGAGCTTTAAAGGCTTGCAAACATTGCAGCAAAAAGAAATGGTGGATGGCTTGCCATTGTTGAAGTCTCCCTCAAAGCTATGCAAGGATTGTCTTGTGGGGAAACAACAAAGATATCCATTTCCAGTGAAAAGCACTGGGAGAGCTTCACAAATCTTGCAACTGGTTCATGCTGATATTTGTGGGTCGATTAAGCCTGCCTCCAACAGCAATAAAAGGTATCTGATTACTTTTACAGATGATTATAGCAGAAAAACATGGGTTTATTTTTTAACAGAAAAATCAGAAGCCTTTGCTATTTTTAAGAGATTCAAGATGCACGTTGAGAAAGCAACAGATTTGTCACTTAAAGCCTTACGTACAGATCGTGGGGGAGAGTTTACATCACATGAATTTAATAGTTTCTGTGATGAACATGGAATACAGAGACAACTAACAGCAGCATATTCGCCACAACAGAATGGAGTAGCAGAAAGAAAGAATCGAACCATTATGAATTTGGTTCGCAGTATGCTGTCTGCAAAGAATGTGCCCATAACCTTTTGGTCAAAAGCAGTAAATTGGGTAGTACATGTTTTGAATCGCAGTCCAACATTGGCAGTAAAAAATAGGGCACCTGAAGAAGCCTGGAGTGGCTTCAAGCCTTCATTATTTCAAAATCTTTGGTTGCATCTCCCATGTTCATGTGCCTGACCGTACAAGAACTAAGCTGGACGGGAAGAGCTTAAAGTGTGTTTTACTTGGAGTTAGTGATGAGTCAAAAGCTTACAGGCTTTATGACCCAATTTCACAGAGGATCATAATCAGCAGGGACGTAGTATTTGAAGAAAATGAAGAGTGGGAATGGGATAAGCAATATGAAGCAGACATTTCACATGACCTTGAATGGGAAGAAAATGAACAGGAAGCAGCTGAAGAACAATCTGAAGGAGTAGATACTATCAATGCAGAATCAGAGGAGACTTCCACTACGAATGAAGAAACCTCTCCTAGTTTGGATGCAGGGAGGAATAGGAGGCCACCTGTATGTGTGAACACCCATTTTTGTCCGTCTTTTATTATAGCATTACACTTCAAGGAGACTAATAATAATAAAAAGAAAAAAATGAAGAAAGTAGGGGACTCATAGCTAATTTGTTGTTGGTCCCGTCCATCACATGGGACTTACTGTTGGACGGGGAAGTCCCGTCCATCACATTTGTACTTGCTGTGGACGGGGAAACCCCGTCCATCACATGGGACTTACTGTTGGATGGGGAAGTCCCGTCCATCACATTTGCACTTGCTGTGGACGGGGAAGTCCCATCCATCACATGGGACTTACTGTTGGACGGGGAAGTCCCGTCCATCACGTTTGTACTTGCTGTGGACGGGGAAGTCACGTCCATCACATTTGTACTTGTTGTGGACGTGGAAGTCCCGTCCATCACATGGGACTTGCTGTCGGACGGGGAAGTCCCGTCCATAGCATTTGTACTTGCTGTTGGACGGGGAAGCCCCGTCCATCACGTTTGTACTTGCTGTGGACGGGGAAGCCCCATCCATCACATGGGACTTACTGTAGGACGGGAAAGTCCCGTCCATCACATTTGCACTTGCTGTGGACGGGGAAGTCCCGTCCATCACATGGGACTTGCTGTCGGATGGGGAAGTCCCATCCATCACATTTGTACTTGCTGTTGGACGGGGAAGCCCCATCCATCACGTTTGTACTTGCTGTGGACGGGGAAGCCCCGTCCATCACATGGGACTTACTGTTGGACGGGGAAGTCCCGTCCATCACATTTGCACTTGTTGTGGACGGGAAAGTCCCGTCCATCACATGGGACTTGCTGTTGGACGGGGAAGTCCCGTCCATCACATTTGCACCTGCTGTGGACGGGGAAGTCCCATCCATCACATGGGACTTGCTGGGGACGGGGTGGTCCAGTCCAGTCCCGTCCCTTTTATTTCTGTTGGACGAGGAGGTTCTGTCCACTTCAATTATTTTAATTTCTGTTGGACGAGGAGGTTCCGTCCACTGCAATTATCTTTTCTTGTTGGACGAAGA
This sequence comes from Sophora flavescens, assembly GCA_030762895.1. Taxonomy (NCBI): domain Eukaryota; kingdom Viridiplantae; phylum Streptophyta; class Magnoliopsida; order Fabales; family Fabaceae; genus Sophora; species Sophora flavescens. The sequence goes on from CM061069.1 coordinate 135,130,640, forward strand.
GGTCCGTCCAATGTATATCTACTTTTGCATATCTAAGTTTCTGTTGGGACGAAGAGATTCCGTCCACTGCAATTTTATTTTCAGTCTGAAGGCTAAAGAATAAAGAGAGAAGAAGGAGAAGATAAGGAAGAAAGGACGAAGAAAACAAGGAGAAAAAGACAATCAACAAAAAGGAAAGGAAACTGAGTTACACCTCCTACCCACTTTACATACCAGGCAAGACCTATTTTCCTCCTCTACCCATTGGTCCTTCTTCTTCCTTACCTCCTCCCTCGTTTTAAACTGGCAACCCTACTCCTAACCCTAAAAAACAACCATACACATCAGACAAAACCCCCCATCTCCTTCTCTTTTCAAACACGCAACCTTCAAGATAAATCACCTCCTTTCTACTACTCACGCCGCCCCATCTGGACACACGCTATTTCTGCTCAAAACCCTCCATCTCTTTCTCTTCTCAAGCATGCAACCCTCACATCAAATCACCTCCTTTCTGCTACTCATGCCGCCCCATCTGGACACACGCTATTTCTGCTCAGAACCCCCCCCCCCCCTTTTTCCACCTCCTCTAACCATTGGTCTTTTCGTTTTTTTTTCCTCATCTCCTCCCTCGTCTTAACCTAACAGCCCTACTCCTAACCCTAAAAACCCATCATACCCGTCAGACAAAACCCCCCATCTCCTTATCTTTTCAAGCGTGCAACCCTCACATCAAATAACCTCATTTCCACTGCTCAGAACAGCCCAAGCCTCGGGTTTCGTACAAACCGACCTTGAAGCCAATGGAGAAGAAGCAAGACGCCCTCTCCTCCGTCTATAAAAGGAAAAGAAAAAGAGAAGAAGGGAGGAGAACATTTTTTCTTAAGAGGAAACGAAAAATCAGAGAGGAGATAGAGAGGAAAGATACAAAGAAAAGAGAAAAAGAGAGAGATTTTTATCTAACGTTTTCTTTGGGAGGAAGAGAGATTAGAGATCTGAGTTTCCTTTTTCTCTTCCCTGTTATTAGAGTAGTTAAGAAGGAAGAGATGAAGGGGTCAGCAAGATTGAATGTAAATCTTGAAATCTTACCACTGGGAGTAAACAAAATCATTCTTCTTCTGCTCCCATTTGGTAACCTTTGCTCTTTTCATTGATATTATTAATAAATTTCTCTTGACATTCTTATTTCTCTGTGCTTCTGTTCTCTGAATAAGTTGGTAAAATGTTTCATTTCTACGTTTATGTCCCATTTTCAAGAGATAAAAATTATTTATTTTACATAAAAAATAGAGGATGATCACTTGATTAAAACAACCTTATTTTTGGGTTGCCCTATGACAAGTGTCATGTTCAACCTTTTAGACTTAGAGGTTGCCCTGTGGACTTACGTGTCATGTTCAACTTCATTTTAGTTTAAATAAAGAGATTCACAATGGGTAAAATAAATATTTCAGAGTTACTAATAATTTACACAACTAATTTTGGGTAACCATTTATGGATGTTCCAGGGTGCCGTGAGGTTAAGTCTCCATACCTTCCCTAGACATAATCGACTCCCGAGCCCAAAGCTTTTCTTAAAAGGTTTTCCAACTTCCTTGAAACAAAATAAAGTTGGTGGCGACTCCATGTTTTCTCTCTAAGAGGGAAACCCATGTCTTTTTCTTAGGTCGCTACAGTATGGATGGAAGATTATGTAGTAGGAGAAGGTTTTTCTGATGAAGATGCTTCATATTTTTCTATGTATGCAGCTGCTGCTGACCCTCTTCATTATGAAGAGGCTGTTAAGAGTGAGAAATGGAGGAGGGCCATGGATGCTGAGATGGAAGCGATAGAAAAGAATGTCACTTGGGAGTTAACTGATCTACCTGAAGGAGCCAAAACAGTTGGAGTCAAGTGGATCTACAACACCAAACTTAATGAAAAAGGAGTGGTAGATAAGTTCAAGGCCAGGTTGGTAGTAAAGGGGTATTCTCAAAGATATGGGATAGATTATGCAGAAGTATTAACTCCTGTGGCTCGTATGGAGACTGTTCATTTGGTAATTGCATTTGCAGCTCAAGAGGATGGCCTATTCATCAACTAGATGTGAAATCTACATTTTTTACATGGAGAGTTAATTGAAGATGTTTTTGTAGAGCAACCTCGTGGTTATATTCAAAAGGGAAAAGAACAGAAGGTTTACAAGTTAAAGAAAGCACTTTATGGGCTTAAACAAGCACCACGTGCTTGGTACAGTCGTATAGAAGCCTATTTCGTAAAAGAAGGGTTCCAGAAATGTGATTATGAACATACTCTCTTCATCAAAGCAAACAAGGATGGCAACATCTTAATTGTAAGTTTGTATGTTGATGATCTTCTTTTTACTGTAAATGATGAAATGATGTTTACAGAATTCAAAAACTCTATGAAGCATGAGTTTGATATGATTGATCTTGGCAAGATGAAGTATTTCCTTGGTCTTGAAGTCAGACAACAATTAGGTGGAATTTTTATTAGTCAAAAGAAGTATGTCCAGGAAGTGCTGCAACGTTTTGGAATGGATCAAAGTAATTCAGTCCAAACTCCAATTGTTCCAGGTTTCAAGCTTTTGAAGGATGAAGGAGGAACTAAGGTTGAGAAGACTTAATTCAAAAAAATTGTGGGATGTCTCATGTATCTCACAGCAACTCGGCTAGACATGGTGTTTGCAGTAAGTCTCTTAAGCAGGTATATGGAGAATCCCACTGACCTTCACTTACAGTTTGCAAAAACGGTGTTGAGGTATTTGAAAGGAACATCTGAGTATGGAATTTACTACAAAAAAGGAGGAAGTGATGGACTTATTGCCTACATTGATAGTGATTATGCTGCAGATGTGGATGACAAAAAAGCACATCAGGATATGTCTTTCTTCTAGGTTCAGGAGTTGTATCATGGTCATCTAAAAAACAGCCCGTGGTAAGTTTGTCCACTACTGAGGCGGAATTTATTGCTGCAACATCTTGTGCTTGTCAAGCTATTTGGTTGAAAAGAGTGTTGAGAACACTGGATCAGACTCAAGATGAGACAATTACTATCTGCTGTGATAGCAGTTTTGCAATTAAACTCTCGAAAAATCCAGTAATGCATGGTCGCAGTAAACTGATAGAAACTGGAATTGAAACTAAATATATATTATACTGAATGTCTATATTATATTAATAATCCTCTGGGGAATTGTTCCCAAATCAGAGATAAAAACAGAGTATTACAGAATAAGAAAGTAGAAAAGATTAGAGAAAGAGAGATGGTTACAAAGGTGGTTTCCTCCAAGGATTCAAGAGCTTGGTCTCTCCCTACCAGTCCCTACCCAAAAATCTGCCCAACCTCCTTTCCCTCCAAATCTCTCTATTTATTCCAATTACATCCTAAGGCACAACCATGTTACATGCTGGTTTATTCCTTACAATAGAGAATAACTGCTACTAACTGCTACTAACTTCCTTACAATAGAGAATAACTGCTACTAACTTATAATAATTGCTATTAACTGCTAATATTAAACTGACCCAATCGACAGTTTGGGCTTCCTCTTATATTTCTTACTGATAAAAGGTCTAACAATACTTCCCCCCAAAAGAGTCACCTTGTCCTCAAGGTGAAAAGAAGGAAACTGCTCCATGATAATCTCAACAGGCTCCCAAGTAGCTTCAAAGTCAGGAAGATCTTTCCACTGGATTAAGACCTCAAGTGGGGTGGATCTCTACCATAAAGGGCTTTGAATGGGGTCAATTTAGTAGAACTGTTATAGTTTGTATTGAACCAAAACTCAGCCCAGCTAAGACATTTAGGCCAATGTTTGGGTTTGGTTCCTGTGAGGCATCTCAAATATGTTTCCAGGCATCTATTGACCACCTCGGATTGTCCATCCGTCTGGGGATGGTAGGCAGAACTAAATTTCAACTTAGTTCCTGCCATTCTGAATAACTCAGTCCAGAAATGACTGAGAAATATCTTGTCTCTGTCGGAAACAATGATAGATGGAAATCCGTGTAGCTTGACTACTTCTTTGATAAAAATTTCAGCAATATCTTTGGCAGTGAATGGATGACTAAGTGCAATAAAGTGAGCATACTTAGTTAATCTGTCCACAACCACTAAAATAGCATTCTTTCCTTGAGCTTTAGGTAAACCTTCTATAAAGTCCATGGACAAATCAGCCCAAACCTGAGTAGGCATAGGAAGAGGTTTCAATAATCCAGCAGGAGACAAGGTTTGATATTTATTCAACTGACAAGTCTCACAATGAGCAACAAATTGATGAGTGTCCCGCTTCATTCCCTCCCAGTAAACAATGGCAGAAATCCTTTTGTATGATCTAAAAAATCGGGAATGCCCCCCCCCCCCCCCAATAGATGAACTGTGAAACTCTTTAAGGAGAATAGGAATCCTAGAAGACCCTTTTGGCAGCACCAATCTTACTTTGTAGAACAATTTTCTGTCGGTGAAGGTATAACCAAGATGAGATGCAGTATCGTGCTGAATGTCTTGTATAATACCTTGCAACTTAGGATCATTTTGGACTTCAGTTTCCCATTCTTCCAAATCATCAAACTGAATTGTGGATAATGCTGCATAAGTCATTCTTCTAGAAAAAGCATCAGCAGCTCTATTCTCATTTCCAGGTCTGTATTGGATCTCAAAATCCAATCCCATTAGTTTAGAAGTCCATTTGAACTGCTCCTCTCACAAAACTCTCTGATCTGTAAGGAATATAAGGCTTTTCTGATCAGTAAGAATGATGAAATGTCTGCCAAGAAGGTAGTGTCTCCACTTTTGGACTGCCATTACAATAGCCATCAATTCCCTCTCATAAACTGATTTGGATTGCCTTCTTTCCGATAAGGTTTGACTGATAAAAGCTACTGGTCGTCCTTCCTGCAATAGGACTGCTCCTAAGCCTTTATTGGAAGCATCAGTTTCTATAGTAAATACCTTAGAAAAATCTGGAACAGTGAGTATAGGTAATTAGCCATGACCTTCTTTAATTGATCCAAAGCTGACTGAGGTTCTGGTGTCCATTGAAAACTGTCTTTTTTCAATAACTGAGTCAAAGGTCTAGCAATTTTTCCATAGTCCTTGACAAATCTCCTATAATAACCCGTAAGGCCTAAGAATCCTCTTAAAGCCTTAATGTCCTTTGGTGTTGGCCAATCCATCATAACCTCGATTTTTTTAGGATCTGCTGCCACTCCATTAGCCGAAATGATATGACCAAGATACTCCAATTGTGCTTGCCGAAAAGTACATTTCTTTCTGTTGGCAAAAAGCTGATGTTCCTTTAATAGGGCTAAAACTGCCTGCAAGTGTCTTTCGTGCTCCTCCACAGTTTTGTTATAGATCAAAATATCATCAAAGAAAACTAAAGCAAACTTCCTTAAATATGGTCTAAGGATGTCATTCATTAATGATTGGAAAGTAGAAGGGGCATTAGTGAGTCCAAAAGGCATCACAACAAACTCATAATGCCCTTCATGAGTTCTAAAAGCAGTTTTAGGGATATCTTCTTCCCTCATTCTAATTTGGTGGTATCCAGATTGAGATCCAACTTAGAAAATATGACAGCGCCCCCAAGTTCATCAAGTAATTCATCAATAATAGGGATAGGGAATTTATCAGGTATGGTGATCTTGTTCAATGCCCTATAATCTACACAAAATCTCCAGTCACTGTCTTTTTTCTTTACTAATATGATTGGGCTTGAATAAGGACTTACACTTGGTCTAATTACACCAGAATTAAGCATATCATCCACTAACCTCTCAATCTCATTTTTCTGGTAACGTGGATACCTGTAGGGTCTGAGATTTGGAATGTTGGCTCCTTCCTTAAGGATTATTGCATGATCTTGCGTTCTGGTTGGAGGTAATCCTTGTGGTTCCTGAAACACTTCCTTATACTCAATCAATACTGACTCTAGCCACTCTGGTAAAGGTGCAGTATCTTCATTTCCACCTTGTAAACTCTGATACTCCAGCAGAAAACCGTGTCCTTCATCACTGATTGCTATGAGGACAGATTTAAAAGAAGCCACTGCCCGAGCCAAACTGGGTTCACCCTTCAGTATCTTGTGTCCTCCTTCAATGGGAATTTTAAGTGTTAACTCTTTGAAATTAGCCCGAATCTCACTAAGGCTAGCCAGCCATTCCATCCCTAACACCACATCCACCCCCCCTAAGTCAAAAATAAAGAAATCTTGCTGAACCTCCATTCCTTGAATCAATAATTTCAGTTGTGAGCACACCCCTTCACAAGGAATTTTTCTGCCATCTCCCACCTCCACAGTGTAAGGTGGAGTTTCATTCATCTGTAACTCTCCTTCCTTGACTAACACAGAAGATATAAAATTGTGTGAGACTCCACAATCTACCAGGACTAGCACTTGCTTTCCAGCCAAGGTACCCCACAATTTGATGGATTTCTTAGAAGTAAGTCCAGTGATACTAAACATGGACAACTGAAGTGTTCTTATTTCAAATTCATGCTCTGGTTCTGTTGGTTCTTCCTCCTTCTCATCAGTAACTGTTTCCTACTCTAACAATAGCACTTGTAATTGCTTGTTAGCACACACATGGCCAGGATTAAATTTCTCATCACATCGAAAACAAAGTCCCTTCCTAGATCTCTCCTGCATTTCAGCATCTGTCAACCTTCTAAACCCCCTTCCTCTGAATGATCCAGTAGTTTTCATACTGCCAGTGTCCCCTACTGAACTTCTTGTTATGGTCTGAATCCGACTTTTATTTCCAGGATCCCACGTTACAGTTCTGGAATTGTTGTAAGTTCTGAATGATCTCCCCGCTGAACTAGTTCCAGGGTTCCCCTTATTCAGTAAAGTGTTTTTCTCATCAATCCTCTGGGCATAATCCATCAATTCTGTCAAACCTTCAACCGGATGGAGTTTTAATTCTGCTCTTACCACTTCCTTGAGTCCATTCAGAAAAATCCCTTTCAAATAGGCTGGTTCTGTGCATCTGAGAGGGCCTGGATACAATTCAAATTGCTCCCTGAACTCTTCTACTGTTCCTGTTTGTTTGAGACTTAACAACAACTCAAACGGGCTTTGCATCATCGAAGGTTGGAACCTTCGTATCACAACAGATTTGAAATCATTCCATGTTGGATTCTGCGCACAAAATTCCCACCATTTATACCATGTCAATGCTTTTCCCTCCATCGCTACCATAACTGCCTGTAACTTCTCAGTGTCATCCATTTATTTCAATTCAAAGTATCGCTCCACGTGATTTGTCCAACCGTATGCATCTTCTCCTTCAAAAATTGGAATTTCCAATTTCCTCCATCTTTCTTCACGAATCCGAGCATTAACACGATTTCCATTACCCTCACAAGTAGTCGCGTGACTGTCTTCATAAGTTGATTCCTGGCGTGTTGTCAATCCTCATACGGTTTCAACCAATTCATTCAATTGTCTCCGAGTTTCAATGCGTTCCAGTCTTTCGTCTTCAAGGTTTTGCTCAAGGTTTTGCCTCATCTGCAATAACCCTTCAAAGCCGCGCTCCAGAATCTCTATGCGTGCTTCCATTCCTCTCGTTAAAACCATTAACTCTCCCAAGATCAGAGAGCTCTAATACCAGTTGATAGAAACTGGAATTGAAACTAAGTATATATTATACTGAATGTCTATATTATATTAATAATCCTCTGGGGAATTGTTCCCAAATCAGAGATAAAAACAGAGTATTACAGAATAAGAAAGTAGAAAAGATTAGAGAAAGAGAGATGGTTACAAAGGTGGTTTCCTCCAAGGATTCGAGAGCTTGGTCTCTCCCTACCAGTCCCTACCCAAAAATCTGCCCAACCTCCTTTCCCTCCCAATCTCTCTATTTATTCCAATTACATCCTAAGGCATAACCATGTTACATTATGGTTTATTCCTTACAATAGAGAATAACTGTTACTAACTGTTACTAACTTCCTTACAATAGAGAATAACTGCTACTAACTGCTACTAACTTATAATAATTGCTATTAACTGCTAATATTAAACTGACCCAATCGGTAGCTTGGGCTTCCTCTTATATTTCTTATTGATAAAAGGTCTAACATAAACATATAGACGTTCGTTTTCATTTCCTGCGAGAACTCACTCAGGCTGGTACAATAAAGTTGGTTCACTCAAGCACTTTGGAGCAATTAGCTGATGCAATGACAAAACCACTCAAGTTGAATGATTTCTTGAAGCTACGGTGCTTGCTGGGAGTTTGTGCAGAGAATGATATAAACTAATTGCTTTTAGCATTTAGTTTAAGGGAGGAAGTGTTTGGATTTAGTCAAATTTGTTAAGATTTAGTCACCGAATAAAATCTCTGTTTTCGTGGAATTTTTATTGCTTATATTTCAATTTTATCTTTTAGAAGTTAGTTAACAATAATTGTTTATTTTTTTTAAACGTTCAATTTGCTATGTAAGGCTACATATATCCCTTGTTGTATAATCCAATAAAGACTTCTCCCAAATTCTTTTATAGTCCAGTTTTCTTTAACACTAACACTTTCTACACCCGACTCACCCACTACCATGTTGCCTCCGTCTCTCTTCAAACCAGAACTCCGATATTTTATCAATTCTTCTGTCTCTTCTGCAAACCAGAATCTCGACGTCGACGTCGTACGTGATTATTCAAATCAAAAAATATATTGACCAAACAAACCAATTACTGACTTTAATTGTGAAATGACCTAAATAACTTTTATTCAAATCAAAGATAAAATATTGACTGTATTTCCCTTATCTTTCTGCATCTCCTATTTCTATTATGGTCCTACTTCTCGTAATTTATTTGTGTTGTTTTCTGTATTAGTGAGAGTTCGTAAGTTGATTTGTTATTTTTCAATCCTTGTTATATAGGAATTAAGATGACCAACATGCTAGAAGATTCTTGTATGATTAGTTGTGAAGAGGATAATAGAGTGGACAATGCTCTTGAAGTAAACCCTCCCAATACTGGATTTCTATTAGAGCCTCTTCTAGAGCCTTATGAAGGGATGGAGTTTTCGTCATTTGAAGATGCGAAGAATTACTACACGAGGTATGCTAAAAAAATAGGTTTTAGCTTTCGCATGGTTCGTATTACTAAATCAAGAACAAATGGTTTGGTAATTGGTCCCAGCACAGTGTCACAGCCACATTGGTCCCAGCCCAGTGTGAATTCCCAGACTCTAATGTTGAAGCTTCTAGTTTGGTTGATTCAAAGGTAACATTAATTTTTTATTTGCAATCCTTTATGATTACTATTTTCTTCCCAATAACATATCTGTCTCTACTTTGTATTGTAGGGATTTATGGAAGCATAATGACCACTTCTAGCAAGGTCTCAAGATCTGTCAGGATGAGATTCTGCAGAA